>CM071958.1:4828333-5495000 GCA_036784905.1 Acrossocheilus fasciatus
GTAGTCATGGCATGCGCTTGAGTTTAAAATTAACATTAAAGCACCAACATTCTCTAAACTTGAGGTAACCATGAAATAATGATTAACTTCCTGTTCCTGGTGTATGAAGCAGAAAATGCTACAGTGTCATATGTTCATACAAATACAGTTCATACAGTGACACACAAATTGTTCTTTTGTTCTCTTTTTGTCTAGGACTTCTTAGCCAGAGACCTTCAGTTGTTGAGAGTTTCCTCCAAGGAATCCTTTGAAAACAGGTTTGTGTATACATTAAAAAACATTCACTTCCCTTGTCTTACAAATAAAGTCCTATATGTGTAGATATTATTTTGCACAGAATTCACATACTAAAACAATTATACATATAAACATTTTTTCATTGGATGAGCATTTGCATTCTATAGGCTTTAAATTAAGACAAATTAGCATTAGTAACATTTTTGTTACTGAAGAATTGTGCAGTCCTTTAAAGAGCAAGGATTTCTTTGCAAGTTCAAAACTATTTGAAACAGAGTTTTATGGAAATATTTACCCATAAAAGGTCTTAAATTAAGGACCAACCCTTAATCGGTCAGTGGCAGTGACAGAGTCCCGCTGCAGCTATTTTTGAGTTTGTTTTGAGCCATGCACGAATTCCCACCAGAAGGATAAATGATTTGCATGTAATTTACTTGAAAAATGTCAGGTATTGGAAACCTGACAAGCACAACATAATGATGGTACTTTCTCATTTCATATGCATGTTTTAATAGGGTGTTGGCGAACATGGGACACAAACAGCCGTCAAGTTCAGCACATATGGAGAGGAGTTACCAGCTAAACCAGGGTCCTGTCCAGCAAAACGCACCTGTGTTGAAGCGCGAGCGTCAGAGAAATTCGGACCGGCCTAGAGCGCAGAGTGCTTCAGGTCTAGCTGCATCTGTGGGACTCCCTTGCCCTTTCACCTCTCCAAGCACTGCTGCCAGCCTCGACTGGCATAACGGAGACAGACTGTATCAGCCCAACCTGGACTCTATTGCATTTCCCGAAACTGGCCCACAAAGTCAGAAGATTCCACCGGGAATGGTGCGGCAAAACTCCAGCGACACCAGCACTTCTGAAGACACCCTGAAGGACTTCCCGTGTTCGGTGGCCACTCCATCACCTCCACAGCCAGAGGTCACGGGGTCACAGCTTGATTCAAGGCCACTAACCCTTCCCAAGAGCCCGGTTTCCCCAATAAAGCCACTTCTCTCTCTTCGGATCTCAGAATCTAATCTTGTAGATGTTCAGAGTACAGCTGTGTCTCAAGATGATGATGAAGTGTTTTTTGCGCCTCCACCGCCTCCACCTCCACCACCTCCACCACCACCGCCTGCACCACTGCCCATCAGAGAGACAGAGATTGTGGAAGACTTCCCGCCTCCTCCGCCTCTCACACCCCCAGTCGAGGAGAACGTGGAAGTGTCTTTACAGCATCTGGGACCATTACGGCCCATCAGGTAGAGACACTTCTTGTTGGTCTTGAAACAATCAGATCAGATTTGAGGGATTAAGGGCTTGAACTTTTTATGTGCCAATAGTATCCCTTGTGATTTTTTTTTTAATGTAGGTCAGGGTTTGGCTTATGATTTGTTTGATAGGAATGTTGTTCCAAGAGCAATATACGAACATGTCAATCACATTCATCATGCTAAAATGTTACAGTACAGTCACATTTAAAGGAATGTTCTGGGTTCAATACAAGTTAAACTCAATCTGCAGCATTTGTGACAATGTTGAATACCACAAAAAACTATAAAAAACTATTGCAATTTGACCTTTTTCTTTCTTAAAAATAAAAAAGGACGAATACAAATGAAATCTTCATATATATATATATATATATATATATATATATATATATATATATATATATATATATATATATATATATATATATATATATGATATAATATAATATGATATGATATGAAGAGTTCATTTGCAAAAACAGATAAGTTTTTAAAAATGTTCAAAAATCATGTTTTTTTTTTTATCCTGTCTTTCAATTAATATCAATCAAACTGCAGGTGGGTTGTTTTGATTAAATAATAATAATTTAACAAATACAGTTAAGTAACACAATAAAAACATTTTATTTTTATTTGCAAATAAACTCTATATATATGTATATATAAAGGTGTAATTTTTTCTGTAATGCAAAATACAAAAATAAAATTGCGTACATAGATGTAAAATATATTTACACAAATTAATATAAATTTTTGCTAAGTATTATTTTCTTATTTATTTTAGGCCATTTTTAATATCTTTTCAATATAAATGTATTTATATTGTATAAACTAATTGATTTATTTATTTAAAAAAGCATTTTGCATTTACTCAAAAAGTATTTTACGTTTGGAAATGTATTTTCCTGACTCTTGAAGAACGTTTTGTAATATATTTTGAAGGCATTTGAAGGTTTAACCTAAATATTTTTCTCATTTGAAAAATATATTTCCTTAAATTGTGCTGCTTACAACATATATTTCTAAATATATTTTGGCCAGACTCTATATGGGTAATTAAAATGGAAGTTTTCTGCTTTTACATTTTTGGAGCAGAATTTAAAAGCAGAAATATGAACTGTTTTTTCAGTTTTGTTAGGTTAGTTTTTTTCACTGTAAAATCACTTTAACACATGTATTGTGCATGTCTTGTGACTGCACTATTGAAACAGTTATTAACAATTTACAAATCAGCTCCATTTACTTTCTTTAGAAATGCCTGATTTAACACAGATTTTGCTTGTGTTTTATGTTTTTCAAAAGAACAGGAAGAAAATTCATTTTTGTCATCCCAAATATCCTTCAACCTCATTAGCGTAACATGATTTTCTGTCATTTCACACTGCAGCAACCGTGAGAGTCTGACGGACGCAACAGCCCATCCAGAGCCTGAGCGCACGACTCCATCGGTGAGCCCTGACAGCACCAGCGCTGCCTCTCAGCCCCAGTCACCCGCCAGCGCTCCTCCAGAGCAGGATGCCTCTGAGATACTGGGACCCGACTACCATCTGCTGACCAGACGAGAGCAGACGCAAGCCGAGCTGCTGGTGGAGACTTTAGCCCGAGAGCTGGTGAGCCACGACAAATCCCTCACCTCGCTCCTGGACACCTGGGCGGGGAAAACCACCCTTGATCTGATGGAGGACATCTTCCCATCACACGGCAGCCATCTGAGTGACAGGTGAGTGTTGAACAGATGGTGAAGGTAAAGCACAGGAATCATGTATTTAGCATTACCCAATAATCAGGTGGATTTCATGCTCACAGGACTAATAAACACAAGAGCTCTTTGTTTAAAGCTGATTATATTAGTGCTCACAGGTCACGGCCCAATTTTATTGCGATAACTCTGTTGTATAGATAATGACACATTTCCTGTATTTAGTGTATAATTCACTCGTCTTCCTTAGAAAAAAGCGACTGTGGCGGTACTGTGGTACAGAGATGGTTTTGGATGACAATATTATGGTGCTTTGATGTATATACCATTAACTCAATGATTTAGCATATTATTTGCATGGTACACAAGGTATTAAATGACTAATATGGGATTTTTAATGGCTGTTAATGATATCTAGAAACCAGGATGTAGTGTTTTTACTCTTGGCTAAAACTAAAACTGTTTTCCAGTCATTTAAATAAAGGAGAATAAAATAGAACAGAAATATTAGATGAAAAGAACAAGTACCAAAATGACTAAATCTAAAACTTATATAAAACCTGATAAAAAATGGTAAAAGATAAATAATAAAAATAATCATGAAAACTAAAAATATAAAAAGTAATTCTTTTAAAAAGGGTTTACTACTTTTTTTTAGTAACTTTTATCATTTAGTATTAATAAATACTATAATTGTATAGAAATAATACTAAGATGGCTGATATAATGCTGATATCTACTGAATGAAATTTCATTATTAAATGAATTATAAGTGTTAAAATGGTCTAATAGCTTTAAATCTATCTTTTGACGAGATTATTAGTAGATTTAAAATGGTATTTCACCAAGCAGACATGGTTATTTATTACGAAAACCAATAAATCGACCTGGTTGATATCAATTGTTAAATCTTTACTCCAAGTAAAGAATACCGTGGTCCACAAACATAGCCTTACATATAAAAAAAAAAAATTAAAAAAAGCTTCAGTGTAATAAGATATCCATGTGCTCATATAAAACAAATACACTGATCTAAGGTGCCATATTTTACCGTAATTTGAAAGTGTTTTAAGAAAACATGAAATAAGTTAATTGAAAACAGGATTTACAGTTTATGTCCAACACAAACATACCAACGACATGCTTGGAAAGATATCAAACGCATGGGAACTGCTAGATGAAACAGATGAATGTTTCTCACCTCATATCTCCAGAAAACGGATGATCTTGATTAGTTCTGTCAGATTGCTCACAGTACGTCTCTCACGCTCTCCATGTGTAAAACTGTTACTGTCTAATCAGCGCAGAACTACACTGACATCTACTGGATCCTGAAATACACACACTTCACCATCTACCTGCTGAATGTAGAAACTTGTGACACACTCAGATACTAGACACAGTTTTGCAGACATGCTCATAAAATATATTGTTTAATAACAATATTCAGTTTTCTTTCTTAAATAAACTTTTTAGTTCAATGCATTATGATTATGCATGCTTAAATAATTAAGAAAATGCCATATATTTTTTGGACATAATACCATGAAAAAACAGCTTTTTGCACATGTGCTAGGATAATAGCTTGTTTGTACATTTATGCATTTGGCATTTTGCTTTTTATCCAAAGCAAATACATTTTCTTAAATCGGTTTATGCATTTATTTGCTGTGTGCACTACGGTAACGCCACAGTAAATTGGTTTAAAACATCTATCTATCACTACCATTTTAAGCCTGATTATATGCGGTGTGTGTGATTGTTCTGTCGAGTCGCTGAACTAAACGTGTAATTACGTGTGCTCTGTTTGACACGGGGAATGTGGGTTTTAGCCATTCTCTGTCCCTCTATCTGACAGAACAGGGCATTCAGGAGTAACACTCTTTGTTTGTGTGTTTGACCTCCATTAGGGCTCAGGACGGTCTAGATACTCCCTCTCAGCCTGTTCCAAGAAAAATGGAAACCAACCTGGACGACGACGAAGATTACTTGAATCAGAAGAAGGTCAGATACACATTTGTAAATTAAATACATTTAAAAAATAAATAGGAATAATAATTAAGAACGTAACTGCAACCTATCAAAAATATATTTCTAATGTATGAATATTTTTATACGTGCATTTTATATATTTATGTGTTTCAGCATTTACTAATAATATATATTTTTTTAAATTATATATATATTTTATTTTATTTTTTTATGTTTTTATTTTTTATTTTTTTTATATATATATATATATATATATATATATATATATATATTTTTTTTATTATATATATTTGTAATACACACATTTTTTATAGATTGAATTTGAAATGTTTAAACATCTAATAATAACTAGGAAATATATTTTGATGGGTTTAGTTATTTATATTTGTAGTTTATAAATATTACTAATTAAAATAATATAATTTTTATTTATTATTTTAACATTTCATTATTATTTCAATTATTTTTAATGTCTAAAAATAACAACGAAATATAAGTAATTAAAACCTATCAAAAATATAATTGTATTTATAATATTTTGTTATATTTTATGTATTTTCATGTATTATAATAATTTGTTATATTTTAATACATGTGTTTTAACATCTAATAATAACTAGTAAATATAAGCACTCACCAAATATAAATATATAAGCAACCTACCAAAATATATTTACGGAAATGTAAATATGTTTTAACATCTAATAATAACTAAGATATATAAGTAACTAAAAGCTATCAAAAATGTATTTAAATTATAATTTATAATTTTTTTATGCACAGTTGTTATATATTTGTTCAAAATATATGTATAAATATTTTTAATATTTTTATACAGAAATGTTATGTATTTGTGCATGTAAATATGTTTTAACATCTAAAAATTATATTTGTACAAAAATAAAATCAATCAAAAATATATATTTATACTGTAATAATAATAGCATCTCAGTTTTTGGCCACTTTTGCTCATTCTGAATTATATTTTAAGATATATTTGGATTTTATTTATTTATTTGCTTGCTTGCTGGCTGTGTGGTTTACTCTCTCATGCTGGATTCACATTGTATTCATTGAATGCAGTGGCACATAAATGAGCACAAAGCCATTCATCATTTCCCTGAATCAGTGTGTTTGCTGATGGTGCAGTACTGTGTCTGGTGCCGCAGGTGGAGCTGTTGCAGGCGCTGCGGGGGAGCATGCGGTCGCTGCAGGGGGAGAGAGACGGGCTCTCGGAGCAGCAGAAGCGCTTCACGGCTCTGGGCGGCAGCATGGAGGCTTTAGTTCAGGAGCGCTGCAAACCCAACGAGAGAGAGAAGTACCGCATGTTCGTCGGAGACCTGGAGAAGATCGTCAACCTGCTGCTGTCGCTGAGCGCTCGACTCGCCCGCGTGGAAAACGCCCTCGACGCGCTGGGCGACGACGACGCTGCAGAGGAGAAGGTAAAATAAACAGAAACAGACTTCCCCACTGAAACTGATTTATAATATTAGTTTAAGTTTCTTGCACCAAAATCTGTTTAATTTAAGCAATTTTATCATGATCATTTTCATTCAACGTTCTTAAATTTAGAAACAGGGTTATTATAGTTAACTAATACTAAAATCATTTTAAAAAAGCAAAAAACAAAATAAACTATAAAAAATTTACCAAAATAAATTTATATTTGTCAATTACATTTTAAATATTTATTCACATAAATGTTTTAACTTCTAAAAATTAACTAGTAAATATAAGTAACTAAAACTAATCAATAATTATAAATATTTGTTATTTCTTTACACAAATATTTTATATATTGATTTATGTAAAAAAAAAAAATTAAAAATGCAATTTTTTTTACATTCTGAAATATATTTGAAACTATAAATAAAATGTTTTATATCAGCTAGTTGCCAAAACAACATTTCTCATTCTCATTTAGTTAAATTATATAGACATAATTTTTACAAAAAAACAAAATGACTAATAAATCTTTGACTAAAATAAAATGAAAAGGGAAAATGTAAGTCAAAACCAATTCAAAATATTAAAAAGTATAGTATTTAAATTATTCTACAAAATAAATGAATGTAAAAAATTTGAACTGTAAATAGATTATATATATATATATATATATATATATATATATATATATATATATATATATATATATATATATATTTATTTATTTATTTATATATAATAGTAAAATAATGTTTAGAACTAAATGGGACATTTTAGCTTCTGTAACTTTAAGACTTCTGTGTAAACACTGTTTTTGCCTATATGAGATGCACAGTAATGCAAAAGAATTATTGATCATTTTATATGCAAATATGGTGTTTGCATACAAGTCTTAAAGGCAAAGCAAAAATGCCCTGCTGCTGTCGATCTTTTATATGTAGTGCTGTCACATCCTTGCAAACAGTGTTTTTCCAAAGTGGCATTACTAATGACATGCATGACATGTTTACAAAACAATTTGCGCTGAAATGTGGTGCACAAAATTTCAGACTGATATGATCAGGCATGTTATATATCATCAAGCGTTTCAAAAGAACAAGGAAAATGTGATTATCTGCTTTAATACGCCAGTGAACAAACAAGGATCTGGTTTGTAATGTAATCAGTCTGACACGCCTACTGCCCTGCAGAGCTGCTTTTACCCATCCTGCTTTAAATAAGCTTGTGCAAAACAACAATTAGAGATCATTTTAGAAGATTGCATCATCATAAACACTTTGCCTGTGGGAGACGCCAACGTCACGCTCATAAACACACACCGTGCTTTACATTTACATTTACATTTATGCATTTAGCAGACGCTTTTATCCAAAGCGACTTACATTGCATTCAAGTTACAATTTTTACATTTTATCAGCTCTTGCCTTCCCTGGGAATCGAACCCATGATCTTGGCGTTGCTAGCGCCATGCTCTACTATTTGAGCTACAGGAAAGCTTTAATATTGGGATAGTTGTGAAGGTCAATTTAATGCAAAAGAATTCATTTCTGTGATAAATAATATCAAATGTTGCACATGAGAGGCTACATGTATTATAATAATAATGGAGAATAAGGAGTTAAAATATTTCTAGAAGGCGTATATCTCTCTGCAGGGCATGTCATCTTACTACTGACCAAAACTAACAACAATCCCAAGCTGACATTCCTCAAACATTTAGATTTGCTGAATAAAGGGCTGATCCAGATAATTACACATTTCACACACTGAGAAGGAACAAGAAATGCTCATTAAATGACATAATATTATATAACAAGATGGAGTGATTCATTTCAGACACCTGCGTCTCAAACAGAGATAAAATCTGTAAATTACACCAAATCGGCGTCATCACGAACTCAGGGTCAAGTTCATGATAATTAAGCTTTGTGTGTTTGATATCTCATGAAATAATGGAGTGTAAAATGTAGTCTAAATATTACCTGCAGTCATATTTTAGGTTTTGCACATGATGTGTGTGCATTTCAGAAACCTTTTTCTTTTCTTTCTTTTTTTTTACAATATATCAGAGCAATTCCTGTATCTGCAAAACAGCTTTATTTGAAGTCATACAAATCATGTGCTTGTGCTGCATTGTTTATTTTATTATTCCTGTTCAACAGGCATCAGTAACTGTACGAATAAAACCTACAGCACTATTAGTATCTGTTAAGAGGTGTTTCCATCTAAAAGGTGTTTAACATCACTGCGTTTGCAATATTATGAAATCTAAAAAAAGTCTTTGACAAACATTAGACCTGTCATAAACACATCCTTGTTTGCTGAGTTAGATAAACTAATCATTCAGCTGATGACATGCTGAAATATTATTACTGAAAATAATATTTCTGTTATATTTAAGCATCATGTACAACTGTAAATATTTATATAGACTACTATTAAATTTTTTTTTAAAAGTCTCACCAAGGCTGTATTTAATTGATTAAAAAATACAGTAAAATCAGTAATATTGTGAAATATTATTACTATTTAAAAGAACTGTTTTCTATTTTAATATATTTTAAAATGTCATTTATTTCTGTGATGCAAAGCTGAATTTTCAGCATAATTACTCCAGTCTTCAGTGTCACGCGATCCTTTAGAAATCATTCTAATATGCTGATTTGCTGCTCAAGAAACAGTTGTGCTGCTTCATATTTTTGTTGAAACTGTGATACACTATTTTTTTCAGGATTCTTTGACGAATAGAAAGTTTATTTGAAATAGAAATCTTTTGTAACATTATGAGTGTCTATACTGTCACTTTCAATCAATTTAATGCATCCTTGCTGGATAAAAGAATTAACTGATATGTTTGTGTGTGTGTCTATAGGAGTCGCTGCAGCTGAAGAGGAAGCAGTTGTGCAGTCAACAGGAAGACGCTCGTGAGCTGAAGGAAAACCTGGACCGGCGCGAGCGAGTGGTTCTGGACATTCTGGCGGGATACCTGAGCGGCCCGCAGCTGCGTGACTACCAGCGTTACATCCGCATTAAACCCGCCCTTCTGATTCGCCAGCGCCACCTGGACGAGCTCATACGGCAGGGGGAGGAGCAAGTGCAGAGGCTGGAGGAAACCCTCCCCCCTGAGTCCCGCCCAAAGAACACTGACCCCGCCCCCCAAATGCCACATTGTTTTAACTCCACCCACTTGCCACGTCCCACCACTGTGACCTCACTCTGACTCCGCCCATCATAGAATGACGTCGCTCACAGCTGAGGACGAATCAGAATCAACGCAATGCACACTGACAAGTGCCTTAAATGAAGGAGACTATTTCTGACTTTTTAAAGTATGGAAGACCATAACTGTGGTTTATCTACACTAAACAAATGCACAGCGCATTTACACTACATACTTAGCGTATAGCACAACACTGAAGCACAATGCTAATTCAATGGCACAAAATGCCTTATTGTGATTGGCCGAAACACGAATAATTTCCAGCCCTGAGCACTTTGGAACACATGAACCACTAAGACATCACAAAGACAAGAAACTATTGAACACGCAAACACTTTCTGTCTATTTGAAATTCCTGTTGTCGATAAAAGCGACAGCTGATTATTTATGATTTTACGTTGTTTAGAAACTATTTTGTACTCTGTACGTTGCTGTACATACTCAATCCCCTCGTGATTTTAAAGTGTAGATGGTTAAAAAGCAGAATAGATATTGTATTTTTGTAAGCAAATGACTAGCGAGGGTGTTTTTGGGCGGCTTTAACAGGTGCTATTATATCTAAATCAGAAAAAATAATGATGGTTCATCAGCACTTCAACACAATATCAGTACTTGGTTTCAATAGTGATTAGAATGCGAAAATTCCATTAAAACTGAATATTATTCACTACTCGAATGCATGCAGGGTGTTTTCTACTTCTTGGTTTGATCACAATGCACATGCCCAAACTATTTTGCCAATACATTTTATTTTATTTGAGGCTGTTTTTTTATTTGGAGAACATCTTTATTTACAAATATCTAACCCTTGCACATTTGTATGAAAAGGCCGCAATAGCAGCAAACTGTAGATGCTCGTAATGGAAGCATTTATATCGGACTGTTCTTGTATAAGAGGCAGAACTGCTGTTGTGAACCGATACACATGCAATTGTATTTGTTTGTTTTTTTTGATGGGGCTAATCTGAAGAAATGGTTCAGCCAGGCTTTACACTGTTCAAAAGCAAAAAGAGCACAATTGGAAGGCAAAATAAATCTATTTTTTAAATACAACCTCTTTGTTTTGCTGTTGCATTCTTTGCAGTTTTGTGAATTCTAATAAAAAGAAAACACTGAGACTTTTTGTTTCATCATGTCTTGTAAACATACTATGTAAAATAACAATGCTGAAGTGACACTTAGCATATTAGTATATTAATAAAATTGTTTTAATTAAACAATCGCTCATATTTCAGCACTTTTATAACTAACAAAAATAAATGAATCCCACACACTGCTATAGCTAGTAAATCATATTTTAATGCATCATCATTGGTCATGCAATCTTCATCATACATTGTTTTCACTTAATGCCTAATGATGGTCACGAGAACCACTGCATTAAACTAAACCAGTTTCATTAATATACTAACTTACTGTGGATTTCAATAGTATATTAACAGGACATAATCTATAAAATATAAAATTTTTGCTTTTTATACTCTCTATAGGCATAATAATTCATGCATGTATACATTCCTATTTAGAAGCAGAATTAACTATATTTATGTCGAATGATTGGTGTACTTGTTAAATATTTCAGATTTCCTTGCTCAAAAAAAAGTACGCTAAACATCTGAAATATTCACCTCACTTGTGCAAACTGAAAATTATGCCACACAGGTGAAGCTCCAGTTATGTTCTGAATGTTTTGCATTTGTGCAAACCAGTTGTTCAAGCAAGTAAAAATTTTTGTGGTTTATAATGAAACTTTGAAATACTGAGCATAATCACTGAAACTATTAAATCATAAATGCATGAGAAAGTCATGGAAATTGGTCACCTGGTCAGAAGGTGTGGGAATACATTCAACCTTATCTTGAAATAATCCCTTTAGAGAGAATCAAGTCACTTGATACCGGTCATAATATGGTCAGTACTTCATAGAATACTGCAACAAGAAACTAGCGAGGGAAAAGAAACTGCCAAACAAACAATGCAATGGTAACCAGATCAGGGTAACGGCTAAACCATAGTGATATGCACTACTTTATCAGGGCTGAGCAAGCAATCTGAATAAATTAAACAGAAGCATGAAACCACAATGTGCCTTATAAAGGTTCAGAGATTATGGCATGATGAGAAATCAAAGAGAAAATTGTCTAAAAATGTAGCATGAAGCACAACCAAAAATGCTGAGAAAGATCGCTTGATGTGATTGGTCTGTATCTTAAAGCACTGAATCAAAGGTCAAGACAGTTTTACAAAAGGTCAAAGTCTGTATTTTATTCAAATAATAAACCTGGGGCATAAAGGTGCATCACAAAGTGTAAATATTATGCAAGACTCAATGCAGAGTAGAAACACAGCCAACACACCCTGACACGTCGAAACATGTCAGTAAACACAACACTTTATACCCACAGATCAGGCCGTGATGTTTCCATGGAGTAAAAAAATGCTCAAATGTGATAGGGAGAGAAAGAAAAACACCGGTCAGATCACACTAATCTCTCCTCCCAAACTCTGTTTTTCTGTATCTCTCAGATCAGAGAGAACACAAGAAAAACAAAAAACAGGTTTAGCCCAGCATGCAAATCATCAAGCCTTGAAACTCAACAGAGAACTTCCATTTCCACCTCAACTCACTCCATAAAGTGATTCTGAGAAAAACAAAAAAAGAGAGAGAGGAAACTTGACCCAAGTCACTCGAATGCTTAAGCAACACTTAAGAAGGTCTGTGAGTTACGGTTGTTTTGGCATCTCCTCAGCAACAACTGGAATGTTCTTATAAATGGGTTGGAATTTGGAGGGTTTTTTCTTTATCGCTCATCCAACGTATTGAGATAAGGAGGAAAGGTGAGTTAAATATTTAACAGTGTGAACCAGCTAGGAGCTTATCTGTGGTATTCATCACGAATGCATACAGTGCTGGAGATCATGTGAAGGAAGTCACCAACTGCAACATCTCAATATGAGAAGCAAAAACCGTAAATGAGATTGAAATGCTCACATCGTCTGCATAGTTTCCTAGATTAAGTACAAAGGGGGCACAAAAAGTTTCCTACACCTGCAGAGCTCAAGGGTAAAAACAATTACAGGGCACTGGACCAAAGTTGTCCCTGCAGAGGAAATGAAGAATTTGTTATGATCAGAACATGCATTTAGATAATTCTCAGTCTGAAACAACATGACTGGGAATCTAATTTGTGTCAGTACAAGCAAAACAATGTTGCATATAAGACTTATTAAAGGGATAGTCCACCCAAAACTAAAATCCTGCCATCATTTACACACCTTGGCATTGCATTTTTTCTTGGAGGTCCAAAACAACATTAGACTCATTAAAATTCATTGCACAGATCAAAAAAAGTCCAACAGGTTTGGAACAACATGAGCAAATAATGAAAGAACTTTATAATACAAGAGAGGTGTATAATATCGGCCACACTGTTTCAAAACACAGAAAACACACAAACCCAAATATGGACATGTAGTTACAAAACAGGAACAAAAAGATACATTGTACTGTTCAATGCAAGTTTCCGTACTTTAATCATAAAAAAGAAGGGTTTTTTTTTCACCAGCAAAACGTGCCACCATTGTTAGAGACCAAGGTCCTTACAACAATCTAGCCACTAAAAGGCTTCTGGACTAGATGAGACCCTCAAGTGAGACTTGTGTTTGAACAGTGCAGCGATAGATGTATGTCTTTTGATGTTAGCCTTGGTGGTGGCAGGTCTTGCGGATAGGTTTTTTGGCATCGCTGGACTAGCACTAATGCGTTTTTGTGGGGCGCCCAGAAGTTCTAAGATGTCCTGTTGCTCGTCTTTGCTCAGATATTGCCATGGTCTCTTCCCGCTGCTGTCCCTTATCCGCACATCAGCTTTGAACTTTTGCACCAGGAGCCGAATGAGTTTCTTATGGCCGTGAATGGCCGCCAAGTGGAGCGGCGTGTAGCCACACAAGGTCTTTGCGTTGACGTCCAGAGTCATCCCGACTTTGTCAACGCCGTACCACAGAGTGTTTAAGACGCGATGGTCGCCATGTTTGGCGATCCAGTGGACAACGGTGAAGCCGGATATGAAGTCCTGCTTGCGCAGGAGGTTTGGGTCTTCTCGGAAGAGAGCATAGATGTCCGTCCATGTGCCTGATGCCGCTTTGACAAACCAGTCGTGTTCTCTAGGGTCAAGAGGGATGGAGGAATGCTTGCTGCTGAAGGAAACATCATGCACGGAGGTTGATAGGCTTCGCACGGATCCAGCGGGCGACGAAAGGTCTCTGGAACTGTGTCCTCGGCTAGAGGACTGTGAGACTAAGTTTCCCATGCTTAGAGTCGAGGACAGCAGCTGGAGACGGTTGTGCCGCGCTGAGATGTTGTCCTCTGGGAACGGCTGATCCAGGTCTTCTCCGAGACTCCGACACATGCGACTCCGCAGACGAGATGTCAAGCGGCGGACAATGGGTCCGTGACGGGTCTCTGGCGAACTGCTCCGCGTAGACGTCCTCGAGTCCTCGTCGACGAGGTGACCCATCGAGTGGTGCATGGTCGTGATAGAGGGACTCGGTTGGTGGAGTTGCAAAAGCAGCCTTGCTTCCTGAGCGTGACGCAGGAAAGCACGTACATCGTTCCCGTCTTGTCCTGGGACAAGACCTTGATCGCTGGGCCACTCATTGCCATGCGGCCAACCGGTGTCAGGCGGAGTAGAAGAAGGGGATGGGATTGAGACACTATCATGGCTTGAGGATAGACTCGATGGATGACGGATCTGCAGGTGAGTCGCAGGGTCGTAAACGGACAAGCCATGAGACTCATATTCATCTTGCTCCTGGATCAGAAATCCATTAAACCCTCCGTTTGGTCGTAGTAGACTATCATTGCTTCGGCTTAAGCCAGCTTGGTGGTACGTCTGGGAGTGTATGTGTGGAGAAACAGGGCGGTCCAGAAGGCAAGGTGAAGACTTGTATATGTGAGACTGTCCGAGGGTCGAACCCAAAGGCCATTCTTTGATGTGAACATCTGAGGTGCTTTTCCCTTCAACCATAGGCCACACTCTAACCTCGTAGTAAGCACAATGCGCAGGGTTAACGAAGGACTGCTCGCAACCATCTGCTTCCCTTAATTGTCTCTGTTTGGCAACGCAAACACTGTTGTGCTCCAGCTCCGTTGCCTCCCTGCTTGCTTTCAACTCCCATGGCTGTACATAGCTCTGGCCGCTCCCATTTGAGCGACTGTCCGTGTCAGATGAGGTTGGTTTCAAAGGGCAGGTGTCGTTAACCTGTTCCTCACAGGAAGTCGTTACAGCAGGTTGTTCCCTCCCATGTGGTGATGAGGTTCTGACAGCTTTCTCAAAACTGGGAGTAGAATCGTTGTTATTGTTGTTGTTGGTGAGGATACCAGCAACTGGCAGGATTTCAACGCGAGTCGGGATGGTCAAAGCAGCTTGTGTTTTCCCGCTCACCGCTTGTTTTGAGTCTCGTTCCGACTCTCGGTTCTTGGCGACGTCTCCGAGATGCACACGGTATTTTTTCCTGAGCACAACATGAGACACCCCCTCCTCCTGCCTCACAGTCGCCACAGAGTTCACATACCTCTTAAACAACTCCCGGTTCTGCTCTCTCTCCTCGTCCTCTCGCAAAAACCGCTTGTAGTGGGTTAACAAGTCCGCGTTTCGCACCTTCCCGCCGTTGTTGATGATGAAGCGCAGCACGGAGTCTTGTGTGAAGTCGGTGGCCATGCTCGCGCCGTGTGAATCTCTCGTGTTGTCGCGCAATCAAACTGAACTGAAGGAGCTGACAAGCGCGGTTTCGCCTGTTGGGATTGTAACTCCGCCCACGGATTTCTCTCTCAGTTCCACCTGCATACCTGCGTGCTGAGCTTACCTGCACACATCTAAGTATCTATCTATCTATAAATGCATGCATGTATTTATGTATAAATTAATTTGTCTATTAAAAACTTTGGTTAGGTAATGAATAATACAATATTAAGTCAATCTTACTGCTAAACTGCTCAAATATACTGCACTGTAAAATATGATCAAAACTTCATTTGTTTTAAAATACGTAGACTAGGCTACTATAAATTTATGTATGGATTTATTATTTATACTGATGCACAAGCATGAAATAAGAAGTGGCACCTTTAAGTATTTGGACACATTTGAGACGATTTGAAAGTTGTATTTATTATAGCCTACAGGCTATATAAAACAGCATAAGCACACTTTTCAACGAAAAGATTTTACACAATAAAATGTGTTTGTTTTAAATGATTAAAATATAAGCAGCCTATTGCTCAAAACTCTTGTAGTTGAACATAATCATAATTAATGTGATGAACTACACCTGTGTGAACTTGAGGACAACTGTCGCCATCCATTCATGCAAAATGTAAACAAATAAAGTTAATGATGGAAAAAGATTCTGAAGCATTCTTTTTGTTTTTATATTAGGCCTTTAGTATATGAAATGCACCATACAAATGATTCATATTGTCCTATCAATATTGCCATATGTTACCTGCAAGATGATGTATAATTTTCACATATACATTCTAGGTAAAGTTCATAACAAAAAAATCCCCATAGTAAAATTTACACGTTAATATCTATTTGATGGTTTTTAATTTAGCAATCATGTCGACAACATAGGCCTATATATTTCATATATTAAAACAACATATATATATATATATATATATATATATATATATATATATATATATATATAGAAAATCTGTGTTTATGTTTTTGTAATGTTTTATACACGTGTATATTTTATATTTGCTTAAATAATATCATGTATTGACAGGTTTTAGGATGGATATACATGTAGTTGCCATATGTCCAAAAATGTATTAGACACTATTGGCCAGATGTATATGTTAATATATGAAATTGTTCAAATTTCTAATAGGTTTCATATGTTTTTTTGTCATTTGACAATATATTTCATTAATAGAAATGTGATTTATATTAAATTTGTGTATGAGCAGCCGCAGGAACATTTCACTGCTCAATCTGTGGAATTTGCTTGAACTTCCCTTATTAGATAAAACACTGCAGTTGCAGTAATTCAACAAATTCTTATTTGAACAGCTACATTTTCATATGTCTCTCATTCACTTGTCATTTAGATATTAAATAACCCTTTCTTTGGCATCTCATCCATCACCCGTTAGCTACAGCCCATAAATCATACACAGAACACAACAGATGACGCAGAAGTCTGACCTGTGTAGCAATCATGACCCCTCGGTTTGTCTCTTTTGTTAATGAGTGCAATGAGTCCACAGTAAAGTCTGTGAGTCTCAGGTTTCATTGTTATCAGGGATCCTTTAGCACAGCATTATTTCTCCACACACTCAGAAAAACGACAAGACAACAGCAGCTCAGTAGAGATTTTCATTTATTTGAGCATTGGGAGGTTTCTCAGCAGCAGCCCGGACTATCATCAGCACCTCAGAGCAGGAGAGAGAGCTTTCGGCAGAAAGGTTATGATCAGTAAAGGAATGGTGACAGTCTAAAGCTTCTTCTGTTAGTTCAGAATCTTACGCACTTTATTCTACTCATTATAACAGTTACATTACTAGGTTTAGAACAAGCGACAAACAGTTCATCTAACCAAGTCACGCCATGTGTGATCTAATGCCACGAACAAAACTAGCTCATCTTTAATGCTCAGTATAAGGAAGTGATAGGGACATTATCACCCTTCAAAAGCTCACACACACACACACACACCACAAGCAATCAGACCCAGCCGTGAATGAGAGTGTTCATTTGTACAAAACTAATATACATCTTCAGAAATGCCACTCTTTAACTACGGCCTTAAAAAAAAAAACAATAATAAAAATAATAATATGTAAATATATATTTATTACTATAAATATATATTTATTATTATTATTATTAAATAATAATTTATTAAAATAATTTTTATTATTTTAATAAACATTTTATTTAATAAAATAATATTTAAAAGCACTCAAAAGGGTTGAGGGCTGTGTTTGACAAAGAAAGTGAGGAAAGAAAACAGTGAAAGTTACAGATGAAATGACAGGAAACTAAATTGGTAAATACATATAAAAGAGACAAACAGGAACAATACCAGTTTCCACAGATGGAGGGAAAAATATTTCTACTTTTTTTGCAAACATTTTTCCTTTATATATAGATTTTTTTCTGCTTTTTTAAAAGCCTTTTATGTTTACGATTATGAAATGGCATCATGCACAGTGTATGTTTTTTTTGTTAGTATTTTTGGCCTCTCTCTTGCTCTGAGGTGAACCGATGAACGCGGCTGCTGCGGTTGTGTGATTGTTTAGCCGTTTCCTCTAGGTTTCTCTGACCGGTTGGAGAGGTGGGCAGGGGGAGGAGCCAGCGTTCTGCTGTGTCACCGGTAAACCCGGCCCTCCTCCCACTGTTTCGGCCGTGCACGTGGGCGCCCCCTCCTGGGGACTCTCCTCGTTGTACAGGCGCTTGATCCCGTCAAAATACTCGTCCACCTCCATGTGTTCCACCTTCCGCTTGGCCGAGGACTTGCATGCGCGGATGTGGGTGGTGTTGGGGTCAGAGGACGCTGTCGGGGCGGGGGAGACGTGCCAGGGGGGCAGGACTCTCCCGTCCCGAGGCTCCGGGGCGTTTGGCAGGGGATGGCAGATGTACACAGTGTTAGGAGGCAGGGAAGCCGTGTGTGTGGACAGGCAACGTGCAACCAGCTCTCGACAGCCAATCAGCTGAGAACTGTCGATCTGAAAGAGAGGAAACAGAAAGAAAATGATGAGGAGATACACTACTGTTCAAAAGTTTGGGGTCAGACAGTCTTTTATTCAGCAAGGATGCATTAAATTGATCAAAAGTGGCAGTAAAGACATTCATAATGTTACAAAACATTTTTATTTCAAATAAATGCTGCTCTTTTGAACTTTTTCTATTCAGCAAAAAATCCTGAAACAAATGTATCAGTGTCCACAAAAAAATATGAAGCAGCAGAACTTTTTTGTTTTTAATATGGATAATAATAATAAAAGTTTCTTGAGCAGCAAATCAGCATATTTGAATGATTTCTGAAGGATCATGTGACACTGAAGACTGCAGTAATGATGCTAAAAATTCAGCTTTGCATCACAGAAATAAATTTACATTTTACAATATTATTCAAATAGAAGTCTTATTTTAAATAGTAATAATATTTCAGAATATTACTGTTTTTCCTGTATTTTTGAACACATGAATTTTGAATAAATGCAGCTTTGTTGTCTCAGAGACACTATTATAGTTTTTATATTTACAATTCTTATTTATAATGCTGCCTCAGCATCTAGTTTTTATATTTTATGTTATTGTATTCAAGTTACAAAAACACATTTTTAATGATTTTATTTTTAGTTTCAGTTTTAGTTAACTATAATAACCCTGTTACCAACCCATAACTTTTAAAAGACTGCATACATCACATTAAAAGAGTAATGTTCAATAAAGAGTCATTAATATTTTAAAACGGTTTCATTGTTGTTGTTGACAGTGTTAGTTACTGAATGCATGACACTGTAAACCTGAACCTTGGGAAATTTTTGGAATTTTTTATTAACTATGACAGTCATCACAGTAATGCAAGGGACTTTTAAAGGTCTGTATTTTTACTTTCGCTTTGAGCTCGCTGCTGGCATTGATAACGGAGTTTGCTCTGGAGAAGTGACTGACTGGGCCTCTTCTGAGTTATGATAAGAGTTAAAGAGCCTACAGAAAAGCAAACATGTGAGACAGATTACACACGCTACTGCGGCTTCAACATATAGTCTGAGCAGATGAGTTCAACTAAATATAACGCATGAAAAGAGCCTCTGTAAGCGAGGAATAATGAGATAACTGGTTCGTCACAAAACATGACTGACTGACGCAGAGACCTAAAGAAAAAGTTTAGAGCAACCACAGAGCAATGTGATCTTCCTGAACACTTTTTCAACTGTTTGATGGAAGCTTGAATCTGATCTCCTGACTTTCCCTCTAAAATCTCAAGATACATTATTTCATTTTACAAAGTTCAATACACATGAACTCTTTTAATCCTATGAAGCCTGCTGTATCATATTGGAAATGCAAATTGTAAGGTCTCTAAAAATGATCAGACCTTTGCTGAAAAACCTGTTGCACACAGTCTTTTGTCATCTGATTGATAGTTTATACTTATTTAACAAGTTGAAAGCCTTAAAACTAAGCATTTAAATATCATCCAAGACATATTATTGGGAAATATGGAGTGATAACTGATTTTTATATGCATTTATGCAAGTAGCCTGTTATAAAGGTCTCATTGATTTCCATTACAAACAATCAGAATCACAGGCTTCACAGGTTTAAAAAGCACCGTATATTTCCCAGATGAACACTGCAGACTAGTTGGAGCCACTGAGCTTCATCAGTTCTCACCTGTAATTTGTGCAGCAGGTCGACAGTGAGAGCGAGCCAATCAGGACAGAGTTTCTCCAGCTCAAGCGTGATGAGGCCAAGGGACAGCAGTGAGCCGCGCACCTGCAGCAGTGCATTGTGGGTCAGACAGTGGAAGAGCTGCTGGGTGAGCAGAGCCACGTGCTGAGATGGGTTCAGACCCGACAACGCCATGTTCAGCCGCCCGGACTTACAGCTCAGAGCCATCGCATGGAACTACAGAGAGATGAATAAAAATCAATATTTTTGGATCTCAGCACTTAATCGGGTGAATTGGCAGTCCTTCAGCACCCACACGGAGAACCAGGCTATCAATAGCAACCTCAATATGCCAACAACGAGGATCCTTCCTCAACACCCACGTTAAAAACATTTAGGCCATCTAAATTCATTCCACCTACTAGTAGCGGCAACATCAATCTAATTTTTAAAAACCAAAACATTTTTTTTGTTTGTTTGTTGTTGGTTTACTTAAGCATCAATACAAATTCAGACAATGCAATTTAGAAAAATGTCAAAATTTTAGACGAATCCCATATTCAAATCCCTAAACCCTCAACATAAGCAACAGTAAGATGTTTGCATTAGCAAAAATGTTTAGCAATTGTTTAGCACTATTGCAAACTAGCATAGTGTTCTGTGAATTAGAATATCTAAACTGATATCATCTTCTTCCAATATGAAGCCAATTAGATATCGCTAATGTAAAACCCCAATTATGGCAAAAATGAATTAGGTCACGATGTGGTAACAATTCACAGGTTTGGTGAAGTTAACATTAGTTAACAACATTACCTAACAAAAACTAACATATACCATTATCATCTTTTTTGAGTGTTTGTTTATCCGCACTATGTCTGAAAGACGTTTTCTGTCAGATGTTAAATAGATCTTTAAAAAAATGTCTTTAAGATGTTTGATTTAGATTGACTGGAAAACATCTTCTGTATAAAAAACAGTTTTATACAAAAAACACTTTTTAATACTTATTTTAATAATCTTGGAGATGCATGCGTGCTATCTGTGGACAAACTTAGCCAGACCTCCATTCAACTACACTGCGTTTCAAATTATTAAGCTGATATATTAAGTGATATATCAGTAGGATTTCGGTACAATAAAGAGTCAGATTTTTGTTTGTGTTGTTTTTCACATCTTTTTAGTTAACTGGTATCAATCTCAGACAGGTCTGTTCAGTAGTTTGCCAGTTGTTCTCAGGTAAATGGAAACCCTGCTTAAAGAGGTTGTTCCACATTATTAAGCAAGTCACAGTTCTCATGAAATACGGTGAGGAAGAAAGATCTTTCTGAAGATGAATGAAAGTAGTAGAAGTATGAAACAATGCAATGTCTTGCAAAAGGCATCAAAAAAACAATATTTCGTGAAAAGTAATTAGAAATTATTGAACTGTCAAAAGATTTGTGAGTGACTTAGAGCACAGAAGATCTTGGTCAGATAAAGATTTAAGGAAAGTTTTTGTCAAACAAATGAACTGTATTGTAATACCAGCTGTAAAAAAGCCACCGCAGAGCAGAAAACAGGTGTTTGAAGCTACTGGAGTCTCAAGATCCTCATCTCACTTCCCAATATTCCAACCCAAATCATCACCCACCGCCTCCTTGCTGATGTTGCAGTCTCAGAGTAAGATGGCCATTGATCAACTATCAGAAATCCATTTATCTGGAGCATCCATTGTACTGCAGCATTCGTAAGTCAATAAAACTACAGCCACTGTGCAGGTTTCTCTTTGTGAGGTTTGGTTAGCAGTGACTGAAACGCAGCTTTACACACAACTGCAGTCTGCATGAAGAGGATCTTGAGACTCCAGTAGCTTCAAACACCTGTTTGCTGCTCCGCAGTGGCTTTTTTACAGCTGGTATTACAATACAGTTCATTTGTTTGACAAAAACTTTCCTTAAATCTTTATCTGACCAAGATCTTCTGTGCTCTAAGTCACTCACAAATCTTTTGACAGTTCAATAATTTCTATTTGCTTTTCGCGAAATATTGTTTGTTTTGATGCCTTTTGCAAGACATTGCATTGTTTCATACTTTTCATCTTCAGAAAGATCTTTCTTCCTCACCGTATTTCATGAGAACTGTGACTTGCTTAATAATGTGGAACAACCTCTTTAAGCAGGGTTTCCATTTACCTGAGAAGAACTGGCAAACTACTGAACAGACCTGTCTGAGATTGATACCAGTTAACTAAAAAGATGTGAAAAACAACACAAACAAAAATCTGACTCTTTATTGTACCGAAATCCTACTGATATATCACTTGCATAATAATTTGGAACACAGTGTACAGATACTTTCAGAGAGCAGTGGATATGTGAAAGGAGAGTTCAGGCTCTGTATGTAGAGCTGCAAAGTTTGCATGTGTGTTTGAGAGGAAGTGCACTCACGATGTAAAGGAAGTCCAGTGCGGTGGCGCAGTGCAGGTCCCAGTTCAGCTTATCCAGAACGATTCTCTCCATCCGCAAGATCTCCGACGGAGAACAGCCACATTTGCTGCTGGACGCCAGCTCTCTCAGAGCCGGGATACGCTGCAAAACACATATTATATTAGCTATTTATGTTTGGATGGATCTACAAGTATTTCCAACTTTATTCAAGTATACTGTATATATACAGATAGAGTTATATATACACTATAGTAAATAGCAAATCTCAACTTGATTGCTTGTATCGTCACAAAATGTGAACTATATTATTGCATAATATTTACTGCAAGTCACTCTGAAACAATGTGTACTGTGAAAAGCGATATACAAATTGATTTGACTTGACATTAAAAGGTTATGCAGACAGAAACATCCACAAAAATACAAAAAACTAATCTAACCCGAAACCTAGTAGTTAAATAATGGCAAAACCTAGGAACTAAATTATAGTAACTGCTTCACTATGTTTAAGCCACATCATGTGGTCAGCTCTAGCCAGAAATGACTTTAAAGGGCTGCCAGGAATAATCGGATTAAATATTAGTCCAACTTTGGCATTTTAAGTAGAAGCCAGTACAGAAATCTTCTGTAAGCCGTTATATTTCTACAGATTATTTCTCACTGTCTGTCCTTTCATGAAGCAGCTGAAGGCAATGTTATCTTTCAGCCTCAGTAAAGGACACTTTTACTGAAGGCTCATCAAAGTGGGGCTGATTTTAGACTTGAGGCGTCAGAGATGTTCCATCCAGGGTCACCGTTTCCCACAGCAAAATTTTACTTATGCTGCATAAATAAAGCCACAGAGACCCGCGACGACCGATGCTGACCAAGAATCTGCTCTGTTGCCTCTTAGAATAACAGACGTACATTGTACAGCATATTAATACTGCATTCACCTCATCTTCCTCACTGGTCTTAACAGCCAGGAAGAAACAAGAGATGGCGATACAGCGCAGGTACTTCGGACGGGCCTAAAAAAGAGAAAGAGAGAGATTGATCAATAATGGTACTGCAGTACTGCATCTCGTGCACTTTTATGCCACAACAGCAAATGGCAAATGTTTCTCACACACACACACACACATTTCCTGTGTTTATTTCCTGTTCATTTAAATGCCAAGGCACAATAACTAATCCGATCTGCAATGACTGACACACATTTGCATCTAAAAATACATGCAGTTTCAGTTTTTTTTTTTTAGATAAATAAATAAAATTCTAGAATTGTCTCTGTAACCCTTCTGATGTGCTAAAAGAAAATGGCAAAGAGCAAAAAACATCCAATGTTGTATAACAACAACAGCTCAGCTAAATAGTGACCTAACTTTCTGTAACGCTTACCATTACATAACAGTCAAAGTTCTATAAGAGAGCAAAATAATGTTCACTGCATCTCAAAAGCACTTATGCTAATTATACAAAAAATGATAACTTTAAACGCATAAATTATGCATAACATCCACAATTTAAGTGCATAAATTACAATGCATTAAATGCATAAATTTTAATGCAGAAATTACAATGCATAACATGCAGAAAAGCAATAAATAGTATACTGAATAGCCTCCACAACCTTAAATGCATACATTATAATGCATAAAATCCAACATTTTAATGAAAAAAATGCATATGTGCATAAATATAAATGCATATACATTTTTAACCTTATAAATGTATGTATTTAGTAATAACACCATATATAATTTATCATGCCAAGTATAAGCTGAACAAGTACACATGCTTGAACAAAGGTGAAATGCAGAAAAGAAAGAGAGAGTATTATTATAATTGTTTTTAAAAATAGGTGTTATTATGTGAAGTACCTATCATAGGCTGCAATTAAGCCAGCCAACACATGGCTGAAACCTGTTATGGACAGCTGGATAATGGAAAACACCATAAACCCACAATCATTGACTGGGGCAGAAGACCTTGACCGGTCAGACGTTTTTAAACATTACCTTAATGGCAGAGAGGAAGCGATCCAGGATGTTGATGGCCAGGCAGAGGGTCTCTGGATAGAGCTTCAGCTGGTAATGAACATCCCTCAACCACCGGACGGCCTCATCACGCTTTTCAGGGGAAATATCTGTATCCTGAAGAAGAAAAAGTGCATTTAATTAAGACACATAACAAACAGGTTTGCATATGCATTAATCTAAACTGAAATTACCCAAATTGAACCCCTTATTATTGTCTTTTCGATCAGACTCAGATGCACAGACATTTATTAATAATAATGCATTTTATCATCAACTACTACCCCAAATTAAACCACATTATTTTACTTCTACTTTTTAGTTCAACTTGATATACTGAACTTACTAAAACTAAAATTACATAGACATATTTAAAAATGAAAACTAATAAAAATGACAAATACACCAAAAATTGATAAAACTAACTAAAATGACATTGAAACATGAAATATAAAAATAAAAAAAAACGGAAAAAAAAGAAAAACTAATTTATACAAAACTATAAAAGCATCTCAAATATACTAAAATAACACTTGATGACATACAATAAAACAGCCTGGTTCCCATCAGGATAGACTTGGATAGCAGACCTCTGACACAGTTTCACATATGTCTGTGTTACAAACACAAACGCACCATATACACTCATAATATACAGACAACTACATCTAGAGATAACACAGCATCATAAAATTGTACTAATCCCAATTTCCCACTGTTTACCAAATTACAGATTTACATACAGCAAATCAAACATTCTGCAGCATCGTAAGAGGCCCAAATTAAAGCACGTAATAATGATGACAGTATATTGCAACATAACTATTCATATATGCACAATGGACTTACACAGAAACTACCTTAATTTATCTGCATAGCTATCTGCCTCCCACAATGTAAACCAAACAAACCAGAGCTATCAGCTGACATACTCACCTGGTTGGTAGGTTTCTTTGGCACGTAAGCCTTCCATAGTTTGGCTTCCCTAGAAACTGCCTTCTCTAGAAGAGATGGCAGCTTCCGGCTTTCCAGGGGCAGGGTGAACTTCATCACGAACCCTGGAAAAGCCTACCTCCCCACTGGATACAGCTACCTGAGCGAAGAACACACGAAACATCTCAAAAACACATCAAATATAATGTGTCACAAATCACAAGGCATGGTTTTAATTTGTTTTATTATTCAGTGTATTTTTCATCAGTTCTTTATTTTCTTGGTTAAATAATATATATCTATACATATATATATCTATATATCTATATCTCTCTCTCTCTCTCTCTATATATATATAATATAATATATTATTTATATATATATATATATATATATATATATATATATATATATATATATATATATATATATATATATATATATAAATAAATCAGCTGTCAAATGATTAATTGTGATTAATCGCATCCAAAATAAAAGTTTGTTTACATGGTGTATACTGTGAATATTTATTATGTATATATAAATACAAACATATGCATGTATATATTTAAGAAAAATATGTTATGATTACATAATATGAATATATAAATGTATAAACATGTAAATATTTACAAAGTTTATACTGTATGTTTGTATTTATATATAAAAATACACAGTACACAAATATATAATGTAAAACTTTAATTTTGGATGCGATTAATCGTTTGACAGGACTAATATATATATATATACACAAATTAGCAATAACTAATATTATAACATATGTACAAATATTATTGTAATATGATACATTGACATCATTCCTATCGTTGCTAGTTGTGATTAAAAAATAAAAATCATTTTAAATGTAATAATTTTCAAACTCAAAAACACTTTACGTTAAAAAAAAAAACTAAAATAGATTAATCAACTTTCACCTGTTATTTAAATTAAAAATGAGAACTGATTCAGCACCCTATTCATGCTATATAGAAGCAATATGGTGTATAAAACACCAGAATTGTTTAGTGTAAACAATGATATTAAACCATACAGTCTATGTATTAAACACGCCAAAACTCATTTCACCATCTCAATATGAAATGTTGATACAGTGTTGACGCAGTTTACATTTGATACGTTACGTATTAGCAGACTAGCTACACAGCAACAGATCAATATACACGAAATCCCACACACCTAGCTACACCGAAAAGACAAAAATAGGATTTTGTGTGTATATTTATGTCCAGTGTCGCTGGTATAATTAGGCTAAAAGGTTAAACATGTCCATAAAAGCTCTTAGAAAAGGTTAAGATTCTTACCTCCCCTGCAAGGTTGTGGGAAACGCAGATCATCCGGTCCATTAAACTGAGGTAAAATAAAGGAGCAGATCGGATTCCGTCATCTTTTTAAGCGTCCAGCTTCGCCTCCATGTTTGCCGTGAAATTTGATGGGGGTTTTAAAAAACTAAAAGGGATCCTTCCAAACTGATATTAAAAATAAAATGAACGGAATATAGACACGAACGTCTACTTCCGAGGAGGAGACTGAGAAGGGAAGAAACTCCTTCCGCCGACCTCCTCACCGCACTCAGGCAGCTACACCGAGAACCTTTTTATATGAATTAAAAAAAGATCAAGAAAAATCTTAAACGGTAAAAAAGCTAGAAAGTACAACAATTAAATGTAGATCTAGTCGGAGGTTTAATTTCCAACGGAATTTTTTTGTGAATTCGGTAACGGTCATAACGGAACTACTTAAGCTGGCGAATGGATTTTGGAGTGAAGCTCGTACTCTAGTAGAGGGACTACTTTCACATACAATCCTATTCAGGGTCTCAAGATGAAACAGAAATACACAAAACATCGCATAAATTAGATATTAAAAGGATTAAATGTCTGAATAAATTAATTATAATAATTTTAACATCTAGATATTTTTCCTTCGCGGAATCGCGGATACTAAGCTTTAGGAAGAAAGCTTAAAGTTTACACATAAATTATTAAATTCGATATGACTATCTCTTGACCTCTCACACGTCAATTCAACATAACTGAATAAGACTTCACTACATATCAGATCTGTTATAATGTTCAGCTAAAATTGACAACACACGTATCGTTTAATGAATATTGAATGGTGTAAGAGAAAAAACAAAAACTGCTATCAAGAAATCAGCATCTGAGAGAATAATGCATTTGTACTACATTTTCTACCCCCCTGGCAACCCTGTCAAAACAAAACCCAGCAACAACCATTCACAAAGGGCGAGCTATCGATTCGCCAACCAATCGTGGACGTCTACATGAAAACCAGCAGCCAATGAGCGCTGAGAATTTTGGGCGGACTATTTGAACGTTAGATCTTCGAGCGATCTTATTGGTCCGTAAGACTGTCAATATCTCAAAACACAGATCGCTTTAAAACTACGCTAGTATGCTTTAATAGCCGAAATGTTTAAAAACAGATATGGCTCAAAGATAAAATAATACAAAATACACAATTAAATACAGAAATGATAAAAGCAGCCGTTCTAAACGCATAAAACACAATCTAAACACGGAGACTTACGTTTCCTACGTGACAGGCCCAGGGGGAGGAGCTACATTCATCAACAAAAGGAAAGAGAAGCAGAGAAAACAGACGAAAGATTCTCGGATACACAAACACAATATGTCCTTTTAACATCCCTGGTAATGTACCTTTATTTATCTTTAATAACCTTCAAGATATTAGTTTTCTTTTTAAATGTCTGTCTAGATTAATTGTCACTGTTTTAATGTTATGGTCGTATTTCTTTTTTTCCTGAAAACGGGCTTGATGTTTGGATATGCTTGTATTTATGGACTAGATTTTGACTTGAAGTAATCTGTATATTTCCTTTCGACTTTAATGGTATTTTATGACATTTTATCGATCATTTGTGTATGTCACTAATGAAAATTATAGAGTTATTTTACTGGAATGACCGAATCCCTTGTTATTTTTGGTCGTCTTTAATGTTTACTTCCTAAGCCAGTAACGTTACATTTGCAATTTGAAATCGATTTCCGTATAAATTTGAGGCGAGCCGATAGATCCGTTTAATGTTTCAGCTCCTGATTTATTATACTGTAATATACAAATACAACGTATATAATTTAATATCGAAAACAAACTGTACAGAAGATTTAAACCCCTCCCCCTCTGATCGAGGTATTTTCCAGCTGAAGGATCAACTGGACTCCACTAGATGACATTCACTTTCCAGTTTTAACCTCGTTATTTAGGTCAAAGCGTTTTAATAGGACGATTTCACATTTATTCGTCCATCTCAGTCGGATTTATTTGTTTGGATGTCCTGTAAGAAGGCGTTAACCAGCGAAACCCGACACCGAGGCTCAGCTGAGCGGAGGGGGCTGGGCAAAACCTTGACCCACCGCCCTGGGTGAACGGAATTTACTTGACTTTGTTTTTTATGCCTTTTTAAAGGTGTTTTGACGACTTGAAACACAAATAAAGTGGAAACATGGAGGCATTCAGACTGATGAAGGAACTGAAGAGCAATCTGGACCAGGAGGTTCAGTATCTGCCGAAGGAAACCGGACTCAGTTTGATCGAATCCACACAAGAGGTAAACTAGTTTTACAAACTTCTGTGAAAATACATTTTTAAACTTTATTTGAAACCATAAATAACAGTTATGGAAATCTGCACTGTATTTCTGTACATTGCATACTGTAAAAATACTTTGTGATGTACAAGACAATCTTTTACTGTGCAAAATAAATCAGTTTTAAACTTTAAATTTTACTTATTTGTCCTCATCCACACAGAACGGTAATGGAGTTTCAGCCAAATGTCGAGATGCTCGAGTGGAAGATCTCTGGAGCTTGACCAGTTTCTTCGGTTACAGCACTCAGACCTTTGTACTAGCCGTTAACCTGCTGGACAGGTTTATAGCTATGATGAAGGTAACCAGTTAGTTATAGGTCAATCCATCTGATTAACATATTAAACCGTGTTATGACTGATCGCTTATGTGTTGCCTAAAGGTTCAACCCAGGTACATGGCCTGCATCAGCATCGGTTGCCTTCACATCGCCGCCCGAGTGACCGAAGAGGAGTGCAAGGTTTCGTCCAGCCATGAGCTCATTCGCATCAGCCAGTGCAAGTTCACCGTCTCGGACCTCAGCCGAATGGAGAAGATCATTTCAGAGAAGCTCAACTTCCAGTTAAAAGCCGTCACAGCCTTAACCTTCCTGCATTTGTACCACGCCATTGCACTTTCGCACACGTCCAACAGGTAAGAACGGCTGGCATTATCAAACTTCAGACTCAGAGCCAGATGAACTATTAACGTGCAGGCTTGACATTGGAAACTTTGACTTGTAAAGGTTGATAAACAGAGCTGGCAAGTGCACTTTGAGCATTTTGCTGTATATGGGTCACAGTGACGGGAGTCAGGTGTCAGAAACTCAGAGATTATCTTCTGACTAGACTTGTTAAATGACAAACAGCTCGGCTAACAAAATCTTTCTTTTTCTCCTTTTCAGAAAAGACGTCCTGAATCTTGACAAACTGGAAGCCCAGCTGAAAGCCTGCCTATGCAGAATTGTTTTCTCCAAAGCTAAAGTAAGAACAACATAAACAAACAGATTCTTGAAGCAAGTTACATAGAAGTTTGAATTCTGATGAACCGTCTCTTTATTTATTTTTTAGCCGTCGGTGCTCGCTTTGTCGCTCTTGATGCTTGAGATCGAGGCCTTACAGTCTGCGGACCTGCTAGAAATCGCCCAGCGCATACAAACACACTTGAAGGTAAGAATTCACAAGTTGGTCAACCTTTTAAAGCCTCAATAAAAACCTTTTAAAAGTGAAGAAAAAGTTAAATGCCACCGCTCTGTTTGGTTCAAAGTCAAGTAGTTTAATCAGACAATTTGTAATCAAAAATATACCTTTAGTTTCAGCAGCACTTAAACATCTATGGAGTAGGAAGAATCCAAAGCTCTTAACCCAGTCCTGTTGCCAGCAGGCTATTGGTTTACTGTCGTCCAAAATATAGCTGGCTCTCTGACATGTACTTATGTAAGCTGGTGTCTAATGCAGCCGTGTCTTTTTGCAGATCTCCAAAGCTGACCTGGCACGCTGGCGAGGTCTGGTAGGTCAATGTATGAGGGAATACTCCTCTCCGGAATGTGCCAAACCTGACCATAAGAAACTGGTGTGGATCGTCTCACGGAGGACGGCCCAGAACCTGCACAGCAGCTACCGCAGCGTCCCCGAGCTGCCAACCATCCCGGAGGGTGCGTGGGACGAGAGCGAGAGGTAAACACAGCTCACCTGAGGAAAGACACAGGCGTTAGGATGTCACACTCGTATTTAACAGTCAATAGAGGCAGAAGGGAAAGGAATATTCGGGGTTAACCGCATTAGTCAAGCTTTGATTACCACAGAAAATCATTTAGACTCGTCATTCAGTGTGTGAAAACAAACAAAAATCAGTTAAGCTTGCTATGGATTTGCAGCCGTGTCTGTATGCAGATCTCCAAGGCTGATGCGCTGTGGGGCAAATGTACAAGTCAAAATGAAACTAAAGTTAAAGCTATTAAAAATAGATTTTGGTAGTTGGAATAATGTTCTTGATGATAAATTAGATGAAAAACGTCAAATTTACTTTATTTCAGTTAGTTGCAAATACAGTATTTCTTATTTTAATTTAAATACTAAAATTATTAAAACAGAAAAAGCTAAATAGAAAATGATAAAAAAATAAATTATAGTGAAAACAGAAAATGTAAAAAAAGCTAATTCAAAATAATAAATTATAATAGTATATACATAATACTAAAATAAACTAGAATATTATTTTATAAACTCATAAGAAACTCACAAAATAATAAAAATGACAAAAGCAAATTTACTAAAATTAAAATGAAAACTAAATATAAAAGCAAATTCAAAATTTTAATAAATACTATCCTATATTAAATAGTACTAAAATAACACTAGAACTCAGAATATTCTCTCATGAGCTCATAAGGAACTAACCAAAGTCAGTCACATTATATCCCACATTACAGTGATTATATTTTCATATTGTACTGATAACAGCTCTAAAATATCAGGAAAAAGCCGCACACAAACTTGGGAATAATTTATGTAAAGCACGCCTGTCAATTTTCCATCACAACTTCTGGTTTCAGTTCCATCACAGTTTTTCCCCATCACATGACATAAATGAACCTTGGCGTTTCACTGACACACACCACTTACGTCACAACCCCGTCAGAACAGGCTGAAGTTCTTTCGGAACGCCCCACCCAGCGTTACATTATCAGGCGCCCTTACAGTGTTACTTGATAACTACGAATAGTTAGTCACGTCCCAGCGACCAACCCGAGAGCATTTACTTGGCAAGAGCAATAAGTCATTCCTGAAGCTCACCAACACAGCTGATTACAAGCTGAAAATCCAGACAGGACGAACTGTTTTGAGATGGCTAATGGCTTAGATATGCATACACGCCAAACTAGGTGCAGTAGTGGAATGTGGGTAGTGAATAATGACTATTTGTGCTGCATCACCTGTGAGTAACGAAGGGCGTGCGAGGTGGGGCCGGTTTGACAAAGTACAAAACAAGATCTGACATCTGACAGTGGCTTTTTTTTTCCAATTATGTCAGTGAGTAATATTCCAGGTGAACCGCATACATGATTTCAGTCGAGCTTCATTGCCACAGATAATAATTTAGACTTTAGTTTGTGGACAAAAAACGTATGTTTACAGTGGATGTCTATGGGGTCTAACTAAACTACTAAAAAACAAAACAAATGAAATGATTAAACATGATACTAAAATGATTAAAAATAGTTTTTGTTATTTGAAATAACGCTGAAATAAAAAAAATATATATATAAATAGATGAAAAACTTATTAATATAACAAAAAAACAAAAGTACTAAAATTACTCGAATAAAAAATAATTTAACCAACAGAAATATAAAAAAAAAAAAAATAGTAGTAAGTTAAAATTACTAACTGTTTACTACTAAGTTTAAGGACTAAAATGGCTAAAACTGAAGGGGAAAAAATTAACAAGTAGAAATTTACAAAAACAGGTTTAAGTTCTAAAATGACAAACTGAAATACAATAAACAATTTTACTTAGAAATAAACAAAATTACTTAAACAACACAAATCTGAAATAATAGTATAAGTAATTAACACTAAAATACAATATTCTTTTATGAATGTGTGTCAATTAATTAAATAAATGAGAGCACATCTGACTGCTTTGTGTTTTGTTTTTTCTTTTACGACAGTGAGGATTCAAGCGAAGACCTGAGCTCCGGGGAAGAGAGTCTGAGCAGCTCACTGGGCAGTGACGCCGAGGGACCCTACTTCCCCCCGAACTTCCGCTCCCGTGCCCGCAGACAGTAATACGCTCTAAACCACTTGCCAAGGAGCACAACCACCAATGGAGATGTGGCTTCCTTGTCATCTTCCAAGATGATGTCACAGACCTCTCCTGGCTGGAAACCTAGTTATACAGCGAGGTGCCATTGTGCCTGGGTTCAACGAAACCACTGAGTCCAAAATATCAGAATTGTATTTTAAAACTCTTCTTTTATGGCTTTACAGAAAGCCAGTCCACATACTGTAAACATCTTCTCTTGATTACTTGTGTTAAGCTAAAAGTGAAAAATTCAGCACTGCACAACACTGGCAGCTAAAAACAAAGAAAAAAAAAAAAACAAGATGTAGCCGTAGCATATATAGTAGTCGGTGCATGTTCGGATTTGTCAACATTCCAGGCGGCTCAATGACATATCCAAGGTACATTAGACTGTTAGAGAACAACTTGAGACTTGTACTTTGGTGCTTTGCACAGTTTTGTAATATAATTGTAAGCGTGTGACAGCGGGAAAGCTGCGTGCCTGCAGAACTGCCGCCTCTCTGGAGGTCAAACAGTCAGAGATTTACCTTGGTGCACATGGTGTTTGCAGAAAAACAGTGGATTGTTTATTTTTCGTGTGTGTATGTGAGTGTGATGTTGTTAATCTACTTGCCAACTTAGTATAAGTTTCACTTTAGCCGATGTATGAAGACAAATACTGTACGTTGAAAACGTGCAACAAAAAAAGCCTAAAAACCTTAAAAAATGTAAAAAATGTAAATTTGTATAATGTAAAAAAAAAAATGCATATACGTTCTGTATAGCATCTTGTAGATATTAACTTATTTATTGTTATTTTTGTCATGGTAATATAAAAAAACAAAAACATTCACAATTAAAAAAGCTATTTTGAAATTCACTCAGTCTCTTGTTGTGCTTAGTCTGGTTTTCGTGAATCAGTTCTGTGTTCCTAAGAGCCTCAACTATCCCACACACACACACAAAATGGCAAACAGACAGCAGATGTTGTAAATCGCCTCAGTGCCGCAGGATGTTTTACACAGCAACAGTAAGACAAAGCAGTGGCTTCATCACACAAGAGCCTTCGTCAACTACAACGTCATGATGTTGTCAGCTGATTTACACACTTACAAACAACCAGTGCATGATGCAACTCTGCCCAGTGTGATGCGATTTCATAGTTTCCCCAAAAACAAGAACTCGTTCTTATGAGAAACCAACAACCAGTGCCTGTCTAGTCAGACAAAGGCAGGAAACAATCTGAATTTCTGTTCCCTTGTAGGAACAGGTGGGCAACATGCCATAAAAATACCACAGGATCCGTTTCATTAGACACAATGCACAACATACTGATGAAGTTTTGAATGAAAAAGCACACTGCAAGCATTTGAAGATATTTTCGGATATGGATTTGAAAGCCAAAGTAATAAACTTCGGGATATGCCTCGGTTTTCCTCTATAGGCATTATACAAGTTACGTAAACACATACATCAAGTGAGAGAAGTAAGTGGACATCAACTATGCTAAAGACCACAAGCATGCTCTATTTGGTTCAAACAGTAAGCATTTGTTATTCATTACAATCACACCAATATTTGTGCAGTTCCTCACACACACACACTCTCTCACTACTGGCTCGAGTTTCTCGCTCAAACACATCCCGCCTCTGTACAGTACCCAAACACTCGACTCCACACAAAAAGTAGGTCACTTGCCTTGCAGCATTCCTTGTTCGGAGGCGGATCTTTAGAAGCCCATCCGAGACTTCTTCTTTGGCTGGGAGGCCTGAGAGAGGCTTCTGAATTGGGGAACTCTCTGGGAAGACAAGGAGCGATGAGATGGAGTCGGAGAAGAAAGGCGAACCCGTTGTGAAGAATATCCACCATCCGGTGCGGGGTCCTGAGTCGATATTTGGGACATGGGAAGGGAACTAAGGTAAAACTCCTTGCGCCGTTTCGACTGGACAGTTGTAGGCCGTGTGGAGGGGAGCGACGCAGGAGGGTCCACATCCATCCCTGCTGCAACACTAGGGGTTCTAGACGTCGGTCGTTCAACCTGAAAGTAGAGATGAACAACGTATCAAAATGATTGTTTAAACAAAATTGCGATCATCTGCTGCGAATACACATTTGCCATTTTACATAGGCCTATTTTGTTTATACATCAAGATGAAATAAACAAAAACATCATACACAAAAGGTCATACACAGACATGTTTTTGCTTATGAGAATGGCACAAAATATGAGCCAGATTAAACAAGGTCAAACACAAAGGTTTTGACACATTTTGGTGTAGATCATTGTATGTTTGTAATTCCACTGTTTAAAGATCTGTTAAAACGATTTATCAGAATAACCATAAATCATCAAACGTTAAAGGGGTAAGATTTTTTTTAGTGTTTTTGAATGAAGTCTCTTTTGTTCACCAAGGCTGCATTTATTTGCTCAAAAACGCAGTAAAAACTGTAATATTGTGAAATATTATTACAATTTTAAATAACCATTTTCTATATTAATATATAGTAAAATGTCATTTATTCCTCTGATGCAAAGCTGAATTTTCAGCATCATTATTCCGGTCTTCAGTGTCACATGATCCTTCAGAAATCATTCAAATATACTGATTTGCTGCTCAAGAAAAACTGATTATCATGGTTGAAAACAGTTGTGCTGCCTTTTATTCATTTCTAAATAAAAAATCTCTGTAATATTATAAATGTCCTTACTGTCACATTTGATGTAGTTGAATAAAATTAATTACTTATAATAATTTTAAAAATCTTACTGACCCTAAATTTTTAACAAATGGACACAATACAATTTATGCTAGCTTAAATGTCATTAATTTCATTTCTCATTAAACCAGGATAAAATCTATGACAGTCACCCTAATTCAAGAGAATTATTTTAATTTATCAGTTTTTAAATGTATTTATTTATTTTTTCAAAAGTCAAATTATCGGTTATAGCCATCACCACAAATAGCTGTAAATGATCATTTATCAGTATCGGCTTTAAAATTCCATATTAAGGAATTCTTACCTGAATGGAAGACTGAGATTTTGACGGAGATGTCAAAAGGTCTTGATCAGGCCTTGGAGGAGATTTGACAGATTTTTCTGCAATCGATTGTTCATTTAAAAACCGTCTCAGTATGATGGGGCTCTTGCTGTGAATCTCAGGTCTGGCCCTCCATTCCTCTAAGTCCGTAGCTTGCGAGCTTGAGTTCTCCGAAGTCTCGACATCCGAACCAAAACTCCCCACCGTTGACAAACCAGAGAGACTCTCTTGGTAACTCACAGACGAGGTGAAACTTCCAGAAAGTGAGGTGCGATTGCGAGCTTTGGCCTGCTTTGCTCTCCGACGCTTTCGACGCAGAGCCGCGATTTTCTTGTCCCGGTTCAAACCCAGCTTCTCCTCCCACCAGTATGTCCACTGGCCCTCCCATGACGCAGCCAACCGCTGGCTCACATCGTCAGGCCAGTCGTCGGGATCTACAGGATCAGGAACCGGCGTAACGTTCAGGTGAGGGAGGTAAGTGACCCCATGCAAGAGCATCTCTTTCTTCCTCATGACCTCTTGAAGGTCTTTCCTCAGTCTCAATAGATCTTCCTTTTGTTTATTCAGCTTTTTGCCCATCATGCCCTTAAAATAATCCGTTCTGATCCGCCGAAATTTAGGGTGTCGCTTTTTGGCCTTTTTAAAAATGGGTTCAAACCATTTGTTCCAGGCAGCTTGGAGATCTGGATCCTTGCTTGGGTTGGGCGGTCCGGTGGAACAACTTGGGTTATTCCCAATCGAATGGTTTGATGGTTCTTTCCTTATATTTTCATTTGTATCCAAAGTATTCAAGTCATCGTTATCAACATTGTCGATTACTTCCAAATGACGAAGTGCCGCCCGCCATCCCTTAGTCTCTGAGTCGCTCTGAACAGATTGGTCATCATTGTCAGTGTGGGACTGCATGTTCTCGCTCTCTCCAGTTTCTACTGTAGGTTGCACACTGACAGATTGTACTGGTTCGTCATTATTGCTTGCGGTCTGATCTGTGTGCAGCTTCAGCGTTTGGTAAAAGATGTCTCCGGTTTCTGTGAGCTGGAAAACAGACAGGTAGTCCTTCTTCTGTACAGCTGTCAAACCTGAGGAAGAATGTGAAAGCAGCACATTAGTCTGATAATCACTGCACCAAATGAAAGTAGGGCTGTTTGAATAATTGAAATGAAGCCAAAATTCACAAAGGCTGTGATTTAATCAAGTAAATATATGCAATGCAAGTTTCAGAGTGAAACACGGCACTGTGTTGTTTTACACACGAGCAGCTCATGATCCAGTGTTTTCAGTTTCTCAGAGCAGCTTGGTTCACAGTAAATGCTGCTCCACAAACTCCATCTCTGCATCTGCTGTGAGTTTAGGTCACATATAATGTGCATTTGATAACACAACATGAGCCAAACGTCTCCTCCATACTTGTACGGAGAAGTACCGGGTGTTGTAAACAAGAGGTTTTAACTGTTTTACTGTGATCATATGACAACCCCAGCTAGAGTTAGGCGGAGCTACCATCAGTTTGCTTGTGATGGAACAGGAAAGCTTAGCAATCCCACTTTACCCAATGTCTCATTCAATGCACCAGCGATTATCCTAATTTACAAACTACAGCTGTATGAATTACTCTGCTTATAATAAACCAATAACTGCAAAATTGGTTATGCTTTGACTGACACAATTATTTCATAGAGTAAATACTTCATTCTAGTCAAAACCGTTGAAATGGTTGTAAAAGCATCCTGACCTGCAGCAGCCACATTTAGTCTCTTCTGAGCGAGGTGCCTCTTGTGGGGTAGCAGCAGGTTTAGGTGGCTCAGACTCTCTTTTGGACTTGAAAGCTTCTGAATGGATCCCCGAGTCTGACAGACGTGCTCTCTCCCACCTGAGTCACATAAAATTAACATGCAGTCATTTACTCAGCTATTTAGAAAAATGCTTTTATCCAAAGCGACACTTCTTGCAGAGCAAACCATTACACCACAAGTTGTTTGAAGACTTTCTTCTTGGCAGTTCACACAGGACACACATTATTGCAATTAAAAAGAGCAAGATGCAGCAAAATGTATAAAACAAGAAGAGTTTAAGTTTTTTGCACATGTGCATGACAGCCAAAGACACCTGCCCAGCTCATTTACATTACAAAACAATTATAAAAGCAAAACGGCATTCTGTGTGAACCAACCCTAATGCATGAAAAAAAAATAATTCACTTTGACTAATACACTTCAACTTATATACCACTGTTGCTTGCTTTGCATAAACATAATTATCTTCCTGCACTACAGCTGGTGCACATTTCCAGGTAACATACAAACTAACAGGCTGATAATGATGCAGTGCAATTTGCTTAGGATGAAAGCGTCATCCAAATACATAAAAGCACAAATTATGACGAGTAACCAAAGGAAACTGTTGCTCATACATCAATCTCCTCACCTGTGTACTGCAGTAACATGAGTTCCTGTGACCTCTGAGCACCCAGCAGCAGTTTGCATGTTTGTCTCGGGGTCTGTGCTGGCAAATCGCAGGCAAACATCGGTGGAGACTCCATCATATGGTCCCATTTCAGCATGGGGACACTGGGAACCCGCTCATCCATGACGTAGGTGGAAAACTGCAGAAAAGGAAATGCTTTATTTCTCTTACACTGCACAGTGAATGCATCAGATACCAGTAACAGTGTGAGTCTTTAAATATACACTATGGCTATGAAATTAATATTTATATTAAGCAAGGGACAGTAAAGACATGTATAATGTTACAAAAGATTTCCATTTCAAATAAATTCTGTTGTTTTGAACTTTCTATTCAAAGAATCATGCATGCAAAAATATTAAGCAGCACAACTGTTTTCAACATTGATTTTAATAATAAAAGTTGCCTGAACATCAAATCAGCATATTAGAATGATTTCTGAAAGATCATGTGACACTGAAGACTGGAGTAATGATGCAGAAAAATCAATAAAATCACAATTTAAAATATATTCCAACGGCAACAGATTTATATATTACTGATTTGACTGTATTTGTAAATAAATGCAGGCCTGCTGAGCAAAAGAGACCTTTTGAAAACATTTAAAAAATCTAAGCCTTCAAGCAGTAGTGAAAAACTAGCATACTTAATGACTTCTCTATTCATATACAATTGTATTTGTGTACACAAAGGTATTTCAAAGATTACCACGGAAATACCATGGTAGTGCCAAAGTGCTTTTTGTGGTTAAGATCACAGTGATACAATAACAAAAGAATAAGGAAACATTCCACAGCATTAAACATCAAATCTCTAATTATACTGATATTGATAACATTTCCTGTAAAGAATAAAAAAAGTGTTGTGTGTGTTGAATCCAATGACATTTGATACAGATCATCACTCAAGGAAGTTTTGGAGGATCGCCTGGAAAAACCACAGGGTGAAACACCTTTGCCACTCCTTCAGGCTAGAATCTGCCCCAAACCCTCAGATGTTATGTGATATATGACGGTGTTTACCTGGGTATTAATGAGGTGGTGATGGGCGTGGCTTTTACTCAGGTATTTGGCGAGTATCACTCGCTCGCCCGACATACAAGCTGCTGTCCTTCCGATGCGGAACAACGTGTGGTTACTATCAGCACTCTGCAGAGAGGAAGTGACAAAGATTAATATTAAATTGAGAACCACATAAATAAAAACACAGAGGAATAAAGAGAAGAATAACAACAATGTGAAAAAAGAATATTTATGAAATACACAAAACTAAAAAACAGTAAATTCAGCTTAATTAAAGGCCTTTCTTCACCAAATACATGTTACATTTAATTTCTTGAAAGGTCTTAAAATAAGACGACTTTATTTTAAATGGGAGTTACAGTAAGCACCTTTGTTAACGCTTGTGGAGTAGTTAGGCCCAAGGTGTGCCTTCAGCTGTTTATTTATTTTATCTCAGACTGTAGAATTAATCATTCATGAGTGATCAACACTACAGGGTATAACGTGTAATAAACGGTATTTTTTACAGTGTACAAAAAGCTTTACATGATGCTGTTTCTACACTGATTGGAGTTGTTGGTTAGACTATCAAAATGAATTAAATGCACTCAATGCACGCTGATAAGGTGTGACATTTTTATGGAGGACTCTTTTCTATATAATAAATCCATGACCAGGTTTTGTTCAATAATTAGAGGCGTCGCTTTACCCGCATGTCTGTAAGCTCCGCCCCTGTTCTGTCAGCATACACCATCACTCTCGGGTGACAGGAGAACTCACACCATCGCCATGGCGACTTAGCATTGAAGTACAGGTTGGAATCCTCCTCACGGAACTTCTGCAATCTGAAAGAGAACAGAATGTCACAAACTTCTGGACAGGTTACAACATCTCTCTCTCACACACACACACACACACACACACTGCATCATGTGCTGCATCTTGCATCAGCTCAGCGGACAGACTTATTAACCTGCAAATCAGAGCTTCTGCTTCAGAATCTGGTTTCAGTGACTATAAACAGAGTCAGGAGTGCCAACTGAAGCTTTCCTGTATGATTTGTGGTTGAGGTGAATGCAATATGGAAACAAATTTCAATGCATTACATATATTTTGTTGCAATAAACAGCTTCCGGTGGTATTTGTGTTTACGACAAATGAATTTCACAAATGGATTAAGTGGACCAGGTTTGTCCTGTTTGAAAAAGCATCATTAAAACATCATAACATTTTGAAATACAAATCAAGCACTATTTTCAATATCTTCTGAAGCCATATGATAATGTTCTGTGATAAACAAACTGTAATTTGTGTTTTCATTCATGGAATATCTTGACATTTACACTAGCTTTCAAATAAAAGTTGCACTAAAATATTAAAATTAATAATTTTAAAATAAATAAAAAATAAAACATACTAAAGAAAACTGAATTTTTTTAATTTATATTTAATACTTTTATTTACTTATGTCATGCAGTTGTTATTGTTCACTTAAACAAAAAAAATAATTATATATATATATATATATATATATATATATATATATATATATATATATATATATATATATATATATATATATATATATATATACACATACATACACCAGACAAAAAAAAAATTAAGTTACAATTAAAGAACGTAGTTACAGTTAAGACTGTAAATATTGCCTTAGCAACTACATTAAAATAAATTAAAGTATTAAACAAAAAAATTAAATCTAATTATAAAATTTTTTATAAATTACCAAAATAACAATACTTGAAGTTATTAAAAGTCAGATAAATATAAATTAAACCTAAATGAACTTTTTTTTTAAAATAAAACTAATAAAAATGATAAAAGCACATAAAATTGCTAAAAATTAAAATAAATTGAAAACAAGCTAATTCAAAATTTGAACTGTCATATATAAATAACACTAAAATAACACTTTAAAATAAAAAAATTTAAAAAAATCTGAGGTCAAAGGGGTTCAACCTAAAAAGTTTGGGAGTCTCTGAACTATGGCAAAGGGTTTGAAAGTTGAGCTTAAACATGAGTTAAGTAAATGAAGTTTAAGCCATTCTCTCAAAGCAGATTAAAAATGCGAACATAAAAACATCTATTACTATGCGCTTGGGTACTGGACAAACTCAACTAAAGAACATTTTATAGAGGAAGCTGATATGATAACGATGTTGGGGGTCATGTACACTGAGCTCCAAGCACAAGATGCAAGATACAGCCAGTGAAGCACATATTGTTCTTAAAACACACACATACCCTTTTTTCGCAGTCCAAAGATAAGCTGCTCCCCGCTCATTAACCACTGCGAGCTCATTGGGCACGTGTGGACTGTAGAGGACAAAACATAAGGTTTTAACTCCAGTTACAGGTTTAGCTACTGTTACAAAGGCCAAAGGCTAAAATACATCCTGCAGATCCAGAAAATATCCTAAGAAGAGAACTAAGGCTGGACGATATAGAGAAAAATACGATATTCATGATTCACCATTAATGGAACAGGAAATGCTTTCCACGTTTGTTAGACATTAGACATGTGTTTTATGACATTACACAAATTTATCATCAAAAAAGGTGCCTAATAAACTCAAATTAAAATAAATTAAATAAAAATAAAACTGATTTTTTTTTTAATTTAATTTATATTTAATATTTACTTATGTCATGCAGTTGTTATTGTTCACTTAAACAAAAAAAAGAGATATATTTTCAGCTAACTGAAATGAAGCTGAAACAAAACAAATACCAGACAAAAACATTTTTGAACTAAAACTAACAATTTAACGAAACGATTAAAATGCAGTCAAATTAAAATATAACATTTAATCTTCAACAAAACACCTGCTTTGTTATATATGCTGCACAACAAAACATGGATGAAAAAGTCTCTTGACTATTACATTCCTTCAAAATATTAATATTATTACTGATAATTATGTTTTAGTACACAATAATAATATAAGTGTCATAATTCTTCAATCATGTGACACTGTAAACTGGATTAATGATTCTGAAAATTCAGTTTTGCATCACAGGAATAAATTACATTATAACAATCAAATAGAAAGTCATTTGAAATTGCAGTAACGTTTCAGAATTTTACTGCTGTACTGTATTTTTGATCAAATAAATTCAGGCCTGGTGAGCAGAAGAGTCTTAAAAAGTCTTATCGACTCCAAACTCTTAAACAGTACTGTATATTTTTCATATGCAACTATATTCAGAATACAGCATAGCCTCTTCTACTTAAATTTTGACCATTGTGCCCAGTACATATAGCAAACCAACACAACTAACTCTGGAGTCAGAAATGCTTACTCATTCACCGCAATAGTAAAATAAAGTCATTTGATTATCAGGCCACACAGAAAGGCAGTTCAGCGCTAAGGGTGCTGGGAAAATGATGATTTGAATATCCGCTAGGGACATTTTCCAAATCAACTAGACACTGGACTGTGTGGATGATTAGTCTTCAGGAAAGCCTGATTAATCAGGGTCCATCAGGACCACGTTTTGAGAAGCATGCGAGATCTTTCAAACACACCTGACGCTGACGCAGGAGAAGCGATCTTTTGTCTGGATGACGTCCATTAACAGTGGCTTTGTTTTGTCTCCTAGCAGCCAGACACCACAGAAATAATCCGACCGCACAGCCACATTACCTGCACACAGATCAATGCAATTTGATTTTACACTCTTGACATGAAATCCTTTTCATAAGTGATTAGAGTTTTACTGGTAGTTCTAGACTAAAATGCTAAAATCTTTTGGCTTGTGTATCGACTCTTGCTCAATGTATGGTTTGTTCTCAACCCATGCATTTCTCAGATCTCACCTACATCCTCCATATTGGCCAAACTGATCTGTCTGACAGTTCCATTCAAATAATAGACAAAAGGTTGGGAGTCCATGACAAAACTAGGAGGCTTGTCATCACAGAACTGTTGCACCACCCTGTGGATATCTGAGGAACGGCAGTGAAGGAAATATTATGAGAGAGTGCCAACACTTTTTAACATTTCCTAAAGATTTAAAAACAGGGTATCTAGAGCTTTTAACACCACATGCAAGACTTGCAAGACCTGCAGGAACTAAAGGAACACCTTGATATAGAACTTAAAAAATAAATCTCAGGCTATAATGATAATGTTTTAAAGAAAGATCTTTGAGCAAGCCAGAAAGAAGCCTCAAGAGTTTGTCAAAAACACTAGATATATTTTACTGTGCAACAAAAATACCATTATTCAGTGTAAAAACTCTGTATATAATGTGGGACTTTTAATTATAAACAAACGCAAAACACATCTGGGACTCTTATTTTAAAATGTATACTTCAAAGGTCAATCAAAAATATGAAGGAGCTAAAATAATGCTGAAATAATATAAAATCTGAATATTAGATGAAAGATAAACCTAAAAGAAATTAAATGTAGCCTTGGCAGCTAGCCTAAAATAAGTTAAAGTTGAAATAAGAGAACCGTAAATATGTGAATGTGTTAAATTATTGAAATTATTATCCTAGAATCATTGGGTTTCTAGAAAATATTTTAGTCAAAATGATTCATTGTTTGCAAACTGCTCTGAAACCGTGAGCCTGAACATGTTCTGACTTCAAAAGTTATTTTATTAAATCATCGCCTTTTGAAGTGTAATAATCAAATTAGGCTGCATCATGATGCCTGTTCTTCCACCCTCAAATTTAAAGAAATATCTCCACATTGTCATTTACTCACCCTTGAGTTGTTCTAAACGTACAATATTTTTTTCTTCTGATGAACACAAAAGAATATATTTTAAAGAATATTAGTAACCAAACAGTTGCCGTTTTTTAAATCCCATGGAAGTCAATGGCTACCGCCAGCTGTTTGGTTACCATAGATTTGTAACAAATTGGGGGCGAGGAAATGACAGAAATTACATTTTTGGGTCAACTGTCCCTTTAAGATCTCTTAAAGTGATAAAGACTTTGTTTTACCATTTAAGGCATTTTCAATTACTTTAAATTTGAACTGAATTCATGAATGAATTGCAAACCTAACATCTATGATGCTGAAGTGTTGTGAATGAAATGAAATTAGATCATTGACCCCTTAATAAAGTTCATTACCATGGCAACAAACAAACTATGACATATGACGTCACTATGAAAGAGGATACTGAGTTTGTCCATTGCGTCTCCGCTGGGATAGATCAGACAGCCATCGCTGTGCCCCCGGGACTCGTGTAAGGGCACGTATCCCAGAGCGCCCCCTGTGGCATCTGCACAGAACCGCTTCTGTTCCTGCTGAGTCGTCAGTTCCTCGTGGAGGAGCGAGGCCAGGAGAGATGGAGGAACATCGCTCATAATATCACCGACAAGATGGTGCAAATGACGGATCTTCGTTGAATAGCACGCGAGCTCACACCTAACACACAGAAAAGCACATCCGAGGTTTGATTTTGATCATTTTCAGGCATTAGAAAACTAAATGTCACTATATACATTATTTATTCCTCCAACTTCACCCATTTGTTTTTTTGTTTTATTGTAAAAGACTATTATTTACTTCATATGAAGAATTCTTACCTCTTATAATTTAAGGCCTTTATGAAGCTGTTGGCCCAGCGCATTGACATAACATCCTGATTCACAAACAAGAACAGAAGACAACTATTACAAAACCACTAGAAAACAAAAAGCAACAAGAAAATTAATTCTGACCACAGCCACCACACACGTCGGGACTCTCTCTCACCTTTGGCTGGTTCTTTTTGAAAGATAAGTTGTCCTGAAGCAAATGCCCCATCGTGGAGAACGCATCCATGCAGTGATGCTGGTAAAAATACTGCATCTGAAGAGAAACACAGATATACACACATTCCACTGACACTGAGATAAAAGGTCACTTCAAAACAAAAATGACAAAACCCAACGGTTATTTATTTTATTATGCATCACACTACTTCATCAACTTACATGCTCTGGAAAATCCCTTGGATCTGGAAGAACACCAGATGAGGCTTTGGCATCTTGGAAAGGTAAAAGAAAAACAAAAAAGGAAATTAAAACAAACCAAAAAAATACATAATTATTTCACATTATTATTATTTTTTTTTTTTTTTTTTAATCAAGTAGCTCTTCTTTGCAGTCTGACATTTCAATTAAACATTACCTTTATTTCTCAAGTGTAATTGTTAATGAAAACTAAAATTATGAAATTCATTAATTGACAAGAAGCTCAAATAAAATGAACAAAATTAGACAAAAACAAACTTATTAAAATAATTCAAAATGTTGCTATGGCAACTAACCAAAAAAAAAAAAAATTGACTAAAACACCAAGACTGAAAAAAAAATATGATCTTATTAACTACATTTTTAAATAGAAATTATATTTCTACATATATATATATACACACATTTATTAGTATAAATACTTAATTTTGTTAATTGACATGAAGCTCAAATAAAATGAAAAACAAAATATTTAATACAAAAATACTGCCTTGGCTACTAACTCAAAATAAGTTTACATTAAAATAATCAAAAATAAAAAAAATTACAGAAATTAAATGGTCTTGTAAATATTTTTAATATATAGTTCTACATATTTAAACTTCTTAATATAAACACTTTTTGTTAATTGATACAAAGCTCAAATAAAATGATTAATTCTAAATGTTAATCACTAAAACATGAAACACATTAAAATACTAAAATCAGCAAAAGTAAAATAAAACTTGTATGATCTTATAAATGATATTCCTTAACAGAACACACACTCTTAAAAACCGAAACTAAAATTAAAGCTAAATAGAAATAAAATTTTAAAAGACAACAGCACATTAGAAAAACACTAAAACGTATGATTAAAATGCACAAAGCCAATTAAAAATATTATTAAATGCTATAATTGTATTCATAAAATAATTAAATTAAACTGCCTTTTTCATTAGTAAAACAACCTTTATTTTCTTCATTAAATTCAAACAATACACTTTTATCAAAGAGTGACTTAAAATAAAAAAAATGGTCAAAATACACACACTATATATTTATAACAGTACAAAGCAAATGCACTACATTAAAGAACAAATTGCATTTTAGATTCTGGGATTTGAGGATGTGAGCCCATCAAATCATTAAAATTAAGAGGGTTAAATAATAATGACGTTTACCTTCATTTGGTGGAATTAAAGGGGTAACGGCTGGTTTGAGCGGCACCCATTCCTCACCACTCAGAGTGTGCTGGGATTCAAACACGTGCCGGATCGATGACTGATCACCATCACACTGTAAATTCACAACAAACAATACATGCAATTACATGGTGCTGAATGTGAAATACAACATGAAACTATAGATGAGATATACATTTCATAACCGCTTCTATTAAAAACTTTTGCACTATTTGTGCATCCTAATAATTTCGATTTTATGTGCTTCAACAAAAAATAGCCCAATAACGCAATACCATAATGACTCATAATTAGTATAATACTATAATAAAAGCACAATAAATTAATTAGTATCACTGTAATAAATCAACCTATTATGCATTATTATTGAATTTCTTTTATTATACTGATTATTACCCAAGGAAGAACCAAAACAGATTATTACAACTCTATTAAAGTCTTTTTTTTTTTTCTTGCTCAAGATATTTTGCAGGAAACAAGCATCATCATTACATAACTCTACTGAAGGAATTATTACATGCCATAAAAAAAATAAAATAATAAAAAAAGAAAAACCTGATGCATTAAAAAAAGGGGGGTTTAAAAAGTATTACTTCTGTGAGCCTGGAGCACAAAAGCAGTCATAAGTAGCACAGGTATATTTGTAGCAATAGCCAACAATACATTGAATGGGTCAAAATACAACATTTATTTTATGCCAAAAATCATTAGGATATTAAGTAAAGATCATGTTCCATGAAGATATTTTGTAAGTTTCCAACCGTAAATGTATCAAAACTTAATTGTTAATTAGTAATATGCATTGAACTTCATTTGTACAACTTCAAAGGCGATTTTCTCAATATTTTGATTTTTTTGCACCCTCCGATTCCAGATTTTCAAATAGTTGTATCTCAGACAAATATTGTCCGACCCTAACAAACCATGCATCAATGGAAAGCTTATTTATTCATCATTCAGATTCTGTATAAACCTCAATTTAAAAAAAAAATTACACTTATGACTGGTTTTGTGGTCCAACATTTAAGAATCAAGAACAAATGCTCTAAAACCTCAAAAGCACCTCTATTATTACAAATGCAATTTTTAAATATGCGTTTAGATGTTAATGTTTGTGCTAAACACGTGCGTTGTATTGTGTGCGTCACAAGCTATTACTTTCACAATCAGGACGGATCTGTCGTTATCATTATTCTGATGTGTATCGTCTTACCGGCTCAGCTTTGACAGCAAACACGCGCTCGTATGAACCCCAGCCTCCATAACTATGCTTCGACTTCACGTCAGGCGGCCCGTCCAGATAAAAGTGTGGGAAAAGCTGGCTGGGAAATTTGCTGTCCATGGTGGCGTCTTTCCTCGGCCCTGAAAATCAGACAAGACCGGGCATGCTCTCGTGAGTCCGGGCGCCCACATGCGCTCTGATGGCTGCCATGATTCAGTCCAGTGAGAATGTCATTCTAAGATCGCAATATGTCGAAAATGCCGTTTTAATAAAGACAAATACCGGAAATATTAGAACGTGTTTATGAAAAACGTGGCTGGCAGGCGACCGCGTGGCCGCTAAACAAACCGCGCGTCCACTGCTCACGACGTCACGCGCCTCAGCTGATCAACGCGACGGAAGCCAGACACAACACGAGACGATTCAAAACGCCCGCCACCGGAAACCCTTTCAAAATAAAAGCGCTTTAAACATTTCAAAATTAAACTCTCTACGATGTATATCAATGGTTCAATTGTAAATGGAGCAATTTTATAAATAAAAAAAAGTAAATAAATCATTAAAATATAAATAAATAAATAAACAAATAAATGAGTGAATAAGTAATCAAATACACAAGTAAATGAATAAAGAAACAAGTGAACAAATAAATTAATGACAAAAATAAATGAATGAAAATAAAAAATGTGCACAAACAAAAATATGAACGAATAATTAAACAAGTGAATAAATAATATATTAATAAAGGAAACAAACAAATAAATAAATATCAATAAATAAACAAATAAATTAATGACAAAAATAAATAAAATAATTAAAAAATTAATACAAACAAAAAGATGAACAAATAATTAAATAAATAAATAATACATTAAACATTAAAAAGGAAACAAATATATATATATATATTAATAAAGATAAGAATAAGTAAACAAATAAATGAATCACCAATAAATAAATACATGACACCGTATCACTTCATGTCTTGTTATTTTCTGATAACGTTTCCACAAATATAATTGTGAATTTAGCTAAATAAGTTGTGGGCCTATGGATTATGTTTTTAGGCCATATGGTGTTATGGACTAAGATACATGTAAGCAGCGCCCCCACCGGTACATCCTGCTTTTCATACGTGTTTATTGGTTCTCAGTTTATTTACATGTTCTCAACATAAAATGTTTATTATTTTTGATACTTTCGCTTTTGATAAGAAAACCAATTAGAACCAACCGGCTCTCTGGAAAACTGGATTCTGTACAATCAAAAAACAGGAACAGGCCACAAACAGACTTCTCCATATCTAACAATTTTGCATTCGGATGTACCATTGCACTTAATAGATTCTACTTAATAGATTCATTTATTCATTCATTTTTGTGCAATAACAATGGCAATAGACATATAAGCACTTTCCTTCTTTCTTTCCCATTTTCCTCACCTGACTGACTTCCTCTTCCTCATTCCTGGAAAGTTACGCTTATGAAACCATAGAAGGCATCAGTGTAATGAGATGCTCTTATGAAGCGTTTGAGCAAATGCATTTGTATTTCACCTCAAGCACAGACTGCTCACTGCAACACTTGTTTTGTATTCCACCTGAATAGGACAAGACATAAAAGTTCAAATTTGGAGAAATGTAGCATTGCATCACTTGCTCACCAACTGATCTTCTGCAGTGAATGGGTGCCGTCAGAATAAGAGAAAAAACAGCTGACAAAAACATCACAATAATCCACACCAATCCAGTCTATCAATTAACATTTTGTGAAGTGAAAAGTTGCGTGTTTGTAAAAAAACCAAATCCATCATTAAGGCTTTTAAACTTTAAACTGTCGCTTCTGGCCAAAATATGACTCTATAATCCATAATAACACTTCCTCCAGTGAAAAAGTCCATCTCTTCCCTTTCTTCAGCTGAGGACCAGCTTAAACCAGCTCAAACCAGCAGCCATGCTTCAAAACATACCTAACCAGCATATGCTGGATTTTTCAACAGGGTTGTTGTTCTCTCACATCAAAGACATACTTGTTTAGAACTGTTTTGGTCTGTTTGTGAACAGTGCTTTATCTGCACATATTTCTCTCCTGATTCAGACAAAACATCTGGAGAAAGCAAGAATTTGTTTCTTACAAACAAGCAGCTTCCCCCCCACACCCCACAATATGTTAATTGACAGACTGGAGTGGTGTGGATTACTTGTTTTTATCAGCTGTTTGGACTCTCATTCTGACGGCACCCAATCACTGCAGAGGATCCGTTGGTGATGTAATGCTATATTTCTACAAAAATTTCATTTTCATTTTTTGGGGAAATTATTCCTTTAAGCAGTGTGTGTCTCTGTATGTGCACGTCTGCATGAGAATCAGAGAGAAAGAATCTGTTGCTACACAGTTAGTCACGAGCCATTGGCACTTTTGTCTTCAGGCCAGAGACAGCGTCTCCAAACTGCACTCGAATCAATCCCGCATGCTGTATGATGGATCAATTCCAATGAAAAACACACAGAGAAAGGTTCACGGAAAACAAAATATCAGACATCCATGAGTTTTGTTTTATTTGTTTTAATGACTATATTAATGCTGTGCTTTGAATTCACAGGAATTAAAATAAAGCATTTAAATTCTATATACAAACAGGGAATACACACACAGACTAACTTTGCCTTGGTCAACAAGGCTTTATGTAACATTCAAAACACACAGTCTCTGAACACAGTCCAGGCAGTATATTACATCCTTTTCTTCAAGGGCCATTCAAACGACTCTCCATTTGTATTCAGCATAAAAGGTGCTGCTCCTGTCCAACCGATTCTGGCTGGAACTACCAACTATTACTTCTCCTCGTGGCACTTCACATATTAAAAACTTTAAATCTAGAACAAAGAGGTTCAGAAACAAGACTGAAACCTAAAAACATTCTAGATAACTCTTTATAATCAGTCAACATGACACAATTGACTATTTGCTTCATATTCTTAATGCATCTAATTGATCAAAAAAGCAGTATTATGTGAAATAATATTACAATTGTTTTCTGTTTTGAATATATCATAAAATGTCATTTATTACATTTATTCCTGTGATGCAAAGCTGTATTTTCAGCAGCCATTACTATTGAGATACAACTATTTGAAAATCTGGAATCTGAGGGTGCAAAAAAAATCTAAATATTGAGAAAATCGCCTTTAAAGTTGTCCAAATTAAGTTCTTTGCAATGCATATTACTAATCAAAAATTACAATTTGATATATTTACGGTAAGAAATTTACAAAATATTTTTATGGAACAAGATCTTTACTTAATATTCTAATGATTTTTGGCATTAAAGAAAAATGGATAATTTTGTCCCATACAATGTATTGCTGGCTATTGCTACAAATATACCCCAGCGACTTAAGACTGGTTTTGTGGTCCAGGGTCACATATGCTGATTTGCTGCTCATTTCTTATCATTATCAATGTTGAAAACAATTGTGTTCCTTCATACGTTTGTACAAATCGTGATACGTTTTGTTCAGGATTCTGAATAGAAAGTTCAAAAGAAATCTTTCAGTATAAACAATATGAAAGTCTTTAGATCACTTTTGATCAATTTGATGCATTCTTGCTACATAAAAGTATTAGTTTCTCAAAAAAAAAAAAAAAAAAAAAAATTGTGTCTTTCGGCTATTTCAGACAGGTCACATAAAATATCCAGTTTCAAAGATTAGGGAAGTTAAACAGGCTCCACAACAAGCACTTCATGTTGACTTTACGCAGAGATGCTAAGCGCGCGTCCTTTGCGTGTAAGGAAGTAGCGTTTGGTTCCGACAGTCCTGGACATGACCACGAACAGATACGGATCCAGAGCACTGTGCAGGCAACACAGACACACAGACACGCTGAAATAGATATAAAAACTCTCCGTGGAGCCGACAGACAGCAGAACGTAATGCACAAAATGAAGGCAGCTGCTCGGGCCGAAGCACAAAACGAAGATAACGAAGTTAAAAGTGCTAGCTCTGATATAAAGAGCCCAGTCTCGGTGCGAACGGTTCAGGTGCCAGACGATAGAGGTGTAACATGCAACCGTCACCACTAGGGGCAGAAAAAAACCTATGCAGGCAAAGCCTAAATTATAATAGATAAGCCACCGGTAGTAATCTAAATTAGCAGGAAGAACGTCATGGCATGTGATTACTCCGAGATCTGTGATGCGGTAGCTTTGTTGCACTAGAAATTCTGGCACAGTGGCGATTATAAATATAATCCAAACGGTTAAGCAACCCCAAGTGGTGAACGAGCGCTTTGGTAAGCTCTTATAAAGGAAAGGATGCACCACAGCTATGTAGCGTTTGATGCTAATGCATGCTAATATGAACGCGGAGCAGTAAAGGTTTCCGTAAAAACAGGCGGTCGTGATACGACAAGCGGTTTCGCCGAATATCCAATGGTTTCCGCTGAGATGATAGTGTGCTTTCAGTAACAGGCTGAACAACAGCAGCAAGTCGGAAGCTGCCAGGCTACAGTACAAAATAGCCGACGAAATCACCCTCACTTTGGTTCCAACGGAGACCAAGATGGCGATATTGGAGGGAATGCCGACAACGATGGCTATGATGTAGATGGCTGGGATAAAACCGTTGCTCAGAGGACCTTGGAGGTAGTTTGCCGTGTTGTTGCTTTGTAACTGGACTTCGACATCAACGGCGGACAGGAGGACGGGTGTTTGGGGGTCTGTCGTTCGGTTTGGAGGAGGAGGGACGTTGACTGGGATGGCGTTTCCTTGAAAAGTCCTCGGTCTGGGGAAGACAGTGCTGTTGCCTTTGGCCTTCCCTCCTACAAGTAGACAAAGCGAAGAGTTAGGATAACAAGATATGATTTTTTTGCATACAAAACAAAAGTATTGCCACAACTAAAATAACTGCATGATTGCAAGTTAACAATTCTAATTTATTGGTTCAATTAAATATTTGAAATTGTAAATACTATATTGACATCAAAATGTTTATCATTGCATCTGCTTGATATTAATTGATTAAAAAATGATTTAATGAAATTGTCTTTAACTTTTGAAAACTGGAAAGTGGATACCTAGCTCCCAGTATGCTTTGTTTGCATAGGACTGGATAAGGAGAAGAAATGTTGAAAATTAGTTATTTTATGTGTTTATATACAGTTGCATGAACTTAGCCACCATGTTAAGACTGTGTCTTAAGAACTAGTTTGACCAACAAGCAGTTGCCAAGAGATAATCAGTCTTACTTTTCCAATACGACCAGCCTTGAAGAAAAAAAATAGATGACTAACTTTTTAAGACTAGTCTAAACAGTTTATGCAACCGGCCCGACTGTCTGAACCATCTCAAACTCTTTTAAGTAATATATATATATATATATATATATATATATATAAACCATTATGTGTATAAGTATAAAAAGATGCAGTTCATATTAACAGACAAAAAGTGGACTGCAAAAATATATTGCTCTTAAAATGTTCCTATTCACATCATTTTGAAAACTACACACCTATATTTAATAACACCTTCTGTTGCCTTACTTAACATTAGTATATAAAAAAAATAACATAACATAATATTCCTAAAATAAAAAATTCAAAGGTTTTGCCAATGATTATAGATTATTTCACTGAGGATACAGTCTTTAATATTGTTTGTTTATAGGAAGAAAAAAAATCCTATTCACTGTATTTGCGAACTACTCAGACCTATGTGTCTTATGCTATTTTAAATGGTCTATAAAATATTAACGTAGGCCTAATATTCATAAAATAACAAAACTATATAAAACTTGTCAAATGTTTTAGTGTAGAACCCGTTTGATTACAGATCACACACATGTACAACAGTAAACTCAGACTAGGCTATACACAGAGTAATGAACTGCTTGAAGTGAATCGAAATTAAACGTGTTTAACAAACAGATTCGCTCACCTTTAGCCCGGGTCGCGTTCAGAAGAGTTAAAGCGATTAACACGACAAGAAAAACCTTCCCCATGACTGACAAACACGTCCTATTTGGTGCTCAATTAAAAACAACGCCAAACGTCGTCTCCACACGTTTAGTCTGCGCGTGGAATCCAAATGAAACGACGCGAGCGCTCTCTCTCTCTCTCTCTCTCTCTCTCTCTCTCTCTCTCTCTCTCTCTCTCTCTCTCTCTCTCTCTCTCTCTCGTTCCATACCGATGACATCATCACCGTCCCCACTTCTGTCTTTAGCATCATAATTACTTCGACCTTTTTGTGTTCTTGAGGTTCTTAATTGTCCAAAACTATTTCAACTGAAGTCTTAAAGGGACCGTGGATTATAGTTTTTATGTTTGTTGCTCACTTGGCGGAAAGATGAGACTCGAAGAGAGAAAGACCTGTTGGTCTCACAGCAATTTGCAGTTTGATGGTTTTAAATCAATAAATTGTTGTTCTGCCAAAGATCTGATAAAGCATTTAAACATTGTGGGAAGGAAATGCCTGCAGGTGTGAGATAACACAAACAGAAGTCACATTTCTTATCTTGGGATCTCTAACCAAGGTGTTTTCACTTCTCATTAGTGCACTGTTTTCTTGTATCTGTTGGTATGATGGTTACTGCGGTGCAGCAGCTTGCGCTGTCCATGACGCAGAAGGAGCAGATCAAATACATATTAAAAATGGCAAACACTTCAGAGAAAGATGCTTTCCTGTTTTCTACAAAGGACATACGTAGCCACCAAAATCAGTAATCCACCAAAATACTCTTGCACACCCAAACATCCGTGCACGCACTTGCTTTATTTATATACAGGTCAAAGAGCTCAACTTCCTCTGAACTAGTTTTTACCAGATTTTATATTGGACATCATCAAGTGACAATCAAACAAACTGTTTATTGTGCAAAAGTAAAACAAAAATTACCTAAAAAAAAAAACATACTATATTAATGCACCAAAAGAGCTTGATTTGACATTATCAACAACAGAGTTGGGATGCATTATCTGCTCCCTTTTAGAGGTTTGCTCATAATTTATGTAATTTTATATGTAGATGAGTTTGTTTCTTCATCAGATTTGGAAAAAATTCCATTTGGAAGCATTCCATCACTTGCTCACCAATGGATCCTCTGCAGTGAATGGGTGCCGTCAGAATGAGAGTCCAGCAGCTGATAAAAACATCACAATAATCCACACCACTCCATCAATTACCATCTTGTGAAGACAAATGTTATGTGTTTGTAAGAAACAAACTCATCTACATCTTGGATTGCCTGAGGGTGAGTGCATTTTTATTTTTGAGAGAACTATTCATTTACAAATTGATATGATGACACATTTCATCTTAACTGTGCATGATTTTAGTTGCATTTTAATAATTGCATTTTGTCCCCAAACTGTTTCCAACTGTTTTTTTTCCCTCTCTCTCTCTAAAAAGCATTTGCATCAACTATAGAAAACTTCATAATTTGTTTTTGAAACTGCTGGGTTTCTATCAACGTGTTTGTTATTCAGTAAAGGTGAAAGGTGTCATTGTTTCCTACATGAGGATGAGTTGAATGTCTCACACACACGTCTTTTGCTGAAAGAGCGAGCTGTGTGAAACACATACAAACAACCACTAAACATCCTCATGCAAACATCTACTGAACATGCTGTTCAGAGTAAACATTCAGATAGAAAGCCTACTGATCTGGTGCGTCAGCTACTCTGTCGAACTGTGAGACTGAAACACAGATGTGTTCCTTACAAACAGAAACAGTCAGGCATAGAAAACTAGTGCCTGAGGGTAATTTCTCAAAAATACTCAGATGTTTTACAGGAAAAGGACATCTAGTTCTGAAATGACACTAACATGTCAGGACTTCTGAAGGGTCATACATGAACTGCTTTTTAAACTCATCTGGCGCACACACAGCATGAACACACAGATGACGCATTTAACAGGAAGGTGCCTAAATTCCTTACAGTAGACCTATGTGGAATTTTTTTGGGAAGTTTGGGATTCTCAAACATAGACTTACTGAGAAGAGAGATTTCATAGAAAAATTTGACATCTGGCTTTAAAATCATATATTGCTAATGTAATTTCCTGAACATATGTAACATGATTAGCCTATCAGATATTATAAATATGAAATATTATTTATAAATTATTTTAAAATTTCATTTTTATGTCATTCAGCTAATACACTAATGTACAACTAATATAATGTTGGCATATTATATTGTTATATTATATATTTTTAAGGTTGTGTAGTTATGAAAGTAAGTCGCTCATGAAAAATGGAACAAAATGTCATATAAATAATATAATAGAAAATTGTATAAAATTCCGTCATGGTGTACTCAGCCTCATGTAATTTCAGATCGGTATTATCTTATTTCTTTTGTGGAAAGAAAAAATATTTGAGAAATGTCTCTTTTTTTTCTTCATATAATGGAAATCAGGGGTAACCAAAACGGTTTCTTTCATGTTCTGCAAAAGAAAGAAAGACATACAGGTTTGAAACGACATGAAGGTGAGTAAATGATGGCAACATTTTCATTTTTGGGTGAACTATTCTTTTAAGGTGCCATTTTTTTATGTGACAAAACGGTACAATAGTGCTTCATATATGTGACCCTGGGGTATATTTGTAGCAATAGCCAAAAATGCATTGTATGGGTCAAAATTATTGATTTTCCTTTTATGCCAAAAATCATTAGGATATTAAGTAAAGATCATGCTCCATGAAGATATCTTGTAAATTTCCTACCATAAATATATCAAAACGTAATTTCTGATTAGTAATATGCATTGCTAAGAACTTCATTTGAACAACTTTAAAGGCGAATTTCTCAATATTTAGATTTTTTTGCACCCTCAGATTCCAGATTTTCAAATAGTTGTATCTCCGCCAAATATTCTAACAAACCATACATCAATGGAAAGCTTATTTATTCAGCTTTCAGAGGGTGTATACATCTCAATTTTGAAAAATTGACACTTAAGACTGATTTTGTGGTCCAGGGTCACATACGTAATTCTGATAAAATTACAGGCTGTATACCAGTGATTTTTGCACCACTTAAATTCAGTGCTTAAAAAGTGCAACTGGCAGCTGAACACTCAAACTGAGCTCGTTAAAGTGTTTTTGTTTTGTTTTTCTCTCAGAGTTAAGCAGAAAAATCCCAATAAACCGCAGGCGCAGCCCTCAGACACTCGAGAGAGCGTAACTCTGGATACACACACAGACACAACCCAAACAAACCCGAGCTGCAACACTAACAGCTGCACCGTGTGTGATTAATTATTACATTTCCGACATTTCTGAAATGGCGACGTCTCCTGAACAAGGAGACATGTGGCGCCATCCCTCAGAAGACTTCAGCGTGTCCAACATTAGATATTTTTCCAGACACAAAGGAGAGGTAAGCGCTCATATTTTACCTGTGCTTCATTTACTTTTTCTATATATTTCAGCAATGTTGATATTTTATATACTATATATAGCCTAATTATAAATACATAGGCTAGATGAATTAATTAGGTGAAGATGAAGCATGTCGTTTCAGTGGCTCTGTGCTCTCGGCTGTGTCTCAGGTGAACTGCTGCGCTTTCTCACCTGACTGTCAGGTTCTGCTCACGTGCTGCGATCACGGCAGACTGTACCTGTGGAACGCCAGCAGCGCACAACACCTGGCCACAGTCAGCGGACACTCGGGTACATTACAGCAGCTGTGTGTGATGCTGTATGTTTTTTAGTGCTGTCAAACAATTCATCTCATCCAAAATAAAAGTTTTTGTTTACATAGCCTATATGTGTGTATTTATTATGTATAGGCCTATATAAATACAAATACATGCATGTATTCATGAAAAATATGTTATGTTTATATGTTAAATATATTTATTTATATATAAGAATATATATGGCAGAGGCTATTTACACTAAGTGAAAATAGCATATTTTCTTAGCGGTAGATGCTATTTACACTTAGTGAAAAATAGCAAGATTTTCTGCTATTTATAGCCTACTACTTATTGCAAATAGTGGCAATTATCTGCACCCCAGTATTGTAGTACATTATAAAACAGATGCAATAATAACTTGAGTGTGTGTTTATATAATATATAAACTCAATTATATAATAATTGAGTGTAAATTTTAATTTTAATTCAAATGATTAAATGCATCCCTACACCTACCCTAACCCTACCTGTTACTTTATTTTCAACGTTTTGATTATTTCCTTCATTTTTATTGAAAATAAATGCATTTCTTTGAAAAGGAAGAAAAGAATTCGCACCCTGGTTGATTGCGTCAAAATGAGTACTACACATGTTTTACTGTGTAAATAGACACTCCGTATAAATATATGCATGTAAATATTTTCAAAATATTTACTGTAGGTGTGTGTATTTATATATACTAAATGCACAGTATACATATATTATGTAAAAAAAAAAAAAAAAAAAACTTTTATTTTGGATGCGATTAATCGCGATTAATCGTTTGACAGCACTAATTATTTTTTTTGCGATTTTGGAGTCCCTTACAGTAAAGTGAGTGGAATTCACTGTTGTAAATATTTGACTGTTGTAATAATTACAGCTATGCACGTGTATTTGTTGCTGCCATAAAGAAACTTCGTACCTGCTCACCAAAATCACACACATACTCCCAGAACAGACATTTTTGACTTATTAGAAGTCGGTGTACCATCAGATTCATTTTGAAACTTATATTTCAAGGTAAAAACATGCTTGCAGTTAGCTGACTCATATCAATAGGCATTACTCACAGTGGAAAAAAGATGATTAAACATGTCGTTTGACACAGAACAACAGAGTTGTAAAGAAAAAGGCATAATGATTGTCAAATACACAATGCAGGGATCTTCTGTTGTGTAACTGCTAAATAATATCAGGAATAAAGTCACAAATATAGTTGAAATATTGCCTGTTTAATGGCAGATTTAACAACTTACCCCATATAGATAGATAGATAGATAGATAGATAGATAGATAGATAGATAGATAGATAGATAGATAGATAGATAGATAGATAGATAGATAGATAGATAGACAGATAGATAAGCCTATCCTGAAAAAAGATTTACAGGAATATATATATATATATATATATATAAAATTGTATATATAAATGTCATTGTGCATTGTGAGTATGGAATGTAGAAATGTATTTAATGCATGTAGGTATGCATAAAAAGTGTAATTATTTGTTTTGAAATAAACGCGCAGGTCCAGTGAAATCATGTGTTTTCTCCTGGGATGGTCAGCTGTTTGCGAGCGCGTCTCATGACCGTACCGTCAGAATCTGGAGCCGCTCCAGCACTGAATGCACACACATACTGACAGGTGCGTTTCACTTCACAATGACTCAAATAAACTCAAAAACTGATGCATCACATGATTCATAACTTAAGCAGAAACAATTATCATCATAGTTTTTGTAATCAAATTATTTATTGAATTATCCTTACAAAAATTGCTTTAATAACCATAGTTTCAGTCAAACTTAACTCCAGTTAACGTTGCTGCTTGTCAGCTCACAGTGGGAGTGTGGAGACGGTGAGCTTCAGTCCGGACGGTCAGTGGCTGGTTTCGGGAGGATGGGACAACAGAGCGCTGATCTGGAGAGTTCAGGTGACAAACAAACATATCCACTCACAATACCACAGTAGATCAGGTACTGATGTATGAAATAAACACTTCCCTTTTAAAAAAAGACTTACAGAGTCTAACAAAAATAGAGGGATACATATATCTAACCAAATGAAAAAAACATTTCATTTCTTTCCTTTTTAAAAACACGCAGAAATAGACACAATAAACTAGTGCTGTCAAACAATTAATCGTGATTAATCGTATCCAAAATAAAAATTTCTTTACATAATATATGTATGTGTACTGTGTATATTTATTATGTATATATAAATATAAATTATATGAATATAAATATAGACGTGTAAATACATTTTCAAAATATATACTGTATGTGTGTGTATTTATATATACAAAATAAATACACACTGAACACACATATATTATGCAAACAAAAACTTTGTATATAAATATAGACGTGAATATAAATATAGACGTGTAAATACATGTAAATATTTTCAAAATATATACAGTATGTGTGTGTATTTATATAGACTAAATAAATACACACTGAACACACACATATATTATGCAAACAAAAACTTTTATTTTCTATGCGATTAATCGTTTGACAGCACTAATTTAAACAAATGACACTTCACTTTCAAAATCATATTTCAGGAGGAAAGATATCTAGATTTTCACTGTTAATTATATATTAGAATTTATATATAATAATAATAATAATAATAATTAAATTTAATTTATATTTATAGTATATATTGTACTTCATATTATATAGTACTTAATGTCTATTATATAATATTTTAGTTTGTTTATATATATATATATATGTATGTATGTGTGTGTGTGTGTGTGTGTGTGTATGTATATATACCGGTATGTATATATATATATATATATATATATATAATTATAATTTTTTAATCTATATTTTTAAATATCTATTTTGTTATGGTCGGAAGGCTGGAAAATATTTATTTAAAATTAATTTGAATAATATTGTTTGTTGTTAAAAATATAAATATATAATAAAAATATAAAGACAATCTTCAAAAATAAAAAACAGATTTGTTATTAAAATAAAATTAGAACTGTCAAAAGAATATACGTAATAACTGGTTAATCTTATTATTTATGACTAGAAGGAAAATAATGTCTAAACATTATTTTAAGCATATTTAATTAATATGCAACACATTTTGACAGCTCTGAAAATACTTTGGAAAAAAGCATCCTCTTGTAACCCCATAGATATTTAAAAATCCCTAGGAATCATTCATATCCATAACACAAAAATAGCTTTGAGGCATGCATTTTGATGAAATTTAATACTTACAGTTAAGAGTTTTTTTCATATCGCTAACCTTAAACATGAACAAATGATGTGAATCTTGGACCCTGTTTTTGTAGTAACAGGTGTTTAGCTCACCGGTTGAAGACTGTATCACCGTGCTCTCTGTCCAGTAATGGTTGTGTGTTGTTGTTTGATGTCTCAGAGCGGTCAGATGGTGGAGGATCTGCGGGGTCACGCTGCAGCTGTCCAGAGCAGTGCCTTCTCCTCAGACTCCCAGTGTGTGGTATGAATCACGGGCTCGCTGTGCCGTTTGTTTTGCTCCGGTCAGCATGAGCTGCATCATCTCTTCTTTCTGTGGGTTCAGGCCACGGGTTCCTGGGATCGGACCGTGAGAGTCTGGAAACTTCATGAGGAAAAAGAGGCTGTGACGTTACAGGGGCACCAGGGGAACGTGGCCTGTGTCTGTTTCTCTGTTAGTGGGATGCTGGTGAGAATGAGCTTTGATGTTTGATTCTTGAGAGAAGTCTCTTCTGCTCACAGAGGCTGCATTAATTTGATCAAAAATACAGTAAAATCAGTAATATTGTAAAATATAATTACAATTTAAAATTTCTATTTGAATGTTTTAAAATCAAACATGTGATCAAAGCCGAATTTTCAGCATCATTACTTCAGTCTTCAGTCATACGATCCTTCAGAAATCATTCTAATATGCTGATTTGCTGATTAAAAAAAAAAAAAAAAATTGTGCTGCTTCACATTTTTTTTGTAGAAAGTTCAAAAGAACAGTATTTATTTGAAATAGAATTATTTTGTAACATTATACATGTATTAAAATAATAATTTCAAACATTTTGAAGGCAATGTATTGGTTTCCACAAAAAGTAAAGCGTGAACTGTTTTCAGCATGAATATGATTTTTGAGCAGCAGTATATCAGCAAATCAGCATATTAGAATGATTTCTGAAAATTCAGCTTTGCATCACAGGAATAAATTACATTTTACAATATATTACAATAGAAAACTTATTTTTAACCGTAATAATATATTTTTACTGTATTTTTGATCAAATAAATGCAGTCTTGGTGAGCAGAAGAGACTTAAAAAAAAAAAACTTCTTTATTCCAAACTTTTGACCGCTATGTGTGTGTGTTTAGGCCTCAGGATCATGGGACGGCACGGTGCGTGTTTGGTTGCCGATGCGTCGCGTGTGTCTGTTTGCGTTGGGAGGTTGTGAGCGTGTTTGGGTCAGAAGTCTGGCTTTCTCCAGAGACGGACTGGTTTTAGCATCCACCGCTGAAGGCGACATGGTAAAACACACACACACTCATTCACACACAGGCTGTGTGGCAATGCTTGATGCTCATATGTTTGTTCATTAGGTGAGGATCTGGGATGTGACCACTGGAGTCTGTCTGAAGAGGCTGCAGGTGACTGAGAACCTTTGACTGGTCACATGTTTAGTATTATGACATCACAAGCTTCATGGTGTGTGTGTGTGTGTGTGTGTTTTAGGGTCATAAGGACTCGGCGTACGGCTGTGTGTTCACTCCTGATGGGAAGCTTCTCACCAGCGGTTCTGAGCAGCTGGATGATGAAGAGGATGAAGAAAACAGCACAGAAGACAGAAGTGAGAGATGCAGGAGTTTAAACACAGAACAGGACAGTAAAGATGATGACGGTCAGTACATTGTGACCCATGGTGAATGAAAGCAGCTGTGGAACTGATTATAAACCCACTGACACACACACACACAGCCTCAGTGAATGTTATGCAGCCTCCTGGATGTCTGAATGATCATATTTATGAGATGAGCATCCATCAAAACCACCACATTGTCAGAACATTTAGTTTGGGTTCATAAGGTTTCGTGATTGTTGGAAGTTTGTATGCATTTTTGTACTTTTTCAATGAAAAGATTTCTGATTAATTATTTACACTGCAAACTAGTGTTTATGGTTATGGTAATAAAATATAATAAATAAGTTTGCAACATCAAGCAGCATTTTTGTACAGCTAAAATAACTGGAAGTGGATGACAATGGAGATGTCTCACATTATTGATTTTAATGGTACTATAAAAAGAGAAGTATTATTTTATATAATATTATACATTTTCATGTAAGAAAAAAGGTGTAAGAAAAATATTAGGTGTGATTAAAGAAGTTTATTTCTAAAATAAATTGTAACGTTTTATATTAAACTTTACATTATACCATTAAATGTTACTCTTTTTCAAAATGAGCACATTACAGTTCTGAGCTAATTTAAGTTTAAAATAATGTAATATCTCAGCAATATTTATTTTAATATTTACTAGAAAGATACAATGTATAAACCTTTAAAAAAAAAAAAAACTTTAAAATTTTAAACGTAAAATTATGGTTTTAAAACTTAGGATTGTCAATAGAATATCTAAATTATCATGCATGAAGCATATTACAAAACTATTTTTTTTCTCCACAATGAAAATCACTTCAACACATATCAGGAAAACCAAACGGTTAATAGAAAATTCCTAAACTTATCCGAAGGCAGGATTAGCTGCACATACAGCTTGAATACAATTTTAAAAATCTAATTCATATATTCTAATGAAGAACTCAAGTTCGTATGAGAGCCATAAACTCTTCTGAGATTACTAACCACAGACAAACCCTTGAAAAGGTCAACTCCGATTTAGTTTTAGATTCTTAAAATGAACCTTAAATGTTTAGTTTGACTAATTTAAGTCACTCAAATCACAGAGAGACTTCCAGTGGAAAAGACACTCTGACCATCCAAGTTCTAACGAATGTCAAAAACATAACCCAACTTAATACCCAATCAACACTTTCATCATGTTTCCCAATAACCCCTATTCCTGCTTCAGAAACACAGACTCTGGTGTCTTGATTTCCAGGGTGGGGTGTTTATTTTTCAGCGAACAACAACAGTACAGCCTCAAGCCTTGACTGCGAATTTGCGGATGGTGTAGAGGCGGGACTTCCTCTGCATCTTCTTGGTCATCAGGTTCTGCTCGTGTTTTGTCAGCTGACGACGGATGGCACGCGTCTTCTTGGGCCTCAGGTCCAAAGGCTTGTACTTCTTACCCTGAAAACAAAGAGAACGGGGCTGTTAGAATCAACAAGTGGACAATACAGGAAGCAGCTGGAAGAGAACAGGAAGTGTAGAGATTGATCAGAAGTGAGCATTCATTGAATCAACACATCTGCTGTAACACCTTCCAGACATTATTAAAAATAAATAAGTACATGGACCCTTTTCACAAACTATGATGACCGTTTTCACAGTTAGCAAATCTATAAAAACGTAATTATACTTTTTATAGTGCGTTTTTCATTTAAAATGTTATTTAACATCTTCAAATAGAAATGTTCATAGAAAACCTACTGTAGATTTTCTCTTTTTCTATTATAAATAATGGGAATACAAAAATGATACGTTGTAACTTCCATTCAGATGACCTTTGCTTCTGAGAAACCCAGAAATATGAAAAATGTATATAGTATATAATGTATTGAGATACATTTCGAAGACAAAGTAACTGGGTTGGCCTTTTCAATTTGGACTAACGCTTTAGTTCAATAAATGACAGGAGATAAAGGCTTTGTCGGCTGCTCACAGCAGATGAGCGTCATTTAAAGACTCCGCCGTGATCAGCCGTAATTCTTTAGCAAGAGAATATTCACACTAGCTCCACTTCAGCAGGAGGAGTGCTGGGTGATCACCTTGCTGGAGTCTAAACGGACACGCTGAGTAGTTTGTGTCTTGTAACGGTGCATGTTGCCTGAATACAATAATGAATGTAACGGGACACTAATAGCCATTACAGCTTCCCACTTCAACACAAACACTGCTGATTAAGCATCAACTCGATCAAACTCTCCTAAATGCATTTGGTCTAAAAGAAAGTTCTGGGGTCAAGATCATTCGAACAAACTTTCACTTTATCTTTAAACCAACTAAAAATGACTTCAAGGTGTTACACAAGAGCATCTTATGTCTGAGTGCATAAATTCATTTCAGTGGCGTTAAACTGACCTTGTAAAACTTCCTCAGATTCTCCTTCTGTGTCTGGTTGATGACTGTGAGGACTCTGGCGATGGACTTGCGGACAACGCGGCTGAAAAGAGAGGAAATAAACATTAGAATGATGCTTCCCATTTAATTCAAATTAACTCCAGAGTTCAATTTGAGACAAACTCAATAAGGCTGAAAACTATTTCAAAACATGTTTAGAATGCGCACCAGATACACAAGCAGGGTTTCTGCAGGTTTTATAAAGGTAAACTTAAGACTCTGATCACACTGTAATGTTCTTCCTCAGTATTTCTCGTTTTCCAAAGCAAATGTATAAAGATTCTCACATCAAAATGCATTTACTTAAAGTAAAATGACAAAACTGATCAAGAATGAGTTTACACTGGAAACAAAATAAATTCAGAAGGGAATGGCTCACACCCCATTATAAACTGCTCATCTTAGCTTAGTTTTCTAACTTGTTCTTGATAGATTTTAAAAATGTTTATATATTTGTACCAAAAAAAAACAAGACAAGAAAAAACTGAGGAAATGCATGCAAGATTCTGTGCCACAACTATGAATTTAGGACTGTCTCCTCTGATTGATTGACTTGTAGAAGGGCTAATGAAGACTTTAAGACCTGGAGAAATAGTGTGAATACTGAACGTCCTTGGATCAGAATACACTGAACAACAACACACACACATTCCCATCACACAGCTCGCATTGAAACAGAAGGGGCCCCAAATCATTGTTCTTCCTTTACAGTGCATTCAGGCCTCCAATAATGCTGATGTTTGGTGAACAGACGAACACAACCGGCTCCATCCCATCACTCACATCTTGGAGAGTTTGGATGCAGCTCCACCGGTAACCTTGGCAACGCGGAGCTGGGAAAGTTCCACCTTCAGGTCATCCAGCTGCTTCAGCAGCTCCTCCTTTTTCTTTCCACGCAGGTCTCTGGCCTTGATCTTTGCCTGCAAGCACACAGCATTCATTAGCATTTAATCACATCAAACCATTTGTGTTAATAAAAGGTAGCTTTTATAGAGACTCCTAAAACTGTGAAGAAGTATCAAAAGCATACAGGTGCATAGTTATTGAGGTTTAGTTCTCTTCATGAACAATTACCTACAAATAATGTCAGAGGTTGCTGATGTTAATGCTTTGGAAACACATGTCAGCTCGCGCTCAACTCGTTCCGCCTAAACAAACAGGTTATAACAAGCTGCCGTTTAAGTGTGTTTTCATGGCTGTTGACTGCTGAGAGCAACAATATCCCAAAATGGTTCTATAATATTAACTTTACGCACTTATGAATGCAGTTTTATATCGTACGCTACGCTAACAGGCTAAACGGCACAGAGCACCGCTAAACTTCAGTTAGCTTCGAGCAGCCACCAACGCATCGTTTCATCACTCAAAATTCACTTTATTTCAAAGTCATCTTTTTAAATACTGGGCTCAAACTCTAGCGCCCAACTCGAGGTGTATTTAAAACTCTTTCTCGGGGTCGTTAAACATGGATATACACAGGATTAATTCAGATTGCTCGGTTTCGGTAAAATCCTCACCATTTTTCTCGACGGCTGCCACAAGAAAGGAAGTTGCGCCGGTCACGTGAGAAAATCTACCGGGTTACGGACGAAACTAAACGGGCGGGTAAAGGGGGCAGGAATATTCCATTCTCTTCTTAAAGAGGGTTCCTAATTACATAATTGATTTAATTACGACATTATTACCCTCAAATGTAAAATATTTAGAAGTAAATTATATGGTAAATACAGGAAATATGCTAATTTACAATGTTAGATGTCTGTTACAAACCATTCAGAAGGTAATTGCACATATTTAAATATGTTTACGTTTGCGTAAAAAATAAATATAAACATAAAAATAAATACATTTGAAATGTATTCGCTTTATTTTAAAAAGTATTTCTCTTAAATAAAGGTTTTAATGGAATAGCGTCATTGGTCGAGGGGTTTGATAGACAGCTCATCGCTCCGCCCACTCTTCCGGAAGACTCCATTGACCATCATGGCGCTCGCAAAAAGTGTCTACAATCTGCTCTTCAGAAGAACGTCAACTTTCGCCATCACCATCATGGTGGGAGCTGTTATCTTCGAGAGGGTGTTTGATCAGGCTGGAGAAGCGGTATTTGACAACATAAACCGAGGGGTAAGTTATTTTTCGGTTGAATTCGGTTGATTTCTTCTTGACCCGCCGGTAGACTGACCTTGATTAGCCTGCTAGCTAACTGCAACTACATATGCAAATATAGGACAAACTTGAGCCTAAAAACAAACATACAGGAGTGTTATATTTATATGTGTGCTTATAATAATCTAATTTTATATCAACAGTTTAATGGGATTTGAATACAACATTGTAATGCTATGAAATCAGTGTAGAGCTCAAATAATTGATATTTTCTGTTCAATCTGAGTATAAACTATAGTATAATAATAATGTATCTGTGATGTGCTTTGCTAACCCTGTGTGTTGTCATCTAATCTTTTTTATTCTTTTTGTAGAAACTCTGGAAACACATCAAACACAATTATGAGCAGAAGGATGAAGAATAAGGATGCAGCTGGAGGAGCGTTCGTTCTACCATCGTCCCGTTTCCTGATGTGACCCTGTTGGATGGTCCGCTGGCTTTTGCTGCGTCCTCTGGCCGCCGTGTTTCATCTTCCAGCCGGATTGTCCTGGGGACATAGACAGAGACTGATCACAGAACCCTGATAAAATGTCACGTGACCACCTGTTATTGTGCGATACGTCGCATACTTCATGATTTTTAAATGTGTTGCTAACTTAATTGTGTATGAATAAACCCAATGACTCAGAATCGTTCAAACCTGGTGGTTCTTTTGTGTGCAGTGCAATTTCAGGTTACAATGTAGATTACAAGTTAGTTTTTAGTAGTTTAGTAATAATTTTTTTTTTCATGGAAATTCGTGAAATCCAAAGTCTAATATTGATATTTCATTAACAACTATTTATTTTGTGATTTCAACAATTGTTCTTCAGTTAAAAACAGTTATTGAGGGAGATTTTATTGTAGTGAATACAATATATTTCAGTTAAAGTTTTATTTTATTATATAGAAAAAATGATTTTCAGTTTACATTTTGATTTTACGTGATTCTCAACTTTTTCCTCAACCAGTTATAGGCTACTTCTAATATTTTTGATATAAGCATGATGACAGTGATCAATTTTATATATGTGACCCTGGACCTTAAGTCGCTGGGGTATATTTGTAGCAATAGCCAAAAATACATTGTATGGGTCAAAATTATAGATTTTTCTTTTATGCCAAAAATCATTAGTATATTAAGTAAAGATCATGTTCCATGAAGATATTTTGTAAATTTACTACTGTAAATATATCAAAACGTCGCTTTTGATTAGTAATATGCATTCATTTGGACAACTTTAAAGGAGATTTTCTCAATATTTAGATTTTTTTGCACCCTCAGATTCCAGATTTTCAAATAGTTGTATCTCAGCCAAATATTGTCCGATCCTAACAAACCATACATCAATGGAAAGCTTATTTATTCAGCTTTCAGATGATGTATAAAGCTCAATTTTGAAAAATTGACACTTAAGACTGGTTTTGTGGTCCAGGGTCACATATATGTATACTAAATTAACCACAATTCATTTTGCAATATTGCAGAAGTTACAAGAACTGTATGTTATTTAAATAAAAACACTCATTATTGAGAGGGAAAGTATTTGTATTTTATTTTATTATTTACTATTTTAGTTTTATTATTGTTTTAAGATGTGTATTTTAGCATTTTTATTATAGTTATGTCATTTTAATACATTAATAATAATGTAAGACATTATTATTAATGTATTAAAATGTTTATTGTAATATTTAAATACTTTTTAGTAATTTGGAGGCCCTTTGGTTCAGAATCACTGCGCAAACAAGTGAAAAGTTCATTAGCTGGCTGTCAGGCAGATCTAGTTGTGCTGTAATGTTGTTGTCCAGCAGAGGGCAGTATCGATGTGCTCATCCGAGGTCAGTCTGTTACAGATCAGATTAAACAGAAGATACCGTTTTAAAAGGCTTTTGCTCAAAACAAGCTTTAGAAAAATCAAGAACATTAAAGTAATTTGCTGTGAAGATAGGGGTGAAAGTAGTTGTGAATAGTGGCAAATGTGGTTTCTAAGTCTCATCAAGCCATCAATTTAAAGACCGAAAAGCAAAAGTTTATTTGTAATGTACTTCTTCACAGAAAGTGGCAGTTTTGAGGTAGACTGACCACTTGGTGTCACTTTTATTGTCATTATTGCATCTATTTGCTCAAACACTTGCACAGAAGTTGCTGCACTAGGCACAGTGAGGTCAGAAAACTCATTCAGTAACATCAAAGTGAATAATGATCTCATATCTTTGAATGTGATTGAATAAGTGAGCAGCATCGAGCATCTTTTCTGTGCACAGACAAGTAAAACCACATTCACTGCTGTTGGGTCAGACAATATGAACCAACACCCATATAATCCACTGAGATCAGGAGAGGGTTTGTATGACGGTCCTATTGTCTCAAGGTTCATTCACTGAATACACAAATGCTGAGTCAGTTTGACACAAAAAAGTGAAGCTTCTGGTAATACACATAGTAGGATAATACATTAACTATCACTGAAATACTAAACGTCTTCAAATGAATGCAGATGAATGTGTAAAAAGGTATCAAACAGCGTTAACATCAGAGTTATTATAGTCAGCTAAAACCTAAAGCTTTATTTCAGCTAGTTGCTAAGGCAAAATTTATTCTAAAATGACTAAAAATGAGCTAAAAATAATAAATACTATAGGGACATATGTAAAAAAAAAAATAAAAAAAAATGTAACTAATAAAAATGTAACAAACAGAATTACTAAAACTTGAACTAACATGAAAAAAAGAAAATATTAAAATAAAATCTAATTTTAAAAATATTAACAAAAACTTTAAAAGTATTTCACTGGGGTTCAGGAAAGTCATATAGCAAAGGTTTGTGTTTCGTGGTCATGACTTCCAATGGACAAACACAATGAGTCATTAAGAAAGTCATTGGCTGTGTAACTTCTTATTGATTAGGACTTCTAATCTTCAGTACTTGAGTCAACAAACCTCAAAATAGAGTATTTGGTAACAGAAGCACTTTTTCTTTGGGAAAATCAGCATATCAGCCCGGGCAGAGAGCAGTGATTCTACTGTTACTATAATTTTTGTTTTTATTGATTATCGACCTTACTGACTCAAGGCCATTTTATTGTTGTTTTAGTATTAAAATATAATACATTTTTTTCATTAATATTTTAAATGAGCCCATATTTTTCCATTTTAATTTTATGTTTGTTTAATTTTTAGTAATTTTGTTATGTACTTTCGGAATTTTTATTATTATTATTATTTTTTAAATATTACTATTTAGGGTTAATTTTGTTTTATTTCAGTATTTAGGTTTTAGTTTTTATCTATTTCCAATTAATAATTTTAGTGCTCCAAACTTATTTCTTATATCTAGTTTTTATCTAATATTTATATTTTATTTTAATTCAGCTTTATTTAATTGTTTTTAATAGTGTTAGTTAACAATAATAACACATTTGGATACCAAAAATATTTTAATTAATGGACCAAATTTGCTTTATTTACATGTATCTATGCATTATTTTATATTAAGCTTCCCTTTCTTCGAAAATCTATCAGGTGTTTAGTTTTTATTTACTTATTTATTGCAAAGAAGAAACAGCACTACATTTGAAGCTTTGAAGGGAACATTTGAAGGGGAAAAAAAGAAAGTGGTAAACCCTCAAAAAAAAAAGATTAGTTCATAAAAATGTGTTCATAGCAACGAGATTTTACAGTGTGGGAAATTTCAGACATCAATTTAGGCAAAGTGTTCTTGTGCATGAAAAATTTGCAATGCAAAACAAATATCAGGTGTTTAGTACAAGTAAATTTAGAATAGGCTATGCAGTGAGTGCGGTGCGTCACAGATGGTGAGCCAATCACAACTCATTGCGCTGCCATACATTTGCATATATTAAGCGCGCTTTAATGACCCTCCCGTCAGGGGTGTTTCCACCTCATTCATCGAGAAACCTCCATCGTCACAAGAGGCACTGGTATACTTCCTTTGTCATATCTACCTAACTTCCTAAACATGTCTTATTGTAAAGTTATCCCCGCTGTGACCAGAGTAAAGCCGGCTCATTTGTTTGGCGTGAGACTGCGCTCCACAGCAGCTGCAGCATCCACGCAGCGCAAAGAGCTGAAGACGGAAGACGCGCCGTTGGATCCGTCCTGCACCGTGGTGGAGAAGCCCTGCGATGTGGATCTCATCAGCGGCAAAGCGCACTCGGAGCGCCGGAGGATCTCCATCGACTTCGACAACACGCGAGAAGCCTACAAGAGCAAAGACACGCTGGAGCTGCTCAGGAGTCTGCTGGTCTTCAAACTCTGCACCTCTGACTTCCTGGTTGACAAAAATAAAGAGGCGAGTTACTTTTGATTTTTCAAAAAGTTAGGATTTTTTTTTGTGTTATTTGAATGCACAAATTAATATAATTTGGTTACTTTTATTCATTCAGTTTTTAATATTGTTTAATAGTTTTTTTTTTTAAATAAATCTATCTATCTGTCTGTTATTCATCTATTCATATAATGTATGTGATAATATATATAGAGAGAGAAATTTTATATATGATAATCGCATACATTATGTATATTTGCATACACACATGCATACTTATGTGTATGTTTATGTATTTTAAAAAATTATATCTAAAATGTATGCACACACACACACACACACACACACACACACACACACACACAATAGTGTGGGTATATATATATATATATATATATATGTATATATGTGTATATATATGTGTGTGTGTGTATATATGTACATTGAGTGAATGTTGCCAAAATTCTTTTTTTCACTCAAAACCTGAGATGCATAAGCTCAGAGCAACAAGGCCGACAGTGAATTAGTTTCAAACTCAAATGCAAAACATGTGCTAACTGAACGAAAACAAGCTGACAAAGAGACTGAAATGAAGATCTGGTAATAATATAGCACAACTGGAATTTATAAGCAATCTTAAAAGGCCGGTCGTTTTTTACTGGGAACACTCAATTTTAAGGATTTTCAGCAGAGCACAAGGGTTAAAAATAAAATGGGGCCAATTTTGATTTCATGTTGACCTTAATAGAAATATCGTGTATGTGTGTGTGTGTGTTCTTATATACATGTTTATGTCTCTCTCTCTCTCTCTCTTTTGCTTAAGTACATTAAAAATGTCTCCTTGGGACATAGCTGAAAACAACAACAACAAAAAACATATATATATATATATATATAATTATACCTTATTATAAAATATAATCTTACTATTTAAGTTTTATTTCAAATAAAAATATATTCACAAATATATTGTACAGTTATATTAAACATACATGTTTGTTTTCAGAAACTAGGCAATTTGTTTGCAGCATTGTTTAATTTACATTTATATTCCTCAATTTTCCTTCCACAGTTGATGGACCTCAGCAAGAAGGTTCTTGGCCAGCGGCTCTTCGAGAAACTGATGAAAATGACCTTCTACGGCCAGTTTGTGGCGGGCGAGGACCAGAACGCCATCAAACCTCTGATCGAGAAGAACCAGGCGTTTGGCGTGGGTTCGGTTCTGGACTACAGCGTGGAGGAGGATCTGACTCAAGAAGAGGCTGAGAAGAAGGAGATGGAGTGAGTATGAACCCAAGACCTTGTTTTCCTTTCCTCCGTCCTACGCAGAGAGCAAAAGATGCATGACATTGAGTTCCAGCCAGAGTTTTGACTCGTCAGTGTCACTGAATCCGTGTCACGCTCCTGGCTGCACTGGTGGAAACAGTCTCCTATTACCTTCTTCCCCATTGGTCAGTTTCAGCCAAGGCCCACCACCTGATTGGCTGAAAAAGGGAGGTGTTTTATCCTCCTCCCTCACAGAATGCAGTCACATGAGGTTGAGCAAGGAAACCCAGGCCAGTGTGTTGAGTAACTCAGAGCCTGTCACGAGCAGTCGACATTTGAAGGTTTGGCGCAGATAGCCAGAATTATAAAAAGCACTGTTTAGATGAGGTTAATTCTTCATTTAGGAATACTTTTTGAGCTGCTAGTTCAATACATTTCTTTTAGGATTCATTTAGGTTATAAAAGCACAAAAGGGAAGCTTGTTTCATCCCACTCCCCCGGGAATGTGCTTTCATTTTGTTCAAGGAAAAAAGCCAGTTTGCTGAATAACAACAACACACACACACACACACACACACACACACACACACACACACACACACACACACACACAGCGCTGCAAATGTTATGTAAGGTGTTCTGGGTTAGATTAGACCTGCTATTCAGTTAGAATATTCTCTCTCAGGAAAGGAACTACATCTTGTATTACAATGACAATATATTCAAAAACAAGACCGATATTGTTCTCCGTAATAAATCGTTGGGCTGCTGAGAACATTTTACAGCCTGTGGTTTCCGAAACAGACATGAAACCATACTCCAGTAAAAACAGTTACAACATGCAATCAGCTTCAAGGCAATAAAGTTGATTGCTTTAGACTAGTAATTTTTATCTTTATAAACCATGCATCATTACATGTACTACTACTACTACTCACAGCTGAGCTTAGAGGTCTATTTAAGGTTAAGGCAAACCTCTATCTGTAAGTATAATCTGTACTATTCTGTTGTGCTACATACATGAATGATTTCTTAAATCATGTGACTTATTGAAATGGTATGTTGAATGACATTCATGTGACTTATCTTATGTACTGTGGTTTATTGAGGTATATATTTCCACTTTGAGAATTTCGTCAGATGTTTTGCCTGACGAAATTCTGTAAATTTGTAATTTTGAAATTCTGATTTTCTGTAAAAAATCCTGTAAAGCCTGACCTATGCAATAGTGGTCAGGAAAATGACTGAACCTTTAATTGTATGGCTTATTTAGTATGATATGTGTGATAGAAGAATAGAGCTTATTATCAAGGAAAACTGCTCATTTTTAATCAAACTGCACAGAAAATTGCAATTTGGTGCAGATGCTGATATTTATATGGCCAAAAAAGGAAGGAGTGTTCTTACATAAAATGCATAAAATAAAATAAAAAGCTACTCAAGTAAAGTTGCTTCAGTCCAGTAAGTGTTCATCTGTAAATATTACTAACAATATAAAAGTTATTCTTATGTTTACTTTATAAAAATCATTAAAGATTTCACAGGTAAAAACACGTGCTTCTGAGGCAGCACGATTTAATAAAAGGCCTTTAATATTTGCATATCAAATATGATACAGGCTTTATAGAGTTAAAGGCTATAAAGCCTGTATCGTATGTATTGAGTTTATAGAGTTAAAAAACAAATATTTGCAAAAAAATAATAATATTGCAGGAAAAACCCTAAAAAGCAAGGTATTACTTATTACACCTGCTAGACACTTTTGCCTCTATATTAAAAATATCCACATTTTTGCAAGCAGCATTTTAATGGTTCGTAATAGTTCATGAGCGCATGTTGCAGTATGAACACTTGCAACCCCATGTCTTGTTTGTACAGAAGGTCGGGTCAAATACTTGACATACTTATCATTCACATGCTTCAACTTTGAGCTTTCGCATTAGCGTTCTTACTTTCAGTTTTTTGCTTGGCGCCAATTTGCGTTGGATCATTTTAATTTCCCTCACAGCCAGACTGGAAACAGAGAGAGGCAAAAAAAAAAAAAGAAGTTTTAATTCTAAACAAGAATGTTCATCCTCCTTTAAATGTCTAAACTGCTCTGAAATTGATTTGATATTGATTCAACCTGTTCAGTGTGTGCTGCATCGTTTAATGCCCCCCCCCCCCCCCCCCCAGTGAATTTATCACCTATTTTAGCAAGGCTTAGAGGAGCTCACATGTAAAAATGTCCTGGTTTAAAGGTGACATGTTGAACTAGCATCAATAAAGCACAGCTTTCCACTTTATCATATCCTTTTCTCCTTGTTTTTCAGCTCCTGTGTTTCTGAGGCTGAGAAAGAGAGTCGTGGTAAGTGCAATAAATGACACTACATTCAAAATATTTAAACTAAATGTGGATATTTGAAAACTAGACCATCACACAATGTGGTTTTATTACTGTTTTTAAATAAATCTGGCCTGTGTGATCATAATAGCTGTAAAATTAAATCCTGAGTCAGTTCAGTGCATTACACAGTGTTACTAAAAAACTTTTTAAAAAAAACGTATTATGCGTCCTAGGATTTTGTTATTTTGTTTTTATATTTTAATTTTATTGGATCTCTTGTTTGTTTGTTTTTGTTTGTTTTTTTTTATTTAATTAAATTTTATTATTTAATTTTATTCTGTATGGACTAGTTTAATTTTGTTTCATTTTAATTTATGCTGTTTTTTATTATTATTATTATTATTTTGCTTTATCATTTTATTTTTTGTTGCTTTGTTTTTTATTTTATTTTTTATTTTTTTTGTCTTCTCTATTGCTTTATCTGTTTTTTACTTTCCTATTTTTATTTTATTTATTTTTGTTTTATTTTGTGTTGTGCTGTTTTTAATTTTCCTTTGTTTATATTAGTGCTGTCAAACGATTAATCGTGATTAATTGCATCCAAAATAAAGGTTTTTGTTTACATTATACATGTATGTGTACTGTGTATATTTATGTATATATAAATACACACACACATACAGTATATATTTTGAAAATATTTACGTTTATACATTTATATATTCATATTCTTATATTTTGTATATAAATATTTTTCATATATGCTTGTATTTTATTTATTTATATATAAAATATTTATATTATATTTATATATTAAAATATACACATTATGTAAACAACTTCTATTTTGCATGCGATTAATCGTTTGGCAGCACTAGTTATATATGATTTTATATAATTTTATGCATATTATTAAACTTAGTTTATTATGTTATGTTTCATCTTTATGAATCTGATAATGTTGGTAGTAGTTTTTAAAGCATTTACTATAGTAAACATTTGTTTTGTTTTATTTTCAGTGGACAGCAGTGCATGCTTGCTTCAGGACAATGAGTGTACAGTGTACTTTGTTTTATTTCAGGGCATTAGCATTGATGCTGGAAGGGTGTTGGTAGTACTTCCTTGAGTTTCATCTGGCTGGGTTTTTGTAAGGTTAGCGGTGTCTCCTCAGGGACCGTGAAGCGTGTTGACTCAGTCATTGAGGCTGAAATAGCCTGCTGTATGTGTGTTAGGGGCTCTAGCTGTTTGACTCGCTCAGACTGGTTAAAGCTGGTTTAACCGTGGGCTCTCCTGGTGAAGGGGCTGAAATTAACTTTGCAAGCTCATGTTTTTCAAGTCTGCGGGGTGTTCTGTATCGCAGACCTTTCCTCTATAAGGAATTATGAAAAGTAATGCAGTGCAAGCAAGGTTTTGGCCACAGCCATCATGCTGCAAAAATCTGTTCAGCATTATGCAACCATTGTTATGCACAAAAATACATTGTTTATGGAACTAAATAGGGAAGTTGTTAAATCATAATTGCACTTTAAATTCAAATTCTATCTTTTTCATTGACTTTAAGATTCTGACAGCTTTTTGCAGCGTGATCTGACAGAAACTTACTGTCTTAAAACCGAGGGTTGTCTCTGAATCAGTATCTCAGAAGTTGACTGTGATTTCTAAAATTCATATTCAGGTATGGATCATCGTGAGAAGAAGTATAAAGCTCATCGTCAGTTCGGAGATCGGCGTGGAGGAGTGATCAGCGCTCGTACGTATTTCTACGCAGACGAGGCCAAGTGTGACCATCACATGGAGACTTTCATCAACTGCATCAAAGCTTCCGGTGAGAGGAATATTATTATGAATAACTACACTGTTTTGGAGTACGGTTTACAAGAAAATACTATTTCCGGTTTTCTGCTTCAGTATTTCATGTTATTTAATTCAATGCAATACTTGTGATTTCTTAGCAATATCTGAGTGAAACACCCAGTTTCTACTTTTACTGTAATTGTGTTGTAGCTGGAAGCTCTGTGGATGGATTCTCAGCCATTAAGATGACGGCACTGGGCCGGCCGCAGTTCCTGGTAACTCCTTTTCTCACTCTCGCTCAAGTTTCTGTCGAGTAAGATTACGTCTGTGTGATTCATCTTGTTTGATTTCTCCTAAAGCTGCAGTTCTCCGAGGTGCTGGTGAAGTGGAGGCGGTTCTTCAGTCTGTTGGCGGCTCATCAGGGGATGGACGGCATGGCGATACTCGAGCAGAAGCTGGAGCTCGAACAACTGCAGGTTTGTGCTTTACACTCGAAGTCTCTGGTTATAATGCACATGAAAAGTAGATGGTTGACAGGGTTTGGGATGTTATTGTTTTAGTGTGGTCAATAATTAATTTGCTTTCATTCACAAAACATTGCAATGCATTTCAATTCTCTAATTACATTTCAAAATGGATTTATATTATTATTCAGCAGGAAATGATGTGGGGCTTGGTTTAAGAAAATGAAATTTGTATTTTATAAAAACAACCTGATATATGGGGTCTATTCTGATTTTTGATCTCGTATTTAGGACAGTTAACAATTAAAGACAAATGTGTACTTATGTGTTTATTAAAAAAAAAAAACTTAATATGCTAAAATAAAAATTAAAAAAATAATAATAAAAATGAGTTTGTATATAGTAGTTATTTTTGAAGAAATTAATACGTTTACTCAGAAATGATGCATTCAGTTGATGAAATTAAAAATGTAAATAAATACTGTTCTTTATAATAAATGCTGTATGAAGCAGCACTGCTGTTTTTAACGTTATAATAATCAGAAATATTTCTTGAGCAGCAAATCAGTATATTAGAATGATTTCTGAAGGATCATGTGACACTGAAGACTGGAGGAATGATGCTGAAAATTCAGCTTTGATCACAGGAATAAATTACATTTTAAAAAAATATTTAAATAGAAAACAGTTCATTTGAATTGTAATAATATTTCACAATATTACTTCATTTTTAATCAAATAAATGCATTCTTTGGTGAGCAGAAGAGGCTTCTTTCAAAAACATTAAAACATCTTACCGACCCCAAATCTTTAATGGTATATTCATTAAAAAATTAAAAATAACTAAACTACATTTTATATATATATAACATTCTCTATCTCTTTTTACCTGCAGGACAGTTTGATCAAACTGGGAGTTGGTGCAAAATCAGACATTGAGAACTGGTTTACTGGAGAGAAACTGGGTTCATCAGGGTAAGACTCCTCCACTGTCACTTAAACTTACTTTCCCAGTCTCTAAAGTTCATTACACCCATTACAGATCTCTACTATTTACTCTTCAACTGACTCTATGTACAGTAAACCAAGCTAGATGTGTTTTGACCAATGTTTCTGTTTTGTTCTTGCAGAACCATTGATCTGTTGGACTGGAACAGCCTCATCAATGACACAACCAAGATCTCCAACCTGCTGGTGGTGCCCAACTTGGAGGTACAGTAACACACACACACACACGCATACATATATATATATACACACACACAAATGCTGCTTAGCTCATACGAACTGTCTGTATGTCCAAAGAGCGGTCACCTGGAGCCTCTGTTGAGCAAATTCACTGATGAAGAGGAGAAACAGATGAAGAGGATGCTACAGAGAATGGACGTCCTCGCCAAGGTATTTCACCAAACTCAACGAACATTGACATTTAAAATTCAGTTTAAAAGTTATTATGTTGAATAAATGACGACAGAAATCAGATGGTAATTTTTGAAACTCGGAAACAGTCCATTGACTAGACTGCGTTTTTCTGATTTTTAAAATGATGAATTTATATGAAATTAAAAATAATTATAATCAAATTAAGATGATGAAAAGTGCAAATTTTAATTAGAATTTAATAGTTAAAAATAAAAATACAATATGTATATATTTGCAATGATTAAATTATATAATTGAAGTAATTTATATTTAATTAATTTAAAAATTAAAAATACAATATGTATGTATTTTTACATTTTTTTTAAATGATTTAATTTAAATGAATAAATTAATAATTCAAATTATTTTAAATTTAATATAAACATCTTTAAAAAAATTCTAATTATGTATTTCATAATTTCAAAAAATAAAATCTGTTAAAAAGATATTCTGTAAATGCTGATAGGTAAATGACCTTAGATTTGTTGGACTGTTTTATTGTGACCTGGCACATGAAGAGATTGCAAAAGTTGCAAAAGATCTAAAATTGACATAAACGTTACGCCACAAATCAGCCGGTAAGGGTTGGTTTTTCCACTCTGCGTGTGTGTCTGTGTGCATTTGATGTTTGGCATTACTCTCTCAGAGTGACTTGACCCTGATCAGCCATTAACCAAATACTTTTCTTACTACATTTCACGGTTTGACGCAAGAGCGTCTCATTTTCCCTCTCGTTGGTGTTTGCACATCTGTGCTTGACCAAGGAGGCTTTGGCAGATAAACCCTGGTTAGAAGCAGTTCTGATGGAAAAGTATTGCTCAGTACTTTTTAACCTTGACTGCTGTGACGTTTCACTTTGATGGTCCAGTTTATGCATTGAATAGCACAGGAATGTAATCAGGTGGATGATAAAGCAAAGCCACAATAAAAAAAAAAAAGCACACAATCAGTTTGTTTTAACTTCTCATTGCTCTGGAAGTTTTTAAAATGCCTGTTCTCAGCGTCACAAGACTGACTTCTTATCTTCTGTGAGATAAACACACAACACACTGATGTGTAAGAAAAGCGCTCTACAGAGAGAAATGGGTTTAAAAAAACAAAACAATGTCAAACTCAAGGAAGCTCCAGGTAACTAAATTCAAACAAGTTATGATCTTTATCTCCATAAAGACAGACTGCAGATGAGAGAAAAACTGTACATTTGAAGGTCTAAACGAAAGTGTTTTTATCTTTGCATTTCAGCCTGTGAATACTTGAAACTCTGAAACAGTCCACGGAATAGACTTAATGCTTTTTAGTGGCCAATAATATCATCAGATTTTAAAAATCTATTTTTTTAAATATTTAATTATGTATAGTTAAAATAGCTTATGATTTTAATTTGATAAAATGTAAAATAAAATAAATGTAATTTAAAAAATGTATATTAATTATTATTATTTTAGTATTTATTAAATTATTGGTTATGAGCATTAATAAATATAATGTATTAATAAACTTTATTATTATTGAATTATATTTATAAATTAATAATACAAATAAATGGAATGTATTTATACGTAATATATTAAAAAAATAAAAATAAATAAATAATTAAATATATATATATATATATTAAATATATATATATATATATATAAATTTATATCTTATTTAAATGTAATAAATACATTTTACATTTTTACATAAAATAAATGTGTAATACCTTAAAAAATATTAAAATAAATGGTGTGTGTGTGTGTGTGTGTTTCAGTGTGAGACATTAAGAGTATTATTTTGATTTGTAGCTCTTAGTTTGTGGTGGAAGTCCTGCAGGCGGTCTGGTTATGTAACGGTGTTTACTGAAGTGCATTATTACAGCTGAAAGGCATTGTATAAGCTCATGTGTGTTTGTTTCCAGCACGCTGTGGAGAACGGCGTGAGGCTGATGGTGGACGCCGAACAGACGTATTTCCAGCCGGCCATCAGCAGACTCACGCTGGAGATGCAGAGGATCTTCAACAGAGAAAAACCCATTATCTTCAACACCTACCAGTGCTACCTGAAAGTGAGTCGCTGAAACACACACACAGTCCAATTCCTCCCAAACACACACACTCTCTCTCTCTCTCTCTCTCTCTCTCTCTCTCACACACACACACACACACACATACACACGCGCATCCACACCCTCAAAACCTGCCACTTCACATCGCTTCCACACCCAGATTTCTCATTTATCCTGCCATAATATGGATCACTAAAGGATCAGTTGTCTAAAAATAACATTCTGCCTTTCTTCTGTGGAACACAAAAGGAGATGCTCGGCAAAATGTTCAGGCTGCCCCAAAAGTGACATAAAAGCATAAAAAAAAAGTCATCCATCTGACTTGTGTGTCAAATTTCAACTTCTTTCGATACTTAAAATTGATTTTAAAGATCTGAAACTTACATGAGTGTTACGAAATTTTGAAACTCTGAAACCGTGAAATAGACTACATTTGTCTGAGTAAAGGTTATAATGGTTAATTAAAAAAATAATTATTTTTTTATATTTAAAGTAATGTAACGTAATAGTGCTAAAAGTAATTGTAATTATTTTCATAATTAAGAATAATAAAGAAAGAATTTAATCATTACAAATAAATATGCATATAAGTACAGTTTTTACAGTTATATATAATTAAAATAATTTGAATGTAATAAATGAAAACACAAAATAAAAATGATTTAAAATATGTAATATTAACATATGTAATATATCAGCATTAAACATTAACATATTAGAATTTAATATAAATTAGAATTCAAATATATATGTTATACATATTTATATATTTTTAAACTTATTATTATTATTATTATTATTAAAAAGTCTAAATTAAATAAATAAATAAGTACAATAAATGTAATATATATATATATATATATATTTTTTTTTTTTTTTTTTTTTTATTTGTACGTTTTATACAGATGCTCAACAAAATGTTTACACTGCTCCAAAAATTATATTCCAATTAAAATTTTCATTACTTAAAATTGAAATGAGGTGCTATGGAAGCCCCGTTTCTGCCACTGAATAAAAAATTAAAAAAAATCTCTCAATTCTAACTTTTTTTCACAGAATTGCGAGATATAAACTCGCAATTGCGAGTTAAAGTCCAGTTTTATTATTTATTATTTATTATTATTATTATTATTTTTTTTTTTTTTTTTTTAAATCTAAAAAAAAAGCAGTCAGAGAATGAATCATGATGACAGTGCTGTAATAGCACTATATGGCTTTCATAAGACCTTCTGTGCATCTCTCTAATGGTTTTATGGCACTAATCTGTTTTATTTTGTTAGTCTGTGAGTGAGTCTCATGACAAGCGCTGTGTTTGTAGGAGGCGTATGATAACGTGTCGGTGGATGTGGAGCTGTCGCGGCGGGAGGGCTGGTTCTTCGGTGCGAAGCTGGTCAGAGGAGCGTACATGTATCAGGAGAGATCCCGCGCGGCAGAGATCGGATATGAAGATCCCATCAACCCTGATTATGAGGCCACCAACAGGATGTACCACAAGTACGTGCCGAGCAATTAAAACACATCCTACAAACAGAGGAAAACATTGACAAACACGACTCCACCCTTTGGCAACAAACCGCACCGTATCATTTATAGTCAACATTTTCATAATTTAACTACTGTGCATTCATTGCTGTTAATTCTTGCTGATATGTTTTTGAAATATTGTTTAAATATATTTTTTAATTCTATGTAACCTATTATATGATAAAATAATGTTTAAAAATATTAGTTCCAATACCCCATTTCTCGATGGGAAGAAAATATTTGAAAATATATTGTTTAAATATATATTACATTTTTTTTAAAATTCGGTCACTCCACATAATCCATTATCTGATGAATATTTTGATTTTATTTCATATAGCCCATTATCTGATAAAAAGCGAATATTAAAAAGAAATAATTCCATATAACCCATTTATGCAATTAAAAGGAAATATTTAAAAATATATTAATTGTTTAAAGATAAATTTGAAAATATTCCATTTTATTACACATAACCCATTATCTGATGAAAAGCAAACATATAGAAATATTAATTGTTTAAATAACCTACTATCGTATGAAAGGCGAAAATTAAAAAATATATTTGTTTATATGTAGTTTTTTTTTATTTTTTATTCCACATAACCCATTATCTGATGCAAACATTATAACAAATATATGAATAGTTAAATAAAATAATAACATTTTTATTTTATTCCCCATAACCAATTATACAATGAAATGCCACAAAAGAATTAAACAATTAATACAATTCAAAGTTATTTTATTTTATTCCAAATAATCCATTTTCTACAGAAAAGCAAATATTTGAGAATATATTGTTGGTTTAAATATGCTTAAAAAAAAACATTAGTTCTGCAAAACCCAATAATCCATTGACAAGTGAACATTTAAAAATATTTTAATTATTTAATTGTTAATTAATGTTAATTTTATTTCATTTTTCCACATAACGCATTATACAATGAAAAGCTAGTTTTAAAATATATTAATTGTTTAAAATGGTTTAAAATATATTAATTTGTTGTAAGAAATATATTAATTTATACTTATTTATTCCACATAAACCATTATCTACTAAAGAGCGAACATTTTTTTTATTTCCCATAACCCATTATACAATGGAAATCTAATTTCAAATTATATTAATTGTTTAAATATATACATTTTATTTGTTTTTATGTTATTCCACACAAACCAGTATCTGCTAAAAAGCAAACTTTATATATATATATATATATATATATATATATATATATATAATTATTTTTTTTTAGTTTTTATTTATTTATTTATTTATTTTTTTACTTTACATTTTCATGTAAACCTGTAAATTCTCATGACCTGAGAATGAACCCTGGCCGTTGGCATTTTGCATGATGAATTAAATAATCATCTCATCATATATAATGCACATTTTCCCAACACAATGTACCATATAATTTAGTTTCTCTCTCTTGTCTCAGATGAATACTGTATTCATTATCAAACACACCTGTTTGCCTGTGCCAAGCTTGTTTTGCCCGTCAATGTCATGTTACTAACATGCGTCATAATAACCCTGTAAATACTTGCACGCACACCGTGAGGGGAATGTTTCGACTCGTTGCTACAAGCAAAAGCACATACTTTAGGATTACTTTCTTTTATTCGTCTGTCTCAGTCATTGATGGATTCCTGGAAGCTTTCATTAACCCTGATCTCTGTCTGTAAGGTGTCTCGAGTACATTCTGGAGGAGATCAACCACAACAGGATGGCAAACGTCATGGTGGCGTCTCACAATGAGAACACGGTCCAATTCACGCTGGAAAAGTGAGTCCAGAGCCAAAAACAGACGCGTGAAATACATTGAGCGCGCTCCGAGATCGATTATCGCTAATGTGTGTTCTTCTTCTGCACAGAATGAACGAGATGAGTCTCTCTCCCACTGAGAATAAGGTTTACTTCGGCCAGCTGCTGGGAATGTGCGATCAGATCAGCTTCCCGTTGGGTGAGTGGAGAGCAGAGCAGCGTGGGAAGGAGCAGGGCTCTTGATTCTGATGGGGTTGACATGTTTGTGTTTTTGTGAGCAGGTCAAGCGGGATTCCCGGTGTACAAGTACGTGCCGTACGGCCCGGTGAACGAGGTCATCCCGTACCTGTCGCGCCGAGCGCAGGAGAACCGCGGCTTCATGAAGGGCTCGCAGAGAGAGCGCAGCCTGCTGTGGAAGGAGCTCAAGCGCAGACTCTTCAGTGGACAACTGCTCTACAAACCTGTCTACTAAACCACAACATCAGCTGCTTTTAACATATGGACCTCTTTCTCTACCGCAGAGCATAACCATGTTAGTGTGGGAAAACCATCTCAAAATGGACTTTTTATAGGTTTTATTGTTTGTCATCAGTGGCTGCAAAATGAACTGGAGTTAAAGACAACATGAAATTGCATTTGCAATGCCTTTAACTTCTGCAGTGTGACGTGAAACCGAAAGTGAAACAGTTGGAAATAATATTGGATGAACAGCAAACATTTAGAAATGTATATATATATTATTTTATTTATCCCACACAACCCATTATCCAATTTAATATATTTTATTTTATTCAACATGACTTATTATCTGATGAAATGCACAATTTGGAAAAAAAAAAATATATTTTTTATATTCCACAAAACCCATTATCTGATAAAAAAGCAAATATTTAAAAACATATTTTTCTTATTGTATTTATCCCATACTACCCATTGTCTGATTTAATATAAATGATGATTTATTCTTTATAACCCATTATCCAATGAAAAGAAAACATTATTCATTTTTATTTATCCCACATAACCCACTTTCCAATTACTTAGAAAAAAAAAAAAGTAAAATATTGTTTAAATATATTTGTATTTTATGTCGCCAACATAATTTATTATCTGATGAAAAACTTCTTTTTTTTTTTTTTTTTTTTGTTGTCCATTCCACAACAAATTGTCAGATGAAAAGCACACATTTAAAAATGTTTTATTTTATTAAAGAAAGTGAAACTAAGTTAAGTGGGAAATAATACAGCACAGGGGCCAGTTGCATAAACTTTTACATAAAACTGGTTTTACCAACTAGCGTTTATCTAAGTGGTAATCAGTCTTATTTTTTGCATTCAATGTAGACTTATCTATGTTTTTATGCAACTACATTAAAAACATATGACCAGTCTTACAGAAATAAAAATAGATGTCTTAACTTGTAAGACTAGTATAAACCTTTTATGCAACCGGCCCCAGGACTTTAATTGGGTGAGACATGTTAAGTTATGATGTTAACTTTAGTTACATGAACAGAAAAGATAAGTTGTGTCAGATATGGACAAGTTAAGACTGTAAAGGCTCTGATTTCATGTTGTCTTTAAATCAGCTCTGAATCATTCCACTGTGTCTCTACATCACTGCTTATGTTTGGAGTAGCGTACTATCATGCTACTCACGCTACTCGTACTATCATGCTACTCATTCTATGTTTACAGTATGTTCACACACCACTGAACCAGTATCAGCGAGAATTTTCAATCTCAAGCCTTTTTAAAAAAAAAAAACGTAAAACATCTGTATTTATTTCGAAGATCGCATACATCACAGTAAGATCCTGTAACAATAATGTAACACACTACTGGTTAAAACTCATCGTTGCGTCTTGCATACCGTTTTAGGTTTGACCTGATTATTTCTGACGCACATGGACTATTTTCATACTGACAATGAAGAGTTATTTTTTTATGTATTTCATAGTTTTTTAATCATGTCATTTTAATTATTTCATTATTATCAGACGAGTTCAACACATTTTTAGCACTGGACATTCTGTTCACCATATGATTATTTTTGTAAATTAGTTGTTTGTTTTGCTCCTTTTAAATGTAAGTTTGGGTTTAAAAATGAGAAAATTAAAATATTTACTGCTCTTTTTTTATGTAAATAATAAAATGTGTTTATAGCAACAGCTCTCAGTTCTCATGCCTAGATGATTTTAGTCACTTTTGCATTAGTTTTTAATTGAATGAAGTGAAAATGTATGGCTGTATGTAAACATGTCTAACGTAAAAATGGCAATTATTACAAATATTGACCTATTTGTTGGAGTTTGCCATTTTAATGTATAGTTATGTCATAAACTGTCAAAAGTGATATTTTACAAATGCATGCATAATGAATAACCATATGCATGGAGGGAAAAGGCTTTTCTATTAAAAACAAATGAGCAATGTAGCAAATGAGTTGTATATGTTAGTTTAAATGCTGTGCTAGTTTATTTTAGGGTGTGATGTGTTTGCACACTATTTTCTAGCATGATCCTTGCAGTGCATTCAGTTTGATTATGCAAACAGGATCATCATAAACACTCTTACAAAACATATCAGGAAGTGGCTTTATTTCTTTGTTCCTGTCATGCTGCATCTACCAAGTACCTGAGCACAACAATGAGGAAATAAGAGGGCTCGAGGCGTTCATGTCTGAGTAGACTGCTGAGTTGTATTTTTGGAGTTCTTACAAACTGAAATGGAGTCGCTGTCGGTGGAAGAGCTGTCTTGTCCCGTGTGCTGTGAGATCTTCAGATCTCCTGTGTTTCTGTCATGCAGTCACAGTGTCTGTAAAGACTGTCTTCAGCACTTCTGGAGGAGCAAGAAAACTCAGGAGTGTCCGGTCTGCAGGAGAAGATCCTCTAAAACCGATCCTCCTGGAAATCTTGTGTTGAAGAACCTGTGTGAGTCCTTCTTGAACGTCGAGGAGGTTTGTGACTTGCATGGCGAGAAACTCAAACTCTTCTGTGTGGAGGACAAAGAGTCTGTGTGTTTAGTGTGCAGAGATTCAGAAAAACACAATCGGCACAAATTCAGGACAATCTGTGAACTTCTTCCATCTTACAAGGTAAGAAAAGATTCAAATGCAGAACAATACCTTGCTATACAAATGAAGAAATTATAATTTTATATATAATGTAAATGATAATTATAGTAATAAAGACAATTATATATTTATTAATTTACATGTGTATATATATATATTTTATATAAATGTATTTTAATAAAAAATATATGTAAATGAATAAATATATAATTATGTCTTTATTACTATAATTATATATATATATATATATACATATATATACACTGTAAAAAAAAAAAGTTAAGTTTATACAACAAAAAATTGAGAATCTCCCACAAAAATAAATTGAGCAATCTCAAAAATCTGCTGAAGCTGGTAAAAAAATTATTTTTAAGTTAGCTCAACTTTTTTTTTTTAAAGTGTTTGTATATATATATATATATAAATATATATAATTAATGTATTAGAATATATTAAATACATTTTAATAATTTTAATAAACTTCTATTAACATTAAATATATTTAAAATTAAAATACAAATACAAATTAAATTATAATTATTAAAATTTACATATGATCAAATATATTAATATAATTATTTGTTTACACACTTTAAAAAGTGATAAGTTGACTTAACTTAAAAAAATTAAGAAAACCCGTTGCCTTAAAATTATTAAGAAAATAATAATTAAAAAAAGTTAAGTGAACTTGACAATTCACTTAACTTATTTTTTTTAATTATCATTTACTTAAAAATTTTAAGGCAACGGGTTTTCTTAATTTTTTTAAGTTAAGTCAGCTTATCACTTTTTACAGTGTACAATACATATATTGTATATATATATATGTATGTGTGTATGTGTAAACAAAAAAATGTTTTAATATATTAAAATTAATTATGAATATCTATCTATCTATCTATCTATCTATCTATCTATCTATCTATCTATCTATCTATCTATCTATCTATCTATCTATCTATCTATCTATCTATCTATCTATCTATCTATCTATCTATCTATCTATCTATCTATCTATCTATCTATCTATCTGTGTGTGTGCATCTATATGACATAAGCAATATGACCAACAACACTATCAGTACTTCATATTATATTAAGTTACTATTGATTATATTAATATTAATTATATTAAACAATTTAACAGTAAATGTTATATATATATAAAATATTAAAAAAACACTACATTTAAAAATGACAAATTACATAAGTGTGTTTATGATATATCTTGAGGGAAAAAACTGAATCATGTTGACATTCCTTATGGATATTTTGGACTATTTTGGATAACATGCAGTGGGATTTTCTCATTTTTTCTTGGTTAAATTCTAGGAGGAGCTCAGTATCAAGTTGAAGTCCTTACAAGAGAAGCTCAAGCACACAGAGGAAGTAAAAGGAGAGTGTGAGGAAGCAGTTCAACACATCCAGGTGAAGATACACTGTCAAATACTGTCCCTTCAGCACACTCAACACAAACCTGAACTGAACGTTATTTCTGTTTGTCTTTGAGACTCAAGCTCAGCACACAGAGCGTCAGATTAATGAGGAGTTTAAGAAGCTTCTGCAGTTCCTCATCGATGAAAAAGAGGCACTAATCACTGCGCTGTGGGAGGAAGAGGAGCAGAAGATTCAGATGATGAAGCAGACGCTGGAGGAGATGAACACACAGATCTCAGCTCTTTCAGACACCATAAAACACATCGAGGAGCAAACGAAAGCCAAAGATGCCACGTTTCTAAATGTGAGAACTGACAATGTCTGACAAATTCTGACAGTGTGTATAAAGATTCATTTGATATCATTTAATTTATGCAAAAAAAATGATGGGAGGTGAATCCAGAGGTCATGTTTTGGCTGGTTAGCGTGGCACTGCTGGCCCCTGCTTGTAGAAGCTGTAACTACACCATCTGGGCCCCGAAAACTTTTATTACCCCTTAGACCTCTTTTATATATGTATAAATATATTTTTTAATTATTTATTATTTATATTATTTTAACTAAATATTTAAAAAAACAAAATGGTGTCAGTTTAGCTTTATTTTTAGCATTTTAATTTAGATTTGAGTTATATTAAACACAATATTGAAATAATTTTCTTTGTTTTTCATATTTATATTATTTTAACACAATATTTGAAGAAAAAAAAGATGTCTGTTTATATCTTGTTTTTTTTTTGTAGCATTTTTATTTAGAATTTAACTCAATATTTGAAGGAAAATCTTTTTTTTTATTTAAATTATTCTAACAATATTTGAAGAAATGAAAAAAATCGGTAATTTTAATATATTAATAATAATTTATGAATTAAATAGTTTTTAAGTTATCTGGCACTCCTCATTTCTGGGGCTCTGCGTGCTCTGATAATAAATTATTTTCTGCTTTTTTCCAGAACTTTGAAGCCACAATGGAAAGGTAAGTGTTCAGCCTCCTGTCACTCTCTTCGTATGACTGTGAACTCAAACCCACTGCAGACTGATCTTCCAGAGCCCGGGGCCCACAGCAGGAGCCTCACATGAGTCCTGCGGCTTTGATTCATGTGGCAAACCACTTGGGCAACCTGACATTTGGAGTCTGGCTGAAGATGCGAGATATTGTCCAAAACAGTGAGTCTTTAAGTATAAATATAGCTAGGGCTGGGTTTATAAATAAAAAATATTGATTTCTCGCATAGAAAGATTCTCATTTTGATGAACCGATATCTTAAATCCTAAGATCTATGCTGTTTTCAGTTCATGCGTGAATAAAATGTTATTTTTAGTGCACCTCCCGTCCAATAAATCGCAATAGGCTTTGTGTTTTTATCACTGGCCTATATAAAGTCATTATAAAAATCTATAATATTATTGTCATTTTTATTCTCTATTAGTTTTTATGCTTTTACTATAAAACAAAGTATCAGCTTTCAAATTCTGTGAGTTTTATTGCGCAATTCAAACAATACTGTTTTGATGCTGTTTAATAAATAACAATAATAACAAATTACACTGTAAAAAAAAAAAAAAAAAAAAAAAAAAAAAAAAAAAGTTGAGCCAACTTAAAATTTTAAGGCAACCAGCTTCAGCAGATTTTTGTGGGAGATTTTTTTTTTTACAGTGTGGTATAAATCAAATTATTTATTTTTGTTATTTAGGTATTCAGTTAGTTATTGATTGCATTTGAAGCAGGAAGTTTACATCCAATCACATTAATGATCTCATGACTGGTCTGGAGTACACTGTCTGTAACTCTTGATTATTTTGTCTCATCAGCTCCTGTGATTCTGGACCCCAACACTGCACATCCCGAGCTCAAGCTGTGTGATGATCTGACCGGTCTGACGTGGAGCCCGGACACTCACGCCTGTCCCGCTAATCCAGAGAGATTCGACGTCTATCCGTGTGTTCTGGGCTCTGAAGGCTTCGTCTCAGGAACACACTGCTGGGATGTGGAGGTTGGGGACAACACACACTGGACTGTAGGAATAACCACAGCATCCAACCCTAGGAAGGGATTTACGTTCTTTGGCAAAGATGTCTGGTGCGTGTGGTACAAAAAGAAAGAATATTTCTCATATTACCAGGACCAAGCCTACACTCCAATTAGTGTTAAAGAGACGCTGCAGAGGGTGAGAGTTTTACTCGACTGGGATCAAGGAAAAGTGTCTTTTTCTGATCCTGTAACTGACACTCATCTGTGCTCATTCACAACAGCCTTTACAGAGAGACTCTTTCCGTTCTTCTCTAGCGTTTGTGTCACTTGTAGTCTGAGGATCCTACCAGTTAAAATATGTGACCCACAAAACTTTCGAAATTGAGATTTATACATCATCTGAAAGCTGAATAAATAAGCTTTCCATTGATGTGTGGTTTGTTAGGATCGGACAATATTTGGCTGAAAATCTGGAATCTGAGGGAGCAAAAAAATCTAAATATTGAGAAAATCGCCTTTAAAGTTGTCCAAATTAAGTTCTTAGCAATGTATATTACTAATCAAAAATGACGTTTTGATATATTTACGGTAAGAAATTTACAAAATATCTTCATGGAACATGATCTTTACTTAATATTCTAATGATTTTTGGCATAAAAGAAAAATTGATCATTTTGACCCATACAATGTATTTTTGGCTACTGCTACAAATATACCTCAGCGACTTAAGACTGGTTTTGTGGTCCAGGGTCTCACATGTGTAACAGACAAGCACAGTTATTTGTGATTCTGTATATTTTATGTTGTAAATGATGTGCATAATAAAGACTTTTATTACGTTTTCTTTATCTCCTGAGATTTTTACAGACAAAATTGCTTATTTGCATATTATAAATGAATGCACACCTTTTGTTTATGATAGTGCTAATAAATAAAAGATCAATTCTGCCAAAATACAGGCTTTTTTCCTTTTTTGACATCCTGGCCTAGACATTTTGGCATGGACATGACTTTTAATTCAGAGACATATTCATCTTGAAAAAGGCATCATTTATGAATAAGATTTTAATACATTTTTATTTTTATATTTTTATAACTTATTAAATTCAAACATAAATAGACATACACTGTTAATGTATATATATATATATATATATATATATATATATATTCTTTTTTTTTGTAAATAAAATAAAGATTATTGGAGTACATTATGTAAGAAAATATTATTTCAGTTTATCTACTTCTAAATTTCATGTTTAATTCAATGTTTTACTTACAATTCTTTGTAATTATTTGTGAAATTTACTTGTAATTTCTGAGAGAAAATAGTTTCAACACCATTTTTTTTTCTTTAGTGTAACATTATTGACCAAAACAGTATTTTTTTTAAATGCCATGGGCCACTAAATATGATCATACTTGTGCGATATATTTTCATATTTTTCATCATATAAAGGCCCAAATTATACTCTAAAAAAATAATAATATAAATGTGTCTAAAATATTATGTGAAAAGTGTTGTTTTTTCCTACTCACTATAATGCTGTTCCATTTATTTATTTAATTTTTATTATTTTTATTTTTTTTAAGGTTTACTTCAATCAGATTATTTATTTAGTTTAATCTATTTTTACATTCCTACACTGATTTTTCTAAACTTTTCCATGGACCCCCAGCACAAGCTTGAAACCCCTGAATCAAAACACAGAGCGGAACGTTCATCCGCACACAGTTCCTGCACGGAGCCTATTGGTGTAACACACGCGACAGAAAGTTCCATCGGCATGGTTGTCTCATGGTACAGTGATAGGTAGTTCTTATAGTTTTTTTTGTATTGAATGTTTTTAAACTAATATATTCTTACAGAGTGATATTTTCCACATATATGTACTATTTTCCGCGTTACCATGCATGTCACGGGTGTGCGTTGACGCTAGAAAGCTTTAAAATAACATGTAAACATCTGGAGAAATTAATTATTGCTAGTAAGTTCGTGCTCGGTGTAATATCTTGAAAAGCTTAACACTTTAGTGCTTTATTATTTATTAGGTCAATTAGATAAAACTTTAAGATGTCTAAAGTTCAGCTGAAGAAACATGCAGAAAGTGTTCAGACTAATGGTCAGTCAAAACATAAGAAGAAAAAGAAACCTGAAAACAATAAAAAGACGTTCTTTTACGATACAAAAACATTTGTAAAGAAGAAAACGAAACCAGCAACTGTAAAGCCAAACATTGCACCCCCCACAAAAGTTGAAGAGTATTCGTGCAACTGGAAGAAGTTACTGCAGGTAAGAATTATTTACCATGGTAAAATCATATTGAATTCCTGTATTAGTAATTCTCAATGAGCAATACATGTCAGCTGTTTTTACATTTGCTGTGTGTAGACTCTCGCTGCAAATCCTGAAAAGAAGGATGAAGACACAAAACAGGCGAAAGATGCAAACGTTAAAGGAAAGCTGCTTCAGAAGACGCCGTCAGTTTCCAAAGACTCTCATAAACCAGATAAACACTTGAAAAAACCCACACGGACTGTCAAACCTGCTTCTGAGACATCTGGAAGAGTAGAAAAAGATGGACACCAACAGAACGGAAAAGACTCCACCCGACACAAACAATTCAGAGCAGAGAAGAGGAAAAGAGAGGATGAAAGAGAGAAAGCAATGAGCAAAAAGAATAAAGTCGAGGAGGCGGAAAAGAAAACAGCAGAGTATGTGTGCATTTTAATGCTGTTTCATTTCATAGGACTGTCCTATGGACACTTGTTTCCGCCATGGAATAAAAAAAAAAAGAAGAAAGATAATTGCGTTATTTTTATCTCTCAAATGATTTTTTGAGTTTGTATAACACAACTCAGAATTTTAATCAGAATTGCGAGATATAAATTCTGGATTGTGAGATGTAAACTCTCAATTGACTCAAAAAGTCAGAATTGTGAGGAAAAAAGGTTGTAATTATTTTTTTTAATTTCATTTTTATTTTGTGGCTGAAACTAAAAACCTGAATTGCAAGATGCTCAGAATTCAGAGGGAAAAAAAGACAGAATTGCAAGGAAAAACTCTGAATTTTGAGATATAAAAACATATAAATTCTAAGAATAAAAATCAAAATTTCAGGACAAACTCAGAATATTGAGAAAAGTAGTCGAAATTGCAAGATGTAAGAAAAATTTGAAACCCCAAAATCTTCGTGCTAGGGACTCCCGTCCTAAAATTTGAAAGTCAGCTATATTTATATTCAATATTATTTATATTAATTTATAAAGTGAAAAGTGATATTATAAATGTCAAATATTGTTTGGAAAATATTTATTTTTTTTACATTAAATTATGATGTCTTTTTCTATGCACTATAGTAATGATTTATTTATTTTATAAAATAATTTTTCAAATTAAAATTTAAAAAGTCAAAATTGTAAAATGTAAACTCAGAATTCTGAGAAAAAAAGAAATTGCAAATACCTTTTTTATTCATTTATTTTTATTTCATGGTGGATTCAAGCTTCCATGCGGTCCTCTTTAAACACTGTTTTCTCGTAGGCCTGATATCTGGTTCGATGACGTGGACCCTGATGACATTGAGGAGGCTTTGGGGCCCGAGGCTGCAGACATCGTACGAAAACGCAGCGGAATGCTGAAGTCCAGCGCAGAAATCACAGAGAAAGTGCTGGTGAAAGAGCATGCGTTTGAGGGGTGAGACACCTGCAGATCTCTGGGTAGTCATCGGGTTTGAAGGAAAGTGATGTAATCTTATGGCTGATTTCAGATTGACCCGTGCTGTCGCTATGGACTGTGAGATGGTGGGCGTCGGGTGTGACGGGGAGGACAGCATTCTAGCGCGAGTCTCCATCGTCAACCACTTTGGGAAATGCATCTACGATAAATACGTCAAACCCACGGAAAAGGTTACGGACTACAGGACGGCTGTCAGTGGAATCAGACCGGCGGACATCGAAAACGGTCTGATCAAGTCACGATTATTTGTATAGCGCTTTTAACAATGCAAATTGTGTCAAAGGACTTCTCATAATAGTCTCTATTGCATTTGAAAAATACTACAAATTTGATGAAATGGTTGTTTTTATAGAATAAGAATGGTGTAAGAAAATAAGTATTTCTCGCAATTTCAAGTGTGTATCATGCAATTTTGAGTTTACATTTTGCAATTCCGATATTTTTCCTCAAAATTGCATCAAAACACTATTTTGACTGTATTTCATGTTATTTTAGAACTTATATCTTGCAAGTTTAACATCTCGCAATTCTGTCTTCTTTTTTTTTTAAATTGCGTTTATAACAATTCTGACTCTTTCTTAAAATGCAAAATTTTATATTTCTCAATTTTTAATTAACATCTTGTAATTCTGAATTTTTTCTCAAAATTGTGTTTTCGTCTCACAATTCCGACTGTACTTCTAGCAATTTTATATATTTTAATATTTCTGTCGAAAAATGCATCTTGTGATTTTGACAGATCCTTTCGTCAATGAAATTAGGTGACCTTTAAAAGAGATATAAACTCAGAATTCTGAGAAAAATGGCAGAATTGGGAAATGTTAGCTCAAGATTGCGAGATAAATAAATTCAGAATTGAGAGATAAAAAGTCACAATTACCTATTTTTATTCTGTGGTGGAAACAGGCTTCCGCATGTATGAGAGAATTTATTGTTCTTCGTGTGATTGACAGGTGAGGACATCAATATAGTCAAGAAGGAAGTGGCTCAGATTCTGGAAGGAAGAGTATTAGTGGGACACGCCGTTCACAATGACTTAAAGGTACAGTACACACAAAAAAAGGCCATTGTCATGCACACATCGTTCCAAGCCTGTATGCTTTTTCTGTGGAAAACAAACACTTAAAAAAGCACCAAACTAGGCTATATTACAGGATCAGAATGGCTTGAGAGTGACTAATGATGACATTTTCAGATGAGATATTCCTTTAACCAATGTCAGATTTATTTTACACACCGTTGTCTTGTTCATAGATTTTGCTGCTGGGTCATCCCAAGAAAATGATCAGAGACACACAGAAATACAAACCGTTTAGGCAGAGAGTAAAGGTATGAAATACAACTTGCTGGCAACTTCATAAATCAATATTATTATTATTAATAAATAAATATGCAAATTTGAATTGTCAATGTCTCCCCTCATGTCCTCTTCCTCAGAGCGCACGTCCTGCATTGCGGGTTTTATGCAAAGAGATTCTCAATGTTAAAGTCCAGCAGGGTGAACATTCATCTGTAAGTTTCTCATCAACATCTAACACAAACACTGTTCTCCATTCATTATTTCAAAGTGCGTGGCTTTACTCCAGTCTTCAGTGTCATGATCTGTCAGAAATCATTCTAATATGCTGATAAATCTTTTGTTGCACAAATGTCTTTGGTGTCACTTTTGATCAGTTTAATGTTGTGTGTGCATCACAGGTTCAGGACGCTCAGGCCACTATGAGGCTGTACACTCTGGTGAAGAAGCAGTGGGAGGCGGAGATTAAAGCGGCCCGGGCGGGTCAATTTCAGAAGACCCCGCGAAAACCCAAAGCTTCTCAAAAACAGAGCAAATTAACTCGGATCAGCCAATAAAAAAACTCTATCAACTCTTCGCAAACCACGACAGACTCTGTGCAGGGAACTGTGTTACCAACGTGGAGTAACACTGTCTTCAGTGACGTTATGATGAACTGTGTTTAATATTCCTGTCTGAATGTCTCTGTTCGTACCTTGATCTCAAGTCCTATCTTCTGTTATTTGAGGAATGAGACCATCAAACCATTATCAGTAATATAAGTGAAACTGTTGTATTGAGCTCTTTTATACCAAGTAATTTAAATTTTTTTAAATTACTTGACGGATGTAACTGTTATTGGAGACTTAAATAGTTTTCTATCGGAACTGCTATTAAAGATCCCACACTTGATGTGCACAAGGTGTTGATTTCTCACATCCAATGACACAAATAACTATACTGAAATAACCATTAACCATTTACAATACTTTTAACCATTAAAAGTAATCAAAATTACATATTTAAACGTTTTCACACGTGAAAATAATTTCTTAATACCTTAAAAAGGCTTGGATGTAATTCTACACCCTTACCTCATTTAGTATGCGCGGGTTTATGAATATTCAAATTAGCTCCGCCCCAACTCGGTAGTAAACGTTACAAAATAGTGGATTAATTCAGTTATTTAAGTTTTAACCAGAAACTGATTCCGAAGAAGAGGGAATTTTACAAGAATGTCTACACGTCCATATCAGAATACATTTTATGTATAGCTCTCTACAGTGTCGGACGAGTAACGGTAATTAATATCATTAGCCTTTGCAGCTGTTACTAATGTTTTGCTAATCTGGCACTAACCGTGTTTTTGTGATATGCTAATGCTATAAAAAGCCACACCCCGCAAATTTTCTCGCCGAAATTAATAAATTTAAGGAACTTTTTCACATTTCCAGGATTCTCAGCAGCTGAAATCGTAAAAAAAAATGTACATAATTGTTTTAAAAATACAAATATGAAAAACTTTACGACGCTGATGACCGTTAAACGCGTCATCACGGTCTTTTGAAAAGGGACCATAGATGAATTTGTTCATGCTTTAAGCATATTAAAAACAGCATATAGCTGTAAAGAAATGACCACAGGGTCTTTAAAAGTTGTAGTTAATACTTCAGATTTCAGATGTTTCTCACAGAAACAGAACAAGAAAGCGAGGAGGTCAGAGACAAGTCTCTTTATTTAGCTCATGGGAAAAAACAGAAAAAATACCTTTTTTTACACATCATTGCAAAGTCAATCAGTTACATGTCACTGATCCAACACAAATACACAGAGGGACAAGATCACTGCTAAACTGCTAATGACAATTCAAGTTTATTTTGTGCTGAACAATTTTGGTGTTTCAAAAGCTCTTCCTTTCTTTCTGTCAGTAGTGTTTGAGTTTGTCAGATACATTAGTGTTTAGTTATGATATCGTGATTACTGAGATCACATTCAGGAGATGACAAAACTAGAGGTCCAGCTTTAGGAAAACTTTGCTTCCAAATCTGGAAAACTTAGGTTAGTGATAAATAATAGTTAATTCTACAATACATCTAGGTGGACATTACACTTGAGCTAGTTTGTGTGCTGGTGGAGACTTAACGAGTTTACAAGCCTCAGATGTGTTATTGGAGATCATTTTACCTGCTGAACATTTCATGCAAAACACTTGAAGATTTGTGAAAAGTTTAGTGAAAGTATTTCATGAAAGCACGTGAGCATCTAAAAGGATGAATCTCACAAACACCCAGATAACATTTATATGGAAGCCCGATTCTGCCATGATGAAAAAAAAATGACTTTTTAATCCCACAATTCAATTCAAAACTTTTCTGAAATTCTGCAAAAAAATATTTTTTGCAATTATTATTTTTTTCTCAGAACTGAGATATAAACGTGCAGTTCTGAGGAAAAAGGCAGAATTGCGAGATATAAACTTCTGACTTTTTTTCTTGCAATTGTTTTTTTTTTTTCTGCCACAGAATATAAAAAAATTCAATCTGACTTTTTTTCTTGCAACTGCGAGTTTTTATCTTATAATTGTGAATTATTCTCACAACTGCGAGTTTATGTCTCGCAACAATTCTAAATTAAACCCACAAAAAAGTTCGAATTGTAAGATTGAAAGACTCAGAATTGTGAGAAAAAAGAAACGCAATTATCATTTTTATCTTTTCATTCTGTAGTGAAAATGGGCTTCCATACATTTCATCCTAAAAACAAAACAAAAAAAAGATATATTAATCTTGCATTTTTAAAAAGCTTTATCATTTCTACATTGTAAAATAATGACAATTAAGCAATTAAATTTTAACATTCCAAACATGTTACTTTGAAATTTATTTCAATTCTCATAGTTTTATTCCTGTAATAACATGGTTGTATTTAAATTGAAATCAATTAAATAAAATAAATTAGTGTTTTTTTTTTTAATATATAAATGTGCTTAATTGTCATGGAAAAAAAACAACAACAACAAAAAAACTTGAAATAAAATCTAGTCCTTGACCAATTTCATGAAACTCACCCTTTAAAGACAAAAGGTAGTAACAGTGTGAACACTACAGTTAGAGCATGACCTCTGACCTCCAAACTATAGTTCTTTTATCTTGTAGTTTGTACCTTTGGCTTTCATACTTTCCAGGGTCAGTGTTGAGACTGGCTCAGATAGACGCAGAAACAAGCAAACAACACGTCATCACAGCATCAACAAACCCAGTCATTTCTTATTCCAGAAAAGAAGCCCTTCTTCAGTGCAGCAAGAGACACATGGCTTGAGAGGAAAGACAGAAACACACGCAAGTTCCTGAAGACGGAAGGTAAACCGCTTGAAATGCACCTTATCGTTCAGAAAAACACTCACACAAGCTTTTCAATAGACAGGAATGAAAATGAGGCTGTGAGGGACTGAAGTACAGCGCCGTTCGATGGATTGTACTGTTGTTTAACAACAAACCGTTGTTCAGCTGACAAAACAAAACTTTCAGTAGACAAAAACTCCATAAAGTCTGTCCCTCACAGCCTTGTTTTTATCTGGGTTAAATTCAATATGGCATCTAACCTGATTAACGTCTAAGAAACGAGCGCAGATCAGACTCTCAAAGACACTCTTTCACCAAATATCAAATAAAGAAAGTGACAGCGAGGTTTTAGAGCAGCGCATAGCAAAATTACATTCCACCGTTTCTTACAAACACCAAACATGCTGCAGCAAAGGATTCTGGGTAAAGGCCAGTTAGCAGAGGCACAAAAACACAAAAACACACTTCGTTATAATCCCTGCAGAGGCCCTGCAATTTCCAAAACACGTTTTTACCATGCCTACACATTAAAATACAAGTTTGTTTGTTCGTTTAAAAGATTTACTCGAGTCGTCACTAATGTTCAGAACAAAGAATTCTGGGAGAAAATCCCAATGGCCAAAAGTTCCAATTCCCTGCGCTGGTTTGGAGGCGTTCGCTGAAGTTAATGCATTCATTTACACTCCAGCTTTGGGTTAACAAACTATAATACGTCGGTTTTTATAAAGTGAGATGAAAATTAAATCAATACTTTAAAAAACCAAAACAACTGTGCATGATAGCGCAATTGAAAAAATTGACTTAAAACCCATTTTATTAAATAAATCCTACACAAACTGATTTGCGCTGACTGACTCACACTGTCAGAGGTCAAATGTTACACTGTGAGACACTCAAGTAAAGTAATGCATGTAGTTAGGTGAAAGGAAAAAGAGAGGGAAGGAGGTAGAGGAGGTGAAGAGAGGAGGTTCACGGCACTGAACCGTCTGTCGTTCCTGCCAGTTTCTCTTCATCGCCCTGTTTCTGGTGCTGCAATCGAGCGTAGCTCACCGCGTCACCTCTGAAACACAAAGTGCACAATCGGCCATCATTTTGTCAATAATGGCAAAATATATTATGAAGAGTTACTCAGTAAAGAAATGTTTTGTTCTGTGTGCAAGGAAATGCAAAAACGAGCTCACTTCTTTCCGAGGGATGCGAGTCCGTACAGCACTCCTGAAGCAAAAGCGATGGCGTTACCAAACAGAGTCGTGATGGAAAAGCTCAGAAAGATGGGAAACAGTGCCATCCTGAAGGACAAAGAGACAAATCTGCGTTAATTCTGATCAAATTAGCACAACAAAAACCATTAACAATTGGGTTGTAGACATTCAGAATTCAATATATAAATTGTAGACAGTCAATATATAACATTTAGTCATTTAACATTTAATAGGCTTTGATAAATATTTAACACTTTTATTCAGCAAGGATGCATTAAATTGATCAGAAACAAAAGATTTCTATTTCACATAAATGCTGTTCTTTTAAAGTTTCTAAATATCAAAGTATCACGGGATCCACAAAAATGTGAAGCAGCTCATTAATAATCAGAAATGTTTCTTGAGCAGCAAATCAGTATATTAGAATGATTTCTGAAGGATCGTGTGACACTGAAGACTGCAGTAATGGTGCTGAATATTCAGTTTTGCATCACAGGAATAAGTTACATTTTACAATATACTCAAATAAAAAAACAGCTATTTTAAATTGTAATAATATTTCACAATATTCCTGCATTTTTATTAAACACATGCAGTCTTGATGAGCAGAAAAGACTACATTAAAGAAATCTTACCTTTCAATGGTAGTGTATAATATAGTTCATATTAAATTCATGTTTATTCATAATACATTAACTACTGTTTGCTTATGCATCTAATGTTAAAATGTATTAATAATAGGCTTTAAAATGAAATTAACATTAGCATTAAATGTTGTAATAATATTGTCCACGGGGGCTAGAGTTTCTGTGAAAATGTTTAGAGAAAAACTGTGTAAAAAATAGATAAAGAAATAAGATTTAAGTAAATAAATAAATATATGAACAGAACTACAATGAGCTGAAAAACAATGTCCTTTCATAGAGACTAATGTAATGTAGAATATTTATTATTCATTAATTACAGATTATGATACACTTACATTCACTAATGTTATTAAAGGATACGGCTTTTATTTGATCATTTGGTTGCATTGATATTTGCCTTCCATTTAATTGATGTAGACAGTTACACTTGTTAGTCTACAGATTTCTCCTAGACGTCAAAAACAGCTCAGTGGACGATTTAGCTTTTAGAGTTGCCATGTGTCCCCTGGATTAAAAACACTTTTTGTTTTGCATTAAATGTTACATAGTAACACTGATTATCCAGTGAAGCTGCACTCACCCGCAGTAAAACAGGGCTTTCTGCCAGGGCTTCAGACGGTCTGCACGCGCCGCTATAACATTCGCAAACTCTACGAACTGACAGCAGAAGGGCACCTCACACAGGAACAACACACACGCCGTCAACCTGAAGGAAAAAGAGATGGTTCCTCTTCTGAATGGCTCGTACACATGGCTTGATGAACACTGGAAACTGAAATGCAAGTTCTTACACCATCCAAACTCCGGCCGCGATGTTTAACGGATTCACAGTCACACAATTCCAAACGCCCATTGTTGCACATGCTAAAAGAAAAAAAAAAAAAATACAGAAGAAAAGTGTTAGGTTTTTGAAAATAACATCTATATTTGTCATCTAAATAAAAGCATTGTGATTAGTGGCAAATGATAAATCATTTTTTTCCCCTCGATAACCGTTATTATGTTCCTCAAAATGACCAAATATCAACCAAATATTTGCCCTATAGCCCGGGGTTTACCAAGCTAATAATGATAATAATAAAAAAATGTGGAAAAATGTGTTCATGGAAATTGATAAATCTAACCCCTAAAAACAAAAACAACAATAATATAAAATTACAACCAAACAAACAAATAAATAAACAACCTTGATGAAATGTAATGAATTACTTTTTAAAGGTTTAATATAAAATAATATATAATTTGATTTAAAGTAAGTTTATTAGTAATATGATTAAGCAATTATGATATAGTGTTCAGGATCAGCTTTTGCATGTTGTTCAAAACGCATTGAAAAACACACAGGAAGGAGCAGCTGGTTGGCTGGATGGAGCGCAAGCTTTTGTTGGGTTTGATGAGCAGCTGCTTCTGTCATCTGTCTCAGCATATGTAGAAGAGAACAGAGAACTATTGATGCTGACACACACACACACACACACACACACACACAGTACTGCTGGAACAACAGTGTGTGTGTTCAGATCTAGTGTAAGCTCAATCTTTGTGTCTAATGAATAATACTGAACAGAATAATTCAGCAGCAATTAAGTGTATCTGCCTACAGCCAAATCAATCAATATCAGAATACAGCCAGAGACAGACAGGCTGTGTTTGCACTAGAGCAGCAGTTTCAAACTGGGTTTCAAAAAGTTTAGTAGCGTTTTCTTTTTTTACTATTATTACATATTTAAAAAGGGACCATAAACAATTTTAACATAATTGTTACCATTGCATTATACCAAATTTTCATCCACAGTCCGTTAGACTGATCCTTATATATATATATATATATATATCAAATCAAATATTTATTTCTTTATTATAATCTTATTTGTAATTGTAAAAACATATAATAAAAGTCAAATTTAATAAAAAATGTATTAATATGTAAATAAATAATAAATCTAACAGTACTATAATGAGCAGAAAAACAGAAAAAGAACGTAAAATAAATAAAAAAACTCGTTCACAGTAAACATTTTTCACAGTATAAATAATAAAGTATATAGATGGCTGTTAAAGATCATATTTGGGTGAGTGTGGCACCTAAAGGACTGAAAACCCCCACTAGAGAGACAGAGATATTGTTATTGGTTCATAACACATGGTAATCCCTAACAAAAGACACGACAGAACAAAAGGATGAGAAAGAAAAGAGCAAGAGAAGAGAAAGTTGCAGTTGCTATGACACCTGTGTTACCATGACAGTGTCTACAAAGAGAGCTCATACAAACCCCTCCAGCATCTCACAGTGAGTTTACACCTCAGATCTCAGCATATCACTTTATATCAACTCAATTCCCTTGTGTCAATTCATAATATTGAAGGATTACTGTATTTCATATACCAATGCATTTGGCACTCCAAGAATACTATGACATAACCCTGCAACCGTAACTACGTGTTGATTCTCCATGACAGAATTTCTGCTGGTTTTCTATGGTGTGACTGAGTAGACATGCCTTTGTTCAAAGCAATGATCTCATTGAGTGTATTGATTAACAGAGAAGGACGAAAACATCAGGGTTTGCCTTCATTCCAAACTGATGAGCATACACTGGTCTATATGATATAGTGATTGATAATAATCAATAATATGCTTCACCTATATTATATCATGCAGGGGTCTGTGGAAAAGTTGAGAAAATCAGTCTAAAAAATGAAAATAAATATAAACTTAAACAAAATAAATAAATACATGTTTTATTAAAATAAAAATAAAAAATATTTTGTTTAAATAAATGAGTTGGTGTAAAATAGATAGATTAAAATGAAAATAATGTATCATTTGATTAAAATAATTTAAAAAGATTAAAATAAAATAAATTATCATTTTTAATTAATTTTTTATATAATATACAATTTGATTAAAATAAATAAAAATAATTTAACTTAATTCAAATAAAATAAGTTTGATTAAAATAAAAATATAATTAAGTTTGATTTAAATAAATACTACATTTAACAGTACAGCACTATAGTGAGTAGAACAATGTAATAAATGTAACATAATACAACTAATTATTTTTATATACATTACATTATGTTTAACACATATCTATAATAATTTTTTGCCGTATAAATTGGATCTTTATACATAAAAAGCTGCCTTTTAAAGGGGTGGTTTATTGCAATTTCACTTTTTTAAGGTTAGTTAGTGTGTAATGTTGCTGTTTGAGCATAAACAACATCTGCAAAGTTGCAGCGCTGAAAGTTCAATGCAAACAGAGATATCGTCTTTTAAAATTCTGGAAGTTTAATGCCTACAAAAACGGCTGGTAAGGGACTACAACGAACTACTTCCCGGGTCTGATACGTCACTGACCCAGATAAACCCCGCCCCCGGGAACATGTAAGGAAGGGGGCGGGGCCATGCTGCTTTAGAGAAGAGGAAGAGAAAACTAGGGGTGCACGTAAAAATCTATTCATATATGAATCGTGATTCTGTCTTCTAACGATTCTAATGGATTCACAAGATTTAAAATTAATGTTCTAAAACAGCCTCTTAATCCTGTTCCTCGCGTCGCCCTGCTCTGCATCTCTCTCTCTCTCTCTCTCTCTCTCTCTCAGATCGTCAGATCAGCTCCAACAAACTGTTCCAGTTATACATTTTCACATAGTAATGAGAAGCGTTATACATGGACGCGGGACATTTAGACGCACGCTCGGCGGTTTAGTGAATCACAACACACTGAGCCAGCTAACCAATCAGAGCCCATCACGTACTTCTAAGGGAGGGGCTTCATAAAAACAGGAAATAATCGAGGCATTTGTCAGAGAAGGGACAGAGCGGTGTGGAATAAAATGTAAATTATATGAAAAATAATGTTTTTAAAAAAAATGAAGCATGAACACATGTTAGCCTGCACCCCATAAACACAATCAAGCCTAGAAAAAAAACAGTAAACCACCCCTTTAAATTTCAGAATGGGGTCCCTTGCACAAAGATGATTATATTTGGGGGTCCTTGACATCTAAAAGATTGAAAACCCCTATTTTACAGCTTTTCTTCAAAGGAAGTGATGTCACTGTGAACATCTTGTCATCATCTTTTCATAATGTGATATGCTGTAGTCAGGGATGTGATGTGAAACCACTAGAAGTCCAGCACATGACATGTGATTGTGTTGTGTGTAAGACAGTATCGTTGTTGGATAGGTTTCGGATGCCATCACGCACGAACACAGCTGTCTATCAGGAAACACATGGCTGATGCTGTTATTCTGCATTAAACAGCCATATGGCCACAATCACGTGATACTTACATATGCCACCCAAGACACCGGCCAGTTTGCAGATCCAGCGGTACCACCAGGACATGCCATCGTCGTCTGTGCCGGTTTTGGTTGGAGCTGCCGCCTCTTCTGAGCTCATTTTCCACCGTTAAATTATTCAGACTCCCGCTGTCTCACTTACAACTCACCGGCAGCTGCAGTACCAGCGGCGGCCTGAGGGCGTCGCTCTTTCCCCGTCGAGGACAATGGCTGGAAAGTATAGCTGATCGTAATGTCAGCCAAATAAACAAATTGCGTGTTAAAGTTATCAAACAACCGGCAGAAAGAAAATATCAGTGAAAAAACTGGATCTTAAAATCGTCCTGGATAAAAATAATGCTGTAAGGACGCTGGTGCGGCGTTATTTATCTGACGCCGCTGCTCTTATTATGGTGTTATAGAGGCAGAAGGCAGCAAAATATAATCCAAACCTCTCAGGATCGCTGTCGAATTTCGTTTTCTTGAAAAAAAATCTAGAGTTAAAACGTGTCGCTGAATCGGTGTCCTCAGACTGAGATAATCCTCGGTGTAATGTCAGTTTAATTTAGTAACGCTAGAGCTTTTGCTCCTCTTGTCTCGGAGGTTTCCCTTGTCTGCGTTGCATTGTGGGAGGAGCCACTAATGCGTCACTGCGAATATGGAGCGTCAGGAGCATCAACCGCGTCAACATTTGCGCAGTCAGGACTTTGGTGTAAAATACAGTTATGTTTGCCATCACAACTTTAATACAGTCTAATAATACTACTAATACTTTTAATTTAGTCTACTAGCCTACTACTGCTACTACTACTATTTATTATTATTATTAGACTGAAATGTATAGTAAAAGTGTATGGTAAACACTTCTAAACAATAACAACTATTATTATTATTATCATTACTCCTTCTACTACTATAGCCTGCAACTACTATTACTACTTCTACTATTATGAGATTGAGCTACAACCAAACTGCTAAAGAAAGGGGAAAAACATTATATCCATTCTGTTGTATAATAGTATTGTTCTCTGATTAAAAATGTTTAAATAAACAAATAAATACATTTTAAATACATGCATTTGATAAAAAATAGCTTAAATATATATTTATAATTAATAATCAGAATTATGTTATAATCATATAAAATTAGATTTTAAATAAATAAGTTTAATTAAAATAAATAAATAAATAAATAAATAAATGAGTAATAAGAAAATAAGATCATTTAAATCAATCAATCAATCTAACAATACAGTGAGTAAAAAATAAAATAATATATATATATATATATATATATATATATATATATATATATATATATATAAAACATGATATAGGTCTAAACTAATTATTTTTCAAATAATAAGTTACACATATTTATAATATAATTTTTTTTTCACAGTATAAATTGGGTCTTTATGTTGGGTCTAAAAATTTAAATAATAATAAAAAAAAAAAAAAAAAAAAAACTGGGGTCCAGGATTGGTCGAGGTTCATGAAAAACAATTAGAGAAAAACAGTGTTGGAAATAATAGTAGTAAATTCTAAATCTAATTTAGACTAGATTTAGATTAGACTAAAATTCTAATTCTTAATCTATTTTGATATACACACACACACACACACACACACACACACACATAATAATATATAATAATATATTTTTTATTTATTTATTTTTTATTGCATATGAACATATATAACAACAAGAGAAATACAACTTTGCATATAAATACCATCAGTACACAAGATTACAAGTAAAATAAAAATTATCCAGAGGAAGAAAGAATGCATAAAATAATTAAATAAAACAACTAAAATAATGAAGATGGTACAGTTTACTTGTCTATTTCAAATTTGCAGCTAATGTTAGAAGTCCTGAGAGCTTTTTTTGTTTTACATTTATATACCATATTAAAGTATTGTTTAAATTCGTTGATAAAATAAAAAAAATTGGTTTACCACCCGACCACTTCATTTTGTGTCTATGAAACTTCCCCATTACAACCAGTAATTGAATAATATACGCTTTATCCTTTTATCAAAGAATTTATCAACCATTCTCCACGCCTTACGCCAATTTAAGTAACCAAATATTGATTGTATATTTACATTTACATTTACATTTAGCAGACGCTTTTATCCAAAGCGACTTACATTGCATTCAAGTTACAATTTTTACATTTTATCAGCTCTTGCTTTCCCTGGGAATCGAACCCATGATCTTGGCGTTGCTAGCGCCATGCTCTACTATTTGAGCTACAGGAAAGCTGCATGACCAGAAAAATCTAGCTGGAGGATATGTAACATCATTTACTAAATTTCTAATAAATTTATTTGGTATGTTGTTTTTGAAAATATTAATATTTCCAATAAAAAGTGAATTAGTTATATAATCCAGATTAGGGTTTTCATTACATTCATTTTTAAGAAGACATAATACCTTACTGGGTATAGTATCCATTACAATGGCATATTCTCTGGGTCTAATTGGGTCTTAATAACCAAAAAAATATTATTTTCATACCATATATTTAAAAAAAAGTGATTTATGTTTATATAAAATATCTCTGTTATTCCAGATATAATATCTTCTAGGGAAAAAGTTATGTTTATAGGTCAAAGTCCACGCCATGAGAGCTTGTTGATGAAATCTTGCAAGTTTTACTGGAATTTTGTCAATACAATAATTACATTTTAACAAAAATTCATGACCACCGACTGACTTAAACAAAAAGTTTGGGAAAGTGTTCCACATATTATCTTTCTTTTTTATGTACTGTGTAATCCAATTTTAAATACATTGTTTAGGGTATCATAATTTAATACCTTCAGGCCCCCATTGTCCTTTGAATTGCATAACACCTCTTTTCTCAAATAATGTGGTTTTCTTTTCCAAATAAAGTCGAAGAGTAATTTATCCAACGTTTTAACTACTTTAGAAGGTAAATCAAGTGAGAAGCAAACACAAACTGACCTGGAACTTCCTTCCGCTTTGGACAACAGGACCCTCCCCTGCAAAGATAAATCTCTTTATAACCACATATTAAATCTATTGTTAGTTTTTCTAAATAATAATATAGAAAACATAATCGGAAAAATGGCTGACGTCAGCGATTCGAACCATCGCGAGATTTTGTGGTTTGGCGTTAACACAGATCTCCAAAACATAAGTCAGCCTTCAGCCTGGATTTACTCCAATGTAACGTGATTTACAGATCTACAAATCACATTAGAGAAGCCACAGCGGCTGTGAGAAGTTTGTTGCCAGGTGTCTCTGCGCTACACGAAGCCGAACCTCGGACCAGCAGCAGAACTCCGGCCAGACAGACAGGAGAAGATGAGCTTCTTGTTGTGAGTGTGACTCTATGATTTAGATCATTATTTATAGATAACTACCAATTTACTCCTTTAGCTCGTCTTGCTAAAGAGCTTTTGGACCGAATCGACTTCAGTTCTGCGCGTGCAGAATGCAGATCGTTAAATGTGTCAGTGTTTCAACCTGACAGCTGCTTTAAAATATGCCTTTTTTCCACGCAAATGCTTCGGCATCGAGATTAACCCAATTCTGGCACATTTGCACCGGTTTCTTGGCTCTCTGATTAGATGAGCTGGGCTGGAAGGGGGGCAGATCTTATGTAATGCATGTTTGTTTCACACTGTGCTGTTCAAAAAGCACGTTGTGTGTCTTTGTCACTTTGTATCTGAGATCAGAGAGTTGCATTGTGTTCAAAGCCTGTGATGCATCCAAAGTTGGAAAATATCTTCTGAACTTTGGCTGTACTGTATGCTGAGCAGCTGGACTGTTGATGAAATTGCATGAAATATTACCAGGCAGTGCATGATGTTGCAACTGTCATATGAATATCTTATCTTATGTTTCTTATGTTTTTTTTAATCCATCCAAAATGCTGTTTAATTCAGTTTAACAGTCTCTCATCATTCTAATCGTATTATTTTGGGAGGGAACGGGGCGTATTTGCTTTCTCTGTAATTACTTTAAAGAACATGTTTATGTCTTACAAGAGGAAGGGAGAGAGAAAATCTCAAATGCAGAACATTTCTCAATCTGATTCTGTAATCTGAAGTCTTGGCAAGAGTTCATTGTTATGATGCATCTGAAATTGAATTTACTGATAAGGTTGTCTAGAACCATTCGAGAAGTCCATCAGAAGAAAACCGGCCTCCTCAGAACAGCTGAGAATGATTTCATTTGGAAACTATTGTGAAGTGCTTGTGATGGTTCACCAGAAGCATGTGATTTTGGAGAAGTTAAGAACAAACACAGACATGTGATGTCCATGCTATTGTGATGCTTTTGAATTTGAATTGAAACATGTGTGAGTGGCATTTGATGGGAACCGGATAAACTGCATGTCTGTGTTTGAAGATTTGCTTTGTAAATCAGATGAGAAATGTCTGATTTTTTACACATTATAATACACACACAGGTGTTTATAACAATCCTGATCAGGTGGTATTTTATTTAGACTGTACTGACATTCTTTAAAGGAATAGTTCAGTTGAAAATGAAAATTTGCTGAAAATGTACTTCTCACCTTCAGGCCATTCAAGATTTGGAGAAATATAGTATTACCAATGGATCACCTGCAGTGAATGGGTGCCGTCAGAATGAGAGTCCAAACAGTTGATAAAAACATTACAATAATGCACAAGTAATCCATACCACACCAGTCCATCAATGAATGTCTTGTTTGTAAGAAACAAATTCATGAGGCATTTTTATCTTCAAACCTTTGCTTCCAGTTAAAATATGATTCATCCATAATATTACTTGTTGTCTCAAAAGTTGTCTTGTCTGAATCAGGAGAGAAATATGCACAGATCAAGCACAGTTTACAAGCAAAAACAGTCCAAAGCAGTTCTAAACCAATATATTAGTGGATTTTGATGTGAGGGGACAACAGGGGATCAATTAATTTTTATGAATTATGGGCTTAAAGTGCCTTGATGGATTTGCTTCTTACAAACACAGCCTTTTTCTTCACAAGATGTTAACTGATGGACTGGAGTGGTGTGGATTATTGTGATGTTTTTATCAGCTGTTTTTCTGACGGCACCCATTCACTGCAGAGGATCCATTGGTGAGCAAGTGATGTAATGCTAAATTTCTCCAAATCTGATGAAGAAGCAAACTCCTCTACATCTTGGATGGCCTGAGGATGAGTAAATTTTCAAGCATATTTGAATTTTTGGGTGAATTTTCCCTTTAAATGGCTTTTTTGTTCCATCCCCTCCAGCGGGAATCGTTCGTCTAAGACGTTTAAGCCGAAGAAGAATATTCCAGAAGGTTCTCATCAGTATGAGCTGCTCAAACACGCCGAAGCCACGCTGGGAAGTGGGAACCTGCGTATGGCCGTCATGCTTCCTGACGGAGAAGATCTGAATGAATGGGTGGCCGTCAACAGTAAGACATCACATTCATGAATTATCCCCACACACACACCCACAAAGTGAATCATTTGTTCAGTTTCTAGTGTGTTTGTTATTGCAGATGGTTTTCTTGTTTCTCTCTGTGTGTTCAGTTGCTTTTCCCATTCTCTTCGTAACAACTTTGACCCTTGACCTATTGATGACACCAAACCAGACCCATCCTGTCTTTAGCAATCACCCAGTCTGTCCCGAGAGACCATTTCAAAATTACTAACACACCTCCCCCAGCATCCAGCAGGATCCAGTAGTCTGAGGCTACTTGTAAAAATGCTGCTGTGTTGTATTCTTTTGTAATTTATCAAATTTGTCAAGAAAAATGAGTATTATAAGCATTGTGAAAAGTTTTAAAAATGAATATGACTTTCATGATGTCTTTGCATCTTGTTTGTCTCTCTAATGACATCAGCACCGGAACAGACTCGAACAAAACCTGATGATCATGTGCTCCAGCATGATTTCAGATGAATCATCATGAGCATCTTGTGCGTCAGTGGAAGCAAGAATATCTGACTGCCTGTACCAGTTCTAATTCATAATCAAACATTTTTCTGTCAAGCAATTTGACGCTTTAACACAATAAATAAAAGGAAGATCTATCTGCTTTACAAACAATAATTTTAAATATATATGCAAAGGGTTTATTTGCAAAAACAGATAACTCTTTATCTCTAAACAGATAAAAATGTCAAAAATCATGTTTTTTTTTTTGTTTTTGTTTTTTACTGTTACCATGTTTTATTGTGTTATTTAGCTAGTATTTTTTTTTTTAACTAATCAAAATAACCCAACTGCAGTTTGATTGAGATTAATTGGAATGCACAATGAAAAGACATGATTTTTGAAAATTGTTAAAAACGGAGTTATCTGTTTTTGCAAATGAACTCTTCATTATATATATATATATATATATATATATATATATATATATATATATATATATATATATATATATATATATATATATATATATATATATATATATATATATATATATATATATATATATATATCTATATAGATATAGATTGATTGGTAAAATATTGTAATAAATAAAGAGTCACATGATTAGTGAAACTAATTTGCTTATATAACCTGGAAATAACTCAGAATGTGATGTTACTTTTTTATGTTTTAAATGTTTCAAAATTCTAAAACTTATATATGCGGGTTTAAATAAAATAAAACCTATTTAATATGTGGTCTCAGACTTTTTGATTGACTGTATGTCTCTGTGTTTTATTGTAAATGGCGCTACTTTTCTAACACACTAGAAGTTCTGATTACACATTACAGATTGATCATGCACAAAACAATAATGAAGTTAAATGTTTCTGTTTGGTTGTTTCTGCAGCGGTGGATTTCTTTAACCAGATTAACATGCTGTATGGCACCATCACGGATTTCTGCTCGGAGGACAGCTGTCCGGTCATGTCTGCAGGACCAAAGTGAGTGTGTTTGGACAATGAGGGATGAATGATTGTGTCTGTCTTAGTCTCTGCATCACTCATCTCTTTTCCTTTAGATACGAGTATCATTGGGCAGATGGGACCAACATTAAGAAGCCTATTAAGTGCTCGGCTCCCAAGTACATTGATTATCTGATGACGTGGGTTCAAGACCAGCTGGATGACGAGACGCTGTTTCCTTCTAAAATAGGTACTGGTGCAGTGATATTTTAGTTTTTTTTAATGTATTTAATTTTTACATTTTGATTTATTTTAGTACATCAAGTTAAACTCAATGAAAATGAGGAATGTTGCCTTTGAAGCAGTCTAAAATAAAACAAGTTTTAAGTTATTTGAATTAATGTTTGTTTTATTTCAAGTAATGAGAACTTTTTTTTTTGTGGTTTTAATTTTAGTTAATTAGTTTAGTTACAATAACATGGTGATGCATGTTAACAGATGTTGCTCTTAGCCATAAATATTGTGAAATTGTGCCGTAAACATATTACTCAACACAATTTTTTTGCACAAAAGCAGAATATTTTGCAGTATTCTATATGTGAGCTTTACCATAATAGCAGGTCTTGTGGTATTATCTCCATCTGTCCAGGTGTTCCCTTCCCCAAGAACTTCATGTCTGTGGCCAAGACCATCCTGAAGCGCTTGTTCAGAGTTTATGCTCATATATATCATCAACACTTTGACGCAGTCATGCAGCTTCAGGAGGAAGCTCACCTCAACACGTCTTTCAAACACTTCATCTTCTTTGTACAGGTGCTGTCACCGCTTTATACTTTGAACATCTTTAAAAGATCCCTGCACAAGTCCCTAAACATGGCTTAAATGGGCTTACAGCTTTTATTATATGGCAGCAAAACAGCAATATGGCCAAAAAACAACTTGTTTGCCAAATAATATAGTTAGGCTTCTTACAGTAGTCAAGCAACTTTCTGCATTTAATATAGTATTCAAATGATATGGCATCAGCAGTTTATGTATATTGACTGCTTTACAGAAACTTCATCATGTGACCCTGAAGACTAGAGTAAGGATGCTGAAAATTAAGCATTGCATCACAGGAATATATTATATTTTACATTATATTCAAAAAGAAAACTGTTCTTTTGAATTCTAATAATATTTCACAATATTACAGTTTTCAGTCAAAATAAATGCAGCCTTAATGAGCGTAAGAGACTTTCAGAAACATTCTTACCAGTTCCAAACTTATGAACTGTATTACAGTTTTGGTGTTTCTGAATTGGAAATAAATGCTGCTTATTTTGTCTGTTTTCAGGAGTTTAACTTGATCGACCGTAAGGAGCTGGCACCTCTTCAAGAGCTCATCGAGAAACTGACTACAAAAGACAGATAAACTGAGACGAGGAGAGGAATAGAAGTTAACAATGATCCTGCTCTCTCTTCTGACCCTCCCTTCTATCTTTTGCTTTGTACAGATGATTTTAACCCCACAGCACTGCTAGGCAAAGTGAAGGAACGGCACAATACTAATATTTCTAAATGGATCAAACCTGATTTTTGGTATTTGGTGACATGATGCCTGGATGAAAGGGTTACGTATTATTTTAAGTCCTTCACATTAGTTTGGTCGCTGTACGGGAGGGATTTTAACGTATGAGAACTACAGACTACAGTGATTGGGTATGGTGCCTGTGCTGAAGCAGAGAATAGGTGATTCGCTGAATGTTAAAGGCGTTTGACGCTTCAGTGCTGTAATGCTGACAGCAAAAAGGAGTTAAACCGCTTAAGTCGATTTTCCTATGCAATAATGATCTTATTTGTCCTCACTGATGTTATTGGGCAAAATAGCTTGAAGTTCATATCAGAGCTTATTTTTTACCTTATATTTCATATTTAATATCGGTCACTATGAAGGTTTATTTTAGCCAGGTTTTGAATACTAATATATGAAGTGTGTACATGCTGGAATTGCTACTTTGCTGGACCCACAGTGCTGATGAGAAGCGTTGGCCTTGACTTTATATCTTATGCTGTGCGTCAAAGAGACAAAAAGAGATGTATGATAACAGCTCCGAGCCTCTGATAAGATATTTGTTTTGCACAAGCCACAGCTGTTTCAGTTTTTTGTAAGGCGTTGAATTGATGCAACTGGGTTGCCCAACTTTTCTTAAATATTTAAACCTGATTAATTATTAAGCATTTCAGTTGTACCCATTTGAAATATACTTCTTTGTACGGTCAGTACAGTTCTGAAATATTCAGTATGGGATGAATTTAGCTTTATTGTGTGGTCGTATTAGTCGTTATGTTTAGAAATATTCAGCATTTGGTTATGAAGTGAATGACTGTGGGCTTTTCTTCTCTACCTCCATTTTAACCTTTTTTCCATCTCTGTTCTTCTATGAACACTTTTATAGTTGTGTTTAAAAAATCTTTAGATTTATGTTCCTTGTTTCACGAATGTAATAGTTTTGCTTCTAATGGTTTGGACTATGCCATAGTGTAAAAGTGCCAACCGCTGATTAATACCGGACAGATATGAAGTATTTATATATAGCATTTTTGCCACTGAAATGAGAATATATTTTCCCTGAACTGTAAAATAATTAGGGTAGATTAGATATGTAAATACATGCATAAGATTTCCTGACATTGTTCTAGTTTACATTAATAAAACAATATTACTAACTGATGTTGTTATTTTTGCTGTACATAGAGCAAATAAAACCCTTCTCTTAACATTTTGTTTGTGATTTTTCTATGCATGTGTGTTTTATATTTATGTATTATATTTTCTGAATGTGTGTGTGTGTGTGTGTGTGTAACATGAAACAACTTTTTAATATAGTGAAAAGTTTTTTATAAATTACTATAATTCCTATAGTTCGTTCTCAAGTGGATTTTTTTAGTAATAATAATCAAGACGTGTTGTGTATGTAAAGCACATGCGGTTTGAAAGCAGCTGTTTCCGGTGGGAGGAGCTTGAAGTTTAAGCGCCAGAATTTAACGTCCCGCCTGTTTCTCTGGTGACTGACTGTAACTGTACTGTAAGTGTTATTGTACATTTCTGCACTATTGCTTGAAGATATGTCTCCCACAGCTAAAAGAGCCTGTCCCAGTCCTCTGAACGACAGCCTGGAGAAAAGACTGAAACGCATTTCCATTGAAGGCAACATTGGTAAGACATTCATTGTTTTGTTTTTTTGTATATGGCATATTTCATTACTGGACATAGCCACTGAATGCCACAAATTCAGTTTTTATAAGATTAAAATTACCTTTCATAGTGAATTCTGGTTAATGTCCTAACTTTTATGAAGAAAATAAATATTTAACATAACATAACTTATAGGCTGTTTCGAGATGACCTAGATGAACATTTCCTCTTATGAATGCGTGATTTTTATTATAATGTTTTTGCAAATATTCGTTTTTATGCGTGTTCTGACTATTGAAAACTTACATTTTGCTTTTAAAATTAAAAAAACTTGTTTAAATATAGCGGAAGTTGGGTTGTGAATAATCGTAAGGCATCTCATATCCGGCCAAACAGCGTTTTCCTGCACTTTCTGAGAGGTTGTTTGACCGTTGTGGAAGAAATTTCTATCGTTTGTTCTTGTATTATTTCTTAACGTGTTTAAATATGATTTTCATCTTATATTTTCCTGTTCTAGCTGCGGGTAAATCCACTTTTGTTCGCCTGCTGGAGGAATATGATCGAGAGTGGGAGGTAGTACCGGAACCCATCGCTAGATGGTGCAATGTACAAACTCACCACAACGATCATGAGGTACAGTCAAAAATACTGTCAACATATTATAATATAAAATATGATTCTTTACGAGTGCCTAAAATGTATTAAAATGAATTCCTTCAAAATATGCATGAAATAGGTCTCATTAGAGAACACAATGTCAAACCAAGAGGCATTTATTTTAAAAGAAAGTTAGCACAAACACACTTTTCAGGTAAATAATAGTTTCCGTTAAAAGCAATTCCCAGAATTGCTCAGCTCTGAGTGCAGATGGCACTTGCTTTGATGTTTTTTGTTATCTGCACTTAGACACAAGTATCAATATTTTTGTGGTCACTGTTCGTTACATGTTTACTGTATTGTGTGAGTATGATAAGTAGGCCTGTAATGCAGCACTGTGATGGAAACGGCTCTGGCAGACACTCATCCCCCTGGGAATTAGCAGATGGTTTAGTCCTGAACAGCTGAGCACTCAAGCAGAACAGAGCTGCTGCTTCACACACTTACTACTGATAAACATAGTGTTAGATCAATTTAACCTTAATTGGAGTTTGTGTTTTCTGCGGGAGAGGCCTTGTCTCTCTTTTAAATGTGTCAAGAGGCTGGTCTTTATGTCTGTGACACACAGTGGACGTAAATGACATTTGGCCCACTACTGAAGTGTCAATTAAACCTATTTTAGCATGTTCTTTTTCTAAATGTCACTGTCCTCTTGCTTTGTGTGAAGGAGACTAATCTCATATTAAAAGATCATTTATATCTAATAATATAATGTCTATTTCTGTAATGTGGCTTTATATTAACAGTTTATCAGTCCTTGCATGATGCAAACTGTTGCATTTCTTTTTAATCATTTTTATTTTAGTTTTAATACAATATCCAATATTGGATATTTAATCTATAAAAACACTAATAATTTAATAATATTATATGAGTTAGGTTTATAGAGCATTAATAATTAGAATAGAAAATATACAAAAATATAAATAAATGGTTAAAATTAAACAAATATATTGATTAGTAGTTGTATATTATTTAGCCATATAATCAAAACATTTATTACAAAAACATGTACAAACTGATTTTTCTATATATAATCTTTTAACATACATTCTTTCTTTTCTTTTTTTTTTTTTAGTCTTGAACAGCTGAGCACTCAAGCAGAACAGAGCTGCTGCTTCTCACACACACACCCAAAAATCTGTGTGTGTGTAGATAGATAATTAATAATTAGAATATAAAATAAAAACAAATATACTGAATTGATCAATATTTGTATATCTTTATCAGCCATATCATTATTTATTTATTTATGCACACACATAATTATCTGATCAATTTCTGTCTGGAAATTGACACAAATATTAGACGCCTAACAAAAGTAGCCCAATATAACGTGTATGTGTTTGTTCAGGAATTGACCACCTCTCAGAAAAGTGGAGGAAATGTGCTGCAGATGATGTACGAGAAGCCCGAGCGCTGGGCCTACACCTTCCAGAGCTACGCCTGCATGAGCCGCATCCGCTCGCAGATCAGATCCACCAACGGCAAGCTGCGAGAGGCCGAGAATCCGGTGCAGTTCTTCGAGCGATCCGTGTACAGTGACAGGTAGACTGCACCTGGTATTAATATCTGTTATCAAACATCTGAAATGCGTCTCCTCGTTTCGTTGATGAGGGGTCTGTGATTGTTATACAACCGTCATTATGTCACAAAGTCAAATAAATAGAAATATCAACTAATCGGCTTACTTTAATCACTTTGATTGTTGTGTTGCAGGTACATCTTTGCCTCTAACCTCTATGAAAGTGAGTGCGTGAATGAAACCGAGTGGGCGGTCTATCAGGACTGGCACAGCTGGCTGCATAAGCAGTTTGGGAAGCACATTGAGCTGGACGGCATCATTTACCTGCGGGCAAAACCAGAAGTATGAACACACACCCAGATGAGGCCTTTAAAGTGATTCTGCTGTGCTGTGAAAAAAAAAAAAAAAAAAGAGTAAATGAGGCGATTTTGTGTTTCAGAGATGTTTGGAGCGATTGCATTTGAGAGGAAGAGACGAGGAACAGGGAATTCCACTGGAATATCTGGAGAAACTCCACTATAAACATGAGTGCTGGTTACAGCACAGGACTATGAGGTAACACACACACACACACACACACACACACACTACTAACACCAGCCATTATAGTGTCTTCACTCAAAAAAAGCCATTTTTAAATGAATATAATTTAGCCATGTAAATTTATATAAAATGAGAAATTATTACAAATTTATTAATTGTAATAAATATAATGATATTTCATATGTATTTACTTTTTAAGGATGTTAAATGAAACAAGATGATACAAAAATAATTATACATTTTCATTTTTTTATTTATTAATTTACATTTAGATATTTTTGTTAACTTATGGATGTAAAAATATATAATATTTTTATATTATAATTTATAATATCTACTATTAATTATATATAGATAGATAGGTAGGTAGATATAGATACATGTGTATACAATTATTTTTTAATTTTATTTATTAATGTACATTTACATATTTTTGTTAACTTTATGTAAAATGTAATTAGATTATACAAAAATAAATATATATTATTATTATTAATTTAATTAATTTAATTTATTAATTTATTTTTTATTTAATATGTGCTTTATCAAGGATGTAAAATATTCTTAGTCATTTCTGTTGTATATATTTTTTTATTAATTAATCTTTACTCAATCTTTTTTCAGAATGTAAAATTTAGTGAGATAAATGTAATTCTTTCTAAAATGCAATTAATTATATATTATAAATAAATTATACACCCTCATTGTGCATGTGTGTGTGCAGTATGGAGTTTGAGTATCTGAATGAAGTGCCGGTTCTTACCCTGGATGTCAATGACGATTTTAAAGACAACAAGATCAAGTGTGCTGATATGATTGAGAAGGTATGACACAAACAGTAAAATAAAAAACTCATGGGGATGAGTAAATGATAAATTTACATTTTCGTTAACTAGCATATCACCCAGAGCATGTGATGAGTGATGTTTGTCGAATGTGGTGGAACTGAAGTTGCATCTCATGATGAGGTCGCAATACATGGCCCATTATATACTGTGGAAAAAGCATGTTATACATGATTTATACTCTAGACACACACATTATTCCTAATGTGGAACTCAGACACACTTTCTCTGCATGCCCATGAATGCATCACACCATGCATTAATAAATGTATTAAAGGTTTTGTTTTTTGTTTGTTTTGTCCCCAGGTGAAGGAATTTCTGAGCACTCTGTGATTGCAATGAGAAAAGAGATTATTGGACAAATAATGTAACATTGTGGTTTGGGTTTTTTTGATTGTTTGTTTGTTTTTACATTTTGAAACGATGAAATTGTGTGTGAAACAGTGGTGTCCGTTTAGCACTTATTAGTGTTTTTATTATTTAAATTTGTTTACTTTTCTACTTCATGAATTAAATAATAAAAAATAATAATAATCACCTTTATATCTTTTAAAGAACAAATATAAGTCTTCTGCTCACCAAGGCTCCATTTATTTGATCAAAAATACAGTAAAATCAGTAATATTGTGAAATATTATTACAATTTAAAATGACTGTTTTCTATTTTAATATATTTTAAAATGTAATTTATTCTTGTGATGCAAAGCTGAATTTTCAGCATCATGACTCCAGTCTTCAGTGTCACGTGATCCTTCAGAAATCATTCTAATATGCTGATTTGCTGCTCAAGAAGCATTTCCTATTACTGAGTGTTGAAAACAGCTGTGCTGATTAATATTTCTGTGGAAACTGACTTTTTTTTTTCAAGATTTGTCTGATGAATAGAAAATTCAAAAGAACAACATTAATTTGAAATTGAAATCACTTTTGATCAATTTAATGCATCCTTGCTGAATAAATGTATTAATTTATTTAGAAAAATCTTACTGACCCCAAACTTTTGAACAGTAATGTGTATATATGTTCAACCATTCTGCTTTAATCAAAGCATTCTTTGTGTGGTTTAAAGGAATAGTTTACCCAAAAGCAGCTGAATCATCGTTCAGTCTCCCTCATGTGCTTTGAAGCCCGTATGCAGGAGCTGCATGAGGGAGACTGAATACTGAGCGAGGGCTTTTTGGGAAAGCTGTTCCTGTGAACCAGTGTGTGATACTGTGATGTGCGCAGGTGTGTGCTGATAGTCCTGAACGGCCAGTTGGTGGCGTAGTTCTACAGCCCTTTAAAAACAAGAAACATGCTATTCCTTGAATTTTTCAGTCATCATTTCCCGTCATAAATTAGAAAGAACTGAGGTATTCACAATCCTTACTCAGGATTTTAAGTACAACAAGGTTTTCATGAAATGTGTGAAACTTGAACTGGATGACTTTCTTGGAGTTTTTCTAAATGATTTGGAACATTCTACTAAATGTTGAACAAGTCTACAGTACCAAATATTTGTATGTCTGCAAGAATCAGGTGCTCAAGAAGCATATTTATCTTTAGGGGTTTCATGGTTTTGTAAATATAATCATTATTCAAGGAAAGGCTCTTATAGATAGATCTAATTTATGTTATATCATAATAATCTTATAACATGTGTATTGATTTCATTTATATACTTAAGTCATATTACTGCGCATTAAAGATTATCTGAATATTTCCAACATTAAAACCCAGTTTGTTTATTAATAGTTATAATATTGTTATATTATGTATTATTTTGACTATATTAATTTACAAGTTTGGCACATCATTTAGAGCATGTAGTTAATTTTTTATGTATCACGTATAATATTCATATATATATATATATATATATATATATATATATATATATATATATGTACACATACATACACACACACACTTCAACATTTGAAGTAGATCAAAAAATTTCAACAAAATTGTCCTAAAACCAAAATGTGTTCTTGTCTTAGGACAACTTTGATTAATTTTTTGATCCACTTGAAATGTTGGCTACTGTATAAATATATATATATATATATATATGTATGTATGTATGTGCAACCTAACATTTAGATTTGCTTTTATATATATGCTTCACCTCATATTTACTGTATTTCTGTGTGTATCTCTCTATATTCAATATATATATGTATATGCAAACACATTGCTTGCTAAAGTCATGCTACTCAGCATAAAATAACTTCAATTTTATGCTTCACCTCATCATATTTAATGTATATCTATGTATATATATATATATATAGCCTATATATATTCAGTAAATATATATGTATATGTAATCATACACTGCTTGCTACAGTCATGTTACACAGCATAGAAGCGAACTTATGCTTCACTTACGCGTATTTAATTGAATGTCTGTGCTGTATATATTGCAGAAAGGTTTCCTAACTGTGAACTTGAGTATTTTTCAGATGTGTTCAGCCTGTCCACTCGTGTGCTCAGTGTTTCTGTGCGGATGCAGGGATTCACTGTTGCATCTCACATGCTGACCTCTCGTGTCTCATCCTCCCACTGCTGCGTCACGCCGGAGGAGGGCGAGATCTTTAAATATGGAACAAGACTCAAGACGAGCGCGACGCGACGCGAGCAGGTTTACGCGCAACGTGGAGCGTTTTCCGACGGGACGGAGAGAGTTCGTGAGCCTGTTGCGTTATGACTGCTGGAGTGACTGAATGCATTGTAGTTAGTAGAAGCAGCAGCGAATTAACTCTGGCTCCAGACAAACAGAAGTGAGTCTCTGTATCCAGACACGCTGAACTTGGAGCCAATTCGCACTTGCGCGTATTTTGAAAGTCTTTCTGAAGCCTGGACGCACTTTAATTCAGCGTAAGGAGAAATAAGAGCGTCTCTGGTAGAAGACGGTCAACATGAGCGACAAAAACAAGTGAGTACTTTTATTTGCATGTAATCTTCCCAGTCGAGATCGGTTGTGTTTCCATGAGTGGATTGAGAACAGCCCTCCCACCCTGGATCTGTCCTGCTTCTTCACCAAAAAGTAAAGGTGTAATAGTATCCTTCAGGACAGAGCAACAGATCTGCTCCGAGTCTGTGCGGTTAGGGCTTCAAGTTTCAGGGACGGAGGTTATTATCTATTAAAGACATTAAACTGGGCATTTGCATACGTTTGACAGCTCATGGGCATCCTAAAGGCTCAACATCATAATGGTTTCTTAATCTCTAATTGGTTCTAACAAGAAATTCAAACTCTTTAAAAATAAAGGTTCTTTATTGGTATCAATGGTTCACTGGAGAATCTTTCTATTGCATGAAACTTTCTTTATATTAGAAAAATGTCCTTTAGATTTTTTAAAATGTTCTTCTTTCTAAAAAGATGGTTCTTTTTTAGAACTTTTCTTTGAAAATTCTATTTTTAAGAAAATAGCAGAGCCATTTGAGGTTCCACAGAGAACTTTTTATTTATCAAATCTCTGGAAACTAATCTATGAATTTGGCACTTCAGAAAACAATATGTTGAACCAAAAGCTGTTTATGATCAACAAGAAGAACCAAAAGGGTTTAATTTAATCAGAGAACCTGTTTAGTTTTCTTGATCACCTTTTATTCTCTGCTTATTAACAAGCCATCTGGTGCCTCAGAACCTAGAAACCAATATGCTGAACTTTAGAGAGCCACAAGAAACAAGTGTTTAATTTCGAACCTGTTCAGGTTTCACAATCACTTTTTGTTCTCTACTTCTTTAGAAAAACTATACTAAAAAATTTAGAGCCCAGAAGTCAATATGCTGATCTGAAGAACTCTGGATAACCGAGAACCATTTTGCCTAGAACCTACAGCGAAGCATCAAAAGCTTGTTGGTTCTCTGGAGAATCATAAAGTGTTGGGGAGTCATTTGAGGTTCTATAGAGAACTTCTTATTCTTCGTTTCTTTAGAAACAATCTGTGAAGTTGGTGCTTCAGAACCCAGAAACCAAATAGGTTGAAACTTGAGGAGCCAAAAACTGTTCTTGATCAGCAACAATAACCAAAACCTTTTAATTCCATCAGAGAACCTGTTTGGGTCAATATTATTGACTTTTTTTTAAAAATATGTATTTTTCTAATTTCTAAGATTTTGGGGCCCAATGGTTCCCCAAAGAACTATAGCAACTCAAGAACCTTAGAAACCCAAGAACCAAAACTGGTTCTTGACTGAAGAATAAGAACCTACAAAGAAACAGCAAGAACTTTTTGGCTCTCTGAAGAATCAAATATTATAAATAAAAACCCAAAAAGGGAGTTTTCACATTGATGCCATGGAAGAACCATTCTGGGTTCCTCAAACTTTTCAGTGAACAGTTCTTGAACCAGTTTTCTTTGTACTGAGCACATTTAGTAATCTAAAGAACCTTTTGTGGAAATGAAAGATTCCATGGATTTTGAACATTCTTCATGGAACCAAAGATTCCAATAAATAACTTTTAAAGTATCAATAAAGTAACAATAAATTTTTTTTAAAGGTGTATAACAAGTAGATGGTTCTTTGCTGAAACCCAAGAACTGTCTTTGTTTTAAGTGAATGAAATATCTCATGGGGTCTCCAGAGGCCGATGGTAGGGGTTTCCACCCCCGACACATGATGTATGATGTAGTTCACTCTATTCATTCTAATGTTACTGCCAAGCCGTGCTGCTTTAAGTCGCCCTCTTTACAGGTTCCCTGAAGCCATGGCTTGAGCGGTCAACGTAATCTTTTTCCGAGAAGCTCCTGTCAAAACCAATTAGCTCCTTAGCGTCCAGTAGCAATGTGTGCGTCGCTTAGCGTTCCAGAAACCAGTGGCTGATATAATGCAGGGGATTCAATCTCTTTTTAGTTCAGTGCAGCTTGTGCTGTCATAAAAAAACCCAGCTGCCTGCAGGGATCAGATTTTTTGACCAATAGGGCTCTTCAGATGTGAGTGAATGGATCATGTGGTGTCTGGTTTCTTATGCAGTGCTTAAGACATTTTGATTTTCACATTTTAATAAGCACAAACTTTCATTGCTGGTAAATTTACCCTCACAATAGTTAATGAATCAGAATGAGCTTTTATTGCCAGGTATGTTTACACATACGAGGAATTTGTTTTCATGACACAGTGCAACAGAATGACAACAAAAAACACAGATAATGTAAAAAGAAGAATTAAAAAAATAGAACAAGTAAATAAGGAAATTGACAATTGTATGTACAGGTATATAACAATAGACAGTTGTATGTACAGGTATATTATGTGCAAATTGAAATGTAGACTGAGTATGTGTGTTAGATAAATAAGTATAAATAGTGTGTGTTCCACAATTATTGTCAAGTGTTCATGATATGGATTGCCTGAGTGAAGAAACTGTTCCTGTGCTGGTCGTTCTGGTGCTCAGAGCTCTGTAGCGTCGACCAGACGGCAGCAGTTCAAACAGGGAGTGTGCTGGATGTGAGAGTCCAGAGTGATTTTGCCAGTCCTTTTGCTCACTCTGGATGAGCACAGTTCTTGGAGAGTGGGGAGGGTTGTACCAATGATTCGCTCAGCAGTCCGGACTACCCTCTGTGTAGTCTTCTGAGGTCAGATTTGGTAGCTGATCTGAACTGGACAGTTATTGAAGTGCCGAGGACGGATTCAATGATGGCGGAGAACTGTTTCAGCAGCTCCTGTGGCAGGTTGAACTTCCTCAGCTGGGGAAGGAAGCCCAACCTCTGCTGGGCCTTTTCCACAATGAAGTCAATGTGATTGTACCACTTCAGGTTCTGAGAAATTGTGGTGCCCAGGAACCTGAATGACTCCACTGCAGTCACAGTTGCTGTTCATGATGGTGAGTGGGGGGAGAGCAGGGGGGTTTCTCCTGAAGTCCAGGATCATCTCCACTGTTTTGAGTGTGTTCAGCTCCAGGTTGCTAAGACTGCACCAGACAGCCAGCTCCTTAACCTCCTGTCTGTAAGCAGACTCGTCACAGTCCTGAATGAGGCTGATGACTGTGGTGTCATCTGTAAACTTCAAGAGTTTGACAGAGGGGTCTTTACTGTATATGTGCAGTCGTTGGTGTAGAGGGAGAAGAGCAGCGGGGAGAGGACGCAGCCCTGAGGAGCTCCAGTGCTGATGCTGCGGGTGCTGGATGTGTATTTTCCCAGCCTCGCTAGCTGCTGCCTGTCTGTCAGGAGGCTGTTGATCCACTGACAGACGGAGGTGGACACAGAGAGCTGAGTTAGTTTGGGCTGGAGGAGTGATGGGATGATGGTGTGAAAGGCCGAGCTGAAGTCCACAAACAGGATCCTCACATAAGTCCCTGGTCTGTCTAGATGTTGCAGAACATAATGCAGTCCCATGTTGACTGCTTCGTCCACAGACCTGTTTGCTCTGTAGGCAAGCTGAGGAGGATCCAGTAAGGGTCCAGTGATGTCCTTCAGGTGGGCCAGCACCAGCTTTTCAAAAGACTTCATGACCACAGACGTTAGAGACACAGGCCTGTAGTCATTTAGTCCTGTAATTTTGGGTTTCTTTGGGACGGGGATGATGGTGGAGTGTTTGAAGCATGAAGGGACTGAAGCAGCTCCAGTGATCTGTTGAAGATCTGTGTGAAGATGGGAGCCAGCTGGTCAGCGCAGGATTTCAGACAGACTGGTGTAACACAATCTGGGCCTTTTTTCTCTTTCTGCTTCCAGAAGACCTGGCGCACATCGTCTTCACTGATCTGAAGGTGTGGAGGAGAGGGGGGCTGCTGGAGGTGTTAATGGTTGTGTGGAGAGGTGTTCAGGGCGGGTGTGGGGTGTTTTTTCAAACCTGCAGTAGAACTCATTCAGATCGTCTGCCAGTTGTTGATTCTCCACAGTGCTGGGGGATGGTGGTTGTAGTTGGTGATCTCTGTCAGACCTTTCCACACTGATGCTGAGTCACTGGAATAAAATTGAATCCTTATTTTTTTCAGAATAATTCCTCTTTACCTCTCTAATCTCCTTTTCCAGTGTGTATTTGGCCTGTTTATGCAAGACTTTGTCCCCCTTCCTGTAAGCATCTTCTTTGGCCTGACGGAGCTGTCTGAGTTTTGCAGTGAACCACGGTTTGTCGTTGTAGGTTAAATGAGTCCTGGTAGGAGTGCACATATCTTCACAGAAACTGATATAAGATGTTATCGTTGATTAAAACTGTGATTAAAACAGAGTCCAGGTGTTGTTGCTCAGTCTCTGTGATCAGATCAGCTAGTTTCTGTAAAGCTGAGTTCATGTGTCACAAGAATGAATGAGCAAAACTCCCGCAGTGAGTAGAAAGGCTTACAGTTAATGAAGAGCACTTCTAGATCTGAACAACACATCTTCTTTAACACTGTTACATCTGTACACCACCGCGTGATTTCCCTGTTGACTCTGCGTCGCGATCCGCTCTAAACAGCTGAAAGCCCGGCAGATGAAGCACGCTGGCGTCGTTCAGCTAGGTTTCCATGAAACATAGAGCAGCAGAATTTGAGAAATCCTTATTTGTCCGGCAGAGCAGAAGGAGTTCGTCTGTTTTGTTTGGTAGAGAGCGGAGATTCGCCAGACGGATGCTAGGCAGTGCTGTCCAAAATCCGAGCTTCATGAGTTCAACGGTGTCCTGACATTTTATCCTACCCTTCAGATTTTCCTACCAGGGCTTACTGCGCATGCGCAAATCAATATTGCGTCTTTTTTCTCATGCTGAACAACAATATTTAATGTTTCTGCATCACTGTATGGGTAAGTTTAGGGTTGGGGTAGGTGTACAAATCGACAGAACACCGGCTCGCTTCCCCCGTCTGCGCGTCCTGAAGCGTTTGATCAGGGCCGCTGCTCCCCCGACTACAATGTCCAGCATCCGAATAATCGAAAACCAGTGAAATATCAGGTGGTGTATACTGCCGAATATCCAGCAATTCATCTCTGGTGAAACTGATTGCAGCGATATAACTAAAGACAGGGACAAACTAACAAAAAAGTAAAAACAACTGCGGACGACGCCACGGAGGCTGCCATGAGCGGCGCCATCTTGGATCGAGTAGGTGATGGTAGTTTAATGTATACTATGGTATTAAATGGTTAACACAGTATGATATTTAATCCGTGAATACTACAGTAAAACCATGGTGTCAAGCTCACAAAATAGTAATACCATGGTACTTTGAAATATACTGTAAGCTACAAAGAAGTATTTGTTCCTTTGGACACATACCATGGCACTACCATGTTTTTTTTTTATGCTTAGTATCAAGTTTTTTTTTTTAAAATACCTTAGAGTACCGTGGTATATTTCAAAGTACCATAGTAATACCACGTGATGCTTTTTTAAATTTATGCTATATTGATATGGTACTCAAAGAATACCATGGTATGTGTGTTTAAAATCATGGTATTATCGTGGTACATGTCCAAAAAAAGTTACTTTATCTAAACGGCAATGCTATTTTAGGATTATATACTGTTATAGTATATACTATTTGTACAGTATACAATTTTTTTTTTTAATTTTTATTTGTTTTAATAATTTTATATGCATTTGTGATATTTATTATTTTTATTTTTATTTTTATTTTTATTTATCTATTGATTTATCTATTTATTTTATTTTTTTACTAGTTTCTTTTAATGATAACACTCAGTTGCCAAGGGGGCTTTTTCACATTAAATTTAAATATGATTTGTCAACTTTATTTAATTTCCAAAAACTATTTTCGCTTAGTTTGACATTTCAGGTTTTTTTTGTTAAAATCTTTAGATTTTTTGTCTAATATTAATTTTCTTTTTTTTATTTCCTTTATTTTAATGACCTTTCCTTTATTTTAGTTAAAGATAACTAAATTGTATAGCGTTAACAACGCTATAAAAATAAAAATGGCACTTAAAATTAGAGCAGTGTTGAATCTGGAACCTGGAAGAACTAGAATAGCAGGGTTTTCTTAAGAAAAATATGTGAATTTTCCTCATTCCTATCCTGAATGCTCACAGGCTTATCTGTCTGTGCGTACAAGAGCGTTGCATAATCGAGCGCTCTCACCTGTTGCGCTATGTGACTGCTCTTTCCTCTTCCTCTGATTGTCTGAAGCACATGGCTTCCTGCTGTTGAGTGTCACCTGTGCAGGTATTGCGCAAGGAACTTTCATAGAGAGATAAGTGGAAAATGTAGAGTCACAGTGCAATGCCCTCAGATATGCTCTCCATGACTCCTGATATCTCTCCTCTTCTCCTTGAGACTGAGGTCATCTGTGAATGACGGACGGGAGCGACCCTGAGCCTGCTGGGATACTATAGTGATACACCCAGTTCTGAAATAGAAAGATTTATGTATCAGACAGACTGGATCTATACGTGAACTTGACGTTCTAGCGGTTTTGACGCAGACCTGCTGGTTTCACGCATCTGTGTTGATAAATTCATGATTTAAAGTCAAGGTGAATTCAAAACGGACTGTTTGTCTCGTGTTCCTGAACTTATTGTGCATGATTCATCAGTGCATGTAGGGAATAAGAAGTTTAATAATGTAACAATATGCTTTGAAATGGCTTTCCTTTTCAGATGATGTCATCTAGGTCAAGTAGGCGGGGAAAATTGTGTTAACCAATAGCAAAATAGATATTTAAACATTGTTTTAAGCTGATGTTGTAAGTAATGCATCCTTTATTTAGCCACCAGTTAAAGCTGTCATTTAATGTTATTTTAGTATTATACCTGTTATAGTTTTTGATGAATCATTAGGTTTTTTTTTTATTATTTTATATATTTTCAGTTTTTATTTTAATTATAGGGTAAGCTTTGGTTATTTTGTTTTGTGATGTAATTTTTTCCAATTTTTATTTGGTTAAATATTTTTACATTATTTAGTTTTTTCATTTTATTTATTTAACTTTAATTTTAGTACTTCAACTTAAGCTTATGTATTTCAGGTAGTTGCCAAGGTAATTTCTCATCGTGTGTGTGTGTGTGTATATGCACACATGTATATATGTATACATACATATAAACATCTTTTGTTTTATAATTCTTATTTTATATTCAACTTTCATAGTTTTAAACTTTAATAGTTTTACGTGGTTAACATCAATTCTATGAATTATTTTATTAATTATATTACATGTTATGGCAATAACAAATAATAGATTGATTTGAATACATAGAGATGCTCTGGAGGCTGAACTTGACTCTTTTTGACCATCCAGTCATTTCCTGATCAAATCATGCTCATTTTTTTCTCATCAGATATTCTGTTTCACTCGTAAACAGGGCATTATGGAAGTACAGTGTTGACTTTAAATCAATGACTTGTCATTTTGTTTAACCCCTCAATGTCTCAGCTTGATATTTGGGATTAGTTCTCTTGAAACCACACAGTTCGGAGCTTGTTGGGGTCCAGCTGTCTCTAGCAGACGTGTGTTTTGGCGTTTGGAAGTGTTTGACTGCTGTGTGTTTACGCTCACCTCACAAATATTCACTGATGGGTGTCTATGAAGTGACCAGTGCTGAAGTGTGTGGAATCCATCTACAGTTTCTGTGCAAAACGACCAAAGCATTTACTTTTTTCTTTGTCTGTTATATGAGGGATTGTGACTCTTTTATGACCCCAGGTCCCCAAATTCTTGAAATTCTCAGCATAATTGCTGTATGATCTTCAGTAAAGCTGTATAATCATTCATAACATTAACATACATTTATGGTAAACAAGTGTTGACCTAGTTTATAAATTAACTATATGTGCCACTAAATTGTGACAGAAAGAGATTTACATCTATTTAATGTTATTTTGCACTGTAGAAACAACCAAATGGCATATCAGACGTTTTTTTTAATCCATTAACTACATTTAAAAATAAATTTAGATTTTTTTTTTTTTTTTAGCATTTGAAAGAAATTTCTGTGTTATATGTATATGAAACCTATAGAAAGTAAAATTATTTAAAATAAATTAATTTAAAAATGATTAAAAATAAAAGAATTTTATATGTAAAGGAACCATATAGAAATTTCTTTAAAATGTAAATTATTTTTTCATTTTATAAAAAAAAAAAAAAATTGTATATGCAACATAGAAATGTCTTTTATAGTGATAAAAAATCTAAATTTTATTTCCAAATGTCAAAGAAATCTTTAAAAATCTTTATCAAATCTTTTTTTTATCAAAACAGAAATGATAAAAAATCTACAATCTACAAAAAATCTACCCCCCCCCCCATATATATATATTGATTTAAACACGTTTCCTTTTAGAAATACATTTTAGTTTATATTATATTATTATTTATATTATTTAGTTAGTTTCTAACTAACTAACTAACTCTGTTAATTTAAGAAACCTTGTAATCGTTTGTTTAAGATTGGTCTACAGTGTTGTGTAAGTTGTTAAAGAAAGCAGATTTATTCCCAGTGTTCCCGTCCGTCAGCGCGCAGCTATGCTGAAGCAGGAGAGGTGGACTGAAAAGAGGAACAGAAAGAGAGAACAAAACACTAGGAAGCCAACATAATTTGAGGTAGAGACAGCAGAGAGAAAAAGTCCTGTATAGGAAACAAAGGAAGCCTTGTACGAAATGAAAAGAATGGCTATAGGACGGACAGGAAGTGCACGGACGAGATGAGGAAGATAGACGAGGAATGAGGAAAATAGGTGTAGATGACAGGAGAAAATGGAGAAGATTATCTGGATTTCAGTCACTTCAGTTCGGTGTTGGTCTATGCTGCTTTATGGTGGTTAGTGGCGGTCTAGTCTCGCGTAGGGACAAATTAGCCACGCTATTCAACAGAAACACTTAGTTGGGCTTGGTTATGAATTAAAATATGCTACTATTCATAAGTTTGGGGTATAATTTTGTTAATTTTTGTGAAAAAGAAGTCTCTTCTTCTCACCAAGGCTGCATTTACTTGATAAAAAAAATCAAGTAAAAACAGGAAAATTGTGAAATATTATTACAATTTAAAATAGCTGTTTTCTATTTGAATATATTTTAAAATGTAATTTATTTCTGTGATGCAAAGCTGAATTTTCAGCATCATTACTCATCATTAGTCTTGTGTCACATGATCCTTCAGAAATTATTCTAATATAACTTGCTGCTCAAGAAACATTTCTGATTATTATCAATATTGAAAACAGTCAACTCCTTAAAAAAACAAAACAAAAACAGCATTTATTTAAAATAGAAATAATTACAAATATCTTTACATTCACTTTTGATCATTTTAAAACATCCTTGCTGAGTAAAACTCTTATTTTATTTAAAAGCCCCAACCTCTAAGTAAGACTATTGCTCAGTTGAACCAGAACAAGCACAGCAGTCAGTCCCATCAATGACTCTTGTTTAATTTCGGATGGTGTTATTGATTGTGTGGAGAGGCTCAGGTGTTTTGGACTTTCCTCGTCTGTCTTTTATGACGTCCGTGTTCCCGCTCCGTCGTCGTCAGATGGAATGATTAACTGGCTCGAGCTGCTCGGGATTTAAAGAAATCTACACCATTCGGCCTGACTGTTACACCATCTGCTCCTCCAAATGCCTCAAACAGACGTTGCACTAAACTCTAGCTTAACACCCAGCTAAAGTAAACTAAACTAACCGCTAAGACATATACAGCCAATCAATGGCTGCTGGGAGGGGTGGAGGATTATTCATCAACTGTGTTGAGTTCATGTTTAAGTTTGCACTAAAAATGAAGATTTAGTCACTTATGCCACTCAGCGTACGCTCGTTTTCTCCTGAAATATTCTGAAGTAAATAATGTATTACTAGTGTATACACTACTGTTCAAAATTTGGTGTCAGTACTATTTTTTTTTTTTTTTTTGTAAAAGTGTCTTCTGCTTACCAAGGCTGCTTTTTTTTTAAATCAAAAATAAAAACTGAAATATCATTAGAATTTATAATAACTGTAATTTATTCAAAGCTGAGTTTTCAGCATCATTACTCCAGTCTTCAGTGTCACATGATCCTTCAGAAATCATTCTAATATCCTAATATTTAGTGCAGAATAAATAATAAATGTCTTATATAAACATACATACACACAGATATATATATATATATATATATATATATATATATATATATATATATATATATATATATATATACATATACACACACACACATATATATATATATATATATGCATGCTAACTTTAGCTCACTGGGAGAAGTTGTATATCCTTTTCTCTCTGGATAATGATTTGGTCTTATGCTAAATGCTAAAAGCTAAATATTAATGTCATTGAGATTCCTGGACCGTGTATCCTGTTATTTTTACAATCACTTGTTTTCTTGGATCATAAAGTTAATTGTAAACACCAAAAAAAGTGGCAAGTAAACCGGATTAAACTGAAACAAATTGGCGTTCCCACAGAAGCCATAACATTTGAGGAATTAGAGCATATGAGTAGGATTTAAAGATCAGTAAGTCTTATTAAAAGCTCTGCTGAAATCCCACTTACACAATGATGTGGCTACGCTTCAGTTTTTCACTCTTACTTTGTTCCGTGAGCAACTTTTCCTGCTTGCTGTTATGTATTTAGTGTGGTGTGTAGTATCTATAATAATACTAAACGTTATAGTCATGTCATTGTTGAGTTGAGCTCAAGAATAGGGTTCAATGACCGTCCCGAGCACCTAATAAACCACGTTCCCACTTCAGGCGTCAGACTGCACGCGACCTTTGACCCCAGGAAGCGTTTATGGGAGTCTGCAGCTGTCAGACCGACACCTTGTTTTCTCTTTGACTGATTACTTCTGTGAAACCGCCACAGCTTCTGTGTCACGCATGTTATTGGCCGGAGAAAAATCCCCATTATCAGTGGAAATGCCTGTATCAGTCATTTGTCCCATGCACCTCTGAATGGGTAAACATGGTGCAAGGGCTGCTGGGAGCTCATGCGTCAGTCACTTACACACCTTTACTGCTTATATTTGCTTTAGCTTCATGACATTCCTCTGCCCGGGTCTCATGATTCTCCCCGTCATAAACGGTAATAAACATATCCTTCCGTGCGTGTGTGTGTGTGTGTGTGTGTGTGTGCGTGCGCACATATACACACATTCAAATCAGACTCTCAATAAGTAACAGATTGTGTAGATGTAGTCTGAGTTGTACTATTATATTTCTCCCCAAAATCTTTATATTTTTTATTCTTATTATGCATTTATATTTTTATTTTACAACAATTATGATTTTTTTTTCATGGTGGCATTTCGTTCATGACAATTAAGAACATTTATTCCAAAGTTCACATTATCAAAATGCATTTAGAAGTTTTGTTTTTCATTATTGTGAATGTGATTGTATGTAAAAAAAAATATAGTATGTAAAAAAAAAAAAAAAAAAAGATTTCTATCAGCATAAAACAATACAACAAATACCAAAATAGTATTATATTATAATTTTACTGTAATTTTATTATTAGTGTGTATATATATATATATATATATATATATGTGTATGTGTATGTGTATGTGTGTGTGTGTGTGTGTGTGTGTGTGTGTGTGTGTGTGTGTTAAAAATCAATTAAAGATATATTATGTACTTTTTTACTTAAAATTTTCCATAATTGTAATGCATCCAAATGTTTTACTTTTGAGTTTTGTCAATTTAATTATTCTCAGTGTGTTTCTCATTATTATCTTTACCTAATGAAAAAATACAGTATTTAGTGTTTTTTTTTAATTAATTAAATGCATTAATTAAAATTTAAAAAATAAAACAAAAAAACTTCTTAAATGCATAAATTGAAATGAAATGCAATAGATTAAATATTTCATTTTTGTTTATTTATTTACAGTATATTTATTTAAATGTAATTATATATTTTTAAACAAATGTATTTCTTCTTTTTTTTGCATTATGAGGAAAAATATACTTGATTATTATATCACAATGCAAAAAATATAGGGTTAATTTTCACATCAGTATGTGTCCTCTTTCTTTTTATTTTGGGGTGAAATATGACCATGAACTTTTTTGATGGTTCATTCAACTTATACTGTATCAACACTTAATGAACATCTGTTAAATGCATCTCGATCTCTGTTTCCCGTTTGTATTCCACTGGGAATGAATCAACTTTATTTAGTTTGACATCAGATGCAGAAAGTTGATGCGCTGCCAGAAATCCGATTGTCAAATGCTGATCCAACATTTACATGCACATGGCAGTCCAGTCTGGGCTTCATCGAGGTGTGTGAGCGGTTATTATAAACCCACAGATTATAATGGATTCGGCTCGTGTTTAACATATATTAATCACTAGAAGATAACATAACAAATCCAGCAGGTTACATGACCACCTGGCCTTTTCTTGTCATTCTAAAGAACAGAGGAAATGAAGTAGGGATAAATGAGATCTATACTGTGTATTCTTCATAAGCGAGGATGGATAATGCATGTTTCAATGAAATGATTGTGTAACGTGAATGAAGAGATGCATGCATCAGAGACCAGCTGTGAAGCAACACCACTGACCTCATGGATAAATGCGTCAGAAACCAGTTAAAATTACAGAGAATATTGATTTTGTCTCGCTCAAGACTAGGCAATATATATTACCAAAATATTGTTTTTATTATTGCTATTTATAATAATAATGCATATTATATTATATTATATTATATTATATTTTTAGTATTTTATACAAAACTCTACAATATTTCCAAAAAAAAAAAAAAAAAAAAAAAAAAAAATATATATATATATATATATATATATATATGTTTTTTTTTAAATTATTACTATTACTAATAATAATGCATGTTATATTGTTATATTACATTTTAAAAGTTATAGTATTTATATTTCAATTATATATATATATATATTAACATAGATCAGAATAAAAAAAATACTGTACTTTTAAATTGTAATAATATTTCACAATTTGGCTGTTTTTACTGCATTTTTGATCCAATAGATGCAGCCTTGGTGAAAAACAAACAAACAAACAAACAAACAAACAAAAAAAGATCCACATTGATCAACCACATCCAATATTTCTTATGTTATTTTTATGACATGCTTTAAGTGGAAAGCATGTTATTTAATATCAATATATATTTTCTAAAGAAAATATGAGCAGTGTGGCTAGTGGTTGCTAGGGCATTGCTATGTGGTTGCTAAGGTGTTTTGAGTCCTATCCATTATTTTTATTGTTTCAAGTTCAACCTGGAGTCATCCAGCACATCCAGTCTTCAGTGAGAGATGTGTGATGACTTGAATCGAAACCAGACTGCTTCAGGTTTACAGGCCTAATGAACAAAAAAAGGGAAAAGGGAAACGTAAAACACAGTTTACTGCTTCTGTTCTGAGAAACATGCGCGCGCAAGGCGAGATTAAACATGCTTGCTCTTTCTAGACAAAGTCTGCTTGATTCTGGTGTCGTATTTTGACTTTGTATTCAAAAATGCTTTCTGTCTGTCTTTGTTTTTCAGAATGGAGGATGAAGCCATAGTGGACAGAGGAGCGTCTTACATCAAAAACGTGTGTGATGAAGAGGTCGAGGGTACGAAACACACACACACACACTTAAATATAGTGGGATATTGGATCTCCTGTGTTTCAGTGACGACTGAGAAGTCTTAGTTACTGTGGATTGAGTTTCACGCTCACTTTCACTCACTCCTGTCTCTCTCCTCTCTCCTCTCTCCGCCAGCTGTTTTTAAAAAAAAAATTTTTTTTATTCTTGTATTGGTAGTAATTTGTTCTTAAGGGCAGGAGAGGATTATGAGCGCTGCAGATGTAGCAAACTAAAGCTCTACACGTGAAGAAGTTTACTGTCTTAATCCACACACACACACACACACACACAAACACTTAATCTGTTTCTGCATTCAGGAGAAACTGACTAAATGTGTACCACTTTAGCGCATTGTATTTTAATGCAAAACTTTATATTTTTTCATATACTGCCACCAAACCATCTCAGCTTTATCGTGTGCATATTTAATTGCATTTTATGATAAAACTATAAAATGATGATGATAATAATAACAAAACTAGTAAATGAATTGATGCATTTACAAGGATTATCAGTCTAAATGTAATTTTCTAGTGCAAGACTTATGAAATCTATACAACGCACACCAGATATTTGATTTATATTCATTGAATGTTAAGAAATAAAATATTTTTGACAAAACCTATGAAAAATACCATGATGAATCAAAATATGTAGTACTTTACTATGTATAAATATTATAGAATGTCTGTAAATAACATTATAAAATAAGAAAAAAGTATAAAAATATACACATAGAATGTACACTGTAAAAAGTGATAAGTTGACTTAACTTTAAAAAATTGAGTAAACCCATTGCCTTAAAATTAAGTAAATAATAATTTAAAAAAAAAAGTTAAGTGAACTTGACAATTCACTTAACTTATTTTTTTTAATTTTCATTTACTTAAAAATGGTAAGGCAACAGCTTTCCTCAATTTTTTAAGTTAAGTCAACTCAACTTTTTACAGTGTATATACTACACACTAGATATTTGAATATAACAATTTAAAAATGTTTGAAAAGTACATGAAATATTTGATTAGGTTTTTTAGATTAAATATTTAAAAATCATACTCTGGATCAATTTAGCTGTTTTTTTATTCAAGGGTTAAATTAAAATATCGTCATGCCTCTTTTCATGCAAATGAAGCTCATCACAGAAATGCATGCAATTTGTGGAATACTAATTTAATAATGAATGTAATACTTTTAATATATTTATTAGATATTTGACTGACTGTGGCAGCCGGATTTGTGGGCCAGATATTAAGATTTTCTGCATGATTTTTGTGGCCGTGTTTGCAGCCCAAATAATTCCTGAAATAAATCATGTGCTGAAACAACACAGGCAGTGTGTGCAAATAAATGACTGGACACAGCTGAGTGAGTGAATTCCCCTCTCAGATGTAGAATGTACAAATACTGCAGGTTCAGACGTCTAAAAATATCTGCACATCAAAAGCAGAACAAACACATTCGCAAACATGAGCTTTTCACACACTTATGCTCTTTCTATATTTGCTTCTCCCTCTCCCGTCCCCACTGAACTTTGGACCTTCACATGATGGTCTCACACACACACATCAGATAACGTTTAGATGTATTTGTTTAAAGTTAAACTTGAGATGAATGAAGTGAAGGCTGACTGAAGCGTGATTGACGGATGACTGGATCGATGAGCGGCTTTATTAGTCCTTATATTGTTCTGTGACTGTGTGTTTATCTAAGTGCGTGTTCTCTCTGTTTTTAAATTCACTTCCTGGAGATGTCTTGCCATTTCCTGGCCGATCAGCTGTACAGGAAGTTGTTGGCATTTTATCTATAATCTAACAAGTGTGAGATAGGGGTCGGATTTCCCTTCTGAAAAAACACAAACACAGTGACTCTCTCATCCATGCTCTGGTCTTATTGTGTATGATTTATTAGTGCAAGTTCCTTCAAAGAATTAAAACGGGTGAAAAAATTAACTTAGCAGTTATTGTCATAAATATACTTTTTCAGTCTTGATGTAATCACATTGTTCATCATCACATTAGTGTTGTTTTGGTGTTATTTATATAATATTGTAGTATTTATTAATAGTTTGAATTTGCTTCTATTTATTTAATTTTTATTTTAATTTGATCTTTTCAATAATTTAGTTATGTGCTTTTGTCATTTTTATTAGCTTTAGTTATATATATATATATATATATATATATATATATATATATATATATATATATATATATATATATATATATATATATATATATATATATATATATATATATATATATATATATATATATATATATTATTTATTTTTTTATTTAGGTTTGATGTGATTTTAATTTGATTTTAGTTTCATTTTATTGCTTTAACTTATTTCAGTTAGTTGCCAAATGTAACACTTGTAATTTATATGTTTTTTTAAATATATTTAAAATATATTTAATTTAATTTAAAAATGTATTTTACTATAATGATTTACAATACTACATCACATTGTATCAGTTATTATTTGTATAAAAACACAGTATTTACCAGAGCAGTGATTATTAGCCTTTTTTTTCTTCTGGTTATCTATGTGTGACTGTGATCTATTTAATATATAAGCTGTCACTCTGATATACATGTATGTGTGTGTGTTTGTAATCCTGTGATCTTTGTGTGTGTGTGTGTGTGTGTGTGTAGGTCATCACACAGTGTACATTGGAGTTCACGTGCCCAAGAGTTACCGTCGCCGTCGACGACACAGACGACGCTCCAATCACAAAGAGAGGAGAGAGCGTTTGACGGAAAACGTCAGCGACAAATCAGACACAGAGACTGCAGATGATCCGTCCTCCAGCATCCTCAAACCTCTCAGTAAGTCACAAAGGAAGACAAGCAAACACCATCCGTTCAAGCATGTCAAGTCTGAATTGACTTAAATTATTATTATTACTATTAAAATAATATTATAAAGACTACTCATGCTTTTAGTCACGTTGACTACTTTTATTACACTTTATAGTAGTTTTTAGGATTCGCCGCTCAGACGTCTCGTTCTGTGTTTCACAAAAGAAATAAATCTGCAAGTCATTCTTGATGTCTCACATGACAGCCTTCACAGATATTTCCCAGGCCTTTATCACAGAGCAATCCATGATGTTCTGGAGAATCAGGGAGTGATTTAAATAAATATGATGGGGAGTGAGAACGAGATAAAGCGGCGCTCGCAGCCTCAGTTAAAGGTCTTTGTGTGTGCTAATCTCTGCTAATCAGTGACACGGCTGAAAAGGCAAAGCATCGAGCTAAACAAGTGCATAGTCACCTTTATCTGCGCTTATCCTCGGTGAACCCACTCCACCTCTCCGTCGCTCTCTCTGACTGTCGATCCTGTGAGAATCACACACTTCACACAGTCAGTGCTTACAGTAAGTCACTGGGTTAAACTAACAAACACATTTCTCACATCAATAGTATGCAGGGCTTCTGATGGCCCGGATTTGTGGCTGGATTTAGCATTAACGGGTCAGCTGATCACGGCAATGCCGCTGGTTTGAGTATATGCTGGTGGTATAATGGGTAATTCTAGCCGTTTGTGGTAAGAAGTGTTAACTTTTAGTCCAGGTTAGGAGGCACGGAGCCAGACGTGGGCCAGAGGGATGTTCTTTCCCTCTCTTTTGTGTACAGCATGGCCTTATTTTCTCCAGAGGGGCCGTTTCAGGCCGCTGGGGGAGGAAAGCAATCGTCCGGTTTTGGCTAGTTTAGTTTAGATTAGCTGAGCGTGCTGCAAACAGCGCATGTTAAAAAGCCCTTGATATGTTCAAATATCAGTGTTCATTGTAAACTCTTTTTTTTTTCTCTCTTTTTTTTTTTTATAAATTCCATAATATTGAAATGTCATAATAGTGATTATTTGGTTCGTCTTTCTTTTGATTTAATGATCACTGCGCTGGAGCTCATATGCAAATATCTCTCTATAAATGTCATAAAGTTGCTTATTAGTTCTAGAAATAGTGCAGCATATTAAGTGTTTCTTTGTCCTTGTAATGTTTCTTTGTTTCAAATTTCTTTTTAAGCAAGCCCTAAATAGTTCATAAAGCCAAAGTAGACACAAGTACCATCTTGTTGTTGATAAGAAAATTCTAAGAAAGTAGTTTTAGAACTTTCTTAAAATTCATTGTCGCCCAAATGAAATTCTGAGTTTGACAGAGACATAAACAGTTTTCAGAAATTCATAATTATATCTATATTAATATTATCTATATGTATGTATGTGGGTGTGGGTGTGTATATATATATATATATATATATATATCAAATCAGTGATATTGTGAAATCTTATTACAAATCAAAATAACTTACCACAAATGTCTTCTATTTGAATGTATTTTAAAATGTAATTTATTTCTGTGATCAAAGCTGAATTTTCAGCATCATTACTCCAGTCTTCAGCATCACATGATCCTTCAGAAATCATTATAGCATTATAACAATCATTATAACTGCTCAAGAAACTTTTATTATTATTATTAATGTTGAGAACAATTTTGCTGCTTCATATTTTTGTGTAAACCGTGTTTCAGGATTCTTTGATGAATAGAAAGTTCTAAAGAACAGCATTTATTTGAAATCATTTGTAACATTATAAATGTCGCTTATGATCAATCAAATGTATCCTTGCTGAATAAAAGTGATACTTTCTTTAAAAGTTAACAAGCTTTCTTTAGAAGTAAACAAACGATTCCTTAAAACTAATGATTGAGATGATATGTATCAGTCAGAATGAGAGCTTTATCCTGTCTCTACTTGTCTTTACTTTGACCTGAGGCTGAATTGAAAGCATGCACATCTGCACACATGCACGGCAGGCATTGATACTACTGAACGTCCCAGTGCAAACCTTGAGATTTTGAATCAAAATATTCAGTCAGTCACTGTTGCAATGCAACCGAGAGATTTCCACATATACTGACTTCCCTAACCAGCAGCCTGTCCGGAAACCCTTTTTCTGACCTGATTTCCCAGACGTAGACACAAATCTTGCCTTAAACCTTTTGTTTGTTCTAGTTTTCCCTGTTAAAAGTCATTTAGAAGTGTACACATTTAGAAAAGGTGTGGCGTTACTTGAACATGACGACATATGCGACACTGAGATTATGAGAAACGCTGACAGTCTCTTTTATTAAGAATAAAAACCAGGCTTCCTCATGCAGACACTTTCACATATGAAAACTTCCCTGTGAAATTCAGATGCAGGTCAGTTCTGGCTTTCGCAACACCATCTATTTCTGTTGGTCCAGGAAATAAGTCTCGCATACCAACCACTTTTTGGGTGTAACGCACTGGATATTTACAAGAAAGCTCATTCATCTTGATGTTACACAACACTTATGAAGGAAACAACCTGTGATTTCTATCACCGTCACACCTTGCGCAGACAGAGTGCTATTGTCTTCTTGCGTGTTTCTGTTATTGTATCTGTTGTTTGATTATAATAGCTAGTATTTTTAGGCCTCTCTCACCCATGGTTTGTTGTTTCCCCGTCAGTTTCTCCGGCTGCTGAGAGGATTCGCTTTATTTTGGGGGAAGATGACAGCGGTCCTCCTCCGCCGCAGCTCTTCACCGAACTCGACGAGCTTCTGGCCGTTGACGGTCAAGAGATGGAGTGGAAAGAAACAGCCAGGTAAAGAGTAAAAACACCCCAAAACATAATTAATTCCATAGGTAATTACTATCCATTTTGCATTTTAAATTGCCCCAAGGGGTGCTATAGTGGGTATTGAAGGGGTCATAGAATCAAATTTGCCTTGATCTTTTAACATATAAGAGGTCTTTGTACATTAAAACATCCTGCAATTTTCATAGCTTAAAGGTGCAATAGAATGCATTTATAGAATATTTTAAATTGTTCTCTGATATCTACATAGAAGGTATGTGACTTAGGTATTCTCCAGAAACGGTTTTACATGTGCATTTACAACCCAAGGATTTGTCCCTAGCAGTGTTAATTTTGACAGCAAATTTAAACATGTTTAAGTTTTAGTCATAGTCTTTTGACTAAAATGCTGTTTAGTTTTAGCCATATTTTAGTCATCTGAATTGCTTTTAGTTTTATTCGACTAAATATCATAAGATTTTAGTCGACTAAAATGAGACTAAAACTAAAAGCAATTCAGATGACTAAAATATGACTAAAACTAAACGGCATTTTAGGTCAAAAGACTATGACTAAAACTAAATCAAAATTTGCTGAATCTACATTAAATTTGGTCGGCTAAACTTTATTGGGTTTAGTTACAGTGCATTTATTAAGCATTTCTCTAAAATTTCCAAACTCATAGGTTTTATCATTATAGACTGCGATTTAACTGCGGAGACACACAACATGCCTTTGTTAAAATGAAATAAAACCACTTCTCATAAAGAACAAGAACGTGTCTTCTTTTTAATGAAATACCAATGGTTATATAGGCTAATTATGCATTCTTTATAACAACTTGTTTACCATATTCTTCATTCTTTCAAGCAGACATATTTATTTCTATAAATAAATTTAGATTAATCTTTAGGGCTACTAAAGTGATTCAGTCAAGAGCAGTGAGTGATTTTCTGTCTTTCTTTTGTTGCTGGATTAACATCAATCATTCGGACAATAGTGACTAAATTAGGCTGCTGTCCCTTTAAAACCAAATGCACGGATGCAATGGATGCAATGTACTGATACACATTCTCCCTACTGTTTACATTCACTTAAGATGTAATCAACTGTGTTTATGTGAATACTCGTCAAAACGGACATTTCGACATCGTTTTGTGTGTATATGAACTCGCCGGTTCATATGTTCGCATCTAACCTCCTATGCAGCAGATTCATTCTGAATGAGAGAAAAAATTAACATTGGGTAATTATACTGCAAAATAAAATGCAGGCATCAGGGAGCCGCTATTAATATGCTGGGCACTGAAACTGCTTTCAAATGCACGATCGCTTTTTAGTTTCACTTTCACTTTCGAGATTCACAATCGCACGTACTCTGTTTATACTATGAAGCGGCAGTACTTACCACACATTTTACAAGATCAGATGATTGTCAGTGGTGCTCAGAGTCTGTAAATCATTCGCCATCATCCTCAGTCATCTCTCCTTACTCTGTTTATGTGGTAAGTGAAATCTTATGTACTGTAATGTAACAGGCTACCGCTGACAGGGAGCTAACCATGTCCCTTTAGTAGCTCGCATTATTTTATTTGAACGCGTTATTTGCTTTCCGTGCCTTTCTGAATACAGACACCCAACCCATCCCTGCACTTCACATCCCCTGCACAGCCTGCAACATAACATTTATTTCCATGATCTGCCATTATCGCTGTTGTCCTCGCTTGTTTCTTCACAATACCTGCAGGACTTCTGATGGTTCGGCTGGCCTAGAACATGGGCTTATTCATGGGATTATTCAGCTCCAGTCAGTTCAGTGTTGATTTGATTCAGTTCAATAACTGTCAAGCAAAATGAGTCAACTATGAATGAATTTGATTCAGCTATAAAAAGCTCAACAGAAGGCAAAACTGTCATCATTCAGTTCAGTTCCCCAAAAATGATTTCCAGATTTCGGCTAACTTCAGCCAATAATTTTTTTTCAGCTGTTTTGTCCTCATATGTAGGTCAGAAACGCACGCTTGAAAGGGGGGAGACCTTTTGTCCAGCTCTGCTAAAACAACAGAAGTATTCAACACTCGTTTGCCAGGTGCTCATGATTTTAGTGTGCCACTTGACTGTTCTTAGGATTTCACACATTCCTGACTGCGTGCGCCGCTCATGCATGCTATTAGATAAGAGTTTGGACTCCAGAATAAGGGTCAAGCAGAAAACCGCAACAAATAACACAAAAACAATATGCATCTGGACTAAAGGAGAGGTTCATGCTTATTTTTTTCCCATTACTTAAATGCCAAAAATGACTTCCCATCATTCACTCACGCACCTTTCAAACAGTCTTTTTTACACATAAACAACATGAAAGTGAGTAAATTATGATGAAACTGAATATTTACTATTCTGGCTCAAATATATTGTTGATCTGGGGGCAAGTTGGGCAGAAAGCAAGAATGATCAAATAACTGAGGAAAGTCACGTTAGCAAACAGACAAAGCAGCTTTCATCTGGTCCAAGTAGTTTTGATTTCCTGTGTGTATTGAGTGACAGATGAGCTGCTGGTCACGAAAGTATCGACTGACCGACACGCACAGGCCTTGCTAACTGGTGTTTAAGTCTAAATTTAAACTTTTATTGAACAGGTAAATCATGTTTTTGAATCGTTCTATGAAATTGGTGACTTTTTTTATTTTGTAAAGTTGAAAAAAATGTTAATAATTGACAGGGTGGAACATGATTTATTCATGTTATATTTGGCTAATCTTGTCCAACGTAAAAAAAAAAATAACAGAGCGATGTCAAATGTTAGTAGAACAAGCTTTTGAAATTAGTTTTTCTGAAAACTTTTATGATGCCACTCCTTTTTCATTATGACATTTAAAATGACATTTCACAACTATTTTGAGGGAAAACTCACATAGATGATTTTTTACATTTATTTTTTATGCATTTTATTAGTTTATTTTATTTTGTTTTAAATAATTATTAATAATTATTAAAAAATATTATTTATAATGTGAAAATTAAAACCAGTGCGCATTTTATCATGATTTATTTATTTATTTAAATTTGCTTATTATTTTGAGGGAAATAGTGTAACAAGGATAAAAACTCACATCGATAGATTCTCCTTTATTTATTTAAATGTGATTTAAAATATGAATCTGAAAACCAGTGCAGATTTTATTTAAGATACACAGACATCCAAATACAACAAATTAAAGTGGAAATTCAGCATGACTTTTTTTTTTTTTTTTTTACGTTTTATTAATTTTGAATGAACATTTAAGTACATACAACAGTCAATAGCTGGTTATTGGGTTTAGTTGTGGACGCAAATGGTGCTTCTTTCATGCATCCACTCTTATACTGTTTCTTTGGATTTGCATGTTCCAGATTTACATGTTAAGAGCTACATGGATAATGTTAAAATGAAACCATTTGCAAACAAAGAGCTCAGTGTTTTCATGTGTGTGTGTGTGTGTGTGTGTGTGTGTGTGTGTGTGCGCGTGTGTGTGTGCGTGCACGCGTTTTTGTGAAAAGTCAGGACATAGATTTGTATAATGTTATGACAGGTATTACAAGGTGAAGGTGACATCTCAGGACATTGACCCATGTCCCCACTTTTCAAAACCCTTATAAATCATACAGAGTGAGGTTTTTTTGGGGGAAAGTTGAAATGCACAGTCTCCTGTAAGGGGTAGGTTTAGGTGTAGGGTTGGTGTAGGGCAATAGCACATACAGTAAGTACAGTATAAAAACCATTACGCCTATGGGATGTCCCCACTTTTCACAAAAACGAACATGTGTGTGTGTGTGTGTATGTGGATGCACAAAGCCAGAGTTCCCAGAGTTCTCGTGGGTCTCTGGGTTCACCTGAGTCTCAGGTAACATATCAAAACTGCAGGCTGCAGTGTGTGTGTGTGTGTGTGTGTGTGTGTGTGTGTGTGCGCGCACGCGTTTTTGTGAAAAGTCAGGACATAGATTTGTATAATGTTATGACAGGTATTACAAGGTGAAGGTGACATCTCAGGACATTGACCCATGTCCCCACTTTTCAAAACCCTTATAAATCATACAGAGTGAGGTTTTTTTGGGGGAAAGTTGAAATGCACAGTCTCCTGTAAGGGGTAGGTTTAGGTGTAGGGTTGGTGTAGGGCAATAGCACATACAGTAAGTACAGTATAAAAACCATTACACCTATGGGATGTCCCCACTTTTCACAAAAACGAACATGTGTGTGTGTGTGTGTATGTGGATGCACAAAGCCAGAGTTCCCAGAGTTCTCGTGGGTCTCTGGGTTCACCTGAGTCTCAGGTAACATATCAAAACTGCAGGCTGCAGTGTGTGTGTGTGTGTGTGTGTGTGTGTGTGTGTGTATGTATCACTTTTGTCTCGGATATCATACCCACGCTTGGCTAAACTCAGCTCAACAGCCTTTCTGCACAAGATTACAGAGCTCTAAAGGATATCTGTGTGCTTGGGTATCGTTTCTCAGACAGATGTTCGCTCAAGCAGACATGGGTAAGCTGATAACAGGGCAGCAGAGCTTTAAGAAGCTTTGAATCATTTTCATTCTTATTTTACATCAGAAAGCTTTCAGTTATTTGGCAGAAAGATCTTCATAATATTTTCTTGCAAACATAAAATACATAAAAAAACAGCAATGTGATGGTACCATAGTCCAGAGATGGTAAAACCATGAAAATCAGCGATTTACCATATTCATATATGAATCACTGATCAAATGCTTTGAGTCAGTAAGATTTTTTAATATTTTTGAAAAAAGTTTATTTTGCTCACCAAGGCTGGTTTAAAAACAAACAAACAAACAAACAAAAAAAACAGTAAAATCAGTAATATTGTGAAATATTATTACAATTTAAAATAACTGTTTTCTGTTTGAATATATTTTAAAATATAATTTATTTCTGTGATGTAAATCTGAATTTTCAGCATCATTACTCCAGTCTTCAGTGTCACATAATCCTTCAGAAATCATTCTAATATACTGATTTGCTGCTCAAGACACATTTCTTATTATTATCAATGTTGATAATAATATTATTATTATCAATGTTATCATGTTTTTGTGAAAACACATTTTTTTCTGGATTCTTCGATAAATAGAACGTTAAAACAGCATTTATTTGAAACAGAAATCTCTTTTCAAATAAACCTTGAATGTCTTTAATGTCACTTTTCATCAGTTTAATGCATCTTTGCTGAATAAGATATTAATTTCTTTCAAAAAATGTTCAGAAAATCTTACTTCATGATGACCAAAATTAACCTAGAAACATGCTTTACCACAGAACCTGCCAAAAACGTGTTCATCCGTACATGTACCATGGTAAAACCATGGTATTATAATGGTGCATGCCCAAAATACATGGTATTATGATGCTAAATGTTCAAAAGATGTGATATTCAGAAAACATGACATTGTCATGGTACATGCCCAAAAAAAGTGAACTGACATCACAGTGCTCTAAATATAGTTGAGTTGCTGTCAGTACGTTTATGTGTGTTGTGTGTGTTTTTCTCAGATGGATAAAGTTTGAGGAGAAGGTGGAGAAGGGTGGAGAGCGGTGGAGTAAACCTCATGTAGCCACTCTGTCTCTTCACTCGCTCTTCCAGCTGAAAAACTGCATCGAGAAAGGAACCATCAAGCTGGACATGGAGGCCAACTCACTTCATCAGATCGTCGGTAAAACTGCACTTCAGCACTCTGAGAAATAAAGCTTCTTCAACAATCATTTATGGCTGTAGTGGTTAAAAAAGGTCTTCAGATCTTAATTCACCCTTTCACAAATTAAGGCCTGAAAAGTTCCTAAATCGGATCAGAAACACACTACATATGCAAGTTTACAGTCAAGCATGCTGAAAAAAAATGTAAAAATCCTTTTTTATTTAATATAATGACTGTTCCATAAAAAAGTCCCATAAAAAATGAAAAAGATTATAATATCTTCTTTCTCATATAAAATTATATTAAATGCTAAATTATTGTTTATTAATTTCGATATTTGTAATTTCTTTTCATTTGAGCTATTTTAATTGAACTCAGTTATATAAATTGTAGTGAAATTAATAGTTAGGTGCTAAATAAATTTAATTTAATTAATTTTTTTATTTTTCATAATTTTTTATTCATTTGTAATTTTTTTTTTCAATAATTGTATTTATTTTTAATTAAACTCACTTATATAAAGTAGTGTTTTCTACTGTTTTTTTTTTTTTTATTCATGATATTTTTTTGTTTTGTTTTAGTAATATATAAATGTGCAAGTCCCAAAAGAATAAAAAAAAATTATAATTGCCATTTTATGTCTTTGTTCTTGTACACTGTAAAAAAAGTTGAGCCAACATTAATTTTAAGGCAACCAGCTTCAGCAGATTTTTGAGTTTTCTCAACTTGTCGTTTTAAGTTTATACAACAAAAATTTGAGAATCTCCCACAAAAAGAAGTTGAGCAAACTCAAAAATCTGCTGAAGCTGGTAAAAAATTTAAGTTAGTTAACTTTTTTTTTTTTTCATTTTCATTTCAATAACAGCATTTCATTGTGTCCCCTTCCATGTATTCCTATTTATTTAAAATTCAATTTTTTCCCATTTACTTGGTCTTAAATATACCTTCATAAGACCTGCAGAAGCCCAGCTTACAGCAGCGCACACACAAGCTGAGATGCGTCTCTGTGTTTCAGAAATGATCACTGACAGTCAGATTGAGAGCGGGCAGCTGAAGGCCGATCTGAAGGAGATGGTCATGTACACTCTGCTGCGGAAACATCGCCACCAGACCAAGAAGTCCAACCTGCGTTCGCTGGCAGACATCGGCAAAAGCGTGTCGAGCGCGAGTCGTCTGTTCAGCAGCCAGGAGAACGGTAACACGGCTGCCACATTAAACCTCTCTCTTACACTCTATCGCTTTCCTCATCTGTCCTCTCGCTTTCACCACCAGCATCTATCTGCTCCATCCATCAGCAGCGTCTCTTGCTCGGTTTACAAAAGCTTGCATTCATAGCAGATGTCTTGTGGGTAAAATAAAAAGCAGATATGCACATTGCAAAGTTGGCAATACTTTGATGTTTCAAGCTTGCAAGTGATCAAATGTGCTGATGAGATGCAGTTGCTTTTTATATTTTCGCAGCAATCAAACCTCAGACCCTCCCAGGAAAGACTAGAAACCTCTAGAAACCTCCAGACATGTTAAAGTGCTCAAGATGTTTTGCTTTCTGAAATCCCTGATAGGTGTCTTTTTCTAAGTAAAAGTAACACGTTGATACTTCAGCACCAATCTAATCACGTTTCTATCAGTTTTAGGACGTAGCCAACCAAAGTTGGTGACTTAAATTTAACGTGAAATCAAAATCCAGCCTTTTGTCTTTGTTGATGCATGTGTCTTATCGTGATTCACTGGTTCATACAGTTCAAAGAAAAACATGTCTGTTATCATAATCTTTCAGCAGAAACTCTGAACTTCTGAAACGACTTGACTTTTCTGCTGACATCATCAAGGCCTGTTATTTTAGCCCCTCCCCCAGCCACCAAACAGAGACACATTGCTCCATCAGATCCGTTCTGTATGCTTTTTTTAATGTTTTACATGGAAAATCATCTCTTTGCAAAAGCAAAATGGATCTTGTTTTGACTTTAAAGTTGAAGAAGTAGAAACTAGTTCTAGAAATGTTGTCTAAATGTCAAGAAATGTCGCGTGTCAATAGATCTGATGTTTTCATAATATTGTAGCTTTTTCTAGAAACAAGGTATTTATAGTAATGCTAAATGGCTATTTTTAATGTGCTGTACATGTAAGTTTACCGTCAAACAAGCAGAGGGGATAATCAAATGCTCTTTCGTGCAAACGTATGGCATTTGAAGTCTTTTTTATTTCATTTATTTGAGGAAATCAGTTGTTTCGGATTTTTCATATAAATGAACTACTCTCATAAAAAGGAAAAAGGATTCATTGCATTTTATGTCTTCTTTCTCGTAGCCAAATTGTTCAATTTAATTTTATTTTATTTTTCAACATTCTTTTAATTAAATTCAGATATATGAATTATTCACCTTTTTAACTACTAAATTCATCTTCAACTATTTGTATTCATGATTTTTTTTTAGGGAAATATAAATATAATATAAATATAAAAAATGGCAATTTGTCTTCGTTTTTGTAGCAATATTCTTTGTGCTAAATTAACTGATATTTAATTTGATATTAATAATTAATACATAAATGATTATTTCAATCCCCCCCCAAATATTTTAATCACGTAATCACAATTATTTTTCAACAATTAAATTTTTTTAATTCAGATTTATAATAATGATTAATTATATAATAATGATTACAACTATTAAATTCAATTATACAACTTCAACTATATTTTAATATTCATGTTTTTTAGTGAAACATAAATTATCGGCCAATTTATGTCTTCTTTCTTGTAGTGAAATTCTTAGTTAAGCGCAAAATTAAATTATATTTAATTAATAAATAAATAATTATTTTCATTTAATATTATATATATATATATATATATATATATATATATATATATATATATATATATATATATATATATATATATATATATATATATATTACATTAAATTAATTTAATTACAAATACATATATTTTCATAATCCATTCTTTCAGAAAATTTTGTGTCTTCTTTTCAAACTCTGCTTGGTTTTCCTAAATGTTGTCTACTTTCATTTTTATTTAATGCTCCAACTGAATTCTGAATCAGCGCTTTGAACCAGATTTGTTCTCGATTTCTCTGCTCTAATGCTTTCTTTTCTCTTTTCCCTGTCTCTCGTCCTTCCCACGTGTTTTGATTGACATGCATGCGCCCTGTCTTCCTGTGTGTGTGTGTGTGTGTGTGTGTGTGTGTGTGTGAAGCGCGCAGTCCTCTCGATCACTCTGTGCCTTGCTTTACCAACTTTGAACCTGACGATCAAACTCAGATGCAGAGAAGCAACAGCATGGGACTTCTCTGTAAGTCTGTAGCTGAGGATTCAGACTGATTCATGCTAGATTTGCTCCTCTGTGAGTCTAGAGATGTAGAAATATACTGTAGTCTAGTTCTCTTTAAAAGACCAGCTCTAGTCCACTGTATTTCTGCAGATAAGAACCGAAATGAATCATTTTGTGTGTGCACAATATTATAAACGCTTAAAGAAACTTTTAAAAGTAAGAGTCACCTTGAACATTAGTTTAAATATAGCAAGTAGTAATTATGCTGAAACACATGAGTGTTTCTGTGACTGTTATTTATTTTGATTATCACAAGATCCATCTAATCTCTAAATAAAGCACTGCATTAAAGGATTACAGTTTTATGTAACCTCTCAAACAAGTTACTAAATTGTAATGTCTATTGTAATGTAGATACACAAAATGACTTTTATGTGAGACTCTTGGGCCTCTTTGTTTTTAAGGGCGTTTTAGCAGCTGATCATTGTTTGACCTTTGACCTTGTGTGACCTCTGCAGGTAGTCCGACCACGGCCCATCGTAACCTGACCTCTAACAGCCTGAACGATCTCTCAGATAAGCCTGAGAAAGACCAGGTACTGTGAAGTGTGTTTCTGTGCAAATGCAAGTGTGTGAACTGTTCGCCACATGAAGAAGTATATATTCAATCTGCAAGAAGAAAATGTCTAGGTGAAATTTACCCCCAAATTAAAAAAAAAAAAAAAAAAGATGTTGCATAAAAAATATATTTTTTGGACAATTAACCACATTTCCTCCAAAATGATATTTATAAAATATATAATAGATAAACTTAACTTAAAAAAAAAAAAAAAGACTTGCATTCTATTCATTTACTGCTTGTTTTCTAATCTTTTTGTATTCTATCTGTTTTCTTTTTATTTATTATTATAATATAATATATATATATATATATATATATATATATATATATATATATATATATATATATTATATAATAACAATACTTATTTTATTTTTTATGTATTTTATTTTTAATTATTGTTCTATATATTATTTTCATTATTTTAAATTAAACTCAGTTATGTAAATTAGAGTGTTTTCCACTATATTTTGGTATTTAGCTGTCAAACTATTTTTATAAAGATATATTTCTTAAATATAATATTTTAAATAACACTTATAATAATGATCTTTAAATTAATATACATGTGTGTGTGTATAAAATTAAAATACACATGCTTCGTAATTCAATAATATAATAATGCATATTTATTTAAAATATTATTATTCAATTAAAATAACAATTATTCTTATTATTATCTACATTTAACTAATTTAATTGTAGCATTGAAAAAATACTACAAAAATAATTTATTTCTTGCATTACACTACTGAGAATTATGGGGAAATGCGCTCGATCACCAAATTAAAGTAATCTCGTAATTGCTTAAAAATAGGCTTCATTTTCTTGACAGTTTTGTGGTATTTTGAAGAGATGTGTGTTTTTAAGAGGTTTTGTGAGATTCTCATTAGAGACAGGATTGTTGTGAGAAGTTTGGTCCTGGGTGTGACATCTCTGGGACAGGAATGAGTGCAAAAGGACAAAAGAAACTCTTTCTCAAACACAGTAGCACACAATTGAAAGTCTCTTTCACACGAGGCCGCTGTCGTCAGTTGTGTCAATATTTGTGGATTAGCGGGAGAGCTTTGTCAATCGCACAGAGCTCTTGTTGTGTGTTATTCACACTACTGCTGTAATTATACTGATAACCTCAGATGAAAATCAGCCAAAGCTCAAACATTACTCACACACAAGGCCTCTTTTGTGTCTGTGTGTCTGTGTGTGTTCAGGCTGTATGTTATCCCAGTGTTTAGCGCTAATGAAGTGCTTTTGTTTATGCTAGTTGTGAGCTTGTTGCTTTCCACGCTGCTTAAATCTTATCAGACTTTTATATTCCACTGAAATATGACCTCAAATATAATCTCATAAAGAAACTATTTGCTTCTTTTGATAAATGCTTCCTTAAATAAAAAAAAATAAAACAATCAAACTAGATTTTAATATGGATCAAGAGATATATTATACAGTGAGATACACTGAACAACTCTATGCTTCCATTAATGTATTACTTTAAATACACTTTCCATTTATGCTAAATTATTTATTTTCTGTCGTAACGGACTGCATGCAACAGAAATATTACCGAATGCATTAAGTAGAAATAGAGATGTTTGAGAGAATCAGAAACTAATAGAAAAATATCAAAATTGCTAAAAATTAAAAAATGAAACTTGAAAATATTAAATAAAAAAATATTAAAAATGTATACAATTATGTAATATTTTATAAAATATTTATCTATTTATATTTTTTATTATTTTTATATATAATATTAAATAATAAATAAATACTATCGTAATACATAAAAATGTTAAATTAACACTGGCCTGGAATATTCCTTTAATTATAAACACTTAATGTTTAGTTCCAATTAGTTAAATATTCCAATTAGTTTATTCCGATGATTAGTCACTGTTTATGTCTTTATATGGCTGGTGTCATTGTTTTATAGCATTTACATTTAGTCATTCAGCAGATGCTTTTATACAAAGTAAATTATGGATGAGTAACATCATGAGCAATTTATTATACAAGATCCAACAATATTTGCATTATAGGTGCAATATTGTTGGAGGATTGGCAATATCTGCAATAAACACAGAGTCATTTTCAGAACTAGTATCCATAAACCATCAAATTAACAAAGTTAATGGTTTTTTTTTTATTATTATTGTTTATCTCTCTAGTTGAATAATAAATTCATGAAGAAAATTCCCCGAGATGCAGAAGCATCAAACGTGCTGGTCGGCGAGGTGGACTTTCTGGACGCTCCCTTCGTGGCGTTTGTGCGTCTTCAGCAGGCCCTCATGCTGGGAGGACTCACCGAGGTTCCTGTTCCCACACGGTAACCCACTCACTGTATCTACAGGAATAGCTCGCCTAAAAATGAAAATTTGCTGAAAAGAACAGATTTGGAGAAATGTAGCATTACATCACTTGCTCACCAGTGAATCCTCTGCAGTGAATGGGTGCCGTCAGAATGAGAGTCCAAACAGCTGATAAAAACATCACAATAATCCACACCACTCCAGTCCGTCAGTTAACATTTTATGAAGCAAAAAGCTGCACAAAAACACATTTTTAACTTCAAACTGTTGCTGCTGGTCAAAATACGAGTCCATAATCCATAATAACGCTTCCTCCGGTGAAAAAGTCCATCCCTAGTCTTCTTGCATCAAAATACACATTGCAAGCAGTGCTTGATCTGTGCATATTTCTCTCCTGATTCAGACTGATGACTTTTTCACTGGAGAAAGCAATATTATGCATATATAGGACTTGTACTTCAGCAGGAAGCAATGGTTTGAAGTTAAAAAAGACCTTAATGATGGATTTGTTTCTTATTAATCGATGGACTGGAGTGGTGTGGATTACTGTTTGGGCTCATTCTGACGGCACCCATTCACTGCAGAGGATTCATTAGTGAGCAAGTGATACAATGCTAAATTTCTCCAAATCTGATGAAGAATCAAACTCATCTACATCTTGGATGGCCTGAGGATGAGTTAAATTTTTAGTAAATTCTCATTTTAGATGAACTCTTTCTTTAAAGCTATGCCATTCATAAATCCATTGCTATAGTAATAACAATACCTATTTGTATTTGTAGGTTCCTTTTTATTCTGCTGGGGCCCAAAGGAAAGGCCAAGTCATACCGTGAGATCGGACGTGCAATCGCCACGCTCATGTCTGACGAGGTGTGTTTATGTGCATGCTAATATAATATTTAGGTGATTTCAGCTGAACTGTGGCCTGACGCTGTGTGCTTTGGGCTCCTGCAGGTGTTTCATGACATAGCTTATAAAGCGAAAGACCGCGGTGACCTGCTGGCAGGCATTGATGAGTTCCTGGATGAAGTCATCGTGCTTCCTCCAGGAGAATGGGACCCTGACATCAGGATCGAACCTCCTAAATCCATCCCGTCTGCAGATAAACGGTACCAGCAACCAGTGACCATACCACACCGCCCTGCATCACATCTGCTGAATGAAATCCAATACTTGTTTCTTACTAATTTTGGGCTACTGATTCCAAAAATAGTCTGTTTTGCCTCAATCATGTCACTCTTTCTCACAAAATATTATGCATTTTAAAGCATTTTTGCTTTTGACAATCATTCATAAGGTAAAGAAGTCTTGATTTATTTAATCAGCAGAAACACAGCCATAAATGCATGACCCCTGTTTGAACCTGAGCCAGATTACAACTATTCAGTTCTCATGATTTTTACATGCATGCCTTTGCAGATTATAAGTTAAATTAAACATTTTGAATGCTGCTTTTTGTCATCAAAACATTTGACGTCTGACTGCTTTTTTTAGTTTAATAAGTGCAGTAAAACTGATATATATAATTGAACAATCTTCATGTATATGCTGTATATGCTGCAAACTGTATATGCTGCAAAGTTTTTATTGGTGTTTTTGAATCAGCATCATCAAATTAGGTCAAATTGAAACAAAAACCAATGAAACTGTGTGTGTTTAGTAAAAACAATATTGCCGGAGGGGAGATTCTTCAGATGAATGGCGGTACTCCTCATGACGGGAGTCCAGCTGGCGGCGGCGGCCACGCGGCCGGCGATGAACTCAAATTTACTGGCAAGTAAGTATATAAACAGACACATGAACTGTGAACTTGAGTTTATACTGGCCTTTGTTATTTCTACACTGTGAAAAGTGCATAAAGTTGCAGTTATTTACGCAATCATTCAAAAGTTTGGGATTTAAGAAATGTTAATGTTTTCGAAAGAGTCTCTTCTGCTCACCAAGGCTGCATTTATTTACTCAAAAATCAAATAAAAACAGTAAATAATATTATAATTCAATATAACACTTTTCTATTTGAATATATTTTAAAATATAATTTATTCCTGCGGTGCAAAGCTGAATTTTCAGCATCATTACTGCAGTCTTCAGTGTCACATGATCCTTCAGAAATCATTCTAATATGCTGATTTGCTGCCCAAGAAACATTTCTTATTATTATCAATGTTTAAATTTTTTTTTTTTGTGTGGAAACCATGATTTCAGGATCCTGTGATGAACAGAAAGTTCAAAAGAACAGCATTTGTTTGAAATAGAAATCTTTTATACATGTCTTTACTGTCACTTTTGATCATTTTAATGCATCTTTCCTATAAAAGTATTAATTTATTTCCAAAAAAAAAAAAAAAATAGTTTTGAAGAATAATGTAAGGAAAAAGTTTCCGCTTAATCAGACTCTTAAAACGATTGTGTTTTTTCGGGTTACCTGACCAAACGTTTTTCTCTCGTAGGTTTTGCGGCGGTCTCATTCTGGACGTCAAGAGGAAGCTCCCGTTCTACGCGAGCGACTTTTACGACGCACTCAACATACAGTCTCTGTCTGCCATCTTGTTCATTTACCTGGGAACCGTAACGAATGCCATCACCTTTGGAGGGCTGCTGGGAGACGCCACCGACAACATGCAGGTTCGACGCTTCATGTGTTTTTCTGAGCGTCTTATCGCTGTGAGTTTGTATTAAACTAGTGTCAGACGGTTCGGCTCAGCTGGGTTTATTCGGGAGCTCCTGGAAATAAAGTTTGGCTGACTTTGTGTTCACAGCTCTGGGGATTTAAAGGCCACAGATAGCCGTTTGATTATTAAACATGTCACGTCAAATATGTGTCATGTGTTTCCTAGATCGGCTGTTTGGAAACAGATGTACATGATGGGATTTGATCTGTGCTATACTGAGAGTGACTTTTCTTTGAACAACTGAGTGTATAAATAGTGTCAGGATTGTGCGTTGTACATTCAGACATGTGCAGTGACTGCAGAGTTTGCGCATATATTTAGCAGTGCATGTATATGGCGCAGGCTAAGGAGGATCAGCTATAAATAGCCTCGGATTATGCGCAAGCGCGCGCACACACACGCACGCACATAAAATCACACAAATACACTTCTCCTTTCCTTCTCCTTTCCTGACCCCTGCCCTTTACCTACAAAGCCTGTCTCAGATCAGCTTTAGGTGCCGATTGCAGGTTGGTGAATTGATTTTGTTGTCTCATATGTTTAAAAAAACCTTGAAGATAACTTGTGTTTGGAGGTAAATATGTAAACATATCAGATACGTTTAAACAAATCTGAATGCAGAACAGTTTAAATATGCTGTGATAACTCAAAACTGAGCTATCAGGCCTTCGGACTGTTAATGTGATTTTTAAAAACATTACCGTTTATCAGCTTTAATGATAAAAAAAAAAAATATATATGTAATAATTATAACTAACAATAATTGATATATTTATTATTAATTGGTAGTAATTATTTAATATATTATTATTATTATTATTATTATTATTATTATTTACTTTTTAAATAATGCTGTAATTGTTGTAATTTTGTAAAATGTTGTAATTGTAATTATTATCACCACATTAATAATAATCACAATTAATAATTATTTCACTATCCAACTGAAGGCTTATTATCATTTTAATGGGTTGTTGTTTAAATGAATTATTGAATTAAACAACAAAAAATAAATAGTAATAATAATAACACTTTTTTTTTTAGTAAGAATAATTAATTATTATTAAATTAACATGACAATCAACTGTTGACTGTTTATCATTTTAATGGTTGATTGTTCAGTAAATTATTGCATCAATAAACAACAACAATGACAAGAATAATTCATGTATTTTTTAATAATTATTTATTATTTAATGTATTATTAGTATTAGTTTTATATTATTGTTATTATTTAATTATTATTGATTGAATTAATAATAATAGTAATAATAATAATAATGTATTAAACTAAAAAAAAGTCAATAAAAAATAGGGTTAAAATGAAAGGATTTTCCATGTGAATAGTTTTGCAGGTGTTTTACTCATATTTTTGAATTATACATGGCATCGTGTTGTGTTTTAGGTTTTAGGAAAAGTCCATAAACTTAACAGAAAATGTTTTTGTTTTTTCCATGCATTGTTTTCTTACGGTGTATGAGTGACACACTTAAGTTTAATAGTTTGAGGTTTGTTCAAATCGAACCAATCCATAGTGTGAGCAGATGCTTACGTAAGAACACTCCAGTGGTTTGTGTTGGAAACAGGCGTTTGTCTGAATAAGCACTTTCAGATTTGACTGTGAGGCAGAAAAGTGGTTTTGAAGAAGCAGCTGCCGTCACATACGGGCTGGAATCTGATAAGAGGTGCTGTTTTAGTGCTTTCCCGCAGACATGGCTTCAGATGCACTACCTTCGCTGTGATTTTCCGCTTGACGTCTGTGTTTTTATCTGTCTGTGCAGGGAGTGCTGGAGAGTTTTGTTGGGACGGCGTTGACTGGTGCTGTGTTCTGTCTGTTTGCGGGTCAACCTCTCACTATCCTGAGCAGCACCGGACCCGTGCTCGTCTTTGAGCGCCTGCTCTTTAACTTCAGCAAGTGGGTGTCACATACACACAGATACATACTGAAATAATAAGCCATCAGTGGATGATTTTAACAATATACATAATACATTATATATTATTTTAATGTATTAGTTATTATTATAATTATTATATTAATACTTATAGTTGCTGCATTTTTACAGTGGGAAAAGGAAAATAAATCCGTGTTTAATAAATGTTTGCATTAATAATAAAACAAAAATATGAATAATTGTTTTGTGTATTGTTAATAATAATTAATTAATTGTATTAAAAAACAAACAAATTATATAATTTTATTTTTTATAATATTTACTTGAGTTTTTATTTATATATTATTTTACTTGTGAAATTTATTATTATTATTATTATTATTATTATTATTATTATTATTACTATTAATCCATTAGTCCGCCATCTGTTGGCTGTTTATCATATTAATGGTTCTTTGTTCATTAAATGATTGCATTAATAATAAACAATCATGTCATTACTTTTTTGTTAATAATTATGTTAATTACACACACACACACACACACACACACACACACACACACACGTATATATATACATATATATGTTTGTGTCTGTGTATAGAGAGAGAGAGGTTATATTATATTATTATATTATTTATATATATATAATAATTACATTTAATAATAGCCAAAATCAATATTTATTTTACTGTGCAATATGGACTGTAGGTTGTTCATCATTTTAATAGTTTGTTACAACTTGACTCATAATAATAATACTTTATTTGTTTTTAATTATTTATTTACATTTTAAGTATAATACTATTTTATTCCTATTATTTATTTAATTTTTAAATGAATTAATATTCACATTAATAATAAACATTAATAAAAGTCACAAAAAATAATTTATTTTGCCCGTGCAATGTAGGTTCTTAACTGTAGGCTCTTTTTTCATTTTAATTGTTCATTGTAGCTTGATTCATTCATTCATTTGATGTGCAATCACCAATGTTTATATGATTTATTCCAGTCAGATTTTATAGCCAAACTTATACGTTTCACATTTAATTAGAATTATGTTTATTAAACATCAGCTTGGACTTGGATCCATCCACAAACCCAGACTATAAATCTACAGAGTTCATAGCTCCTCTCTGTATTGATGTGTCATATTTAGTTTGACCAAAAACAGCTTTAAGCAGCAATCCCAGGAACTCTTGTAGCTGTGTGTCATCTGAGGCACAAAACCTTCTGACTTATCTGGAATCAAGATACATCTTATTGTTTTCCTGTTTCCGCCAAGGTCCCGTCTCTCTGTCTGTGCGTGTGTCTGTGTGTGTGTGTGTGTGTGTGTGTGTGTGTCTGTGTGTCTGTGTGTCTGTGTGTCTGTGTGTGTGTGTGTGTCTGTGCGTGTGTGCGTGTGTGCGTGTGTGCGTGTGTGTGTGTGTGTGTGCATGAATGCATTTCTCTGTCTCTGTCTCTCTGTGAGGTTTCAGGTTTCTGTGTTTATGTTCCATTATGAATAATTGAGTCAGATTTCATGTCTGCTTCTGCTGGCGTGTGTCAGTCAGTTCTAACTTGATTAGCACTTTCTAATAAAAAAAAGAGTCTGGATTCAGTCCGTAAAACAAGAGAAGAGTTGCTTGGAAATGAATCCAAACACATACATAACAAATGTATGTGTATGCTTACGTTTGTAATTAAAATGAATAACAATTAAAGATAAAATAAATTATTATTATTATTCAATTAAATTCAATTAAAATAAATAAATAAAAATAATAATTAAACACACACACATATTTAATTCTTAATAAAAAATATTATATTTTATATTTTTATTATATATTATATTTCAAGTATACATATATTATTATATTTAAAAATATATAATATTTGAAATGTAATTAAAAATGTAAATATACATATATATATTTATATATATATTAATGAATTGGGAGATTTAAAAAGGAGATTAAAAATTGCTTTTAGTTTAGAGCATTATGGGATCAGTGGCACATGAGTGCTCTGGCTATGTATTAAATATTTTGAGTAAAAAAGAAGCCCATCCAGGTAATCCATGCAAAAAGAAAATTTGCATACTCAGTATGCATACTGCATGTGAATTTGTTTCAAAACCAGAGGATAGTATGACATTCTTTTTTTCGTCCTCTGATTGGTTGATTGTTTTCCTCTTAATCTGTGATTGTAGACGGTGATGCTGATGTGTGTTTTGATTGGTTCAGGGATAATGAATTCGACTATCTGGAGTTCCGGCTGTGGATCGGCCTGTGGTCTGGTTTCTTGTGTCTGGTCCTGGTCGCCACAGACGCCAGTTTCCTGGTGCAGTACTTCACCCGCTTCACCGAGGAGGGGTTTTCTGCTCTCATCAGCTTCATCTTCATCTATGACGCCTTTAAGAAAATGCTCAAACTGGCTCACCATCATCCAATCAACTCAGACTTCAACATGGACCTGGTCACGCAGTACGGATGCCACTGCAGTCCTCCGGACGGTGAGACGATGACAGAGTGAAGGAGAAGATCAGACAGAGAGTGTGTGTGTGTGTGTGTGTGTGTGTGTGTGTCTGTGTGTGTCTGTGTGTGTGTGTCTGTGTGTGTCTGTGTGTGATAGAAAAATGCCAAAATAATCAGCATTTATCTTGTCATTTACATTTTTATTAATGTTATTAATATAATAATATACTATAATAATATATTAACATCATTGCTTGTTTTCAGAGAAAGTATCTTAATATTTAAAGGTTTATTTTTTTATTGACAGGTTGTTACTTTGTGTGAATTTTTTAAATTTTTCTTTTTTTCTTTCAATTATGCACATGATTTGGATATTATTATCAGAAAACAACACATAATACTCACGTTTTGTGTTTGATTATTTAATATTTTTAACATTATATTGCATTTTACACTGCAACATACAGTAGTTTTCTAATGTGCTTTTTTCGTTTGGAATTTGGTAAATTTTGGTAAATTTTCAGTTATTTTAGCTTTTTCACATTTCTTTTATCTGTTTTAGCAATCATGTGATTCACATTTCTTTTATAATTTTTCTACATGCTATTTATTTATTTTAATATTTATTTTTAGTTTTATATTTTTTAGATAATAATAATAATATAGTAACATAAATACTTGTTTTCAAAGAATCATATCAGAGAAATATCTTTATATTTAAATGTTTAGTCTTTTTTTTGCTCTATTGACAAATGTTTTTTTTTTAATTATATTTTATAATTGACTTTTTTAAATTATTATGCCTGCTGTTTTTTTTCTTTCTTTCTTTCTTTCTTTCTTTCTTTCTTTCTTTCTTTCTTTCTTTCTTTCTTTCTTTCTTTCTTTCTTTCTTTCTTTCTTTCTTTCTTTCTTTCTATCTGTCTTATTAATTAATTTATATAAATATAATAATATACTAATAGTAATATATTAACATTAATGCTTGTTTTCAGAGAAAATATTGTAATATTTAAGTTTTCACCCTATTGACCAATTTTTGCTTTGCATTTTAGACATTTTCTTTCAGTTTTGCACATGACTTGTATATTTTATTAGAAATCAGGAAAAAATACTAATCAAGAAAATGAATGAGTGAGAAACTGACATTCAACATCAGGTTTAATATAAAACTAAACTCATAATTTGTGTCTTTGATTCAAAAGGCAACATTTCATCCGTGTACATGGAGAAAATGGAGGCTCTGATGAACAGCACTGGACAGGTTTGTGTCAATCATTATTAAATTATTAAAAGACCCACAAAGCATCAGTACATTTAGATCAGTTAAAAAATTGTTTAATTTGTAATTGTTCGTGTCTGTGTCTGCGCAGCATCATCTGAACGCGACCTGGGCGTCTTTGACTCGCTCTGAGTGTTCGGAGTGGGGCGGTCAGCTGGTGGGACCGGCCTGTGAATATGTCCCTGATATCACACTGATGTCCTTCATTCTGTTCTTCGGCACATACACCTGCTCCATGGGTCTGAAGCAGTTCAAAACCAGCCGCTTTTTCCCAACTACGGTACACAAACACACACACACGTCATCAGCACTCATTAATGAAGATCTTAATTGGCTTATGCTTTACTCATGAGGATATTCCTCCTCACAGGACTAGGAAACTCTGCGCGCACACACACACACACACACACACACACACACACACACATTCGCACACACACAGGCTTTAAGCTTCAATCTGAAACTCATTGCTTCTGAATTAAAGCTGTATTTTGGTTTGGCAGCTGTAATGGAAAATAGTCCATCACTGATCCGTCCAAAAATGCTGTAGCATATTACCAATTTGCACTCATTAAAACATTGTAAGTCTCCATTAATCTCCACTAATTAGAGATTAGATTTAAAGATTATAGTTTTCACTTTCAATTCTGGTATTTATAGTGCATTTCTTGTCAGTGATCAGTGATGTATTTGTTTTTGATATTGATTATTGAGTTGCATTTAACAACGCAACATACTTTTTACTAATGAGCTTTCCAGCATTAGGCATTTTTGATTTATACATTTTTACATCCACTTTTTTTTTTTTACATACATGTAACACATGTGCCTGTCCCGTACAAATTATTTTTTTAGATTTATGTAAATTTTAAGTTGCTATAACTTTTGTTGTAAATCATATAGTTCTCATTTGTAATAATTCTTAAACATGCTATTTTATTTATTTATTTATTTTATTTTTTGATCAAGTCCTGTCCTATTTTTTTCATTGAATATCTTGCTTTGCTTGAACTTTTTGAATGGCACATTTTTAAAGTAAAATGGTTTTATATAAAAGTGGTAAAAAAGATGAAAGAAGTGGTGACTGCATCTAAATATTTCCACTTTCCCTTTATGCATTTATATTAATTATAACATACAATCTTGATGTTGACAGCAACACAAAATACTGACAAAAAAAGTTAGAAATGTATTAATAAAAAACAATTTATTACATAAAATACTAATGCTGAAAAGCCCCATGTTATTTTCCAACTGTTTGAACTGTCCATGTGAAGTCATATGCTGAAGAGTTGTTTATATTTTGCAGGTCCGCAAACTGATCAGTGATTTTGCCATTATTTTGGCCATTTTGATCTTCTGTTGTGTGGACGCGCTGATCGGTGTGGATACACCCAAACTAATAGTGCCAAGTGAATTCAAGGTGTGTATGTGTGTGTTGAATGGGTTAGCGTCTTTGTGAGGGCCTTCTATGTTACAGTAATCCTTTAATAGTCCCAAAACACTCACTGAAGTCTGACACTTGAAACCTCTAATACATGTGTGTGTCACAAACAGACACAACTGTACGTCATGAGAGAATCCAGGGCTCGTATTGTTACTGCAAAATCTGTATTGGCACAAGCTGAATCAATATAACTTTCATTAGTAATGCTAACAAACCATAATACATGATATAATATATAACAGATCAATAGATCATTTAGTTCAATATGATGCTCATATTTCTATTTGAGTGTAGATACTATAACTATATAATATGCATAAATTATATAATGTCATATATATATATATATATATATATGACGAGTTCAGATGCAAAAGCCTCTAAGTGCCACCTGAAATCATATGTTTATGTTCAGTTTTTTCACTTTAATGTCATAGAAAACAATCTATTCATTGCCATTAAAGTGAAATCACTAAACCTACACACGAGCGTGATAAAAATACTCATTTTAGAAGAAAATTTCAAATGGCACTTACAGGCTTTTGCATCTGAACACTTCATATATATATATATATATATATATATATATATATAATATAATATAATATAATATATATATACACATGCATTATTTAATTAAATATTTAAATACTTAACAGAAAACATTTAAGTGTTTAATATAAAATGCATATATGTAGGCTATATACTGTAATATATTATATAAAATGTGTAATTTAAATGTAAAAATAATTTTAAATATATAATTAAATATTATACACACGCACACAAATATATAAAATATATATATTTTTATTTTAAATATGTGTGTGTGTGTATATATATATATTATATATGTGTTTATATGTACATTTAATAAAAATTTCAAATTTATGTAAAAAAAAAGTTAATAGCAAAATAAAAATATGCAAAATATATAATAAAATATTATATTCAAAATAAATGTAATGTATATATAAAATTTATTTTATTTTTTTTATTTCTAATTATCCTGTATTTTTCTACCCTAAATAGCCGACGAATCCAAATCGTGGTTGGTTTGTTCCTCCGTTTGGAGGAAACCCGTGGTGGGTTTACCTGGCCTCGTTCTTACCTGCTCTTCTGGTCACTATCCTCATCTTCATGGACCAGCAGATCACGGCGGTCATCGTCAACCGCAAGGAGCACAAGCTGAAGGTACAAACGGCTGATGTGATGATACACAGACTCTGGGGCTGTTGTGGAGTATAATGAGGGATTATGGTCAGAGGATTACACCGCTGCACGCTAACCTCTGAGCCAGGAATCAGATCTCAAACACACACTACTGAGCTTAATATGGAGAACTGATCATTCTCTTCAGGTAACGAGTGTTATTTCTCTCGCTCTGAGTGCAGAAGGGAGCCGGGTATCACCTGGACCTGTTCTGGGTCTCCATTCTCTTGATCGTGTGTTCGTTCACGGGTCTGCCATGGTACGTGGCGGCGACCGTCATCTCCATCGCACACATAGACTCCATCAAGATGGAAACTGAGACCTCAGCACCCGGGGAACAGCCCAAATTCCTTGGAGTCAGGTGAGGGGAGAAGTCAAAATTCATTATCCAAAATAACTAAAACTAATAATAATAAAAAATATGAGTAACAACATATTTAAGAAAAACTGATAAAAAACACAGAAGCGACTAAAATGTTAACTAAAAATGAAAAATAAAAATAAAATATAACATTTATAATAGTGTGTCAGTGATAATAAAATAACACTGGTGTAAATGTAAATATAACGCCAATGTATATACAATTGAATGACATCACATGACATAAACACCTATTTTTGCACAGCATTTACTCATTCATTAATAAAATTAAAAGCAGAAGTAGTTTTTTATCCATTAAGGTTTATTATGCATTGACGAGGCTGACATTAGGACAATGCAACATTCCCCTTTTATCGTGATGCTAATAATCTCAAAGTGACTGAATATCTAAATGAATGATATGTCAGTTTGTGACTAGTAATGTGTTTTGAATCAGTAGACATGAGTGTGGCTCATGCTTGTTTTGTTGATTGTTTCTCATGCAGGGAACAGAGAGTCACAGGAACAATGGTGTTTATTTTGACGGGTCTGTCGGTCCTCATGGCCCCCATTCTGAAGGTTTGAACTTTCACATTTATTAAACTCACTCTATACTGTCTTTTTGCATACTAAAACTCATCTTAGAGTAAGACAGAATGTTAAAGACGTTTATAGTGTTTAATGCATGCGTGTTTGCTTTGAGTTCATGTGTCCTGCCAAAAGTTGACAAAACATGCTTGTTTTTAGCACATAAACATATTTATCAGTTTTTTTCTCTTCTGGGAAAACAGACCACAAATATGAATGACTCATAACTCTGGCTTGTCAAATAGCAGGATCATAATTAATCTGTGATGTAAACAGAAGAGTATTTAAGAAAAATATCAGTTGTGTCTACAAAATATTTCTTAGAGTATTTTAAGCCATTCTAGTTATTTTTCTCAAGTGAATTAAATAGGGTTTATAAATACTGTATAAATAAATATATTATATTAATTAATATAAATATATTAAATATATAAACATTTATTATGTGCATTATTTATAAATATAATCACAATAAAGATAATATTTAATAAATGTTAATTATATATAAATTAATTTATAAATATCTAAATATTTATAAATAAATGTATTAAATATATAAACATTTATTATGTGCATTATTTATAAATATCATCACAATAAAGATAATATTTAATAAATGTTAATTATATATAAATTAATTTATAAATATCTAAATATTTTAAAATAAATATATTAAATATATAAACATTTATTATGTGCATTATTTATAAATATCATCACAATAAAGATAATATTTAATAAATGTTAATTATATATAAATTAATTTATAAATATCTAAATATTTATAAATAAATATATTTCTAGATATTTATACACTTATATATTTAATGTTTATTTTATATATATATATATATATATGTATGTATGTATGTATGTATACAATTTAGAAATATAATCTTTATTGTGGTGCACCATTCTGCACCATGGTACTGGCACAGTAATTTATTTTTATTTTTATATGATGTCCAAAAAAACCATTAAACCATGGTATAACTGTATATTTTGTCAGTGGTTGGTGCAGTTACTGCCCCCTACTGGACATTTACTTTGTAAACATCACAGTTTGGTAAAGGCTATTGACCTGTGAGTGGGAAAAAAACTCATACCAGGATGTAGAGGCTTTCGTTTTCATTATAAGCTGTTTGCATGGCTCAAATCTTCTCCTTTGGAGCATATTATGTTGACAAGGTTGGATTTGGGGTGTGTTTGGTGGATACTGCTTTTGTCTTTGCGTAACCTTTGATTCTGTATGTGTGTACAGTATTGCTCTGTGTGTTTGAAGACAAACTGAAACGGTATTATTTATATAATGCTACAATACTGTGTGTTTGGTTTGATCCCTGCAGTTCATCCCTATGCCCGTCCTGTACGGCGTGTTCCTCTACATGGGTGTCGCTTCTCTCAACGGTGTCCAGGTGAGTTCATGCAGCGCAGCGAGTGTCATGTTACTGTTCAGCAGAAAGAGACCCTAATCTTCCTGACTACCTGATCTCCGCTGGAGCCTGGGAACCCGACCGATTCCAGAACATGATCTGAGTTCAGGAAATTTGGGATAAATCAGGCATAGGCAGGATTTTCACGGTTTAAAATGCCTGGATAAACCTAGAGCACTTCAGGACAGATTTGTGCATCAAAATGTGCATTTGTTTAATGATGGTTGCTGTTAAACCTTGATGCACAAGTCATCCCAACCCTTTTACATCTTTCTTTGTAGAAATAATCTATATTTTTTTATTATGTAAATATTATATTTTTATTTATTTTATTATTATTATTTACTTATTTATTTTACATTTTTGTGACAACTGGATTTTTATGTATTTTGTATATAATAAATAAAACAAAATTATTACATTTTGATTTTTTAAAGTAGAATTCATATATATATACAAAAAAATTCATATATATATATATATATATATATATATATATATATATATATATATATAATATTTATTTTAATAAGATTATTTTAAGTAGTTTTATTTTTATTTGTTAATTAAAATATAGGAACACAAATAGAATTTAAATAGAATAAATGGGATATTTTTATACACTTTTTTTAATAGAATACATATATTGCATATTATATATTTCAATAAGATCATTTTTAGTTGTCATTATAACTAAACATTATATTAAGTATATTTCATTTTAATATAATATTTTCTATATAAAAATATAAAATGTAATATATAATAAATATATATGTATGTGTACGTGTGTGTATATATATATATATATATATATATATATATATATATATATATATATATATATATATACACACACACACACATATAATATATACATATATATTTATTATATATTACATTTATTATTACATTTTATATTTTTATATAGAAAATATTATATTAAAATGAAATATACTTAATTATCTTAATCATTTTATATTTAATTTTCAAAATATTTATTTATTTTCATTTTTTTTTTTTACATTTTTGTGACAACAGGATATCTGCCTCTGAATAAACTATGAATACATTTTTTTGCGTGTCTGTAGTTTATGGATCGTCTCCAGCTCTCGTTGATGCCTGCAAAACACCAGCCAGATCTGATCTACCTGAGACACGTACCGCTCAGACGGGTTCACTTGTTCACCTTCATACAGGTGTGTGTGTGTGTGTGTGTGTGTGTGTGTGTGTGTGTGTGTGTGCTCACATGCTCAGCCTCCTAACAGGGCTCAGATCTGTAGCTTTAGTGCTGTATGTGCATGATGAATGTGTGTCTGTTCACAGGTGCTGTGTTTGGCTCTGCTGTGGGTGCTGAAGTCAACAGTAGCAGCCATCATATTTCCTGTGATGGTGAGTCAAAATACGCTTAGTCGGTTTAATGGTCTGCACACAAAACTGGTTTATAGTTTATACTTTTAAGCATTAAAATGCCTTTAGTATGAATTAGGTTGTGGTTAACACGTCTTTTTGCTGTGAAATCTTTACTAATTTTTATGACATAAACATAATAACTTTGATATCTTTATTAATATTTGAAGTTGAACATTTACTGTACTGAAACTTAGGTTCATGATTGTCCATACATCATTTTTTAGAAAAATCATTAGGCTTTTGAGGAACATTTATTTAACATCATTGTATTACATCGCATTATATGTTTGGATCATAAAACTAAGAATTTAAATATCATCTTACTAAGACATTATTGGAACATAAAGAGTGAAAACTGATATTTATATGCACTTTATGCATGTAGCGTAATACTTCATACAAATCTAATACTTTTAATGCTGTTATAAAGATCCCATTGACTTCTATCAGAATTCCATCTTTCTTTTTGACCACATAAATGTCAGAAACTGCATCAAATTGCATATTTTGCTCAGTTTGGGCCTCTGAATAAAATTTCAGATGTTTTTTCTTTATCCAAAAAAGAGCACCATATTCTCACTATATCATACAATGTGAACCTGATGTATCAAATATGTGACCCTGGAGCACAAAACCAGTCTCAAGTCGCTGGGGTATATTTGTAGCAACAGCCAAAAATACATTGTATGGGTCAAAATGACCCATTTTTCTTTTATGCCAAAAATCATTAGGATATTAAGTAAAGATCATGTTCCATGAAGATATTTTGTGAATTTCTTACTTTAAATGTATCAAAATTTCATTTTTGATTGGTAATATGCATTGCTAAGAACTTCATTTGGACAACTTTAAAGGCGTTTTTCTCAATATTTAGATTTTTTTTGCACCCTCAGATTCCAAATTTTCAAATAGTTTGACAAATATTGTCCGATCATAACAAACCATACATCAATGGAAAGCTCATTTATTCAGCTTTCAGCTTTCGAAAAATTGACACTGGTTTTGTCATCCAGGGTCACATATAACAGTCAAAACACATATATATCTTATTTTATCTTATTAAAGTTTCTATAAACTGTTCCATTTCCCAAAAAAAACTATTATTTGGTATGTGAGTCTGTACAGGGTTAATCTTCACACATCTGAGATCTCTTTCTGTTCTTTTCCAGATTCTTGCGTTGGTCGCGGTGAGAAAGGCCATGGATTATGTGTTCTCGCAACACGATCTCAGTTACCTGGATGACGTCATGCCCGAGAAAGACAAGAAGAAGAAAGAGGACGAAAAGAAGAAGAAGAAAAAGAAAGGCAGCATTGACAGCGACATGAACGACGTGAGTCTCTCTCTCTCTCTCTCTCTCTCTCTCTCTCTCTCTCTCTCTCTCTCTCTCTCTCTCTCTCTCTCAGTGTGTGTTAGAAACAAGTGCTTCAGTAAAGCTGCAGTGGTAAGAATGTCCCACCCCTGCGTTTACAGTCGGATTTTCCAGCCAATGAGAACGTTCCCAGTATAAAGATCTCCATGGAGGCCTTGGAACAGGAGCCAGTGCTGGGGGAGAAGCCCTCAGACCGTGAGTAAACACGCAGGGTTTCCCTCCACCTCGCGCAGGGGCTCCAGCCGTCACTCTGTCCTCTTACTAACAGCTTTAATAATGGCCTCTCCCTCCCCTCTTCCGGCTGTCGTCACGCGCGCCACCACAAAACATCTCTGAATCCCGTCTTTCTCTTTGTTTATGCTGTTGCTTGGTTTCCTGGTCTGTGTGGATCAATAACAGATAACACACGCTTAATCACTCTGTGTACTGTATGTATTAATAGAGTCAACATGCGGTCAAAAATGGACCCTGTTTACTTTCCTAATACATTTTCCTGGTGTTTTCGTGCGTGATTCAATGCAAATGTTTGACTTTTAGCGAAATAACTTGATCCGCCTTTAAAACCAATTGACTTTTTGCACTTATTTCTCAATCTCTCCAAGCACCTGGGTTTATTCTGCTCTATAGGGATGGGAATTATGTGGAATTTAACGATTAATGATTTCAGGTTCGTAACGGTTGCACTGACGATCCCTTTTGTTAATTATTGTGGGAGAAACAATGCACATTGTTTAAAACACAATTCCTATTCACAACCTTATTTAACCTTATTCTATTATGAATGAATGCTGTTCTTTTGAACTTTCTATTTATCAAAGAATCCTAAAGAAAGATATTAGTTTCCACAGAAATATGAAGCACCACAACTGTTTTCAGCATTGATAATAATAATAAATGTTTCCTGAGCAGCAAATCGGCATATTAGAATGATTTCTGAAGGATCATGTGACACTGAAGACTGGAGTAATGATTTTCAACATATATTCAAATAAAAAACAGTTATTTTAAATTGTAATAACATTTCACGATATTACTGATTTTACTTTATTTTTGATCTAATAAATGCAGCCGTGGTGAGCAGAAGAGATTCTTTCAAAAACATTAAAACATCTTACCAACTCCAAAATCACAAAATGATGTTTTAATCTCAAGAAAACACTGAATCATTGTTTCATTCAAAAGGGAGTAAACCGGGTTGCAAACATGTTGACTTTAACCTGATGGGTTTTATCTCTGCATTTCCTGTTCTTTACTTCTTTTAATTCTAACCATTAACCAATCAACTCTTCTTTTCAGCTGCATCATAACACCTTTATTATGATCTGATGATCTGCCATGTGTGTGTATGTATGTATACTAACAGCACGTGTGTTTGTTTCTCATAGGAAAGCCCATGTCCCTCCTCACTCCCTACTGATGGAAAGCACTTTTTCCTTTCCAAGACTGTGTCAAGGTAAATCTGTGTGTGTGAGAGCTTGTGTGCACATGCATGTCTATAATTATCCAGCTTAGATCCACATGAATTCCATGCTGGCTCCGGCTGGTTTATGGTGGTTAGTGCTGGTCAAGCTGATGCTACCATGTTAATTTTAGTCTTAATTTTGGTAAAATCACTGTAATGCATTGGCAGACCTATCAGTTTATAATGCATGTCTATGAGCTGTGTGTTTGTAATCACATCTAACAGCTCTCTCTTTCGCTTTCTCCTAGTCAGGATTTAAACCCCTTTAAGAAGATGGTGCCTCAGATCAGAATCGATTTGGACCCCGAAAACAACAAATTCTTCTGGAAAACTCCAGCCTCCGAAACGTCTCTTTAAACACTCCTGAAAACACTTTCACGCATACACTTTTAGGTCCAGATGATGGTTTGGTCAATCAGCTAATCAAAAAACTTTGCTTGAATGTTTCTTTTTAAAATCCAAAAAAGACACGTCATTTCAACACTACAACCTATAGCTGCACAAACACCAAACTCTTTAGCAAAGAGTTTAAGTTTTTTTTTTTTAAATTGAATTTTGTTTTAGCTCTTCAGTATATCCTCCTGATGTTTTGGTAGCATTTCTGTTGGAAAGTTGGAAAAAAAGAGTATTTTGGGAATCGATTTATTTTTAGGTTCTGGGTCCAGACTGATTTTTTTCCAATCATTTTTAAACTTTAATAACCGTATTTTATTAAAGAGAAAGCATATCAGAATGATGTCATAATCGGTCTTAAGAATGTAGAAAAAATAATGTATGAAACAAAACAAATTTGAGGTTTGAGTTTTCTTTTGGCCAAATAACTGCACTTCATTCAAATGAGCACATTAGATCAAATTAACTAAAAATATCAATGAACAAATTCAGTTTTCTATGGAAGCCTGAATAAGGATGACTTATTTCACAATTCTCAGAATTCTGAGTTTTTATCTGAAAATTCTGAGAAAAAAAGTCAGAATTGAGATTTTAACAGAATTGCAAGAACAAAGTCAGAATTGTGAGATAAAGCCGCAATACATTTTTTTTTCAGTTGCGTAAACAAGCTTCCATAGTTTTCTTTGATACTTTTAGTGTTTTTTCTCATCCGAAAACTCAAACCTTTAGTCTTTTAGAAGTGTATTTAAGTGTATATTATTACTAAACCACAATGGTGGCCGTATTTATCCCAATAAGGGAAACTGCCGTTTTAAAGACAAAAATCTTTCCTGTTCTTAACAAGACACTTAAAAAAGTGGGAAACACTCGATATGAATACCATTTTCTAGTTCTACCTCTTATAATGGACTGTAGGTGCCAGGCACTCTGTGTTTGAGTGAAGCATTTCTCTATGCAGTATGTAACGGATGTCAACGGCGATCTTTAAGTCACGTGACGCGAAGAAGAGCGGGAACCGCGCTGGATGCCTCTTGACTAAATTCCTTCTGCCCTTTTGTGAACTCTAGATCTGTTTATTCGTTCGTAAATGACAATCCATAACAGGGCGGATACTTTCAATGTGATTGCGTTCAGTGTATTTACTATGAAGCAGATGATTTATGGTGATTTTATTATCTGGATATTTTTATTGTACTTTTTTTAAAAAAAGAAGTAATGCTGTAGATAGCGACGTCTTTTATACTGAGATGAAACGTTGAGAGGTGTAAGGACTCAATAAATGAGATTTAATGTGGGACAGCTGCACCAAGTGACAGCAATACGCAGATTTCCTTGTTTTTGTGTGTGTGGGAACTTAAATACTGCCATTAAGACAGATCATTTTCTCTTATGTTCGGCACAAGGATATTTCAATCGTTAAATCTGGTGTAGAATATTTTTTAAACATCACAAAATTTACACCACAGTCATTAAAACTTGAATTTAGAGACACAAGACAGTGTTTGTACATAGATATGTTTATCATCATCATTCTCTGATCAATAATGTCTTCCATTTCTTTTGATTGTATTGCATTGCCTGTGCATTTTCAAGGACTGTTTTAGCCAGATGCATATGTAGTGTGAAATGGTGTTTCCATAAATCATTTCTATTAGATGCTGTTTTTTAAAAACCTAATATTGAGATGTATTTATTGTCCTTAATTCTGTTCTGGAAGCTGTCTTACTCTCTGATTATGACGCTACAGGCAATAATGAGATTAACAGTTGATCGCTGTTCTGTAAAAGGGAATCACCCTGTAGCACTGTGAGGCGATGGGCAAATTAAAGCAATTATTAAACCTTTTTCTAGTGGTGTGATGCATTCAAATGAGCTTTTATATGTTGGACGTATACTTCACTACACTCAAATGACATAAGGAGCTTTTCTGTATGATTTAAAGCCATAAATTTTAATAGAAAAATAATTTAGTCTGGGTAGCGCCATATTTAATTTCTGACAGGAATTAGAACGAGGCCGCGAGGGAATGAAGTACAGCGCATTTACACGATGCGCACTAACGGGAAAAAAAAACATTATGTGGACAAAAACTTCATGAAACAGTTCTGAAACTTATGATTTTTGACCATCTTTATACAGCACATGTCATTATAAGACTTGTAAATCGCAGCCTCGTTTTCGCCCGCGTTAAATTCAAAATGGCGTCTAAAGATAACGATAGATTTTTAAAATCGATTTATACATTTAAGTTGAAAAAGGATAAATATTTACATGAATTCAATTTAAAACACATATAACCTACTGATTAACTAAAGGAAAAAAATAAATAAACCTTTCCAATTCTCCCTCCGAGGTCAAAGGGCTGCAGGCCAAAGCCAAAAGGCTCTACTTAACAGAACCTGAAATGGGAATCTGGGTCTAATCTGGATAAAAGCCCAGAGGCTAGAGACACTGTGTTCTAGCCCTTGTAATCTCTCACCTTCAAGTCATTCCTTAGAACTGGAATGATCTCCTTCATTGCCTTTCTGAATCCAACATAACACCGTATTCTCATCTTGCACTTCTCTGACCAAATCTTGACATCCTCGTAATTGCTTTCACACACATGTTTCACTGAGATAAACCGTGTTTACATGCAGATAAACGGCAGAATGACTGGTGGTCATTATCTAAATTGCTCACTATCACCACACAAGCATCTTCCAATAAGATAACCAGGGCTGAAACTCGCATATTTTCCATTTCAGTAATTCAGGATCTCATCACGGGAATGGATTTAGCACGCAATGAAGCTAAAAGGCTCGTCACACCGGACTAAATGTCATCACATGCTTGGACAACTTTAATACGGAGTCGTTAGTAGTTTCTTTGATCATCTCCTGATATGTGGCCTTTCTCACGAATTTCACCTTCTCTGTCTGCTGAACACATATATTGTCTGGCGCCGTGATGGGATGTAAGCAAACGCACTTCTGCTCTATTAACCCAAGGGTCACTGTATAGCAATGAGTAAGACCTCTGGGATCGAGCCAGGAACCTTCAAATGAGCTTTTATATGTTCGATCAATCATACAGATTCCTCATTCCACATAATTGACTTAAAGACATTCTATTTGAGAATAAGAGAGAGAATGAGAATGAGCTTTATTGCCAGGTATGTTCACACATATGAGGTTATAGTGACAGAAGCTCCACAGTGAGACAGAATGACAGCGACAGGACACAGATAATAAAAAGAATAATATACAAAATAGACAATGTGCAAAATAGCAAAAACACAATAGGCTATATAATATAGACAATTATAGCTCTATCCAGCCCTTTTGCTCACTCTGAGTATAGTTCTTGGAGAGTGGGGAGGTTTGTGAACCAATGATTCACTCAGCAGTCCGGACTACCTTCTGTAGTCTTCTGAGGTCAGATTTGGTAGTTGATCTGAACCAGACAGTTATTGAAGTGCAGAGGACGGATTCAATGATGGTGGAGTAGAGCTGTTTCAGCAGCTCCTGTGGCAGGTTGAACTTCCTCAGCTGACGAAGGAAGTACAGCCTCTGCTGGGCCTTTTTCACAATGGACTCAATGTGATTGTCCCACTTCAGGTTCTGAGAAATTGTGATGCCCAGGAACCTGAATGACTCCACTGCAGTCACAGTGCTCTTCATGATGGTGAGTGGGGGGAGAGCAAGGGGGTTTCTCCTGAAGTCCACGATCATCTCCACTGTTTTGAGCGTGTTCAGCTCCAGGTTGTTAAGACTGCACCAGACAGACAGCTCCTTAACCTCCTGTCTGTAAGCAGACTCGTCACAGTCCTGAATGAGGCTGATGACTGTGGTGTCATCTGTAAACTTTAGGAGCTTGACAGAGGGGTCTTTAGATGTGCAGTCGTTCCTGTAGAGGGAGAAGTGCAGTGGGGAGAGGACACAACCCTGGGGGGCGCCAGTGCTGATCGTACGGGTGCTGGATGAGAATTTTCAAGATGGTCCTCACTGCAGAACACAAGATCCAGGGGCGTGGTTGGATCTAGATCCAACTCCTCCCATCTTACATATACCTAAGCCTACCCGTCTCCACCCCTGATCCCTAAACCCACCCATCTCCACCCCCTAGATGTGGATCCAACCCCGCCCCCTGGATCTTTGTTCTGCAGTGAGAGGCTACTGGAATTTTCCAAGCTTTACTAGCTGCTGCCTGTCTGTCAGGAAGCTGTTGATCCACTGACAGACGGAGGTGGGGACGGAGAGCTGAGTTAGTTTGGGCTGGAGGAGTGATGGGATGATGGTGTTAAAAGCGGAGCTGAAGTCTACAAACAGCATCCTCACATAAGCCCCTGGTCCAGATGCTGCAGAACATAATGCAGTCCCATGTTGACTGCATCGTCCACAGACCTGTTTGCTCTGTAGGCAAACTGCAGGGCGTCCAGTAAGGGTCCAGTGATGTCCTTCAGATAAGCCAAAACCAGTCTTTCAAATGACTTCATGACCACAGACATTAGAGCCACAGGTCTGTAGTCATTAAGTCCAGTAATTTTGGGTTTCTGTGGGACGGGGATGATGGTGGAGCGTTTGAAGCATGAGGGGACTTCGCACAGCTCCAGTGATCTGTTGAAGATCTGTGTGAAGATGGGGGCCAGCTGGTCAGCACAGGTTTTCAGACAGGTTGGTGTGACACCGTCTGGGCCTGGTGCCTTCCTTCTCTTGTTCTTTCTGAAGACCTGACCCTATTGATACAAACCCGAAACAAGGCCATTTTTATGGCCTCATACATTTAGACTATATGAATGTATTTTCCTTCCATTAACCACCATTGATCTGTTGACCACTATGCCACAGCACCCCTTGATACTAAAGGTAAACCCATGTATATTTTTATGTGGAATCACTTGTTTTAAGTGGATTAAAAGTGAGAAAATAATATTTTATTAGCTTTATAATTAACTATTATTACTAACACCATTGGGACTTTACAAAACAGTAATGTAGCTCTTTATCATAGTTCAGCACTCTAAAAAATAATAGGCTATGATCAGTAAGTCGTGCAAAATATTTTATTCCATGAACTAATCCAAATTATTTTAACCAATTTCAATTTAAATTATATGACATTTAATACGATATATATATATATATATATATATATATATATATATATATATATATATATATATATATATATATATATATATTTAAGTCAGTTTACTATATTTGAAGCATGATTTGAAGTCGAAATGACTTGTCAATTTGTGATTATATATGTAGGCTATTTGAACACTGTAAGTACAGTTTTGCAGCTTTAAATACTATTAGCAATGAAATCGATTAACACAAACTAAATATTTTTAGGACATCTGAAGGACATCTGAATTTTAGTAGTTATGTGATGAATAATCGTGATGTGGGTCTTCAGGCATCAGATGATCATCCTCTGTCTTCTTGCGACATCTACTGGCCATTTAGCAAAATTGCAGGAGAGATTGTCATTCCTGCTTCAAATCATGATTTCAGTCAACTCCCCAGAAGCAAAGCTGAGAGCCATAATTTTACACTTTGCTTCCTGATTGCCAATATTATTATGCATAAATGTTAATTTAATTTAAATAATTTTGTCACAACACATTTGATTTTAATTTAAAAAATGTAATAATTTTTAAAATTAAATTAAAATGTTATTTTTAAAAAATAAAATAAAAAATGCAATGAAACAGTCATTAAGTAGTTACATTTCCTTCCAGTCTGAATGTTTTAATATGTTTTGATGATTTTCTAAACTATAATTGCTAATGAGAAATTAAATTACATTAAAAAATAAACATGCAAAACCATAAAAGCTCAATCAAGCTTGATATCTGAGCTGATTTATAAACGAAGCTTTTCTATCCAGCTCTGTCCAGCAGGTGGCGGTGCTGCGTCGTTACAAGTGAGAGCGCGCATGCGCAGTACGAGGTGTGCGCCGCTGGCTCTTGAAGACAGCTGACACGTGAGAAGCGTTTAACAGCAGTGCATGGCAACCCCGAGAAATGCTGTTTTTTAACAAGCACCTGTGCAGCGCGCCGTGTTTCTCTGAGCTCATTAACACGCAGCCTGGTTAAAACAGTGGTCTGAATCGACAGCGAGCTGGAGGAGATGTTACGGTGACTCAACTAACCGCTTTGCAGCTTCTTGACTTTGCAAACCGCCTTGAATTCCGCGAATCACAAATCATCTTTGAATTCTCTATTTAACAGAATGCGCCAAATTGTTGTCGCTCGCGCTGGCGATAGTAAACAGTAGTGAAATCTGTACTGCGAGCAAGAAGGGGGCGTGGTATGACGCTGGGGTTCCGTATTGACAGGAAAACTCCCCAAATTAGGAGCTGCTTCCTGCTCTGTCTGGGTCACCATGCTGCGCCTGCTCCGCGTGCTGCAGCGTTTACGCGCGTGTAGCGAAGTTTCCGCGCGCTACCGACACTGGACCAAAATCACCGAACTGTCAGTGAGATTCTCCAGCACCAAAGCTGCTCCGCGGTTCCGAAGAATGGACTACCAGGTAAAGTATACCGCGTCCATATGTTATGCGTTCTGTATGGAAATTATTAACAATGATTGTTGAGTTTTTGCGCCTTTGTTTGGACTTTTGGCTAGAAGTTTTATTTTTTGGGCTCGGTTAATAACGCGGTAAATCCAGCGCACGCGGCTGATTCACAAGTGACAGTTGTTACATCAGCCGTTAGAGTTTAAAATCAAAGAGCGGCAAAAAATTTTCCGCGTAATGAGCGCGTGGTTAGAGTGCATTCCATTGAGGTCAATACACGTTCTTATGGCAAGCCGAATAACATTTATCAATAACAGACTTAATATTTATAAAGCGTTATTAGCATTTATTTATAAGATACTACTTATTTCTTTGTTTCTAGTCACAGGAAACTTAGTTGCAAGCAACAGTTACTGGTAACAAAGCGCAAGTTGTTACCAATAACAAATGAATGGAAAGTTGTCGCTCTTTGGATGATAGCAAAGAAATTAGTGCTAGTGTTTAATGAATAATCGTGTAATAATTTCACAGTGTTAAAAAAGAATTAACATAAAAATAGACTTTAGTTATTTTAAGGAATAGCTGTCAAAACAGCTTGCCATATATTCTGCATGCTTTCATAAAGGCCATGTGCTCAGGCAGCCATAACTGAGGTTTATGTGAGTGTAGAAAAGAGCCAGTTTTATTCATTATTAAGCTTGTTGTATCTCTTATGTTTATTGTTTGTTTATTAGAGAAGTAGGTGACAGTTGATACAGTAGGTGTCAAATCTGACCAAATATTATTAGTGTGTCACAAAAAAAAAAATTATTGGTGGAATTGTTAACATTTGGAATATTGACCAAATGCAGAATTTATTTCTTTAACAAGGTTTAAAAAATCTAGGAGATTATTTTGGATCTAATTGAAACTTGATAATTTGTCAAAGTTTTGAATTTATTAAATCTGTAACTCTCATATTTGAAATAAAAAAGACATTAAAATAACAATTACTGAATGTTTTGCTTATGTTTTATGTTATTATGTAATTATGTATATAGAATAGTAGAAGTTTTTTTTTAAGAACATAAAGTATTTTAATATTCACATTTATTAAATAACTTTAATATCTTGGATTTTATTTCATTTTTTTTCTGAGATTTCCTCAGATTTGTTATGGTGTCAGGACTAGATTTGCCTCATCTTACTTTACTAGTCAAGCATGTTCTGTTTCGTTAATAAGTGATTGTCAATATATGCCATTATATTTTTCCTCGTATGATTCATCTGATCTCTGTCAATAACCAACCAAAACATTCAGCAATAAAACATATTAGGTTTTCATTTGTCAGTTGTAATATGATTGTACTACATAAACCAGATATTCTGGCTAAACATTGACTAAATATTATGAAAGAGTTCAGGAGTTCAGTTTTTGTTAGTAAAGCAAGAGTAAAGCCTCATTTTGTAGAGGCTAAAGCTTCAGATGGACCTATGGCTATTCTCTGAATATCAGCTCAAAATTACACTTTTTTTATAGCGAGTTATGGATCTGGATTGGATGTGAACATGACAGTTTCGTGAGCTCCAGACCTGGTGTTTGAGATGGCATGAAATCTTTGAGATCCTGTAGCATTATGAATATCTTTCAGGATGCGGTTTGCACCCTCAACACGCTCCAGACGAACGCCAGCGCTCTGGAGCAGGTGAAGAGAGAGAGAGGTCATCCTGAGCTCCAGCTGCAGGCCATGAGAGGCTTCCTTCAGCGCGCAGGACTCAAGGTATCAGCTTCACAACACTAAAATACTCATGAGTGGAGTGAAAGGGATGACCAAAATCATTATATGACTGGGAGTGCTTTTATATCACAGTAACTGCATTATGCAAATGATAGACCACTATTTATGTCAATAAATCTGCTGTTATTTGTGAATTTTGATATCAGTCTCGGCCAATAATCATTCATCCTTTGCTGATTAAGAGATTTGATTGACAGCTTAGTGAGCGGATAATAATCTATTTCTGTTTTCAAATATTTTTAATGGTCAACGTTGTGTAAAAAATATTTACATTTTTAAATATCAGTGTTGTTAAATGCATCGATAAGTGTCAGTGTGTATGCATACATCAAATTTTTTGTAAGTACGTTGCTTTAGCCTTTGCATATTTTTTTTATAATAAATAACTGCGAGGCAATGCCTATTTTTGGAAAATTAAATACTTTACAAATGTTAGAGACTTAATTTTGTTTCATTATATCTTTTTGTTTGCAACTTGGACACAAAACAAAAGATAAGATTCATAACAAATGGATTCTTCCTCGTTTTGACTTCTTGAAACATGTTCCAATCTGTATTTTAATTATGAACTTAAAAATAAATATTAATTTCTATAATCACTTTGTTTTAACCTTTGTATATTTTTGTAGCTTAAATAAGTGGTCATGCCTATTTAACAATTAAATTTTAAAAAAAGTATAAATTACAAATTATTTAAACGGTATAAGCTTATAATTGTAAAAGTATTATAAAAGGCATATAAATCTATTGTAAATGGCTAATATCTGCTTAACTGTGACTGCTTATCGGCAACCAAAAACAGCGAAAGATTTGTATCCTCGTTTTGACTAGATAAAACATGTTTACATCTGTATTTTAACTAGAATATGTTTTGTATTGAACCGTTTCCTGTTTGTCCTCAGGTGGAAGAACTTGATCATCTAAATATTATTCACGTAACTGGAACAAAAGGAAAGGTAAACCTGTTTACTGAGCACTATAAAGGTTATAAAAGTTAAACAAAATGCTAAAAATATGTTTTTTTTTTTAGGGTTCAACATGTGCCTTTACAGAACAGATTTTGAGAAACTATGGCTTCCGGACTGGATTCTACAGGTATTAGAATTAGCCAAAATAATTCTTTAGTGACTGTAGGAGCGGCAGGGTTTTTAAATCAGTGTAAGTGTTGCATAACTCCACTGTTTATTCATGCATGCATATGTATGTGAGTTCATGCTGAACTTTGCTTGATCTGTCCACTCAAATAAACCAGTTCTTTGAGGAGAAAGTAAAGCTATGCGTCGCGTCAGTATTACCGTGTGAATGATGTAATCAGTCTGTCCTAGGTTTCGTTGAACTTTAGCTTAATGATTTACATAATCACTGACCATTGTTCACAGCAAGACATTTTAGGACTTATCAAACACTGTAGTAAAATCATTACATTGACTGTGTTATCTTTATTGTGTGGCTTGATTTGTGTATTGTTTATTTTCTGCATTCTCTCTTTAGTTCACCTCATTTGGTGCAAGTGAGAGAGCGAATCAGAATCAACGGGCAGCCAATAGGAAAAGAGCTCTTCACCAAATACTTCTGGCAGGTGTATTGTCGACTGGAGGAGACAAAGGTGAGACAGATTATATTTTAAGTCAATAAACAATGTAGGCATTCACTGCTTAAACTTCTTCCCGAGTTGTTTATATACCAGACCATTTTTGAAAACTAATGATAAAAATGGCTCAATCGGGAATTACAATGGTTATGACACAATCCTGAACACAATATGTTGATATGTGGAGGTGAGGCGATCATAAGAGTGATTGTGATTTGAATATATTAATATTTGTTTGTTATTAATAGTTTTATGAATGCTTTTGATGCAAAAAAAAATTCAACAATTTACAAGATTTTCTGGTGTATTTGTGAAGAAGTGGTAGCTTTAAACAATGATCTGGTTCTTGAGTTTTAATGCTTTAGTTCCTGTGAAAGGAGTGCATGCTTCCTGCTGGCTGCTCTATTACAGTTGCATCCGTTCCATGTTAATTGTGTTAAGTGTAAATGCGAAGCGTCTGGTCATGTAATTGCATAATCGCAACAGCATGTCAATCATGTGAGGAAAGAAACAGTGGCATTTGTTCGAACACCAGAACCTAAAAGGTCCCTTTGAGAATCTGCATCCATGTATCCTTCATGTGATATGAGTGATATTTAAAGGCTTTGTTTAACTTTTCAGGTTGCCAATGGCGGCAGCATGCCTGCTTATTTCCGCTTTCTCACCATCTTGGCCTTTCACATCTTTCTGCAGGAGAAGGTGAGCAGTTTTACTGAAATGTATCATTTTATTACAACAGTTGAGCCTGTAATGAAACCTACATATCAGAACAACTGATTTGATAGTGATCTGCTGCTGGTGTTTAGTACTCCTTCATCATCTTATCAACAATGTCAAAGTTTAATTATTTTGTCTCAGAGATCATTGTCCTTTATTATAAATGCAGGTTATTAACCTTCACCTAAATTCTCTGTCTGTGTCTCCGCCTCTGTGCAGGTTGATTTGGCTGTCTTTGAGGTTGGGATCGGTGGAGCGTATGACTGCACCAATATCATCAGGTATCACAGCACTATTCAGCCTCGAGAATCAGAGTTTTTACTGTCTCGCTCCCGTCTGCTTCAGTGTAGCGTGTCTAATGCTCTCTTTGTGATGCATTATTCTAGTGTGACCTCCATTTAATCTCCATTTGTTTGGCTTTCATAATTCAAGCGTGATGCATTCCTCTTGTAGCAGCCAATCATTGATCAGCATTCTTCATGAGTTTAGTTGATCCTATCAGTCCTGATCCTGACTGACCACATGAACCAATCAGTGCTCTGCATTTTATATGAACTTCTCAATAACTGTTAATAATGTCAACTTAACTTTATTCAGAAACACCTTAACTTTAGTTACACACAAAACCTTTCTAAAGCGTTAAAGGAAAAGCTCACCCAAAAATTTGCTGAATTTTAACTCACCATCAGGCCATGTAGGAGAAATGTAGCATTCCGTCACTTGCTCACCAATAAATCCTCTGCAGTGAATGGGTGCCGTCAGAATGAGCCCAAACAGCTGATAAAAAACATCACAATAATCCACACCACTCCAGTCTATAAGTTCTTTTGAAGAGAAAAGCTGTGTTCGTAAGAAACAAATCCATCAAGGCATTTTTAACATTCTCATCTGAATTAGGTGAGAAATATGCACAGATCAAGCACCATTTACAAGCAAAAATGGTCCAAAAAGGTCTAAACACATATGTTGGTAGATTTTGGAGACATTACTTGATGGAGTGGAGTGGTGTGGATTGCTTGTGGATCATTGTGATGTTTTTATCAGCTGTTTGGACTCTCATTCTGACGGCACCCATTCACTGCAGAGGATTCATTGGTGAGCAAGTGACAGAATGCTAAGTTTTCTTAAAATCTGAAACACACTGATCTACATCTTAGATAGATAGCCTGAGAGTGCATTTTCAGCTAAATTAAATTTTGGGGTGAACTATTCCTTTAGCAGTCTTCAGAAATTCACCAGAACTTATACTATAAAAACTTATACTTACCAATGAAAAATGTAAATGCAAAACAACTTTTAAAGCTATACAAGTTGAAACACTTTTGTAAGATTTGCCATGTGTGTTCTTCCTTTTAGCGTGATAATATTTTGTAAACACCAAAGTGCTACAAAACTGAACCTACAAATCCTGTATTAATAATGGGAAGGTTGTCGAGGGATGAAATGGCATGGTTAAAGGTGATGTGTATAATATCTACAATTTTTCAAGATCACAAGATCATCTGCAGATGGATGTTTTTGTTGAAACTCATTATTTTGTGTTTGCATTTGGTGCTGCTAATGGGACAGAAATGATACGCTTCATTTTAAAGGTGATTGAGGTTTAATTTATTACAATGTTTTTCTTAGGCGTCCCTGGGTGTGTGGCATCTCCTCTTTAGGCATAGATCACACCAGCATTCTGGGAGACACCATTGAGAAAATTGCCTGGCAGAAAGGAGGGATTTTTAAGGTGAATATTTGTTGCTCTTGTGTGAAAAAGAATTTAAAAACATTGCATGTTGGAAGGTTTTCAGTGAATGTGTTTATTGCAGCCAGGAGTTCCTGCATTCACAGTCAAACAGCCTGATGGGCCGATGAAGGTGCTTCAAGAGAGAGCGGAAGAAATTGGGGTGAGAAATACAAACAAGCACTTCTAATACTCAATTCAAAATGCAGTTAATGTGCTTACATTGTTCTCTGTTTCTCTCCCAGTGTTCGTTATCAGTGTGTCCTGATCTGGAGGAGTATCAAGGCGAGGGTTCGCTCAGACTGGGTTTAGCCGGTCACCATCAGCGCAGTAACGCTTCTCTGGCTCTACAGCTCTCACACACCTGGCTGCAGAGACACTTCCTCACAGGTGCGTGTTTCTGACTGTTTGTGGGCTAGTTCGCACATTTCAGTTTGTGTTTTTAATCAGCTGTTTGTTCCTCAGATCCTGTGTCATCATCTCCAGTGGAGTTCAGCGGTGTGAGTCCAGCGCCAGCCTTCCAGCCCAGTCCCGCGATGATCAAAGGTCTGCAAAAACACACTATACAGCCCAATTAAAAGCTCATTTTTGGAACTTTGTGAACTGCTTTGATGTGAGCTGCCTACATAGGCAGCAACAAGTAAGAGACAGGGATGTTATTGCTGAATTTCAAAATGTATTTCATACACAAAAACCTTCTCAAATATATAATTAAAACGGCCACTTTTGAGATTTGAACTTGCAGCCTTTTGGTTACTTGTCCTGATAATTAATCACTACAGTTACAAAATGACTAAATTACAGTCTTGGAAAGGTCATAGTGCATTTTGTAGTTAATATACATATGATGTTTTCACAGGTCTTGCGGAGACTGAGTGGCCTGGGCGCAATCAGACACTAAAACACGGTCCTGTGACGTATTTCCTGGACGGAGCTCATACCACACGCAGCATGCAGGCCTGTGTCTGCTGGTTCAATGAGATCGCACCACAACATGAGATAAACGCAGGGTTAGAAGGCCTTCCTCTTTTACTCAGGCAGTAGTGCATAGTGTTATTAAAAGGGTAGTTCACCCAGAAATGAAAATGGTAATTAATCATTTTTGGGTTACCCAACAGGTCATGGGTTCCATTCCCAGGGATGCTGTGAACTGATCAAATGCATGTATACGTTGAATGCTGTGCAAGTCGTTTTAGATAAAAGCATATGCATAATGAAACTGTGTAAATGTAAAGAAGAACCAAAACGATCTGTTTTCTAAAATACTTTCATGATTGTAACTTTTAAAACTAAAAGGTTTAAATGCAAATCTAAATGCATGTAGTAGAAATTTAAGAATATGTTCAGTGGAGCCAAACAGTGGTTCTTGAATTGTGTGTATCAGCAGACATTGGCTAATTTTTGTTGGTGTTTAATGCTCTTTGTGTTTGTAGTGGTCCGGTGGTGAGGGTGCTCTTATTCAACGCTACAGGAGAGAGAGACTGTGCTGCTATGCTCAAACTGCTCATAGTGAGTTATTTCACACTTTTTAATCGTATTAATCTGCGCTAAGCCAACCAGACTTATGTTTGTTTGTATTATTATCATTCTAACGATTGTTCTTGGTTTTAGCCCTGTCATTTTGATTTTGCCGTGTTCTGTCCGAACATCACGGAGGCCATAGCGACCTGTAATGCAGGTAAGAGATGCGTCCAGCACTCCGTGTCTTAAGAGTGCTGACTAACTAGGCAACATGATATGGATAAATTGAACTTTTAGCATGAAAGTTGATGAAGGCTTTTTAGATTTTGCCTTTATAGATGTATTGACCAAAATATACAGCACAGTCAGGCGATCCCAAAAAGCATTGCAATGATATATATTTTTTTAATGTTATATGTAATTTTGTATAATATATTCAAAATATATTTTATAAAATAAATACTTTTTTTGGGGATTTAATTTATTAAAAATGTAATTCAAGTTTAAATTAAATTATACTGAATTACATTTTTTTTTTTTTTTTTTTTATTCAATACTGAAACATTGATAAAAATATTTCAGGAAACTCATTTAAAATGTGCTTTTATATTCAATATTTGTAAGCATTACCTTTTTATTTTATGCTTTTTAGAGTATTGAGTTGTTTACTTATGTAGGAAACTTTTTCCTCGTCGAAGCGGAGACCAGGAGATGTTGGGATATCTTTCATACAGAAGTTACTCTTTATTGAGAGCTCGCTGTGCGTCGCTGCAGTCATCCAAGTCTAACTGAAGCAGTGATGCATTGTAGTTTATATACATTTAGGGGGCAGTGCTTAGGAATGGAAACAAAGCACCTGGGTGACGACCTTAAACAAAGCATGCAAATGAAGTATTCAGGTATAGCAACCTGCCCCATTTAACCACTCCTAATCCAATCAGCATAACTGCCCAAAGATTGGGGAAGGGGCACCAAGAGCCATTACAAACAAAAGGTGAGAGTCTCCGAGAATGGCTCGTTGGACTTAAAATAAGAGAACAGGAACTGGCAGGAACCTCTTGTTACAAACTTTGTTTAACAGAATCGTTCATCTGATGTCATCATCAATACAATGTACCTAACTTTTTCAGTTTATATACTATTACATTGGAACCAAGATTTAACATTTTATGACTTTGTAATCCAACACTTAGCAAAATGTTAACATCAGACTATGTGCTGTTATGTTGAGTTTTTGAGAGATTCCTGATAATTTTACATGAAGGTTGTTTCAGATAAATCACTTAAAATACATTACAAAGTATTTTTTTTTAATAACACACTCTGTCTTTCAGACCAGCAGAACTTTAATGTGTCTGTGGAGAACATGCTGACACGTTGCCTGGACAACCAGCAGAGCTGGCGCGTTCTGAATGGCCAGGAGGTGAAGCCAGAGGCGGAGCTTCTGATCAGAGGTGGTTTGCCATTGGTGGCAGAAAGACACAGCGACACGCTGGTGTTTCCCTGCATCCTCAGCGCCCTGCAGTGGATCAGTCAGGGAAGAGACTCAGTTCTGTCGGACCCAAACAAATGTGCCATACCCGTTAAACCTAGCATAAATGCGAAAGCCTCTCCGCTACGAGAGGCTGTAAACATACACGTCCTCATCACAGGTAGTTTACACCTGGTGGGAGGGGCTTTAAAACACTTGGACCCTGCTTTAAACTCATAACGGATATATGCATGTGTCTGCAGTGCCAGACATCCAGTCAAACACAGCAAGTGCACCACCTGTGCCTGAACCCTCTGTCCCAGTACTTTCAAAGGAGTAGTTCACACAAACATTTTCTGAAAGTTTACTCCCTCTCAGACTAAGATGTAGATGAATTTGTTCCTTCATCAGAACCGGTTTGGAGAAATTCACCTCTTGCTCACCAGTGGATCCTCTGCAGTGAATGGGTGCCGTCAGAATAAGAGTCCAAACATCTGATAAAAACATCACAATAATCCACACCGCTCCAGTCCATCAGTTAATGTCTTGTGAGGGGGAAAAAAGCTGAATGTTTGTAAGAAAATTCATCATGAAGGCGTTTTAACTTGAAATCACATTTGTTTAGAACAGTTTTAGGCTGTTTTGGCTAGTAAACGGTGCTTGATCTGTGCATGTTTTTTTACCCGATTTAGACGAGACAACTTATTCACTGTAGAAAGCAATATTACGGACTCATATTTTAGCTGAAATCAAAGGTTTAAAGCTAAAATGTCTTAATGGTGGATTTGTGTTTATAATCGTGCATCTTTTTTTTCACAAGATGTTAATTGATGGACTGGACTGGAGTACTGTGGAGTACTTGTGGATTAATGTGATGTTTTTATCAACCGTTTGGACTTTCATTCTGACGGCACCCATTCACTGCAGAGGATCCATTGGTGAGCAAGTGATGGAATGCTAAACAGATTCTCCAAATCTGATGAACAAACAAACTCCGCTACATCTTGGATGGCCTGAGGGCGAGTACACTGTCAGCTAGAACTATTCCTTCAACAGTTCACTCTGAAGATTTACTGCAAAATACAGCAAATCATGGATGAAATCTTTTCTTCTTGAATCCATGCATTCTACGTCCTGAAGAGCATTGGACCAGTTCATCAGTTTATGTAAAAAGCACATAAATCCGAATCTACTTGAGCTGTTTATGTTTACTTTATTGGGATACTTTAATTTGAAGTACTTCAAGTGCATCCAGATCATTTTCTGTGTAAGCTTCTTTATTTTACACTACAGTTTTGAAGTTTTTAACCGGATCTTTGCATTAATGAAATAGAAAGTTAGTGTTCATCGGTGTTTGTGTTGTTTTTTTTATTGCACTGAAATAATTGTGCCATATATAAGACAATGTTCTCATAATTATGTAATATTAATGTGTCATTTCTAACTCATGCATGGGAAAGTCTGCATTCATAAGTGGATGCAAAACAATGTTCAAAGCACGTCAACACTGTGGTGCCCACGTCTGTTCATAGTGAATAAAAATGTTAAATGTTTTGTGTGTGTGTGTATATACATCAGAGGACTGTAGGTGTATAAAAATGGACAGTCAAATATGACTTCTGTTTTGAATTTTAATGTAATTTAATTTTTTGTAGCATTTTATGAATTGTAATAGACAGGAGTGTGTATAATCTAGATACAAACAACTATTTTCAAATGCAGCCTGGATTTTTGCTTACTTGGTTTTGGGATAATTTTGTTATATGAAAGATTAGATAATTATTTTAACAATAATGTGACTAAATATTAATTTGATCAATAAGGATCACATCACTCTTGTCTTAAATTACCATACGGTGCTATTAAAAAAAATTATGTGCTGTACATACTAGATGGAAAATTAAAAAATTCAAAGAAGTTTGTGTCTATATTGTATTAATTCTTATAACATATAATATTTAATTTTTTGATTGATTGATTTTTTTTGCATATACAATGTCCAATTTTTATCCTAATGAAATATGAGCCTATTGAATACGTTTCAATCTACAATAATAATAAATTAAAATATATTTGATTGTAGTCGAGTAGTTTTGTGTAATAACTGCGGATCTTCCGGGCGGCAGGCGGCGGTAGAGTTTTTCTTGACTTCGTTGAATCTGTCCTGCGGACCGCAGAGGAACAGCAAGGATGCAGCGCGACAAAACCGGAAGCTCCGGCGGTGGGGATAAGTACGAATATTTTAATAATATTCTATCTTTTACCAGTCATTTAAAGTATTAAAAAGTCGATTTTATTTATCTTTAACATGTCAAGCACACATTTGTACGGTTTAAATACAGTTCGTCGTTTAAACGACGGCGTAAAGCTGATATTTGTGCGTGTGGGTTTGGTTTTTGTGTTTGCCGGGGCCGAGCGAAGAACACGAAATCACCCACACAACCAAAACAGCATCTTAAAAGACTCCATATTGTCGTATTTAAAACATAAATGTGCCTAAATGCGTTTGTACGAATCTTGTGAATATAATTAGCTCAATGTAAGAACATCTCCATCGTGTATTAAATCAAATGTGTGTGTTTAGGCCGGACAGAGAGACCGCCATCATGTCTAAATACTATGATGGGGTCGAGTTTCCCTTCTGTGATGAATTCTCGAAATATGAGAAGCTGGCGAAGATCGGCCAAGGCACCTTCGGGTCAGTATTTGATGCTTGTGTGAGAAAATGCACCTTAAATCTGTTTATTACTGCTGTGATCCACTGTCAGGAAAACAGTGGCTGTTAAAATGTTTATAGGGATCTTTGTCGTTAAAGGAATAGTCCTAGTTCAGCCAATTTGCTGATAGTTGGCTCACCCTCAGGCCATCCAAGATGTAGATGAGTTTTTCTTCATCAGATTTGGAGAAATGTAGCATGACATTACTTGCTCTCCAATAGATCCTCTACAGTGAATGGGTGCCGTCAGAATGAGAGTACAAACAGCATCACAATGATCCACACCAGTCCAGACAATCAGTCAACAACATGTGAAGCGAAAAGCTGTGTGTTTGTAAAAAAGAAATCCATCAAGATGTTTTTAACTTCAGAGCGAGTCCTCTATTATGGACTTGTATTTTGGTCAGAAGCGACTATTTAAAGTTAAAAATGTTTTGATGGATACTTGTGGGTTATTGTGATGTTTTTATCAGCTGTTTGGACTCTCATTCTGACGGCACCCATTCACTGCAGATGATCCATTGGTGAGCAAGTGATGAAATGCTACATTTCTTCAAAGCTGTTCTGATGAAGAAAAACTCTCCACCGTCTTGAATGGCCTGTGTAAATTTTCAGTAAATTGTCATTTTGGGGTGAACTATTCCTTTACCTTTATGCTATATTTTGGTTTAGATGTAACCGGTGTGATTGCTGGTTGGGTTACCTCTGAGGTTGAGTGATTTTCTGATGTTTTGTCTCTGTAGGGAGGTGTTCAAGGCCAAACACAGACAGACGGGGAAGAAGGTGGCTTTAAAAAAAGTACTTATGGAGAATGAGAAAGAAGGGGTGAGAACATGCAGCTCTATCCTACATTGAAATCAAGTTATACAGATTCTGGTCTCTTAATTATAAATGCAGACGTCACACGTTTCAGTGCGTTTGTGCTCTTCTGCTCAGTTTCCCATCACTGCTCTGAGGGAAATCAAGATCTTACAGCTGCTGAAACATGAGAATGTGGTGAACCTCATCGAGATCTGCAGGACAAAAGGTGAAGACTTAGAAAATCTGTTTATTAAGACTTTCCATGGTGTATATGCTGTCATAAATAAGATGCACAGCTGCTTTTTACATGCAGCCGCAGCATAAATGTGCTACAAGAATCTGGAAATATTCTTTTTTTTTTTTTAATTGATTTTCAGACCTTAAAAAGTCATTGAAATTAGTACAATCGTAAAAGTTATGGACACTGACAATGTTTTTTGTTTTGCTCTGCTGAAATATTTCTTTGGCTAGACACGCCGGTGTGATTAATATCAGTCTGTCCATCGAGGGTCTGATTAATGTACAAATGTCTTCAATAAGTACAATTATTTCTTACCAGAAAAGGCATTCTCTGGAAAATGATTTTTAAGAGATCCTTAAGGCCCATTCACACCAAGAGTAATAATTATGACGATAACTATATTAGCATCCACACCAACGCGTGATAACTTTGTTTATTATCAACATGTCGCATATTGTGTCACTTTAAATGTTTGAGCTCTTTAAAGTCTGATTGACTGCCAGTGTTTTTGTTCATCAGCGGGAAAAATAATTCTGAAAGTGATTCCAATGAATGTTCCTCTTTGTCATTGAACTTTACAGTTATTATAGTAATCGTTATAGTTATCATCTTTGGTGTGAATGGCCCTTCCTGCAGTAATCATTGTAAATTCATGAATCAAAAAGTGTAACTATGACTGGAGTTCCTGTTTTTCACTCTATATCAAATAGTAGACAGTGTGTTAAATTACGTGACGTCTTGCGTTTGATTGGCCGATTATTATAACAGTTTATTTTCCTCATCTCTTCCCCTCCAGCGACCCAGTTTAACCGTTATAAGGGCAGCATCTATCTGGTGTTTGATTTCTGTGAGCACGACCTCGCTGGTCTGCTGAGCAACGCTAATGTTAAATTCACTCTGGCTGAGATTAAGAAGGTGATGCAGATGCTGCTGAACGGACTTTACTACATACACAGAAACAAGGTAAGACAACGTGATCGCTTAGTTTCCCTGCTAGTATTCACAGATTATGTGATGTGAATGTGGCTAAGAAAGGGTCGGGGTTGTCACTGTGACGCTTCCAGTCTCAGACTGAAGTATTGTGTGTGTTTATATCAGATCCTCCACAGAGACATGAAAGCAGCCAATGTTCTGATCACCAGAGACGGCGTCCTGAAGCTGGCTGATTTTGGATTGGCCAGAGCGTTTAGTTTGGCTAAGAACAGTCAGGGGAACCGCTACACGAACCGGGTCGTCACACTGTGGTACCGACCGCCTGAACTGCTGCTGGGTAAGTGGAACACATCTTAAACACTTGTAGTGGGATATAATTATTGGCTTTTCACTGTGAGTATTTGTTTTTTGTTAGGTGAGAGAGACTACGGGCCTCCCATAGATCTGTGGGGTGGAGGGTGTATCATGGCGGAGATGTGGACCAGAAGCCCCATCATGCAGGGCAACACAGAACAGCACCAGCTCACGCTCATCAGTCAGCTGTGTGGCTCTATTACTCCTGAGGTAACACACGCACAGCTATACTTCAGACCTCTTTACACATGGGTTTTACATCTACTTTGGGTGGTCAGATCACAAATGAGACGGATTACCATTTAGATCTAATATTAGCATGTTCAAATGTGTCTGAAGTGTCCATTTCTGATCTGATTTTGTCAAAATAATATAAGAGAGAGCTTAAAATGTCATTATTATACACATACATGCTAGTATTTTTTTCTTTATTTGTTTATATTTTTGAAAAAATAACTACAAAAAGTAAAAATATGAAACCGAGATTATTTATTTATTTTTTGCTTATAGTTATCATAAAATGAATACAAGAACAAATATGAAGCTTAATCCCATGCAAATTGTTTAATTAATCTGTTTGCATATTTCACCAAATGAGTACGAAAAGCATAAATATAAAACTTGAATTCATGCTCTATATTTATTTGAATTTATGCATATTCATGCATATATTTAACAATATTCATGTGAATCATATTTAACAAAAGGAGTAAAAAGCATAAATATAGAACTTAAATCCATGTTAATTTTTTAAATGTATATTTGCATATATTTAACAGAAGTACAAAAGGCATGAATATAAACCAATTGAATTATTAATTAAATATTAAATTGCTTTTTGAAATTTATTTAACCAAAATGAGTACAAAAATCATAAGTATGAAGCTTCAATTCATGTAATTGAAAAAAAAAGATTATTTGCATATTTCACAAAATCAGTACAAAAAGAATAAATATGAAACTGGAATTTATTAGCATATATTTGTATAAAAATCATAAATATGAAACACGATTCAAGTCTTTACGTCTGTGTTCCGTGCTGTCTCAGGTTTGGCCCGGTGTGGATAAGAAGTATGAGCTGTATCAGAAGATGGAGCTTCCTAAAGGTCAGAAGCGTAAGGTGAAGGACAGACTGAAGGCTTATGTGAAAGACCCGTACGCTCTGGACCTCATCGACAAACTGCTGGTTCTGGATCCGGCTCAGAGAATAGACAGCGACGACGCACTCAACCACGACTTCTTCTGGTCCGACCCCATGCCCTCTGACCTCAAAAACATGCTCTCCACACACAACACCTCCATGTTTGAGTACCTGGCGCCGCCGCGCAGGAGAGGTCACATGCCCCAGCAGCCAGCCAATCAGAACAGAAACCCTGCCACCACCAGCCAATCAGAGTTCGACAGGGTTTTTTGAATAATCCAGCTGGCTGTGATTGGTCAAGGAGAGAGAGACTTCTGATTGAATAGGAGGAACCTTTAGGGCTCTCACCTGATTACAAAATATAAGACATTTCCATGTTTATCTTGAGTGATTTTCCATCACAGTGTTGTATTGGACATCAATGAAGGCAGATACAGTTCTTGTTGTTTAGTGTTTGCACTCACAGAAGCGTTATCTAGATGACAAAAAATACTGATCATTGATCAGACGAGCCCAGTTGATATGAATTACTGAATCCATACTGAGCTGAACCAGTGACAGTACGAGTTTATTGTGCTGCCAGTGCATTGTGGGAGAGAAAAAGAAGTGTACTTAATGTTTTGAGGCACAGATTCAGTGTAGTGTTCGATAAATGTCTGCTTCTTCCACTGAAAATACTTTTTGAAAATATGTTTAGTCCGGGAGAGCATTACCTATTATTTAAACAGCTTGTCATCATCTTTTCAGATTTAATTGTGTTAATATAGTTTTTTTTAAAAGATGTTTTTATTTGTAAGATCATGTGTTTGTGTTGGGATATTGGTGTATAAGTTACTTCTAAGTATAATACACTAATAAAACCTTTCACATTTTCCACCCTTGTTTTGTGATTTCTGGGGTAACTGTGGAGAAACTTTATTTGAGGAAAAAGGTATTTATTTATAAGTCTGATTCCGTTTCAACACTTAAAATAAATTTGTGTTTGGATCTGGATGAAATATCACCTACTAACAAATCCATTTGTATAAGTGTTCATAAGAATTTACAACTTACAGGTAATGAAGATTTAAAATCAGTGAAAATCAAATCAAAACAAAACCAAATCTTTTGTTCCCCTGCTCTGCTGACTGTTTAGTCGGGTCAAGAAGTCAGAGGGACTCGACTGTTTATTTGAACTTTAATCAACTTGGAAAAAGGAACTTACTAAATACAAGTATTAAATTGAATAATTCAAATCAAATAATATTAACTAACTAACTTACCAACCTACAAATAACAACCAAAGACTACCAGACAGTTAAATGCATGCAATGCGGTGCTTGGGCCCATCATCACTGATTACAGCTGTATTCAATTGTTTATGTGGATAGACATTTTTGTCACATAACTTAGTTTCAATAGACAACATAGTTTTGTTTCCTGGTCCAAGTGTTTGTTGCCATTTAATTGTTTATATTGTTGTCTCTTTAAACAGCATCTATACCTCAGTCTCCTGTGAGACGGATGCTAGGGCTGCTCAGTGGAAACTCAGACTACAGTGATGCCATGATTACAATGGCCAAGCAGCTTGAAAAGATGCAGCACAACCTGACACAACAGATCTCTGCATTTGACTGTTTTGGTAAAGGGATGTCTGTGTCAAAACGTGCAGCAGTGTTAAAACAAGCTGCTTGATGACCAGGTCCTATTATTAGCTGTCAGCCAACAGCAGTTGCCCGAAAAACATCTAAGACTTGTTCTAGGCAGCGTTTGACAGCTGGACGCCCCAGAAAAAGTAGTTCTGGTTCAGAGCATGGCTACAGCAGATATACAGGAAAAAGGGCTGTCAGGGTTTGCCACAAATTGTCAGAATCTGTGGCAATGAATTACTTGCATCAAGCTTAAAAAGGTACAAATATTTGTATGGTGTGGGAGGGGGGTGTTTTTAATTTGTTCATCCTGAATGTTAATTAGTAGAGGAGTTAATGCAAACAAAGTATTATTTATGAATTCTAGACTAGGACTGCAGGTTATGAAGCCATATTTAAATTCATATTTGGACACTTGTTAATAATAGCAACTGCACAGAAAAATAAATAATTTCTTGCCTCCTTTTTAAAGTTTTTATAGCAACTGTGCATTGTATTTAATGTTGTTTTTGTGTAAAATGGCATTTTTGTATTTTATGCATATAAATAAATAAAGCATTGCATGGCCAATCAGCTCTGTGATCATTAGTAACCATTAGGTGAATGCAGACATGATTTTGAATCGTTCTTGGGGTACATTAATGCGGCTTCAAGTCAAACACACCTACACTCTAAAAAGGCTGGGTTAAAAAATAACCCAACCTTAATCCAGCCGCTGGGTAACTATGGGACAGAACACACGCTGGGTTGTTTTGACCCAAGTGCTAAGTTTAACCATTTGACCCAGAATGCTGGGTTGTTTATTTAACCCAACCGGTGGGTCAGGTTAACTGTGTTGCTGGGTTAAACATTACCTAAACATTGGGTTATTTGTGGCCTCATTGCCTTGCTACCTTTATATTTACCAATATTACCAATAATAATAAATAACAATCACAAAGAAATGTAAAATTATAATTTTTCTGTAATACAATTACACAACACAAAAAGTGCAACTGTAAATATCAATTTAACGAGTTTTCACATTTCTTTTTAAAAAATTTTTTGAATGGGTGCTACACTGTTACACATTACACCCAATCCCTACAGACACAAATAAAATGTTTTTTGTAGATCAGTTTCTTTAAAAAACAAAACTTTGTAAACTAGGTACTGTAGATTCCTATTCTTTGTCAACATTGCAGCATCATAACACTATAAAACTGATTATTGCCACATGAGAATCAGTTCAAACATTGTGGCATTAAACCTAAGCCAAACAAAGAGACCTACAACAGACAATACATGTGACAAAAAATGTAAACGTTACGTTACAAGTGGCCAGAAAAAACGGTTGCCCTCAAATACTTCACACATGAAGACTCATGTCCATCAATATGATATACTGCATGCTGGAGAAATTCCCAGGAAGGGAATAGGTAGCTAACATCAAGCACAAAAAAAGGACTTGAAAAAGATAAACAGCCTCAAGCAACAAGTCCGTTTCAATGGCATGCCCCGAAACAATGGTGAAGGTGTGGGATGTCGTCTCGTCACCAAGGCACAGAATGTGCAGGAATGCATCACCATGTTGGTCCCCGTCACCTGTTAATTACACAACACTTAGTCTTGCAACATAACTTACATTTTTACAAGTTGTAACATTTAAGTTGATTTAAATAAATAACGTTTAAGTGTATTTTATGGAAATCAGCCAAACCATCTGAGTTTTCCTGTGAACTGGGTCTGGTAAAGTTTGCTCAAACTAAATATTTATTGTGTTACTGATTTAGGTTTCTTTCTGCTTACTGGCACTTCTTGGTTGTCTACCTACATTTCATCCAACCAACATGGCATAAATTATGGGGTATTTAAAGCCCCCAGTGTATATATATATATACAGTACTGTGCAAAAGTTTTAGGCCACTAGTATTTTAGCCAGCTAAATAAAAAAATGGTTTTGTCAGTTATTTTTATCATTTGCTGTAATGTGTCTGTAGGAAATATCAGTTTACATTTCCAAACATTCATTTTGCAATTAATTATAATAATCCAGTGACGTTTTTGTTTGATCTGATCTGGTCATCATCAGTCTGTCTGGATTGGAATGACATGAAGAAACAGAATAAACTGAGACAGACTAAAATCCAGAAGAACTGTGGCAATGTCTCCAAAAAGCTTCAAGAAACCTCCTGCAAAGCTCCTGAGAAACTCTGCTCAAGTGCAGCGAGGGCAAAAGCTGCTTTAAATTTAAAGGATGATCACACCAAATGTTGATTTAATTTAGTTAATAGAAGTTATTTGATAAAGAAAATCTATTTATGACATTATATTTGACAGCATGCTCATTTTACAGCATTTTTTCACAAGTGTCTAAAACTTTTAACAGTACTGTAGCTTTGCAGGTAGGTTCTTGAAGCATCTTGGAGATGTTGCCACAGTTCTTTTGGATTTAGTTTGTCTCAGTTTCTTCATGTCACTCCAGACAGATTCGATGATGATCAGATCCGATCTGTGTGGAGCACTGGCTGTTGTCAGACATTCACTGGATTATTACAATTAATTGCAAAATGAATGTTTGGAAATGTAAACTGATATTTCCTACCGACACACTAAAGCAAAAGATAGAAATAACTGACTTAAAACCATTTTTAACTGTTGAAAATACTAGTGGCCTAAAACTTTTGCACAGTAGGGTATAACGGGGCTAAAGGCACCTTTGATATTATTTTCATCTAAACCACTAGACACAAAAATGTGGAGTAGCACTTTGCAAAACATTCGCTTTTCAACATGCACGATTTTATTTTGTCTGATCTTTGACGCGATCACACGCAGCAGTGCAAAGTTGATTCTGTGCTTACTTGATCTTATATTTTATGTTTTTTAAAATGTTGTAGATTTAAGTAGCAAATGAGAATCGCTAAAAATAATGCATATATTTTGAGACAAAGGCCTTCTTTATGATTTTCAGTTTTGTTTAAGATAATTAAAGCAACAGTTTTAAAATAAAGAAAATATGTAAAAGTATGTATTTGGGGTAAAACGCGCCTCTGCTGTTGGGGCTAAAGGCGCACCGTAATTAACATGATAATTAATAGATGGCTGACTTTTCCATTTGTTGACATGGTTAGATTCATATGGTAAATATCATATATTATGTTGTTATAAACATCATATATATTAAGTATGTATCCATATTAATGTGCGGTCCCCATTTTGGGTTGTGCACTCAAGGTCTTTGGGGTCTCTGGAGACCCCAAGCAACAAAATGTAATTTTGTAGCAAAATAATTTTTTTTTTTTTTTAAACCAATGTAATTTTACTCTGTTTATTAATGTTTTTACTCCACATTTGTGTAGTTTTTGGAGGATTTATGATATTTTTTTTAAATTTATATAAATAAATAAAAAAATATTTTTTATATAGGTTTTTATACAAAAAACAGCTTTTTATCTAAATTTAACTTAATAAAAGACCCACATTTCTAACTTTCATTCATGGGGATAACATGGATCATTTGACATAATTTAGTGTAAAATTTTTGCCCATATTTTGGAAATTGCAGTTTCAAAATTAAAAAATTATCATTTTTACCACTAGATGGCTGCAGAGCTCCACTATTTACTATTTGCTATTTGACCAACTGAAAGATATCTTTTCACAAGTTTTTTTCAGTTGGATTCATATCTACATATTATGAAATCACAATTATAACAATAAAAATTATTTTTGTCAAAGTTTTGCATTTTTAGAACTGAAAAAAAATCAATTTTTCAATAATGTTACATTATGATTCGAATCAAACCTGAACAAGATGTTACAAAGAGAAAGGCTGGAGTCTTTAGAGTTTATCATTTATTTCAATCATCTGTGTTTCATATAATTTTAAAAGTGTGTGTGTGTGTGTGGGTGGGTGTGTGTGATTGTGTGTGTGTGCATTGTCGATGTGTCAGTATCACCAATTTATTTTTGTGGTGGCTCTGCATTTCAGATTATTTTATTTGACAAATTATAAAAGAGCAGTTTTTTTTAGTCTCACAAATTTATTCCTCTGTGTTTGTGTGTGACTGTGTGTGTGTTCACAGCATGATCATTTTGCAATATTGGAAGTGTACCACTTCATTTCTGTCCATGTGTGTTCTGTGTTGTTTCTGATTTTGAGGATGAATTTTGTCTATTTTCTATGCGGGGTTTCTTCAAATAAAATAATCCAAAGTGCAAAACCACCACAAAAATAAATTGGTGACACTGACACATCGACAATGCACACACACACACACACACACACACACACACACACACACACACACACACACACACACACACACACTTAAAATTATATGAAAAACAGATGATAAACTCTAAAGACTCCAGCCTTTCTCTTTGTAACATCTTGTTGAGGTTTGATTCGAATCATAATGTAACATTATTGAAAAATTGATTTTTTTTTCAGTTCTAAAAAGGCAAAACTTTGACAAAAATAATTTTTATTGTTATAATTGTGATTTCATAATATGTAGATATGAATCCAACTGAAGAAAACTTGTGAAAAGATATCTTTCAGTTGGTCAAATAGCAAATAGTAAATAGTGGAGCTCTGCAGCCATCTAGTGGTAAAAATGATAATTTTTTAATTTTGAAACTGCAATTTCCAAAATATGGGCAAAAATTTTACACTAAACCATGTCAAATGATCCATGTTATCCCCATGAATGAAAGTTAGAAATGTGGGTCTTTTATGAAGTGAATTTTACATAAAAAGCTGTTTTTTTGTATAAAAACCTATATAAAAATGTCTTTTAATTTATTTATATAAATTTAAAATATATCATAAGTCTTCCAAAAACTACACAAATGTGGAGTAAAAACATTAATAAACAGAGTAAAATTACATTTGTTTAAAAAAAATAATAATTTTGTTAAAAAATTACATTTTGTTGACCAAAAGACCTTGAGTGCAACTATTTTTTTCACACCAACATACCAATTGTATTTTTTATTTGTAGATCTAGAAAGTGTTGACGGCCGTACAAAGTCTCATGCCATTTGGAAAAAGAGAACATTTTTGAAAAATTTAGCAAACTTCATTTGCGGGTCAAAAAGACCCAGAGGGCCGCATAAGGGTTAAAGATAATCACAATGTTTAAAATTAAACCATCATATTTAAAAACATGATATTTATCATATAATAAAATATAATTTGTTGTTAGCCTACTACTGTAAATATATTTTCAATTATTATTGAATCTCCTTCAATACTTTCAGAATCTTTACTTATTAAAATGACTTTATTTCTGTATTTTAAAATATATTTTTATATTAACATTTTAATGACAGTAGGCCTATATTTATCGAACACCTTTTTTTTTTTCCTTTTTCTTTTTTTTAAATTAAGCAGAAAACAGAACAAACTTTGCTAAAGTGATTGTTTTTAACAAGTATTAACTTAGACATTATAAAAAAAAACATTATTTTAGCTGAAGTATTTGTATCAATACCGTGAGCCCCGTGTGTGGGGTAAAAGGCCCCCTTTGTCACTTCATACATTTATAGATTTTGAAACAAAATAAACAACTTGAATGACTTATTTTCACACAAAATCTGTTGCTCCATTAATGTTCAACACAACGTATATATTTTCTATACTGTGTATAGAGTAGAAAAAGTAAAAGAAACTTACAGGTTGTACGTCAAATGAATGACTTCCAGGATTCTGGTTGTGGGTCTGAAGACCTTTCCTCCGTTCTTGTATATTGATTTGGAGAAGCAGAGTGGGCAGGACTTTGAAAGCACTCTCCCTTTCAGCATCTAAACCATAAGAATAATACAGTGCAAGCTGTGAAACTGATCTCACAATCAAAGATGTTAGTGATGTTAGTGACGTTCTGGCAGAGGTGCTGCTGCTGTGTACACTCACAGAAAACAATGTGCTCAAATTTTAAAGATGTGGGACAGCTCCTGTAATATCGCCTTGACTATCGACATCAGCTCTCAGCGATATCTTTAACTATCGTCAATACACTATAGGCTACTATCGTCTATCTGCACAACCCCACTAACAATTTAACCATTTCAAATTTCTGTAAACGAAACCATAAAATCTAAATGATTTCTTACCATGCCAAGTTTTTCTAGAAGCCTGGGGAACTCCTTCAAGATTTCTGGGATGCTTCTAGACCCATTGCTGCGAATCCACCATTTCTCGATTTTTTTGGGGATGCAAAACAAATTCTGTAAAATAAGGATGAAAAACTGGGTTAAAAGCTAGCAAAACCATACAGTATGCCAGTCTGGAAATCCAGTGATCTGCCTATTATTCATCAATCTCAAATACAAATTGTTATTTCTAACAATAACATATAAAGAACACATTACATGCCCTGCGTCCCAATGTGCATCCTATCTGCCCTAAATAGTATTGAAAATTACTACTATCACATAGAGTTTAGGATGGATAGTATGCACGCAGGCATAGCCTCTCTAACTTACTGTTAACCTGGATACACTTGTGTTCTGATTAAAGCAACAAAAGCATTCACTAAAACAGAGGAAGGACCTCAAACACCATGAGAGATTAAGTCTAACTTTAGACAACATTTTAAGTAAAATATTTAAGAATATTACATACCATTTAAGAATAATATTACATACCATTTAAGAATAATATTACATACCTGCAATATTGCGGTTTAACGTTAAGGGTAGCTGCAGCTAACGTTACCTGAGGAAAAAAGAGCGCGAAAATAAGTTATTGTTGGATTCGGCACGTCGCAGACATTTACTCTGGAAAAAAAAGACCTTAAAAGATACATTTTAGTACGAAATGATCTAATTATGACAAAACATTACAAAGCCACACAGAAACGTTACACAGACAGTAAGTTAACTGAACTTACCCCTGTATTTCTGACCTAACGATAGTTCATACCTTTTCCATGAGGCGGTAAAATATAAAACTTTTCACGTGCGCGCTCGCGCTCACACGCTCGCTCACACACACACACACACACACACACACACACACACACACACACACACACACACACACACACACACACATAACTAATATATAGCCTATATTTATAACTTTTATATAACGATAAAGAGATTGATGAGGCCTTTTTTGTCAACAAAAAATGTAAGCGGCTACTTCATTCACAGAATAACGCTAACTTTAACCCGCACAGCGACAGATCAATCAAATACCACATTAACCGTGAAATCAGTGTGCTCTCACCACAGCTTATAAAAATAGAGGTAAATAATCATATTATCATATTAATTTACCTTATAATCCTGCTTGCTGCGAGTTGCTTGACCGTCTGACGACGAGACGAGTGAAGAACCCAGAAAATTCGATGAGGAGGAAAAATAAACAAACCGGTTGGGTCAAAATAACCCAACCCAGGTGTTCAGTGGTGAAAGAACCCCTTGCAGTCATTTGACCCAGCACTAACAACCCAACTATGTGTTTACAGTACCGCAAACAACCCAGAATTATGACCCAGCACAATTAACCCAACAATGTGTTTACAGAAATAACCCAGCACTTTTAAGAGTGTAAAGTCTTTTGAATTCTGGGCTAGAACTGGTAAGGAGGTCATATTGTTTGCTATACTAAAGAATTAATGGTAATACTTTACAATAAGGTTGTAATTTTTAAAAATTAATGTATTAACTAACATGAACAAACAGTGAACAATGCATTTATTACACTATTTATTCACCTTTGTTAACGTTAATGAATCAAAATACAGTCGTTCTTTGTTAGTTCATGTTAGTTGCATTAACTAATGTTAACAAACACAACTTGAGATTTTAATAATGCGTTAGTAAATGCTGAACTTAACATAGTTGAACTAAGATTAATAAATGCTGTAGAAGTATCGTTAATTCCTAGTTCATGTTAACTAATGTTGTTAACTGTTAACTAATGAACCTTATTGTAAAGTGTTACCGAATTAATAATATGTTTATATATATTTTTTTTGTTCTGTACAGAACATGAGTGTAGTTTTTTCCGTGTCAAACCTACTCTGTGCGCGTTTTATAGCCTATGTGTGTTTTTTTGGCACTATTTTTTTTTTATACAGCCTTTTATTTAAGTTGTAAATTGTCTGTACAACGATTCATTTCTTATACACACTTGTGTGTGCCTTTTGAATTTTGGGTATCATATTAAAATTTGTTTGACTTGGTCGGTGTCATGCACACGGTGTCGCGTCATAGCTGAGTGGGCGGAGTCAGCATGGGGGAAAACCACCGGAGACCACCGTTTCGTCACAAAAACTTGGTGATCCAGATCCAACTCCTCCCACCAGTCCCACCCCCCCTGTTCCAGTTGGTGTTGTTGCAGAGAAGACGAGGTGTTCACTGCGACTCTGTGAGTAATTCTCTCTTTGTGCCTTTCTTAAAGTAACTGATAACTTCTTGGAGTTTAAGAATAATTATCATAACATGCTACCATGGTCTCAATCTGTTAATGAAACAAACGCCTTGCACCAGCTGCCTCATGACTTAGCTGTCCTTATTTTTAGTGGCTTAACAGCAAGTGCGCCTCATGAAGTTAGTAAAAGGAAAAAAGAAAAAAGAAAGGCAAGAAAATGTAAAAACGTGTATCTTTGATTTGACTCGGTCACGAGATCACTTCACTGAAGAACTGTTGATCTTGTGATGCGGTTTTAACCATCACTTGCCAACTGACCAGTTACTTTATTTAATTACCTTAAATTAAATACTGCCAAGTTTTATTGCCCAATGTTTACAGTTTTCATCTGGTGCATTTCTATTAATATATGGTGGTTCTTCGCCTCCACGTCGTGCATTCAAATCGTTTAATGCACAGCTAAATTCTTGATTCTTGAGTTTCCGGTGGCGTGTGTGACAAACGGGGCGAGTCTGCGGTGAGTTTGATTCCGCGGCTACACCTCACGACTCTTTTTTTATTTTTTTTTATTAATGCAATACAACACAGAGCTGACATTTCAAATAATACTTTTCCATAATACACAAAGTATCAAAAATATACAATGTCAACTGAAATCAAGTACTAAAGATTACATGAGAAAAAGTAGGAAAAAAGAAGAAAAGAAGAAAAACATAATAACTTGAGGGTAAGACATTTAAGAATCAATTACAGTATATAAATTAAAGTCATTGCAGAATGAAATAGTTCGTCTTGCTTTCTTATTTTCTGACATTGAAATGGTATTTAGATAATTTTTGAATTCTTTCAAAAAAAAACAATAAAATGTGGTTTGTTGTTAGTAAATTTACATTTATGAATATAAAATTTACAAAGAAAAAAAAATAAATTTATAATAAAACAAGCATTGCTTTTAGTAGAGTCAGCCTCATAATGTCCTAACATAATTCCTTTAAAAGTAATGGATACATCTTGCTGGATATTTTCATTAATAAATGAACCAATATTTTTCCAGAGTTGTTCATTATAATGACAAGTCCAAAATAAATGAAAAACAGTTTCGGTATGGAATTGACAAAATGAACATTTAGTATCAATGTTAGCCTTATATTTCTCCATAAAATGTTTAACAGGGTAAAATGTATTAATTAATTTAAAAGATACTTCTTTTACTTTATTAGTGAGGAAGTATTTCTGTTGCAAAGACCATATTTTTTTCCAATTCAAATTTCTAAATAAACTATTCCAGTAAGAGATTACAGGTGACAAAGTAGTAACTTTTTCAATAAAGAGAGATCTAATTTAATAATTTCTATCTTTTTTAGTAGAAAAACATATTTTACCTATAGTGGTATCTATTGGTTCAGGAAAAGAAGCTTTTTGAAGTGGGGAGTAACTGCTATTTTTGAAGAGCATACAAATTCCTGATGATATTGCTCCCATAACAATGGCACCTCACAACTAACTGCTCAGACTCGGGCTCCAAATGACGTCATTTACTTTACTAAAGATGGCAGCGGCCATACTGAGATGTATTCGCTTTGGAGACGCGTCGTCCATCTTTTTTTACAGTCTATGGTCACGCTGGTGGGTAACGAACAATAAAGATGTCACGGTCCTTATATGGTCCATAGGACCGTGACATCATTATTGTTCGGTTAGGAATTAAGCGTAGGAATCTCTCTCAGATCAGTCCATTAAAGGACTAGCACAACATAGACAGACAACTACATTCATACACTCGTTCTCTCTTATGAGTATATTGATGGGCAAAACAAAGCTTTTCGAAACTTTGAATCAATTGCTTAGCAAAATTCACTGTTTGTAAGCTCGAAACATCACACGCTGGAGCCTGCTGGTCAAAACGGTGTAAATACAACAAAAACTTGGGCCAAACGTGAATAAAAACACCTTTACAAACTAGTTGCTAGTGTTTTACTGAAAGTGTAATCCATTTAATGCCATTAACAAATCGTCAAATACATTCAAACATTAAGTGCTTATTTTAATATGTAGTGCTTTGTTTAGGCTAATAAGAGACAATTAACTACAGCTGTTTTAATACAGATGTGTCATTAAAAAATGTCTACAAATTTATAAAATCGATCAGAGATACAGTAACAAGATCGTCTGCTAACAAACAATTAAAATTATGAAACCTTTTGAAAAGAGATATGATCTAACAAAGCCTTATTTCGAAAGCATTCATCTCCTCAGAAGTGATTATGACATGATGGCACCTAATATTACAAATATTACTAAAGATTGTATGCAAGAAACACACACTTGTCTAAATGTTAAATCTGATGTTATTTTTGTTTAAAACAGAGAGAAAGTGGAAATTGTGAGAAAGGATGGGAAGGAAATGATGTCCAGTATATTGCAGTTTGATCATCAGAAGCACAGGATCAAGGAGAAGAAACAGATGAAGAATAAACAGAAAGAGTCACCGTCCAAAGCATTAAGAGATACAAATACAGGGAAACTTGTTAGATGTAACAGCAAGGAGCGTCTGAATCCACATTGTAAGTATTGTAATATGTTAACTCAAAATGGTCTTATAAATCCTGTAAATGGCAAAGTCTTGTTTTCCATTATCATAATCACCACCGTCCTCATGAAGTTGATTTAAACGTGCTATAGTACATACAGTGGTGTGAAAAACCCCTTCCTGATTTTTAAATTTTTTGCATGTTTGTCACACTTTAATGTTTCAGATCATCAAACAAATTTAAATATTAATTTAATAAAAGCTCCTTTAGCTTCAGAACCTGGATGACTTTCCATAATTGATGGAACCATGAATTCTGCACTCAATCAGAAAATCCTGAAGGAGGATGTCCGGCCATTAGTTTGTGACCTCGAGCTCAAGCGCACTTGGGTTATGCAGCAGGACAATGATTCCAAACACAGCAGCAAGTCCACCTCTGAATGTCTCAAGAAAAACAAAATTAAGGTTTTGGAGTGGCCAAGTCAAAGTCTGGACTTAAATCCAATTGAAATGCTGTGGCATGACCTTAAACAGTCCATTCATGCTCGAAAACACTCCAATGTGGCTGAATTAAAACAATTCTGCAAAGAAGAGTGGGCCAAAATTCCTCCACAGCGATGTGAAAGACTCATTGCCAGTTATCGCAAACGCTTGATTGCAGTTGTTGCTGCAAAGGGTGGCATGACCAGTTATTAGGTTTAGGGGGCAAGCACTTTTTCACACAGGGCCATGTCGGTTTGGATTTTGTTTTCCCTTCATAATAAAAAGCTTCATTTAAAAACCGCATGTTGGGTTTACTTGAGTTATCTTTGATTAATATTTAAATTAGTTTGATGATCTGAATCATTAAAGTGTGACAAACATGCAAAAAAAAAAAAAAAATCAGGAAGGGGGCCAACACTTTTTCACACCACTGTATACTGTTTGTGAAGATGTATACTTTTTTATCTGCAGTCTCTCGTGATCCAGTCAGAGCTGTAGAGATTCATTCTGATGCTAGTGAAGGTCGAGGCCAGGATGAGGTGAGTTTATGTTACTGACACGTAATAATGACATGAATCATCACAATCAAGAATGTGTTTTTAGTGCTGGTTAATATTTATTAATGAATATTTATGCTGTTTTAGGAAATAACAGTTCATAGTATGTGACAAAGGTTTGGACACTATCCTGGACAACTTTCTTCAATCTTACAGTTACTCTACCGTTCCTCCGTGGCTGTGCGTGGAGTTCTGCTTGTGTTCCTGTATCATACACTTCTATTCATTTTTATTTCCCTCTGTTTTTGTACAAACCTGTCGCCTTTATTCAGTCTGTTGTCTTGTTTGTCTGTTGTCTGTGTTTAAATATGACATGCACAAAGCTCCCAAAGACACTCTCCATATCTCACTGTATTTGTTTGCCTTTTTTTTTTTTTGCAGTTTAATATTATTTTCATTTTCTGGGGATGAAGGAAGAGTATTTTGTGAAGCCTTTTACATGTAAAAGTAAATGTTTTTTGTTAACATAGGTCACTCTGTCGTAGCGGTGAGTATTTTCGTTGTTTTCATTTCACATCGTATTTTTGTACATTTAACTGATTTCCTCTCTATTGACTGTATTTTATTGTATTAATTGTGAGGGTGTTTTCACATATATGCCTAGTACACTTTAAATGAATGAAGCCCAGTTCAGTTAACTTGAACCAGAAACTGAACCGGCTTTGGTCCTTTTGCGCTTCAAATCCGTCCACTTTTGCATCCCCTTACATCGTGAACACCAAAAGCACGGAGGTCACTTTCAGCTGCTTCTCTTTCTGCTTCGCTTCAACTGACCAGGCTTTGCTTCATTTAAATTGTCCTAAATGTGAAAACACCCTGAGTGACTGTACTTTGCTGTGTTGTATTTCATTACTGTACGTGCTGTACATTAGTGTATTCAAGAAAGTGTCGGCCAAAATAAAGCTTCAATCGTTACCCAAATATTAATGTTATTTTTTACGTAGGCTGAAATAAACTGATGTTGCAAAGCATTTTATCTACTATTTTATTTTTACAAATCATTCAATTACTTATCACAGTCGTCTGAAAAGAGAGAAGCCTATCCAATAGATTCAGAACTTGACTCAACTTGACAAAAAGACTGTAATATGAAATTTCACTCTGAATTTTTACTTGGTGTCTTGAAGAAAAGGATATCAGAAATGAAGAATGTTCTGTTCTCCAATGATGTTTTGTGAAAAAACAGTGTTGAATAACTAACTTATACATTAAACAATAATAAACATTTATAAAAACGCATTAAGATTTAGTTATTTAACATTTAGTTAATATTAAAATGACCTACATATGTGAAATAAGAGCTTAAGGTGTTTTTTTTTAATGAAGTTGCGTTATTTATCCACTAGATGGCGCTGAAGGCTGGTTTTTAAGGATTGGCTGTAGTTAGTTGTCAGTATTCACGTGCTCCTGCCAAAATTACATTTAATCGTTTAGGAGAACGCAATTTTTGTTTTGACCCAGTCCTAAATGTTCACATCGTACTGAATTATAATTTACATTTTCAATTGATTACAGTACTTCAGTGTCAGTGTCAGTGGTTCCCAACCCAGTCCTGGGGACCCACCGCTGCACAACCCTGCACATGTTGTATATCTTCCTTATTTAACACTGTTACGTCCAAGGATGTAATCCTTTCCCCCCCCCCCCCCCCCCCCAAATGCATCCCCCTGCTCCTTATTCCAAGTTGCGTGAAAAAGAGAAAAAAGATCGTAGACAGATTTTAGAAAAAAAAGGGGGCATTAATTTCCTGTGTCATCATCTCTACTGGGTGATTTAGAAAAAGTGATTATGACATGTTGGCACCTAATGTTACAAATATTACTAATAATTGTATAAAAGAAACCCACACTTGTTGCCTAAATGTTAAATTTAATGTCAGTTTTGGTGGAAATTGGGAGAAAGGATGGGAAGAAAATGATGTTCTGGTGTAGGCTACTACACTCCGTAGATTCTCTGAATCATCATCACGCACGACTCATGCAGTGTTTTTGTAAGCCCTTCATTTAGGCAAGGGGAGGGGCGTCAGTGGTTGCGCTCGTAGTATCTGCCTATGTCCCATTAGGGTAAAGCATAGGGGTAAAGAGACAAACACCTATGCTGCAGTTCTAAATTGTGGTAAAGCCAGCCGCATTTTTTTTTGTGTGTTGCGCATGTAATCGTGGACTTACGGTACGGGTGCTGAGAGCAGTCAAAATGAATGTAAAGAAGCTATTATGCCGGCGTTTCCTTTATACCTTTCCTTATTTTACATTTTTCATTTGTTGTTGGAATGTTTGTAAATACATTAATTGTACATAAACGTTTGTATTGTACATTAATTATTATAAAACATTTATTAATGTTAATAAATGTTAACATTAATGTTTTTATTAATTCTTATTTTTTTATTTTAATGTGTGTGTGTGTGTGTGTGTGTGTGTACATATATATATATATATATATATATATATATATATATATATATATATATATATATATATATATATATATATATATATATAAAATATATATCACATATTTAAACTCTCATAAAAAGCTTTGCTTTACATATTTGCTCATTCTTTCAATTGATATATATTCAGAGTGACCCTGAATATCACTGTGGTCATTTTCAAGTCATTTTACTGTATAGTTTTGGAGAAAACTAAAATCAAACTCACCCCACACAACAAAAATGCGTCCTAGCTTAGAAAATTAATACAGTAATAGTCAGGGTCACTCTGAATATATATCAATTGAAAGAATGAGCTAACCTATAAAGGAACACTTTTTATGAGTGTTTGAATATATACAAATAATCCAAGTGCAAGAATGTCTGGGGTGATTTTGCCTTTAATTTTCTCTGAAACTGTACAGTAAAATGCCTAGAAAATTAATACACTGATAGTCAGGATTACTTTGAACAAATACTAACTGAAAGAATGAGCAAATATGTAAAGCAAAGCTTTTTATGAGAGTTTAAAAATGTGATATATATTTTATATATATATATATATATATATATATATATATATATATATATATATAAAAGATATATATATATATAGAAGGCTAGTAGCCCCTTATTTGCCTTTATTTATGGTTAATTCATTTGTGGGTGTATTTAGTGTTTTAGTCGCTGGGGAGGCCTGGTTTAATGTGATTGAGTAATTGTAGCCGGTCCCCCAGGGTTTGTATCTGTGTATGTGTGTTTGTAGGTGAGTGTGTGTGCGCAGAGGGTATTAGTGTAGGTTGTCCTTCATATACCATATATTTTATTTTGACAATGGCTAAGTAGTTAGCCAGAGTGGTGTTGGCTTGTATTGAGTGATTTTTCTTTTGGTGTGGATTAATGTGTGGTATTTAACTTATGCACTTATGAATTGTACTTTTAGTGTTTGCTGTGTAATGAAATTGTGTATAAATGGTGGGCACATGAATTAACTTTAATAGGTTGAAACCCTCTGCTGAATACCTTGCTGTATGTTGCTCTTTTGCCCTGGGTAATTTGTCATTTGTCAAATATACTGCGAATTGATATATGTATGTATATGTGATAATCATCTCAACCTGCTGCTTTGCCCTCTTGAGGTTTTAATACTTGTCTTATTTTATAAGAATAAAAGTGTATTTTTGTATCCACTAAAGTTGTGTGCTTGAGTCTTCTTGCTATTGTTGCCCAAATAAATTTACCTTGTCCAGTCCGGACCCTTTTGGTCTCTCCTTTGATTTGTATTTGGAGTGTTGCATTTTCATCAAAGCTCCGCCCCGGAACGATACGCGATGACAAAACGTTACCACGTTTAACTCGTTTTCATTAAATAAGGTCACATCTTGAGGATCTTTTTTCATTGCTGCATATATTGACATTCAGGTGTTAATAGAACAACTAACAAGTTTGTGTTGTGTTCCTCTTTCTACGCCCTGCCCATTTGGCGGGAAAGAACGGCGCATAAATATCTAGACTAGAAAGCGGAGGGAAAAACAAGCCATGGAGCAGCTGAAATCCTGCAATAAATGACAAGCAGTCGCAGAAGTGCGGAGGTAGAGCCACCCACTTTGGACTTACTTTCATATGATACTTCACATACACAGACATCTGACTATATTGTCAGTTTTCATTCAGTTTCACCACAGCTACGGTAAGTATTTCGGAATTATGATTCATTCTCATTTTGTACGTTTTTATCTATTTATGTAAATAACTATATTTGGCGAACTGTTGGACTTTAAACCTTTTGGACCATAAAATCAAGACTATATTCTTAAATATTTTAAATTTACGTGACCCCTTCAGTAAGTTGATGCCCAGTAAACTGCAGTTTGATGATCAGAAGCACAGGAACAAGGAGAAGAAACAGATGGAGAACAATCAGAAAGTGTCACAGTCCAAAGTAGTAAGAAATACAGATACAGTGAATCTTGTTAGATGCAACAGCAAGGAGCGTCTGAATGCTTTTAAGCAGTTTTCAAAAGTATAGGGCTACTCTTCATTTCTACGGATGTTACACCTTTATTAAGTTGAAAAATAAGTTTATATCATTAACCTCTGGCTTCACTGTATTATCAAACGGCTAACAATGTGATGCTAATGGCACACAAACTACCCCTGCATCCCAATCCATCCTAAATAGTATGACAAATGAGAAATTTGCCAGTCCTATAGCCTCAGACTAGAAGCTGAGCACAGAGCTATCCTTGACCTCACAAAAACAGAGACTTGTGCTATCTACCATCTTACGGGCTACATTGGAAATAAAGTAATTCTATTTTCCAATATTTGTGAAGATTGCAAAAGTGCAGTTAAACACAATGATGACAGTATTTTTGATGTAGTCTGGAAAATCGAAGAGCTGTTCAGAACCAGGACCAGTGCCTCCTTCATGGAGCTCCCAAATGCCATGGATTTGCTGGAAAGAGGCTAGGACTTTGGACAGCAGGCTTCCCTAATGTCATGGTGTACAAAAATATAAAAATAAAAATAAATAACAATAATAATAAATAAATAACCACAAGATAGGCCTACATAAGACTAAGAATTTCAGCAAAGCACATCAGAGCTGAAAGAAAAATAAGTTTCGTCAGATAATGGCCATCTGGGAAGTAAACGCCAGATGAAATGGGAAAGATGAATTTTAAATATTTTAGAGGCTTCTGAGCTATTGCTGATGTTCAGAATAGGTGAATGTAGTGCAAAACGTGGTATGATTTGCACTGTCAAAGTTTTGGGCGGTAAGATTGTGACGCGTGCTGGTTTATGGTCTGTGGCTATTCAGGGCTTTAGTCAAATCTTCTGTGGTGCACATGGAGCTAACATTTGACGGAAACTCTTTACAATCAAAGAAGCTACATTTTCGTGGCTATAATGACAGTGTAGGGGCCTATTTGTGCTTAGAGTCAGTAGCCTAACAAATATTTTATATTACGTAGTGCATTTCAGCTTTTAATATTTTTGTTTTGGATTGTTTGTATTTGTAAATTTACTTTGTTCATGTTTACCATTTAGATAAGTATTAGCTGGTATACTGAACATTAAACTTGCAGACCGCAGGTGTATCTGACTCTTAAACATCTCAGTTTGACCCCTTTGGAAAAGATTAGGATTGTTTCCTAAAAATGTTATCATTTAATGTTGTTTAAAACAGACCGAAAAGTGTGAAGAGGAAATTGTGAGAAGTTAGGAAGAAGATAATGCCCAACAAACCGCGGTTCAATCATCAGAAGAACAAGAAGATGAAGAACAAACCGGAGGAGTCTCAAACTAAAGGGTCAAGAGATACAAACACAGTGAAGCCTGAGAGATGCAACAGCATGGAGCGTCTTTCTCCCACGCGTGAGTGTTGTATTAGCCTCGATTATCTCTCACTGATGAGAAATTACAAAAAATAACACCATAACATATCATAACACCAACCTTTTCAATTATGAAGTTAATTTAAACCTGCTGTAGGACACACATATACCGTTGATTTCTTTCTCTCACTGATATCTCAGTCTCTCGTGATCAAGCTGAAGAATCTCATTCTAATGAATCAGAGAAGCTCCAGGATGAGGTGAGTTTACGTTGCTCACAGTTATAATATAAAATGACTTACTGAATGATTGTGATATTCAGTTAGCGCTGACTAATATTTGTGAATGAATATTTATGCTGTTTTAGAAAAGACCCAGACCTTGAACTTCAGAAAGTGACGGGGGTTCAGCCAACATCCGGGACAACTTTAGTATTTGAACATCTTGCGTGTCCTCCGTGGAAGCACCTTTGGAGCTGCGCCTGTGAAAGTGACATGACATACGGCCAAATATGGTGACCCGTACTCGGGATTCGTGCTCTGCATTTAACCATCCAAAGTACACACACACACACACACACACACACACCCACACACACACACAGAGACAGACACACAGACACACAGACAGACAGACACAGACAGAGACAGTTTATGCATTTTTAAAAAAATTTTTTTGTAGTTTTCTGTTGCCTGTATGTTGTTGAGTTAGTCTGCTGTTGTTTTAACTTTTAACACTTTTTTTGACATCCAGAGAAGCGTCTTAGCTTAAGTGTATACAGTGCAATTTTATTTTTCAATAATAAATCCGTTACACTTCCTTTCTTTGATTGGTTATATCAGTTATAACTGGGGGTTGCTGTATATATTAGGAGAGAACAGGTTTGTGTGAGGGAAGAGTTCAGAAGAGAGCAGCATGTATACAGATAGAACAGCAGTAATGGTAATAATGAATGATCAGGAGTTATTTAATAAAGTGTTTTGAGTTACACATGCATTGTAGCCACATTATTTTTAGGCCCCACTTTGGGAACCGTTGTCTTCTGATCTTTAAATCTTGTTTTACTGACTTGATGCTGCTAAAGTTTTTTTTTTTTTTTTGGCGCTGCTTTATGTAAAATCATGTTTTAGTAAACTTTTATATCTGTTTTTACATCATTATTTTACATTATAATTGACATTCTTTTCACTGACTGTACTTTTCCAAAAAGGTGTCAAATATGTGTGTTGGTTTATGAAATAAGGTGTCAATAAAAGTTTTAATAATTGTCAAGCTTATTTGAGTTTTTTTTAAATTGTTTTTCTCGATTGCTAACACACTATAAGTGATTCATTTGGCACAATTTTCCAAACCATTCATACAGTTCTCAAAACAAAGACCCGTTTGTCAAAATTTAACACATTTCACCTGTTTTCACACATGCTCCAGTTTGCTCCGTGTTTTCTGCAAAACTCTACACTGCTGGCAATGCTGGCTTTTCGCAGGCACAGTGGGCTAGGGCCAGCCCACAGCATGTTATGATTTTGATGTGAGAGGACGACAGGGGATGGACTGTTTCACTGGAGGAAGCATTATTATGGATTATGGACTTTATGCTATATTTTGGTTTAGACGTAACCGGTGTGATTACTGGTTGGGTTACCTGTATGAGGTTGAGTGATTTTCTGATGTTTTGTGTCTGTAGGGAGGTGTTCAAGGCCAAACACAGACAGACGGGGAAGAAGGTGGCTTTAAAAAAAGTACTTATGGAGAATGAGAAAGAAGGGGTGAGAACATGCAGCTCTATCCTACATTGAAATCAAGTTAAACAGTTACTGGTCTCTTAATTATAAATGCAGACGTCACACGTTTCAATGCGTTTGTGCTCTTCTGCTCAGTGTCCCATCACTGCTCTGAGGGAAATCAAGATCTTACAGCTGCTGAAACATGAGAATGTGGTGAACCTCATCGAGATCTGCAGGACAAAAGGTGAAGACTTAGAAAATCTGTGTTTATTAAGACTTTCCATGGTGTATATGCTGTCATAAATAAAATGCACAGCTGCTTTTTACATGCAGCCGCAGCATAAATGTGCTACAAGAATCTGGAAATATTCTTTTTTTTTTTTTAATTGATTTTCAAACCTTAAAAAGTCATTGAAATTAGTACAATCGTAAAAGTTATGGACACTGACAATGTTTTTTGTTTTGCTCTGCTGAAATATTTCTTTGGCTAGACACGCCGGTGTGATTAATATCAGTCTGTCCATCGAGGGTCTGATTGAAGACATTTGTACACTAATAAGTACAATTTTACCAGATAAGGCATTCTCTGGAAAATGATTGTTAAGAGATCCTTAAAGCCCATTCACACCAAGAGTGATAATTATGACGATAACTATATTAGCATCCACCCCAACTCATAATAACGTTCTGTTTATTATCACAAAATTTTATTTATTATTTTATTCGTCTTGTCAAGAGTCTTATAGGCTATGTTAAATGAATTTTGTGTCTTAAGACACAAAATTCGTTTAACATTTTGCTGCCAACACAGTAGGAAAAAAAGTGTCACAGAGAAAATAAAAATGTACAAAAATTGTATTCCTTATTTTTATTCATCTTGTCAGGATACAATTCGTTTAACATCTTGCTGTAAACACAGTAGCAAACAAAGGTCAAGCTCTGTTCTCTGTAGAGAGTGTTTCAATACTTCTGTCCACTAGATGGAGCGACTAGCTTGTATTTTATTCTGAAAACTTCAGCTTCTGATATGAGGGTGCATTACAGGCAAATCTCTCAAAATCTGTTTTACTTTGATACTTCATAATGAGTTCCTAATAAACAAAGCTGGTCACCCATAATACTTATTTCCAATGCCACCGCTAAAAGGCTAATGTCATAATTTTTGTTTTCTTGTGACGGTCGTGTTGACATATTGCTGGCCACCTTAAAGATGCAGTCCACTTTGTATTTAATGAAACAGATTTTGCTACACCACTGATGTGAATTGAGTTTTTTTTCTATAAACTCACATTATGTAATTTAACATTATTTTTATTAGTATTATTCAAGTGGCCATTATTACAATTATAATCAATATTTTCTTTTGAGCTGGGGATAATCATGCATTTTCTGAGGAAAACAAATTAACAAATTCATGAAAATTTATGAAATAACCACAGAAATACAATTACACACTGAAACCTGTTTAAGCTTCCCCTGATCAGGAATCATTGCTGTATTACATATTCAGGTCGAGACTCCAGCTCATCTTTTTCTCTCTGACAAAGAAAGAGTCAAACAGACTTGATTGTATAGACAATGGGCTTTTAAAAAGTATAGCGTTTAACCCTAATATTAGTAGTTTCAGATCATTTATCTGCTTAAACTTTCTGCAGCTGCTGCAAGAAAAGCAGGTATGTTTGTGTCTTGGCCATAAACAAAAACAAGATCTTGTGAAAATAATAGCTAAAGTGAAAAAGGAAGTTCTAAGGTCATTTGTTTAAGCAAATTAAATGCCACCATCTCAAACGATTACATTAAAATGTCATTCTGTTGCCCTATATTATAAAACCGAAAACTGTAACATAAAAAAATTCATGATTTATTGTATGCTTAAATCATTTATTGATCTCCCTGTTCTCTGTATACCATTAGAAACATTAAAGCCATCTTTCCACAAGATGGCGTTGCAAGCTTCTTTTTTTTTTTTTTTTAAATCAGACAAGCTTTATCTGTAGCTGTCATTAATCTTCCAAACATTTAAGCCAAAAAGTTTAACCAAAATGCAATAGCCTATGCATGTACATAGGCCTACACTGATTTATACTTTACATTTAACATTTACTACTATACCCCATGATCCATGTGATATTTTTTTACGACCCACCTGCCTAAAATGTTTTAATTCCTTTATTATACTTTTATATTAAAGCTTTCTACATATTTCTAATGTCTGTGAGGCAAGTCTATACGCCGAGTTTCAGTTCATTTTTGGGACCCGCTCCAGTTCACGGAGACCGAGACGGCAGAAAGCACATTGTGTTTGTTTTCTTTATTTTCTGAAACACAACATTTTGTTGATAATTGACTAACCGACTAATACATTTTCGTCACTCTTCTTCTCGACTAAATAGGGGGCAGCTACATAAAATATACTGAGTGAAAAATATTGACAAATGTACAGTATTTGCAAAATATTACTTCTCAACATAGGCTTATATCTACATTTTTCCCTTATTACCTTCATGATCTGTAACTGAACAAGATTCCTTTTAGAGGAAATGCAGATATGATATATAAACAAAACTCAGGAAAAACTAAAGAGTTTGTCTTGTTTGAATAATTAAATAATTATCACACATGCTTATTCTGAACATAATGATCATTTATTTTTTTATTTAAATATTTATGACTTTTTTACAGCATGGCGGGCTGTATTAATTGTTATAAAATGTTACATCAGAATGTCACAGCAAAAAATCACACCAAAGATGCATAGTTCAGAGAAAGTACAAGCTCTATATTCAGTGCAGTGTGTCTGATTGTAGACTGTGAAGAGCTGCTGGATTCAGTGCAGCAGGATGAAGGAGAGCAGAGAACAGCAGAGGAACAGGAAGCTCTGAGTGACACTTTTAGCACTGTTACACAGGTTCCCCTCACAGCATGAGGCACTCTCAGTCTCAACACCTCTAACCGATGTTTCAGCATCACAAATAGATTTGGAGGCACAGCCTTTTAGTACTATTGACTGGCCACTGATAGTCCCTGATGAAAAGAAAGAAAACACAGGTTAGTCTAAGCTTAGGCAAATGTGATCTGTATATGATCTCAAACATCAGAGAGATAATAACAATGATTTTTTTTCTCACTTGTTGCATTAAAGCAGCGGTCTTCGCTCCCTGAACAGCTCAATATGTTTGAGCAGCTCTTCTCATCACAAGAGTAACATTTCTTTCCATTGGGAACATCTGAGGGAACTACAGGATGAAAACAGGTTGACTATTGTTTTATCTTCTGTACAAAATATAACATATAATGGTATAACACTCTGTTAGCTGCTCCATTCAATCAATTCACGACTGACAAGCTGCACTCTGTAATAAAGGTGCTTCAAAAGGTTCTTCACAGCGATGCCATAGAAGAACCATTTTTGGTTCCACAAGGAGCCATTCAGTCAAAGGCTCTTTAAAGAACCATCTCTTTCTTACCTTTTTATAATCTGAAGAACCTTCTTTCGCCACAAAGTTTTGTTTTGTGAAACAGACGGTTCTTCAGATGTTAAAGGTTATTTATGGAACCATTTGGACAAAAAGGTTCTTCTATGGCATCGTGAAGCACCTTTATTTTTAAGAGTGTATTGTATTTCCTGATGTCCTTTGAAAGTAAAATGAGTGTTGACCATGAAGTTATTTTTTTTTGCATATGGTCAGTAAAGTACAATACCTGGAGCATCTTGGAGGTTACACCGGTCTGTGTTACAGCACGCAAAAGACGTCTTTACAGTGCCGATGTTCATGGATCCATTTACACAGTCAGCAGCACATTCTTTAATAAACTTCACTTTACCTAAAACATGAATGATTCAGGAAAGACCGGCTCTCAACACTTTTCAAATATTAATTCAGTTTTAATACAAATTACACTGTTAGCATAACAATCTGAGAGAAACAAATTAAATAGCAGAAATCAAAAAAGAATATTCTGTTATTATAATTGTAAATTTTGTGAGGAAATCAGCAGTTCTGTGAGAAGTTACATTTCCAGTGAAGCAGCACCAGTAAAAAAACAAAACAAAAACACCAGCATCTCCATCAGTCAAAAATAACTGAATTTCAATCCATCATATTGGACTTACCAGCTTGTGCCACTGTTGTTGAACTCATGCACTTGGAAAATCCACTGGGGCATGCTTTTACATTTTGACTTGCACAAGAACCCGTCAGACCCAAGCACTCATAACAGCTGAAAGAGTGTCCTTTAGTAATAAAAGAGAGAGACGGTGAGAGAGACACCAATGATCCATATTTGTATCCATAACATTATAAACACTGTTTGTACCTGCAGTAAAAAGAATGAACAGAAGAAAAACTGAGATTTGCAGATCCATCTTTGATCAGGAGGTGAATGAGATAACGTCTGTTTCAGAGCTCATTTTATAGCTTTTCAAAGGGGAGGGTCTTTATGAGCAAATGAAAGTTTAAGAGAAGTAGACATTACTAATGTCAGCTTACATCATTTACTTGCCAATGAATTATAAAGGGAGGTTTAAGAAATTACAAGGAACGTATATGTCTGCTTAAACCAATCATCTTAAAGCGAGTTTGTCCATAAAATGAAAGCCAGTGGGGTTCAATATTGTTTGGGCCCCAACATTCTTTAAAGAGTCTTCTTATGTTTTGCTCAAGGAAGAAAGTCATACATACTTTGTTGAATGATTTAGGTTACCAACATTTCGGTGGTGAGGACCAGGTCAATAGCTTCTATTCACTTAAATATACAGTATTGTTACAATGAGCTAAACGTTACCTAAAGGATTACAGTAGGTGCAGTTCATTGACACACACACACACACCACACACACACACACACACTGGGTTTTCTGTTATTCCTAAATATTTTCTGGAGTTGAAAAATCAGGAGTTAGGCAAAAAAGTGTGAAAGAGTTAGATTTCTGGGGCCTCTTTTATAAAATGTTGCACAGAAACCATCCTAAATTTGATCTTACGATCATATCTCGAATATGCGTAAGTTTGATTCATAGAATGAACGTACGAACAGAAAATGCACGCGTCTCTTTCAGGTGTGAAATTTATGAATCGCAAATGATCTTGGTCCTAACAAACCATACATCAATGGAAAGCTTATTTATTCAGTTTTCAGATGATGCATAAATCTCAATTTCAAAAAATTGACACTTAAAACTGGTTTTGTGGTCCAGGGTCACATTTCATCCACCATCAGATAGTTTATTAACAAGGACACTTTTTTTTAATTTTATGAGGTTTGTTTCACCAGATGAAATTAAAGAGTATTTTATCCATTTGTGAGTATATATTACGGTTGGAGGGGAGTGCTTAAGGATATTCAAACCTTAGCCATCAAATAACATTTAGAGATTTTTACAGTTGTTTTGATACCTTTATCTCAAATGGTGTCAGAGTTTTCAGAGTGAATTTAAGTAGGTACAGTATATAAAACATAAAAAATACGGTTTCAGTACTGTATATAAAACAATAAAGGCATAATCTGAAAAAACAAGCCCTGTGCATTACAGGGAATAATATTTAGATATGTTTACAGTTATCTCAAACGGTGTCAGAGTTTAAGAGTATATTAAACATATCAAAAATATGAATTCAGTACTGTATAAAACAATAGAGGCATAATCATAAAAAACAAGCCTTGTGCATTATAGGGAATATTATTCTGAATATTTTACAGTTGTTTTGATACCTTTATCTCAAACGGTGTCAGAGTTTAATGAATTTAAATAGGTAGAGTATAAAACATCAAAAGTATGGTTTCAGTACTGTATATAAAAACAATAAAGCTATAATCTGGACAAAAAACAAGCCTTGTGTGTTATAGGAATAATATTCAGAATATTGTACAGTTGTTTTGATACCTTTATCTCAAACGGTGTCAGAGTTTAATGAATGTAAGTGGGTACAGTATATAAAACATAACAAAAATACATTTTCAGTACTGTATATAAAAACAATAAAGGCATAATCATAAAAAAACAAGCTCTGTGCATTATGGGGAATAATATTTAGAGATTTATACAGTTGTTTTGATACCTATATCTCAAACAGTGTCAGAGTTTAATGAATTTAAATGGGTAGAGTATATTAAACATATCAAAAATATGGTTTCAGTATTGTATATAAAAACAATAAAGGAATAATCATACAAAAACAAGCCTTGTGCATTATAGGGAATTATATTTAGAGATTTTTACAGTTGGTTTGAAACCTTTAAATCAAATGGTGTTGTTGTTTAATGGATTTGTATTATTGCAAAGTTGTAAAATGATTATAAAACACATAAAATGCTAATTCCAAAAACAGCCTTGTGCAATAACAGGGATGTTTTTCTGAACATTTTAGTATTGGTTTTATCGTATAATGTAATATAGTTAAATTGTTTAATTAATTTATATGGTTATTTTTTTATTACTTTTTTTTCTAAAAAAAAATAAGCCTTGTGCAACGTGAAGGGCATATATTTATGTCTATCTGAGTTAGTTACGGCTCAAAACATAACAGGCGTTAAGAGTTTAATCGAAATGAAACCGAATGTCTAATGAACGTCAATCATAAAACTAAACGCAGACTTTTTCATGACTCAGAAAATGATAAAAATGTGTTCTCATCTCGTGCAGCAGAAGTAGAAGTGGTTCAGTCACAATGCTGTATTTATAAGTGCACGAGAGGATAATATATGAGCTGGAGTTTCCTGCTGACATGTTGCAAGCTTATTTAACATCACAACTGACAAATGTATGGAATAGCCTACTCGGAGTCAGATACGCAAATTACAGGGAAACAGGGGCGTAGTTTGTGGGGGGGATGGGGGGGAGGTAACCCCCCCCAATAACCAAAAGTAGCAAGTACAACCCCCCCAATATTTATACCATGGTTAACGGAAACTTAGAATCAGGCCATTTATTAATTATTTGAATCGCGCCTTCGGCGCTTTTATAAGCGCTAACTTCATGTAAGAACCGAACGGAGCGCTTATCAGCACAACATGACTGAAGCGCATAACTTTTAATTGTGCACGAGCGGCGCGCCGAATCACCCTATACTCTGTGCGCGTTCACCAGCGCGCTCGAGAAGCGGGAGAAGATTTGCGCGAGCCATTCCTATCGCGAAGCCGATGGTAAAATATGTGATCTATTTGAATTCTGTTGAGAAACTGCCACTTTAAAATGCTATGGAGTAAATCGAACATTATCTAAGAAAAGGCACAAACTAAAAAGACTGATGAAAAAAGGAGAAAACAATCTTGCACCAGCACTAACATAATATTAAAATATTTTTAAACTACTCATGACCACCTTTACTATAATTTATCACGTTTTACTGTAGGCTTATTTATTGTGGTAAATTTTGTCTAACTTGTAGAATTTATAATAGATAATCTGTTAAGGGAATAGATTTTTCCCTAAAGATTTATATTACAACTGTGGCATGTTGTAGCTATTGTTTCTAAAGACTGTTGTTTCTCATAACAAATACAATATAGATCAATAAAAAAGTCATTTTTGGCCTGGTAATGATTAATAGGCTAGCCTTATTATAACAGATGCTACAGTTAAGAAATATGGTGCTTTTTCATAAGAGCAAGTACAAGTCGAGAGCCGATGGGTTCTAATGATGAGTGATGGAAAAACCTGCCTTCAGATATTCCAATGATGGCATAGATTAAATCATTAAGAGCCTCATGAACTGTTAATGAGTAATATCAATATCAGTATAAGAAAATGTTAAGGTAGATTGACTTCCCACGGCGTGTTGAATTAGAACATTCTGTCAAACTATAGCCTAAGTGTCTAAATAATATAAAATACATTATATATCCTATATAAACAAGTAATTGTTAACTAGCCTATTACTTTATTGCAGTTACGCTATCAACCAACTTTGCATGTGTGGTGGATATCACAAAACACCATTTTACAAAAATAAACATTTAAGCAAACAAACAAATAAATAAACCTTAAGAGGGAGCCTGACCCAGGGTCCACTTCAACCCCCCCAATGTTCAAACCAAAACTACGCCCTTGCAGGGAAATAACCTGATTTATTAATGAAGTAATGTAAACGCAGCTTACATGCGTTGTCAGGTTACTGATGTGCATGTAAACGGGGAAACTGGTTATTTTAATAAGCTGATATTTGTGAGTTATCAGCTTACTGATGTGCATGTAAACTCAATGTATAGTAAATACGCTCTTCTATCTTAACTTCAAAGGGTGTATCTTGTTACTGGTTCCTAAACAAACATGTAGATGTTTGTTTTATTCACAGAACTATAAGACAACACATGATATTAAAATGTGAACAAATACATAAGACAAAAAACTTATTGAAATGTAAAAATTGAGAAGATGTGCAGTACACCGCCCCCTAGAGGAACACATTTGTTTTGCATTTGACTTTAAAATTCAGAAATGTGAATAAATTAATTTCAAATACACAGAGTCTGACATTTCAACCTCAAAGTCTGTGTTACTGGTTTATAGAATAACAGTTAGACATCAGTTGAATTTTGCAGAACTATAGCACACCGCATTGAAATGTAAAAACATCCATCAATTAATGAAAAATACAAATACTTGTAATTGTTTCCTATAATGACATTTAGATGTTGGTTTTATTCACAAAAGTGTAACACAACAAAAGCTACTGAATTGTAAAAACGGAGAAAGAGCTCTAGACGCTTCCCAAAGAGTTTGACATTTAAAACTTTAATAAATTAATTTAAAATCAATACAGTCTTCTATTTCAACTTCAAAAGGTGTGTCTTGTTTCTGATTTCTAAATGAACATTTCTATTCAGGTTTTACTCTCATATGTAATTCAGGGCACATGCTAATGAATTTAATTAAACAATTCTATTATTATTATTATTATTATTTTTAAATAGTCGTTCATGAGTCCCTTATTTGTGACTCTGGACCATAAAACCAGTCTTAAGTCTCTGGGGTATATTTGTAGCAATAGCCAAAAATACATTGTATGTGTCAAAATCATAAATTTTTCTTTTATGCGAAAAATCATTAGGACATTAAGTAAAGATCATGTTCCATGAAGATATTTTGATACGTAAATGTATCAAAATTTCATTTTTGCTTAGTAATATGCATTGCTAAGAACTTCATTTGGACAACTTTAAAGGCAATTTTCTCAATATTTTGATTTTTTTGCACCCTCAGATTTTCAAATAGTCAATCGCAGCCAAATATTGTCCGATCCTAACAAACCACATCAATGGAAAGCTTTATTTATTCAGCTTTCAGATGATGTATAAATCTCAATTTAAAAAAATTGACACTTAAGACTGGTTTTGTCATCCAGGGTCACATATAGTCTTTAATCTTTCTACTGATGCACACAGTTTGTTCAGATCAAGTAAGAGTGTGATGTTTAAACGTGCTGTTAAAAGGAAACATCATTAATCTAGAGCCGTCGCCGATCTTTGACAGCTGAGGGGTTAAATACATTTATTAAAGGTTTTAATGTCAAACTCAGTCAAAATAAATGCAGTATCTTCCTCTAGGGGGCTTGAATGTCAATTGCGTGACTTCTGCATCTCTTTTGACAATAAAAACAACTGCAAAATGTTTTTTAAGAAGTCTATAACAAGACCCAGCCTTTGAAACTTAGATAGAAGATTGTATTTATTTTAAACTTATGTATTGGTTTAATTTTCTACAGTATGTGTTCTTTTATAGTTCTGTGGCTTAAACCACCATCAAAATGTTTGTCTAATGTGTAACAAGAAGTTGTGTAATAAAACCGTGTTATAAATTAATAAAAAAAAAATTAGATTTTCAAACTCAAGTCAAAGCAACTGCAAAACAACACTTTGCCAGCTTTGTCTTAATTGTTGAATTTCAATATCATGTTCTCTATTATAGTTCTGTGACTAAATCAAGTATACAAATGAGGTTGATACAGAAGAGTGTATTTATTTTTAATTTATTTATCGGTTTAAATTTCAATAGCATGTACTTTTTTGGTGATTTTTAGATTTTTAATAGATTTCTTTATATATTTATTAATAGTAATAATATAATAATAACCACTATCACAAATCTTGTTTACAATATTTCTTATTTAAATTGATTAGATAAAGTTAGCGTTATAAATGTTTGTTTTTATCTTTGTGTTCAGTTCTTCTAATGCTTTTCGATAAGCCATTTTTTATACAATTATACTCATCCACTAATAATTTATTGAAGTTTTTCACGGCTGAATATCTGTCTAATATCCAACGTTGAACCATGTGCCCCCCTGTCAACAAACTTGACCCCCGCTTTGGCCCCCCTATGACTTCAGAAAGAAGGCAGCATCATAATGTTATTTTTACACAGAGATTGGTAGGCCTGTTAGTAAAATCTGTCGACTTCAGCAATCTTTGTTGCATTATGTGTCAATGGTGACCATTCAAATATGGGAAACAGCACTTTTCAAGTTTTTTCTCCTAAGTTTGCATGCCTTTAACTCAAGAAGTATTAAAGATGTCTTAATGCCCTTTTAGATATTGGGCTTTAACAAACTTTCCTTTTGGCATCTTCATTTTTAAGGTCCTATATGGTTCTGTTTCAGAGATATTGGAATTTTAATATGGCTCCAGGAGTAAATTGTTGAAATGTACACATTTTCAGTGGTCAAAAACTAAATGTGGGTCAATTTGCAAAAATTTTATACTACTTTTCTTTTAAAGAGGAATGTCTGAAGAACAAATAATGTTGAAACTAGAGATGTATCTCGTTTACTTGTCAAAAGAACTGCATTGAACATACCACTATTTTCCCTGATCAGGAATCATTGCTCTATTACATATTCAGGTCGAGGCTCCAGCTCATCTTTTTCTCTCTGACAAAGAAAGAGTCAAACAGATTTGATTGTATAGACAATAGACTTTTAAAAAGTACAGCGTTTACTTTTAAAAAAGTATAGCGTTTAACCATAATATTGATAGTTTCAGATAATTTATGCAGGTATGCTTGTGTCTTGGCCAAAACGTCTCAAACGATTACATTAAAATGTCATTCTGTTGCCCTATATTATAAAACCAAAAACTGTAACATAAAAAATTAATGATTTATTGTATGCTTAAATCATTTATTGATCTCCCTGTTCTCTGTATACCATTAGAAACATTAAAGCCAACTTTCCACAAGATGGCGTTGCAAGCTTGTTTGTTTTTTAAATCAGACAAGCTTTATCTGTAGATGTCATTAATTTTCCTACACTGAATTATACTTTACATTTAACATTTACAACTACAGGCTACTCCGTCATATTTTTCACCACCCACCTGCCTGAAACGTTTTAATTCCTATACAATTGTATTCAAGCTGTCTGTAGAGATATTTCTAATGTCCTTGAGGCAAGTCTATATGTCAGTCCTCTGTCGTGTGTGTCATGTGTTCCCGCCTCTTGTGTCCTTATTTGGTCTTGTTCCTGTCCTTGTTAAGTGTGATTATTAGTTAAGTGTTGTCCAGCAGTGTTTTAGTTATTATCAGTAATTGTCATGTGTATTTATTTCCTGCTTGTTTAGTTAGTTTTCATTTGGTCTACTCGTTATTCCCCGGTGTTCCTGTCTGTGTCAGCCTTGTCTTGTCTTGTCTTGTCTTGTCTTGTCTTGTCCTGTCCTGATGTCACCATTAAAGACTATTATTTTGAAGTTTATCCTCGTCTGCGTGTTCCTCGATCCTCCCTGCTGTGTACACCGTGACACTATAGCACTACGCCGAGTTTGTTGATAATTGACCAACAAACTTATAACATTTTTTTTTTGTCAACTCTTCTCCTCAACTAATGTTTAGTCGACTATTAGGGGGCAGCTACATAAAATATAGTGAGTGAAAAATATTGACAAATGTATTTGCAAAATATTACTTCTCAACATAGGCCTATATCTAATTTTTTTCCTTATTACCTTCATGATCTGTAACTGAACAGGATTCCTTTAAGAGGGAATGCAGATATTGTTATATAAACAAAACTCAGGAAAAACTAAAGAGTTTGTCTTGTTTGAATAATTAAATGTTTTATTTTAAGAATTAAAACAATAACAAAAAACATTTTTTTGTAGTAAATATTTATGACTTTTTTTATGACAGGCGGGCTGTATTAATTGTAGTGTTTTAATTAATAAATGTCACAGCAAAAAATCATATCAACACACAAAGATACATCATACAGAGAAAGTACAAGCTCTATATTCAGTGCAGTGTGTCTGATTGTAGACTGTGAAGAGCTGCTGGATTCAGTGCAGCAGGATGAAGGAGAGCAGAGAACAACAGAGGAACAGGAAGCTCTGAGTGACGCTCTGAGCACCGTTACACAGGTTCCCCTCACAGCATGAGGCACTCTGAACATCTCTAACCGAAGTTTCAGCATCACAGATAGATTTAGAGACACAGCCTTTAACTGTTGACTGGCCCCCGATATTCCCTGATGAAAAGAAAGAAAACATAGGTTAGTCTAAGCTTAGGTAAATGTGATCTGTATGTGATCTCAAACATCAGAGAGATAATAATAATGACTTTTTTTTCTTTTTCAGATTCTCACCTGTTGCTGTAAGGCAGCGGTCTTCACTTCCTAAGCAGCTCAATATGTTTGAGCAGCTCTTCTCATCACAAGAGTAACATTTCTTTCCATTGGGGACATTAGAGGGATCTACAGGACAAAACATGTAGTGTTTTGTCTAATGTGCAAAATATAACATCTAATGAAATAACACTCTGTTAGCTGCTCCATGCAATCTATTCGCAGCTGGCAAGCTGCACTCTGTATTGTATAATTTGTATTTCCTGATCTCCTTTGGAAGTAAAATGCATATTTTTTTGCATATAGTCAGTAAAGCACAATACCTGGAGCATCTTGGAGGTTACACCGGTCAGTGTTACAGCACGCAAAAGACGACTTTGCAATGCCGATGTTCATGGATCCATTTACACAGTCAGCAGCACAGTCTTTAAGCTTCACTTTACCACTAATGTCACCTAAAAACATGAATAATTCAGAAAAGACCAGTTCAACACATTATTTTCACAGAAAATATATTTATATATGTCAAAATGTTTTTTCTTTTGTTTCAAATATTGATTCAATTTTAATACAAATTATATTGTTAGCATAACAATCTGAGAGAAACAAATTAAGTAGCAGAAATATAAATAGAATATTCTGTGATTACAATCATAAATTCTGCGAGGAAATCAGCAGTTCTGTGAGAAATTACATTTCCATTGAAGCAGCATCAGTAAAAAACACCAGCATCTTCATCAGTTAACAGTGAATTTCAATCCATCATATTGGACTTACCGACTTGTGCCACTGTTGTTGAACTCATGCACTTTGAAAATCCACTGGGACATGTTTTTACATTTTGACTTGCACAAGAACCCATCAGACCTGAGCACTCATAACAGCTGAAAGAGTGTCCTTTAGTAATAAAACAGAGAGAGATGTTAGTGATCTGTATTTGTAGCCAGTAACATTACAAAAATACTTGTCTTTGTACCTGCAGTGAAAAGACTGAACAGAAGAAAAACTGAGATTTGCAGATCCATCTTTGATCAGGAGGTGAATGAGATAACGTCTGTTTCAGCGCTTATTTTATAGCTTTTCAAAGGGGAGGGTCTTTATGAGCAAATGAAAGCTTAACAGAAGTAGACATTACTAGAAAATGAAACTTTAGCTTACATCATTTACTTGCAAGTTAATTATAAAGGGAGGTTTAAGGAATTATGACTATTTAAACCAACTATCTTACCAAATCTTAAAGTGAGTTTTTCCATAAAATGAAAGCCATGGGTTCAGTGTTGTTTGGGCCTCATTATTCTTTAAAGAATATTTTTATGTTCTGCAGAAGAAATAAAGTCATACATACTTTGTTGAGTGATTTAGGTATTTCGTCGGTGAGGATGGAATGTAATTGAAAAACCAGGTCAATATTAGTTTCTATGATCTTTTCACTTAAATACATGGCATTGTTACAATGAGCTAAACGTTACATTACAATAGATGCAGTTCATTAGCATGACCTTCACCTGCACACACACTGGTTTTTCCTGTTTCTTACGCTCCTAAATATTTTATAAGATCTCCTATTTCCTTTAAGTAGCTAAAGTATGATGACCATTATCAGTATTATTATATCTTCCTTGACAGCAAACATAACAGCAGATTTTGTGAATCCAGCACCAGAAATACACAGATGATACGTGACATTACCACCAGATCTTAAAAGTCACTCATGTGATCCTCGAGAAAACAATCCCTATGAGTGAAGAAGAGGTTTGAACCACTGCTAGATCCATGTATTTAGGTTTGTTCTTCTGTCACATTCGGGGAGTATTTGCTACACAGTTTTATTAAATGAAAACAAAACCTACACTGAAACACAGAAGAGCAGCAAACCAAACCTTATAAGAAGAACCGACAAAGAACTGAACCAAACAGAAACATAAATACTAACTGAGGGAGGAAACAAGGAACAGATGACACTAAACAATGAATCAATGAGTAACTATAGTAACTAAGGAAACTAGGACTAAATACATGTAACGAACTAGACTCAAAGAACCAGAATACAGATGATACTGTATGTGGCAATTTCTTTTTCTGAAGTTAATTATTTTCAGCCCTGTATGTTAGTCAGTCATGCGCCAGTTGAACCAATTAAAAAAAAAAAACTTCTCAAGTTTATCTAATTATTTTAATTGAAAAAGCTTCCAGACTCAAGGAGACGTTCAGTACCACATAAACTCACATTGTCCATGTTCGTTAAAAAATTTGCAATGCAAACATGGACATGTAAATGTGTTGTAAATGTGTATTGTTAGGGAGAACATTCATGATGTTTCTTGTAAGTCTCAAAGAGCATTTAAATATTGTAAATCACATTTTTCAACATTTATGTTATTTTGTTAAATAAATCTGCATGCAAAATACAAAAATACTGTAGAATAAAAGTTGTGTTGTTTGTTGTGAAAATGTTAGTTGGAGTGTATGTTTTTGAAGTGGTGTACAGATGACAGATTTATTTGTGCATTAAATTACAGATACAAAATAACCTTCATGTGTTTGTGAATTGTATTGTATAAGCATAAAAAACAAAATATTGTGGATTTATAATGCATGTATTTGTAGGAGCTCTTCAAATATAGTATTTAGATTCATGCTGATGCACACAATGGCATGAGTAGTCTTCTGAAATATTATAAATTAATGTTTACCTGTTTTATAAACATATTTATATTAAAACAGCCCATTTTTCACTGTGGAAGAAACAAAGAGTCTGTTTGTACTACTATCCTTTTATGTTCATTACTGACTCGTTCCAAGAAGCAGTTTAAACAGTTTAAGAAAACATTTAAGGCCAACTGCACCGTTTAAGCAAACAAGTTTAAACTAGAAAATATGTACAGTGTTCTCACTGATCAATTTAATTGTTTTGTAAATATAAACTAATTTGGCTGGATTCAGCATACTCAAATAAATAAATAAATAAACAATTCAAAATAATAGTGAAAAGAATATCCACGTTAAATTGTTTTGAAATATTCCACAATAAGCAGGTGGCTTGAACCGTGCAGATCATGTCTCTTATTGAAAATGTATGGCACGTCATGAAGAAGAGAATAAGACGACCACAGACTGCTGAGCGGGTCAAATCTTGTATCAAGTGATATTTGTTTATGTTTACAAAATACAAAACAGAGTTGGTCAGTGAAGACACTGGAGAGCGTTTCTTTGAACATTTGTCAGTTAAATAAAGAGAGTTAACAAACTGGCAAAAAGCTGTTTTCCCTCAACTTTTCTGGACAAGGGGTTGTATAAAAAACCGTTGTGTCTTGATGACATTTCTGAAATAAAATTGGTTTGCATTCAAAACTGAAAATTACATCAACAGCTGCAAGCAGTAAACATCCACCTTATTTTGCTGAGCAGAAGTTTGATATGTTCTGTGAATGCACAAAACTTCTGGTTTATTAGCCGCTATAAATAACTAGAAGAATAACAAAATGCAAGTAAACAGTAAAACTATTTGAGCTACAAAAAAAACAAAAAAAACAAACAAAAAAAACAATGCAGTGTTTAGAATTATTACAATCAAATAATATGACAACAAATACCAGTTTGCAATATCAGCCAACAGGCTTCTTATTTCCACAGGTAAAATAACTGGAAAGGAATGACACCGGAAGCCTTGCACATTCAATTTACAAATGACCACGCGCACTCTACATTAAAAATAAGGTGGATATTTGTCACCTCTCTCTACCCCGTCAATATAGTTTAAAAACAACGAAAAATTCGAAATGCTTCCTGATATTTTGACAGAAGCAAACAATAAATAACATATTTAAACCTATCATCAACTTTTATTTTATATTCTGGAGTGACAAACTCAGCTCCTATAAGGACACTGTCCTGTAGAATTTAGCTCCAACCCTAATTAAACCAGTTTAAACCGATTAATACAACTAATCAAGGTCTTTAGGATTTTTGAGACGTTAGAGCCTCCTGCAGTTAATGAGCGGAAATCACTGTGTTAAATATATCGTTATATGTCGTAATTAAAGTGGATAGCTGTTCACCTGCGTTTCTTGTTTGCAGTAAAGCAATCCACCATTTATAAATAGGGCCTATACTTTTAGCCTATCATATGTTCTCATATTTATTATTTTATTTTTAATGTGTTTTTGATCCTCAAACATCGCTGTAATTATTAATTATGATATTAATATATGGAACTCACAACAATTAAAAAACAAAAATATACAAATATATATTGTCCCCGTTTTTTTAATTCGTAGATAATCACAAGTGAAATTTCAGTGATATTTTAATAATAATAATATCATTCAAATATTTTAACATAGATTTCAATGTTAAAATGAATTTATTTATAATGTATTGGTTTGACTGAATTCAGAAACTGATTTGTAACTTGAGACTTCAGTACTTTAAACAGCAGCATGATCTCAGAGACAAGAACTAAAATGTCACTTTAGAGGACAAAACTGAAGGGACAGGTTAGTGATTCAGATCAGACCCAGATCAGAGGAAAAGCGATCTTTGGCTTTCATTTACTGAGCGAGTTTCTCTGTCAATAATGAATTAAAGAACGACAGAAAAATAAATAAATAAATAAATAAAATATAATAGAAATGTTTAAAAAAACGGTCTGATAACGTGAAAATGACTTCAACTGTTGAGTAATATTAAATGCAGAATAATAATATAAAGTAAGTGTCTGATGAGAAATGACAATATCAAAGCCTTTTATAAACTTGCAAATAACCATTTTATCTGTAAATTCATGTCAGAACTGTCTGATGTCCCATTACAAAAAAAAAAAAAATCTCATAGATTACCAATTTTGTCTTTGATTTTGGATAGCTCTAAAAAAGAAACTCCCAACTTGCAATGACTAATTTCAATTCAGATTGACAGTCCACTAGCCCCAGGGTGTCACTTAGCCAGTTTCAGGACTGTTTGATGTCCCATTACAAAATAAAAGCCCTCCAAAAACTAATTTTCTACCTTCTCTGCCTCTGATTTAAGATAGGTCTAAAAAGAAAACTCCCTGTTTGCATAGACTAATTTCTAATTTCTGATTGAGACGCATGCTGGTTTATGGTCAGTGGATATTCGGGGCTTTAGTCAAATCTTCTGTGATGCACATGGAACTTATATTGGAATACTAGCCTTAACCATATACTTTACAACATATGGGATGACCAAAGTTTCTTGCAATTCGAAGAAGTTTAATCAAGTTCATGGGTTCTGCTGCAGAACTTCTGCATTCTCACGGAAACTCTTTACAATTAGTCCAGGTGATATGTGAAAATAATGTTCACTTTTTCATAAAAGCGTGAAACTTGGTACACTTGTATAGTTTGCGGCCCTAAACATTTTCAGGAATGGAGCCATTGCAAAAACACTTCGTTGTTGCCATAGCGACCATTTTACTATCCGCCATAACCAAATTTTGTATTTTGTGTCATAGCTCCTGAACCACACATGATAACACAGTAAAGGTGATGTCTGCCCCTATTTTTTGATGGTCAAGGATTACAAATGTTACCATATACAGCAACATAAACTGTTCAGGTGAAGAGTTAATGGTGAAATCAGCATTGTGAGAAGGAAATCACAGTATCACAGCATTTACAAAAGTACATATTATGGCTATTATTTTTTTCTTTCTTTGATAATTAACTAATATTTTATTCAATAATACATTAAATGCATTTGAGCATGTACATGCAGGTGAATCGCTAATGTTTGATGTAACGGGTAGAATAATATTTATGTGCAGGGTGTGTTGTTGGTGCGGGCCGGATGGTGACAAGCACGGGCGGGTTGACTTATCCAATAACCAAGACTATTTTGCAATGTAGCCAATCGCGCTGCCTCTGATTGACAGCTGTAGTGATTATAGGGGTTAAAGCAAAAAAAAAAATAATTTGACTGAAAATTTTTCCTCGGCCAAACCCCATTCCACAGCCATACCTGTCACACACCCAGTGTAAGAGCCGTGTTTGTCTTGTAATTAGGAGCAGTTATCTTCCTAATTTCAAAATTTTTTGGAGCACCTTCTAATTAATAATAAAAAATTCTGATAAAAAATTAGCCTTCTTAATACTAGGTGACATTTGGCTCAAAGTGATTTCCAGGGGCATTTTCTTTTTACCTTTGTAAATGCATTTTTTCTAATTTTATTAAATGTATGCAGTGTTTCCTCTTGGATATTTTCCAGCTGAGGTGGCAGGACTATTTCCCATGAATCACCTGCACTCAGAATCGAATTTATATTAACTAAAAAAGACAAGTAAATAGTAACAATCAACAGCACAAACAAAAACAATAACAAGATACAAATTAAATTATCAGTACTTACATTTTTTCAGTTAGGTCTAACTATAATCTATTCAACTGTGAAATAACACTGGATAGTCTTCACTGTCTAATGAAAGACAGCAGCAGGTTTATTTAGGCTGCTGTCTCTTTAAGACCTCATGCACGGATCTAATATGTTATACATGCTTACTTTTCTTTTTAGGAGCGCTTGTCCTCCTAATTTAAAAAATTTAGGAGGACCTTCTGATCAACAATCAAACAATCAACAATCTGATCAAAAATTAGCCTTCCTAATACGAGGTGACATTTGAATCCTTAAAGTGACTTAAAGGGGTATTTTCCTTTTACCTTTGCAATGGCATAATTTTCATCTTTGTCAAATTTTGTCAAACTTTCATGCAACTGGGCCCTGAGCAAGAAGTTTTGCAGATGCTCTGTTTGGAAGGGCCAGGGCCCGGCTGCATGAAAGTCCTTAAGTAATTTTACTTTGGAGTATCCCTGAAGGGGAAAAATTCCCTGAGGCAAGGGATTTCTTTAAGAGCGTTGCAACAAGCGTCTTAACTGTCACCCTTACTTGTTTATACTAAGCGTTTCACGGTAGTTCCTGGCAACATACGGCAATGGGCGCTGCGGTTGCTATAGTTACTACATCTCACAATAAACTGTATAGATATGTATATCTCTGACAATAAACAGAACACGTAAGGGATAATCCGCTGCGCGTCGGGTGGTTCTTCGCCTCCACGTTGTGCATTCAAATAGTTTAATGCACAGCTAGCCGTTGATTATCCCGTTTATGCCATGGTCATTTGCCAGCATTCACATATTAAAGATGTTAATAATATTCGCGCTGCAATATTTGACCGGAACGATAAAAATGACGGTTATTTTCGTCTGTATTACCATTCAACTGTAACTATATGTCACTATGGTTACCAATGTTTATAGGAAGCGCATTAATATAGAACGTGATTAAACTGACCTGGAACTACCTGTGCGGTTCAACGAATTTAATCAACACCTGCCAGCCAATCAGAATCGAGTATTCAGACAGAGCATGGCATAAAACGAAATATAAACCTAACCAACTAAAACACGAACAAATAAACGAGCGCTGCCCGTTTCTGCGCTGTTTTGTGTACAGTCGTTACCGAGGAAACCGCTTTGTTTCTAAAGTGAAAGCGATCCTGCTGAACAATGACGGAAATGTAATAAATGTGAAAATTAACCCATGTTTTGACGCAGCAAACACGCAGAGCTGTAAATGTGAGCAGGTGGATCGACAAGAAGATAATGCATTATATAAATCTAAACAGTTAAGGCATACATTTCATTTATATTGTTATTTAATTAATGCAGGCTAATAATTGATTAATAATAATTGTTTAAATGAATATAATAATTGATACAACTCATCCGTTTAAAAAAAAAAAATTTGTATTGTGAAAACCTGTAAGTCATGCATTTTACAGTCATTTTACAGTTTAATAAATATGTTACCATAGTCATTGCCCTACTATGCTTATATTATATTTTATTTGTGCAGCTCTTAAAAAATGTCTTAAGTCTTACATTTGAGTTTAAAAATCTTAAAAATACTGAGATTAAGATGATTTAAGGGAGCTGTTTTGGTCCCTTAAATTTATCAAGGTGAAGTAGTTACTAAGGACTTTGTAGCAACGCTTAAGGGAACACTTAGATAATTAAGGGGAATATTTAATGACAGCCTTAAGGTTCCTTTAAGGTGACCCTTAGGATTTTTCTTGTAACCCAAGTTTCACTAAGGGTTCCCTTAACCTTATAACTAAGGGATTTCTTAGCTTAAGGGCTTTCATGCAACTGGGCCCTGGTCCTTAGCTGGTCATGAGCTGGCTTGAACTGGTCATGTGCTGGTCCTGAGCAGGAGCTAGTTGCTTAGGACCAGCACATGACCAGCTAAGAACCAGCTCATGACCAGTAAAGGACCAGCTCAAACCAGCAGCCATGCTTCAATGCATATGCTGTTTTTTTCAACAGGGTTGGTGAGCCACCCAAAAGACTGCTCAGCAAAACATTTACTATATACCCCACTCTTCTCCTCGAGGAATTGGTGGCACACAGGTAGTAATATGTAGGTTAAATGTAATAAAGAAATGAGCATGTCTAGAGGTTTTACCAAATGTTGTCTGTGATACAATTGCATGTGTAAATTAAGTCAAGATGTTTGCCTGATTTGTTAGTGCTTGTGGTGGTAAGATCGAATGAAGCTAGGAGTGGAAGTCTGCAGTGTAAGGCTTCTACAGATGGATTTTGAAGTCAACAAAGACTGCAAGTGGACTGCCATCCACAGAGATTGAAGACAGCAGCCCATACAGCTCCTCTATAAAGGTACCCAGTTGACCAGGAAGGCGATAAATCATTACAGTATGGAGTTTAACAGGAGCTGAATAATAATATACAGCTGTTCCATGATAGCATGAAACACAAAATAATTTTTATTGCATATGGAAGAACGGTTTGAGTAAATCCAATTACTAGAAATTAGAAGACCAGTACCCTTCCAACCTGATGGGAGGTGTGAGAGAAAGGGAAGTTGTGGGGTTGCGGTGTCTTCTGGGCGCATCCAGGTCTCAGTCAAGCCCAAGATACTAAGAGTAGACTGAGAAGCAATGGTCAGAATGAAGATTGTTGACAGCTGACTGACAAATCCAGAGACCCACAGAAAATGACAGAGGCGCAGCAGAAGAGGTGCAGATAGGACGCAGCTTAGCAAGATTGCATTGCCGTCTGCATGTGATGTTAGAGCGCTGTTGAGAGAGAACAAGATTGTATTGGAAACATATACTACAGCCTACCCGACTCTGCCTGAGAGGTAAGGAAAAACACACTTACTTGAGAAAGTTGAGATTATATTTTTTTTATATCTCTGAAATAAATGATTGTACTCTTGAAAACAATCTTTTATTGCCCTATGGAATAAAATATTATTTAAATTTACATTTTAAAAATAGTAACAGTATTGACATTGCATAATGGCCCCCCTCAATCAAGCCTCATAGATCATCAAAAATAGAGCATGATAAAAGTGAGAGAGAAACATGCTTGTGTTTTAAGTGTAGGAATCCTGGTTGAGAGATGATGCTACCTCCTAGAAGCGATGTAACTTGAATGTACATTATTTTACAAGGGTTTTGTTAAAAGAGGGAAACAGGGCTGACATAGAATCAAGGAACACCAATAAAATTATTAATATTTTATAGATATATGCCAAAAACATTGCTTAACAATGAGACTATATTTAAAACAACATGCAAAGGTGATTTTTATATCATTTTGCCTTCATACTGCAAATTAAAAGTCCTGCTGACAAAGAAAAATCATAGTGAGGGACAGGCCAAAAACCTTACCCTTATCAGTATAAATGCTTTTTAAATTATTTAAAATAATATTTAAGTGACTTTTTTGATGTAATATTGATGAAAGAATACATAGTATGGTTTAAATTGCTAATTTATTTGTTGCTATATTAAATCTATGTTTGATTATTTCTTAGGGATGCAAAAAGCACAGATTTCGTGGAATGACCCAGTTCCCTTTCATGTGCTTTGTTGAACTCATAGAATATAATTTAATATCATTGTTATTGCTATTATTAAAAGTCATTATTACAATTATTCGATTTTAAGCTAAAACCAGTCAATAAGGAGGGTGGAAAACAAAAGTCAAGCTCTGTTTTCTGTAGAGAGTGTTTCAATACTTCTGTCCACTAGATGGAGCGACTAGCTTGTATTTTATTCTGAAAACTTCAGGGTGCATTTCAGGCAAATCTCATCAAATTCTGTTTTACGTTGATACCACACCGCTAAAAGGCTAAAGTCATACATTTCTTTTTTCTTGTGATGGTCGTGTTGACATATTGCTGGCCACCTTAAAGATGCAGTCCACTTTGTATTTAATGAAACAGATTTTGCTACACCACTGATGTGAATTGAGTTTTTTTTCTTTTTATAAACTCACATTTTACTGCATGTCATTTAGCATTATTTTTATTAGTGTTATTAAAGTGGCCATTATTACAATTATTATCAATATTTTCTTTTGAGCTGGGGACAATCATGCATTTTCTGAGGAAAAAAATTCATGAAAATTTATGAAATTACACAGAAATACAATTACACACTGAAACCTGTTTAAGTTTCCCCTGATCAGGAATCATTCATCTATTACATATTCAGGTCAAGGCTCCAGCTCATCTTTTTTTTCTCTCTGACAAAGAAAGAGTCAAACAGAGTAATACAGTATTAGTAGTTTCAGATCATTTATCTGCTTAAACTTTCTGCAGCTGTTTCTGTTGCCCTATATTATAAAACCAAAACCTGTAAAGTAAAAAATTAATTATTGTATGCTTAAATCATTTATTGATCTCCTTGTTCTCTGTATACCATTAGAAACATTAAAGCCATCTTTCCACAAGATGCCGTTGCAAGCTTTTTTGTTTAAAATCAGACAAGCTTTATCTGTAGCTGTCATTAATCTTACAAACATTTAAGCCACAAAAGTTTAACCAAAATTCAGTAGCCTATGCATTTACATAGGCCTACACTGATTTATACTTTACATTTAACATTTACTAATATACCCCATGTGATTTAGGCAAATCTAAATCTGAGTTTAAGTTCAATTTTGGGACCTGCTCCTGTTCACGGAGACCGAGACGGCAGAAAATGCATTGAGTTTGTTTTCTTTATTTTTCGAAATACAACGATTATTGATAATTGACTAACCAACTTATAATTTTTTTTCGACTCTTCTCCTCAACTAATGTTTAGTTGATTATTAGGGGGCAGCTACATAAAATATACTGAGTGAAAAATATTGTCATGTATTTGCAAAATATTACTTCTCAACATAGGCCTATATCTAATTTTTTTCCTTTATTGCCTTCATGATCTGTAACTGAACAGGATTCCTTTAAGTGGGAATGCAGGAAAACTAAAGAGTTTGTCTTGTTTGAATAATTAAATAATTATCACACATGCTTATTCTGAACATAATGGTCATTTAATTTTAATTTTTATTTAAGAATTAAAAGAATAAAAAGACAATTTTGTAGTAATTATTTATGACTTTTTTACAGCATGGTGGGCTGTATTAATTGTAGTGTTTTAATTCATAAAATGTCACATCAAAATGTCACAGCAAAAAAATCATAGAAACATGCCAAAGATGCATAGTTCAGAGAAAGTACAAGCTCTATATTCAGTGCAGTGTGTCTGATTGTAGACTGTGAAGAGCTGCTGGGTTCAGTGCAGCAGGATGAAGGAGAGCAGAGAACAGCAGAGGAACAGGAAGCTCTGAGTGACGCTCTGAGCACCGTTACACAGGTTCCCTGAACAACATGAGACGCCCTGAACATCTCTAACCGATGTTTCAGCATCACAGATAGATTTAGAGACACAGCCTTTTACAACGATTGACTGGCCCCCGAAAGTCCCTGATGAAAAGAAAGAAAACACAGTCTAAGTTGTTCTAAGAAACTAACTGTGATCTGTATGTGATCTCAAACATCAGAGAGATAAAAAATTACTTTTTTCTTTTCCAGATTCTCACCTGTTGCTTTAAAGCAGCGGTCTTCACTCCCTGAACAGCTCAATATGTTTGAGCAGCTCTTCTCATCACAAGAGTAACAAGTCTTTCCATTGTGAACATTAGAGGGATCTACAGGACAAAAACATGCATTGTTTTATCTTCTGTGCAAAATATAACATGTAATGGTATAACACTGTTAGCTGCTCCATTCAATCAATTCACGACTGGCAAGCTGCACTCTGTATTGTATAATTTATATTTCCTAATCTCCTTTGCAAGTAAAATGAGTGTTGACTTTAAAGATTTATTTATTTTTTTGCATATGGTCAGTAAAGCACGATACCTGGAGCATCTTGGAGGTTACACCGGTCAGTGTTACAGCACGCAAAAGATGTCTTTGCAATGCCGATGTTCATGGATCCACTGACACAGTCAGCAGCACAGTCTTTAATCTTCGCTTTACTACTGATTTCACCTGAATGATTCAGCATGAATGGTTCAACACATTATTTTGACAGAAAATATATTTATAAACATCAAAATGTAGTATTTTCTCATTTGATTCAATTTCATTGAATCTTAATTCATTCAATTTTATTACAAATTATATTGTTAGCATAAAAAACTGAGAGAAACAAATTAAGTAGCAGAAATATAAATCCTGTGAGGAAATCAGCAGTTCAATTTCCATTATTGAAGCAGCATCAGTAAAAAACACCAGCATCTTCATCAGTTAACAGTGAATTTCAATCCATCATATTGGACTTACCAACTTGTACCACTGTTGTTGAACTCATGCACTTGGTAGATCCACTGGGGCATGTTTTTACATTTTGATTTACACAAGAACCCGTCAGACCCAAGCACTCATAACAGCTGAGAGAGTGTCCTTTAGTAATAAAACAGAGAGAGATGTTAGTGATCTGTATTTGTAGCCATAACATTATAAACACTGTTTGTACCTGCAGTGAAAAGACTGAACAGAAGAAAAACTGAGATTTGCAGATCCATCTTTGATCAGGAGGTGAATGAAATAACGTCTGTTTCAGCGCTCATTTTATAGCTTTTCAAAGGGGAGGGTCTTTATGAGAGAATGAAAGTTTAACAGAAGTAGACATTACTAGAAAATGAAACTTTAGCTTGAATCATTTACTTGCCAGTTAATTATAAAGGGAGGTTTAAGGAATTATGACTATTTAAACCAACCATCTTTCCAAATCTTAAAGTGAGTTTGTCCATAAAATAAAAGCCATGGGTTCAATGTTGTTTGGGCCTCATTCTTTAAAGAATCTTTGGTAACGCTTTAGAATACTGTTCCATCGTTAATGAATAACTACAAGGGAACAAATGACTAAAGCACTGTTAACATTAACTACTATGAACAAACAAGAAACTCTGATTAATGATTTAGTAAGTTGTTAAGAGCTAGATATTTGTGGGGATGTTTTGTAACATTTAGATGTGAGACACAACTGACGCTGAAACAAACTAGAGAAGAAAGTGTTCGGGAGACAAATAACCATTGTAATCACAAGTTCAATTTATTAGGAAATGTACTAATTACAATCCTTGAGAAAATATAGGTTCTTTAAATAAAGGAAAAGGAGAAAAATGAGTGACACCAAAACAAAGAAATTATCAAAACCAAAACAACCCGAATTACTAACCCTCAACCCAACTAATCTAACTACCAAATAAAACAAGTAGAAATAAAACCGCAAGCTTCGGCGTATCCGACACCCAACCTAAACTACTCTAACTACTAATAAAAATACACAGGTGGCTGTCACTCCTTACCTGAAACTAACAAAAGGAAACTAAAAATACAAAGGCTTACCTATCTCCTTTTCCCAAGGTGATTTAAACAAGTCACAAGTGACAAAAGCCATACTGGTCTGACTTAGAACAATTTGGATTACACAGCACATTAGGCTAATAGTTAAAGTAGGTTACTAATAATGCGGTCGCCCCACAGGTGTACTTAATCAGGTTTTTACTGCATCTAAATGAACTCAGCAAGTCTCAAATTAACGAATGACAAAAAAGAATAACAAATCAAATAAATTCAATAGAACTTAACTAAACAAAATCCATAACACAATTGAACAACAAAATGAACGCGGTTAACAACAAATGTACAGCCACTGTACTGCACTGACTGGAACACAGGACGACTGACAACAGCCAAAGAGGCCCAGCCCCTTTTATAGCGAGCAGGTCCAGCCTAATTGGTCGACGATGGACTGAGTCAGCCAACAGATGAAACCTAAAAATAAAGAAGAAAACAAAGAGGCAAAACAGAAAAAGAACGAAAAATACAGAGAGCAGGCAAATACAAACAAGGAACGTAACAAAGCACTCAGTTGAAACTGGTAGTTCACTATTAGCTAATCAATAACTACTATTATTTTTCATATACAGTGGGTACGGAAAGTATTCAGACCCCCTTAAATTTTTCACTCTTTGTTATATTGCAGCCATTTGCTAAAATCATTTAAGTTCATTTTTTTTCCTCATTAATGTACACACAGCACCCCATATTGACAGAAAAACACAGAATTATTGACATTTTTGCAGATTTATTAAAAAAGAAAAACTGAAATATCACATGGTCCTAAGTATTCAGACCCTTTGCTGTGACACTCATATATTTAACTCAGGTGCTGTCCATTTCTTCTGATCATCCTTGAGATGGTTCTACACCTTCATTTGAGTCCAGCTGTGTTTGATTATACTGATTGGACTTGATTAGGAAAGCCACACACCTGTCTATATAAGACCTTACAGCTCACAGAGCATGTCAGAGCACATGAGAATCATGAGGTCAAAGGAACTGCCTGAAGAGCTCAGAGACAGAATTGTGGCAAGGCACAGATCTGGCCAAGGTTACAAAAAAAATTCTGCTGCACTTAAGGTTCCTAAGAGCACAGTGGCTTCCATAATCCCTTAATGGGAGACGTTTGGGACGACCAGCACCCTTCCTAGAGCTGGCCGTCCGGCCAAACTGAGCTATCGGGGGAGAAGAGCCTTGGTGAGAGAGGTAAAGAAGAACCCAAAGATCACTGTGACTGAGTTCCAGAGATGCAGTCGGGAGATGGGAGAAAGTTGTAGAAAGTCAACCATCACTGCAGCCCTCCACCAGTTGAGGCTTTATGGCAGAATGGCCCGACGGAAGCCTCTCCTCAGTGCAAGACACATGAAAGCCCGCATGGAGGACTCCAAGATGGTGAGAAATAAGATTCTCTGGTCTGATGAGACCAAGATAGAACATTTTGGCCTTAATTCTAAGCGGTATGTGTGGAGAAAACCAGGCACTGCTCATCACCTGTCCAATACAGTCCCAACAGTGAAGCATGGTGGTGGCAACATCATGCTGTGGGGGTGTTTTTCAGCTGCAGGGACAGGACGACTGGTTGCAATCGAGGGAAAGATGAATGCGGCCAAGTACAGGGATATCCTGGACGAAAGGTTTACCTTCCAACAAGACAATGACCCTAAGCACACAGCTAAAATAACAAAGGAGTGGCTTCACAACAACTCCGTGACTGTTCTTGAAAGGCTCAGCCAGAGCCCTGACTTAAACCCAATTGAGCATCTCTGGAGAGACTTAAAAATGGCTGTCCACCAACGTTTACCATCCAACCTGACAGAACTGGAGAGGATCTGCAAGGAGGAATGGCAGAGGATCCCCAAATCCAAATGTGAAAAACTTGTTGCATCTTTCCAAAAAGACTCATGGCTGTATTAGATCAAAAGGGTGCTTCTACTAAATACTGAGCAAAGGGTCTGAATACTTAGGACCATGTGATATTTCAGTTTTTCTTTTTTAATAAATCTGCAAAAATGTCAACAATTATGTGTTTTTCTGTCAATATGGGGTGCTGTGTGTACATTAAGAAAAAAATGAATCTAAATGATTTTAGCAAATGGCTGCAATATAACAAAGAGTGAAAAATTTAAGGGGGTCTGAATACTTTCCGTACCCACTGTATCCTGGAAAACTACAAGGAAATACTGGTTCATAATTAATGTGAATTATGCATAATGTATAATTAATTCTAAAATGAAGATCATGGTAAACCACTAGTAATGACTCAAGTATAATCAAATCCTTCTAAAGGAACTATTGATTTCCTGGATCAGTATTCTAAAGTGAAACCATGACAACTCCCTAATATTGACTGACGTCATTGTATGTTTTTGAGATATATGTAAGGTTTTGGATAGTAATGACTTAATTGTTACTACATCCTTCTGAAGAAATTACAAATTATTTAGATCAGCATTCTAAAGTGAAGATCACTGTAACCCACTAGTAACGATTTAAGTGTTACCAAATCTAGCAAAATTAATTACCAACCAGAACCTTACAAAAACCTCAAATGTTTACAAGGATTTCAGTAATTACTGGGGAGTTATTGTGATCTTAGAATACTAATCCAAATAATTAGTAATTCCTTCAGAAGAATTTGGTATTGCTTGAGTCATTACTAGAAGGTTACCATGACCTTCACTTTAGAATTAATTACACCTTATGCATTATTCATATTAATTATGAACCTGTATACAGTATTTCTTAAGGAGGTATGAAAAAAATAGTTACTGATTAGCTAATAGTGAACTGCCACATTTTGGAACAGTATTCTAAAGTGTTACCCAATAGCTCATTCAACCTTATCTGCATGCATGTGATTTTATATAACAATTTTGCATAGCAAGGAAGTGTTGTTTAGGTCACATGATATCTATAATTAATTTGCAAGTGAAAAATTATATGATTACTGAATGTTTTCAGTTATGCAAAAAAACTTTAAATCTAAACTTTTTTTTTTAATATTCATTTTAGATTAAAAAACTTCCATACTAAAGAAAACATTCAGTACCACACAGAAATTGCCATTCTTAATTTTGTTAAAGGTTTTCCAATGCAAACATGGACTTCTGAATGTGTGATACATGTCAGGTTATGTGTTGAGACGATGTGAGATAAATGATCAGTTTTACTGCATCACAACACTATGAAAAATCACATTCAAGAAGACAATAGTTTGACTGTCGAGCTCTTGTGACCAGATGAGTCAGTATCCCACTGGATTTACCAGCTGCTTCAGGGCAACATTTAGTCATAAATTCAGTATAATGGTTTGAAATGAACTCATAGCTGACAACTTCTTTTCTGGACAGAATTTATTATAGCATGCATTGAATGTTCTACATCATCATAATATCATTTGAAATGTAAACATTTGTGTGAAATGAGAAAACACTCAATTTAAAGCCTTTTTACTACTAGTTTTATACCATTGAACCTTATTGTGTAAATAGTAGAGATCATTAAATATTGTAAAGCTTGTATATTCAATACACTATTGGAAACACTTTCTATGTTGACATATTTATAAATAATTTTAAAGCAATTAAAAATAAACAAACAATTCCTTGTGTGTACTTATATTGCATTTGTTACGGTGCACACAGCAGGGAGGAACGAGGAACACGGACACGAGGATAAACTTCAAAATAATAGTCTTTAATCATGACAGGGCAAGACAAGGCAAGGATGACACAGACAGGAACACCGGGGAATAACGAGTACACCAGACAAAAGCTAACTAAACAGGCAGGAACTAAATACACATGACAATTACTGATAATGACTAAAACACAGCTGGACAAGACTTAACTAATAATCACACTTAACAAGGACAGGAACAAGACCAAATATGGACACAAGAGGCGGGAACACATGACACACACGACAGAGGACGTAACAGCATTACTCATGTGTCTAATTATTCTTTAACGATGGAACAGTATTCTGGAATGGATTGCAGATCTACAATGGCCCTCATAATAATGTTAATTATAATATTTCTTGAATAATTTATCAAAATGCAAAATGACATTGATGCATGTTAGAAAATAAGTTGAATATCGCTTTAGTCTGCCTTTTTTTACTCTCTAAGAAGCTGATCTCATTGTGTGTGTAGTTAATCATATTTGATAATATTCAGGGCAGAGCTTGACAACCTTGAAGTACAGATAAGTGTTCTCTGCGTATGTGTGTGAATGTCTATCTTTGCAGCTAGATGCAGAGAGAGAGCTCTAGGAGGAAATCGTCATTTGCCGTCACCCTGATGTCCAGGGTAACAGATATACGTCTGTGGAGAGACCTATTGCGTCTGACCTCTGATCAATTGTGGTGTCTAGAACATGTACGCAGAGCGGCCTACGTACTCCATCATGTGTTGAAGCTGACTTCTGCTGATGAAACTGCAAACTATCTTCAGTAAAATTTGCATGTGATTTTACATAACAGTTTTGGGTAACACTTTACAATAAGGTTCATTAGTTCCCATTAGTTATATATGAGTTCACATGAACTAAGAATGAACAATACTTCTACAGCGTTTATTAATCTTAGTTCATGTTAATTTCAGCATTTACTAACGCATTATTAAAAACACAAGTTGTGTTTGTTAACATTAGTTAATGCACTGTGAACTAACATGAATAAGCAACGAACAACTGTATTTTCATGAACTAACATTAACAAAGATTAATAAATAATGCAATATATGCATTGTTCGTTGTTTGTTCATGTTAGTTAATACATTAATGTTAACAAATGACACATTGCATACCCAATTTTGCATAGCCAGGAAGTGTTGTTTAGGTCATATCTATAATTAATTTGCAAGTGAAACATTTTTTGACCACTGAATGTTTTCAATTATGCAAAAAAAATTTAAATCTAAACTTTTTTTTAATATTCATTTTAATATTCATATATAAAACAGAATAACTGAATTAAGACAGCAAGAACATAAAAACAACAGCAACACTTTAGAATACTGTTCCGTCATTAATGAATAAGTACACAAGAACACATGAGTAATGCAATATAAGCACTCTAGTAACTACTAGTATCTATTAAGTAACTCTGATTAATGAATTAGTAAGTAATAGTGCTTAGTCGAATGTGGTTCAATATTAGCTAATCAGTATCTATTTTTCAAACCTCCCCAAGAGCTACTAAGAACAGGTTCATAATAAATATATGAATAATGCATAATGTATAATTTATGTATTAATTAATTTATTTAAAGTGAATGTCATGGTAACCCACTAGTAATTACTGAAGTCATTGTAAACATTTGAGGTTTTTGTAAGGTTCTGGTTAGTAATTGACATATTTATACACAGAATCCAAAATTTGTACACTTGTAAACTGCACACTTTGTAAATAACATATTTGCACACTTATAACATGTCTGTACATTTATCTAAACAATTACATTTTTTCCTATACTTCATTTTCTGTATATAGTACATTATTTTATTTCTGTTTTTTTTTATCCATACTGTGTTATGTATGTCTGCATTAAGTCTGTACTTTCTTCTGCACTGAAACGCCTGTCGTCAAGTCAAATTCCTTGTGTGTGTAAACATACTTGGTAATTGTCAGGAATATGGCCCTGTTTTGTTGTGTTTTTTCCCATGTGCTCCCCGTGGCCGTGACTCAGTTTTTTCCCTCTTGTTGATTTGTCATTTGATTCACCTGTGTCTTGTAATTACCCCTCGTTATTTTAGTGTTGTATGCCCCATGTTTCCTTGTCTGGTATTATTCGTCTACTGATGGTACTGCGTGTGTCTCCTGCCTGCCCCATGTTACCCCTTGGTTTGTTTATTAAAGACTGTTATTCCTTCAACTCCTATGTCTGCGTTCCCTGCCTCCTCGCAGTAGCAGTGTGACAGTAAAGCTCTTCTGATTCGGATTCTGATTCTAATTCATTTTGCTAGATTTGGTAACACTTAAATCATTACTAGTGGGTTACAGTGAGCTTCACTTTAGAATGCTGATTCAAATCATTTGAAATTTCTTCAGAAGGATGTCATAACAATTAAGTCATTACTATCCAAAACCTTACATATCTCAAAAGCTTACAATGATGTCAGTCAATATTAGGGAGTTGTCATGGTTTTGCTTTAGAATACTGATCCAGGTAATCAATAGATTCTTGTTAGCTAATACTAGAATACTAGAATTACTAGAATGTTAACAGTGTATTAGTCATTTGTTCCTTAATGATGGAGCAGTATTCTAAAATCTTTTTATATTCTGCAGAAGAAAGTAAGTCATACATGCTGTACTTTGAGTGATGCATTTCGTTGCTGAGGATGGAATGTTATTGAAAAACCATTAGTTTCTATGATCTTTTTACTTTAATACAGTTGTGCTCATAAATTTACATGCCCCTTGCAGAATATACAAAATGTTAAAGGAACACTCCACTTTTTTTGGAAATAGGCTCATTCTCCAACTCCACCAGAGTTAATAAGTTGAGTTTTACCGTTTTTGAATCCATTCAGCCGATCTCCGGATCTGGCGATAGCACTTTTAGCATAGCTTAGCATAGATCATTGAATCCTATTAGACCAGTAGCATCGCATTCAAAAATGACCAAAGAGTTTCGATATTTGTCCAATTTAAAACTTGACTCTTCTGTAGTTATATCGTGTACTAAGACCGGCAGAAAATGAAAAGTTGCGATTTTCTAGGCCGATATGATTAAGAACTATACTCTCATTCCGGCGTAATAATCAAGAAACTTTGCTGCCGTAACATGGCCGCAGCAGGCGCAGTGATATTACGCAGCGCCTGAAAGTAGTCCCCCAGCTATATTATAACTAGTTACCTAGCTGGGGACTACTTTCAGGCGCTGCGTAATATCACTGCGCCTGCTGCGGCCATGTTACGGCAGCAAAGTTTCTTGATTATTACGCCGGAATGAGAGTATAGTTCTTAATCATATCAGCCTAGAAAATCGCAACTTTTCATTTTCCGCCGATCTTAGTACACGATATAACTACAGAAGAGTCAAGTTTTAAATAGGAAAACTATCGAAACTCTTTGGTCATTTTTGAACGCGATGCTACTGGTCTAATAGGATTCAATGATCTATGCTAAGCTATGCTAAAAGTGCTATCGCCAGATCCGGAGATCGGCTGAATGGATTCAAAAACGGTAAAACTCAACTTATTAACTCTGGGGGAGTTGGAGAATGAGCCTATTTCCAAAAAAAGTGGAGTGTTCCTTTAATAATTGTAACAAAATAAGAGGGATCATGAAAATTTCATGTTATTGTTTAATTAATACTGTCCTGAATGAGCTATTTCACATAACAGATGTTTATATATTCTCCGCAAGACAAAATAATAACTGAATTTATAAAAAATGACCCCGTTCAAAAGTTTACATACCCTTGAATCTTAATACTGGAGACAATCATGCATTTTCTGAGGAAAAAAAAAAAATCACAAATTCATGAAAATTTATGAAATAACCACAGAAATACAATTACACACTGAAACCTATTTAAGCTTCCCCTGATCAGGAATCATTGCTGTATTACATATTCAGGTCGAGACTCCAGCTCATCTTTTTCTCTCTGACAAAGAAAGAGACAAACAGACTTTATTGTATAGACAATGGGCTTTTAAAAAGTATAGCGTTTAACCCTAATATTAGTAGTTTCAGAGCATTTATCTGCTTAAACTTTCTGCAGCTGCTGCAAGAAAAGCAGGTATGTTTGTGTCTTGGCCATAAACAAAAACAAGATCTTGTGAAAATAATAGCTAAAGCGAAAAGGGAAGTTCTAAGGTCATTTGATTAGGCAAATTAAATGCCACTGTGATGAAAATATTTTATATAATGGCCTCAGAAGGAGTCAAACTTGTTTCTACATTCAACATATGTTCAGAAAAGTGCAGACTAAGGATGCTCAAATCAAAGACTGTGTCCCTATGATTAAATAATCTATACTTAAACAAAAAGTGCTTAAAACAGTAGAACTAGCCATATGACAAACCAATGACTATACTTAAACAATCTTTGTAAAAATAACAAACAAATCCAAGTGTTACGTCCTGAGACGTATTTTATTTTGATTTGTTCTGTATTTTGTGGTATGCATGCTTTTGTTGTTGTTCTCTTTTTCTTTTTTCATGTCTACTGCTGTCACTGTCGTGGAGGTGATTGGATACACCTGTTGCTGGTTTGTTGCATTCAACTCGGCTCCACTGATTGGCTGCACTCAGGAGGAAGCAGCATAAAGCCAGCACTGTCTCAGAGCAAAAGGAGAGAGAGAGGGTTGCAGTTTTGTAACCTGTCACACGGACTTCTTTTCTCTGGCTCCAGCTAATCTTGTTTTGTTGTTGAGTGCCTTTGCCCCCTCCTAAAGTTAATGTTTCCTTTTATCTTTTTCTTATGATTTAATAAAAAAACAATAACAAGTTCTTTTGTTTGGAGTTGTGTTGTTGGGACTGGAGACAAGAGGTCCTTGTGCTTTCTCTCCAAAGTTTGTTACTGCTTTGCCCATTACGTCTAGACAAAAAGAGGGCTAGCACGTAACACAAGTAAAATATACTTATAAGTTCAAACTTATACAAGCTTAAATTGAGTACTAATATTGAATTTATTCTTTTTTTTTTTTAATTATTATTCTTGCCTGAACTATTTTTTTTAATGTAGAAATTACATTTGTTTTCTGTAGTATTTATTTCACCACAAAATCATTTTTATCAGTGTAGATACTAAGATATTGCTAGATAGTATTGATATCACTGTAAAAAGTGATGTTGACTTAACTTAAAAAAATTGAGGATTTTTTTTAAGTAAATGATAATTTAAAAAATAATTTAATTTAATTATCAAGTTCACTTAATTTTTTTTTTTTTTTTTTTTTTTTTTTTTTAATTATGTACTTAATAATTTTATGGCAACGGGTTTCCTCTATTTTTTTTAAGTTAAGTCAACTTTCACTTTTTACAGTGTAGGCTACTAAAAAGGCTGCTTGAGTCAAAACACCCCACAGCCCTTGTCTCTACGATGTTCTGATCCGAGTACGCCTGCAGAACAAAATGTTTCTGTTTATTATTATTATTATTATTATGAAAAAAAAGAAAAAAAAAGAGATTATAATGTGTTTTGCTTCTCGAGCACCACTAATACCATAGACCAGTGGTTCTCAAACTGGCACCCTGGGGGTACGTGAGGTGACACATGGGGGTACGCGAACAAATAGCTGAGCTTTAGCATTCATTTAATTCTACACCAACTTAAAGTAATATTAAAACCGAGCATGTATTTCCAACAAGCAAAATGCTTCTTCTGATATAAAACAGGGAAATCGGAGTGCCATAAACGGTCAAATGACATCAAATTACCACATCTTTTGCGGTCAAAACTGACTGCATCCACACAAGCATTCATGCATATTATAAGGATCCCGCAGATTATGCTGCTTTAGCAAATCATGCTGTTCACAGTATCTTCAAAGTAGATTTGTAGCCCTTATAGCATGAAGAACAAATATTGTATAAGGACTATACATAGAGATCGATTTAAGAATCTCTTCAATACAGAAGCATACCCTGTGCGAGTTATTGTTTTTCATCTTTAAAATATGACCAAGGATGCAATTTTCCCTGAATATTCAAAAGATCGCAACTGTGACATTTATTTTATATAACGTGATGCTTCGCTCTTTAAGACAGTGCCACCTACTGGCGATTTTAGTTTTAAATCAACAGGTTTCTCTTCGTTTTGCCATCGTTTATTGCTTTATTTATTGTATTAATTATACACTTAATGGCATGTTAAGAATATGACATAATATACAATTAATAATAAGGCTAGAAAAACTTTGCCTCCCTAAAGGTAAAAAAATGCACCTGTAAATCAATTTAAGGGGGCAAACATTGTCCCTTAATGGAAAAGATGCGACTGCGGTCTAAGTGGGGGTACTCAGGAGAATGTGAAATGCCCCAGGGGGTACGCCACAGTAAAAAGTTTGAGAACCACTGCCATAATACATGTCTCTAAATCATTTTAGCTAGAGTGGTGGAACTATGACGTCACTTTGTCGGCAAAAAACATTTTAGCACTTCCGGTTCCATCGTCCCAATGGGTTTTTCTGATGGGAGTTTGAATAAATCCCCTAAAATAAGGTCCATGGTTCACCTAATCACCAAGATACTTTCACGTTTTACTCTACGGCATAAAACACACCAGTTACCCCACACTCGTGATTTTTTTAAATTACTACATTTCTTAAAAAAAGACGGTTGCTAACAAGTTGCTAATGGGACTACAGACGCTGTCTGAGACATTAAACGTCATCACGCCAAACAGTTTATCAATTTACAAAATCAAAGGGGTCGAGGAGGGTCTGTCCATAAACTTCCCTCGTCCACTACACGAAACGCACTTCAAAATGGCAGCAGGGATCCCCCTATTGTATTCCCATTCTAATCTCTCTATAGCACAACTGTACATACAATTTATTTTATTTTCAGTGTATTTTTCTGTTTTTATTTATGTTTACATATGTGTATTTTTAGTCACATCTTATTTTTTATTGTCTCTGTGTTGTTGTTGTCTCTGTGTACTGGAAGCTTGTGACACTAAAACAAATTCCTTGAATGCACAAGCATACTTGGCAATAAAGCTCTTTCTGATTCTGATTTGTGACTTATTTTCTGTTCTCGGTGGACCATGATTGAGTCTTGATGAAGTTTATATAACTAACTAACTAAATAAATAAACAAAATAAACATTTTGCATTGCAGTTAAAATAATAATAATAATAATTATAATAATAGTATGCCAACAGAATTACTTTCATTTGTATGAATGAAGCATTTATATAGCGCTTTTATTGTGTATTGCTATACACCCAAAGCGCTTTACAATCATGTGGGGGGGTCTCACCTCGAACTACCAGTGTGCAGCATACACTTGGATGATGCGACGGCAGCCACAGGACAACGGCGCCAGTGCGCTCACCACACACCAGCTACAGGTGGAGAGGAGAGAGAGTCATAGAGCCAGTCAAGTGGATGGGGATTCTTGGGAAGCCACAGGGGCCAGTGGAGGGAATTTGGCCAGAACACCAGGGTTACACCCCTACTCTTTATGATGAGTGTCATGGGATTTTTAATGACCACAGAGAGTCAGGACCTCAGTTTAACGTCTCATCTGAAAGACGGTGCTCTTTTGACAGTATAGTGTCCCCGTCACTATACTGGGGCGTTAGGACCCACACAGACCACAGGGTGAGCACCCCCTGCTGGCCTCACTAACACCTCTACCAACAGCTACCTAGCTTTCCCAGGAGGTCTCCCATCCAGGTACTGACCAGGCTCAGCCCTGCTTAGCTTCCATGGGCAACCGGTCTTGGGCTGCAGGGTGATATGGCTGTGGCCATGTATGTAATTGTTTAGAACTATCTTCAATTCAACTTTAGATGGCGGCATTTAGTTAAACAAATAAAACAAATGATAACTTTCATTTGACTTATTTTGAGATCTTGTTTCTGTTTCTTCATTTTATGCCCCAGATACAAACAAAACCTCTTTTGCTACACCAGGGGCCTGAACCATGATGGTGGCTGAACAAACTCAGGGTTACAGGATTAGTTTTTAGTTGACAAAACCAAATCAGTCCAATCTGGCTTTGTTGGTACCATGAAGCTGATCAGCTTTTTCTGTCAACTCAGGCTTGATCCTGAGTTAATGGAGCATGTGCACATGAATGTGTGACATCAGTAATGACCAGTCAATCACATGCCTTGAAACTGTGATTCCTTTCTTATGAGAGAGTCAGTGTAATTCACTACCAAATATTAAAAGATGGAACAATATGAAGAATTTGAACACATTTACACAGCAAGGTGAAACAATCTATCCCTGAAAGAGGAAAACGTAAAGAATACATCTTGTAAGTGCAGGTAAAAGTTGTAAAGTCAGTTTATAGAGTTGATAATATTTATATGTATAAAACACTTAAAAATCAAAGTTCATATGTAGTCATGTTTAAAGCTATTGATTCTAAAACTTACTTATATTGCATATTATCTATATGTTTATATTTATATTTATTAAATATCTCAAAAAATTTGACGATTTTATGTTTAAAAATGTTTTACTAACGTCATTTAATTTGGATTAAGAGAAACTGGAGGAGTGGCTTTATTCCGTCAGAGACGTGTCACTTTGCTTGAAGCTGATCGGTCAAATTTCGGTTTAAGATCTCTAAACCAGAACATAACCTGCCCCGGAGCAGGTTAGCTGTGGAGCATAAGTTATTATGGCGATGAACACCGCTAAAAGCCAAACCAATTTCATGGTACCTAAAACCCAGAGTTGGCGCAAACTAAACCGAAAGTTACCTGGCTATCCAGCTAAACCGGCTTCATGATACAGGCCCCATTTGCAAGGCTTGAGCAGATAAATTATCTGGAACTACTAAAATTAAGGTTAAACAATACCTTAAGCAGTGATTTCGGTTTTGCTTTGTAAAAGTGTGACATATCATGTGACAGTGAAAATTAAGACCTTACAGTTGAAATAGTTTCCTTATCCAACTTGTGAAGACAATATAAGTTTAAACTGCAATATAAAACCAATAAAACAAATATAAAAAAAGTAATTAGTGAAAGAATAATTCAAGTTTTGACACATTTTAAATAAATGTAAAAAGAGAAATAAGCTCATCTGAAACAGATAAAGAAGAAACAAGCAAAGCTGCACACACATGAACTCAAAAGTTTTTTTTTTTTTCTGAGCTGATGTGACTGACTCTTGTACTGAAAGGCTTTTACACTGAAAAAAAATAAAAATGTAACAGTTGTGACTGCCAAATAAGTAACATAAGATGGAAGTGTCCAAAAGCATTTAGATACTGTGTCAAAAGATGTATACAGATATATTAGGACACCAAGCTTAATTATAATTATGTAATTTTCATTTACTAAAAATGTGTATTAAATTTCATCCTAAAACAGGATGATACTAATGTAGCCATTTATCTTTAAAAAAAAGACCAATAATAAACCACACATTTAAAGATACCAGAACAAAAAACACTTTAGTTTATATGATGTGAGGCTTCACATGAGATACTTCATAAAATCAATACCTCAGCACTAAATGCACAAAGTATTAATAGTGCAAGCAATAAAGTGCAATAAAACAAATACAATGTGAAAAAAGGTTGAAAAAATAATGCTTATTTTGCAGTGACCATATCAGACAAATAAGATAAAATCCCAGTACATCAAACGAAACAATATACAGGTGACAGAGAATTAAAAAAGGAAAAACACTCATTGTGTGAGCCTGCTTTCTGGACTGATTATGAAATGTAAGTTGAATAGAAACATGTAGTGTGTTTAACACAAAAGCTTATGGTGATCAAACCCGTTTCACTACTGGAAAGTGCTGTTTGAGTTCAGAAATACAACCAAGGTCTAAAATCTGAGGACAAAAAAGAAATAGGTTATCTTCACATGATTTACAATAGATGTAGCAGATTATAATCTTCACTAATGAAGAGGTGGAAAAGACTTTGCCATGTGTTCATAAATTGAGTTAAAGTAATAAAATACTTACAATTTGGTCTCAGATTCTCCAAACTGTTGCATTTAAGTTTTACTGTATTTATTGCTCTTGATTGTGACACTTTCTGTTTGTTCTCCCTCTGTATCATATCCTTGTTCTCGCTTTTTTGATGATCAAACTGTGGTTTGGGCTTTATGCTCTCCTCACCTTGCCTCACAATGCCCATTTGACATTTTGCTGTTTTAAATAAACATTACAACAATTGAGTGTGTTTATTGTGTAAACTGTAAAAGAAAAAGTCATGGCAACATATGTCACCAGGTTATAGGGCAGGTTATGTTCTCAATCTCAAATCATACTGGACCAATATAAGATAAAGCAAAACAGTTTTAAATATGGACAAAATCTGATTTAATTATTCATTCAGAAGACAGTTTTTCATCAGATGTAGTCTTTTTGGATCTCTAGAGGGACACAGTTGGGTTGCAGAAGTAAAAATACCATTCAATTGATTTTTAATGCTAAATTGTTAAAAAAAAAAAGAAAAAGATCTCCAAAGTTGTCAATGTATGTATTTCTGCTTAAGTCGCCATTTTGCATTAACTGAAAGTAAAACCAAATTTTAACACAAATAAAATTCCAGTTACCGCACATAGCCTACAGTAACATAAACCACTGAGTTTTATCATGTGTCTTGTTATATCATGCGAGAACTCTCAGCATTTAAAGGGTAGCTACCAAGTTCAGCACTGCTCTCATAGGCTATTCCAAACATCAAAAATAGTTCAAAAGCCATGAGCTTATTAGAGTCAGATATTACAGCGCTAATGCAACAAGCGTCACCGCGAACGAGTAGCTGAGCATCTCTTCAGCAAGCCGACGCGCAAACTGCCGCGAATGAAACTGAAAGTAAGACGCAGATGGTCAACACACAATCATCTTCATTAAAAGTAGTTAGTCAAACTTCCAGGGCTGACGTCGCGCGCTCTCCTATTGCGGTCTTTGATCTTGAAATGAGCTGATATTTAATATGCAGCGCTTATCATTTGATTTCAATTTAAATATAGCGCGGGAATTGAAGATCGGATTTATATCCGTTTTGCAAAGACACAAAGGGTCTTCCTAGTCAGACCCCCCCCCAAAAAAACTTCTATAAATATGATTCATATTTTTTGTCTTGTCCTTTTTATCGTGGAGAAAACCTAATTCTAAGATAAAAGTGTATTTTACGATGATCAGTGAATTATGTGCAAACAACCAGCAAAGAAGAATTAAATATCTATCTTAGGGGTGTGCAATATAGACAAATAATTATATCTTTTGGGTACATATAGATATATAGAGATATTTTCTGGGATTTTATCGATAACAGATTACATTTTACTGAGTGTGTTGCGTTGCAGGACTGCAGTGGGCAGCTGACTCCTAAAGTTTTTGATATTCTTCATATTCTGCATGGTCATTTCACAGCAGTGATAGAAATTTATATTTTAAAAACAAGTTTAAAGTGATTTTTACCCTTTATAGGCATTTTTACCATTATAAAATCTTTTTTTCCTAGAATATCACTGTTATTAAAATCATTATCAACAAAATTCATCTTTGCAATGCAGAGGAAACACAGAAGCTGCATCTGAAGTGGCATTCAGATGTATTTACACATTGTTTAATGCAATACATGAATGCATTTAACCTGCAGTTACAAATGCATAAATGTTTTGATATTTTAATCCTAAAACATTGAATACTGATATTTGAAATTATTTAAAAATATATACTTTAAATGTGAAATTAAAACCGTCAATAGGTGGCAGTAAGTCACTGTTAATAAGCGAGTCATTGCGACTGAACTCAATTCGAACACTGGTTTTAACATATCAGATAGATATCCGATCAGAGAAAACGAATGAAATGACCTGGTGTAGACATTAGAGACATAACTCACCGTCCATGAAACCCTTTTGCCGAGCATTAGTCAGAAACATTATATCTCTGAGATATTTCAGAGATTTGAAATATTTCCACCCAACAGATGCCATGGAGCCTCTCAAATGAAGAGCATAAAGCAAGTTGTGTTGATGTTAGACAAGCAACTTTATGCTTGGGTTTCTACCTGTTTTGAGAGTAAATAAATAAACACACAGGCTCAAATCTTGCAGTTATAACTGAAGTCAAAACTAAAAACTCATGATGTCTGCTAAATAAATGTGAATTTTCTGTTAAAGGAACATGGAAAGTAGTTATAATATAGCTGGGGACTACTTTCAGGCGCTACGTAATATCACTGCGCCTGCTGCGGCCATGTTACGGCAGCAAAGTTCCTTGATTATTACACTGGACTAGGAGTATAGTTCCTAATCATATATGCCTAGAAAATCGCAACTTTTCATTTCCCGCCAGTCTTAGTACACGATATAACTACAGAAGAGTCAAGTTTTAAATAGGAAAACGATCGAAACTCTTTGGTCATTTTTGAACGCGATGCTACTGGTCTAATCAGATTCAATGATCTATGCTAAGCTATGCTAAAAGTGCTATCACCAGACCCGGAGATTGGCTGAATGGATTCAAAAACGGTAAAACTCAACTTATTAACTCTGGGGGAGTTGGAGAATGAGCCTATTTCCAAAAAAAGTGGAGTGTTCCTTTAAGTCAACTTGTCACTTTTTTACAGTGTGTGTAAGTGGGTTGATTGCTCCTATTGTCTTCATTTGTAAGTCGCTTTGGATAAAAGCGTCTGCTAAATGAATAAATTTAAATGTAATTAATAATTAATGATCTAGCCTAAAATGACCACCATACCAATACAAGCGCTCAGCTTTATTTCAGATTTTTTCTTATATCATGTTTTATTGTATATTGTACTCTTTATTGTACATATTGTAGACATGTGCATGCGATCCCTAAAGAATCGTGTTCTTTAGCCCCGGAATGAATACGCGGAAGTGACCGTGCATATTGGATTAATATATTCTAATGTTCCAAATATAATTGTTTGCGCTCTACTTTAACACTGGATTTTGCTATAAACCATGAATCGTTGACTGAAACTTGTCAATTAAGATCTGTTTACATGATGAACATTTTTAAATGTTGCCCCGCCTTTTACTTATCTAACCTTGTACTTTCTATGAAAGCTGGGAAAACAGGAAGGAACTTGTGCTTTGCGAGTTACCCATCGTGTGTTGGTAGTGGCGTGTGCCGCAGTTTGCTTTTGCGAAACGTGATTGGTAAACAGTTTGCCAGAATAAACCCTGACCTGTAAACAACTTACTCTGCCCTAAATCACTAACCTGTCCATTCAGTTTTGTCCTCTATTGTGACATTTTAGTTCTTGTCTCTGAGATCATGCTGTTGTTTAAAGTACTGAAGTCTCAAGTTACAAATCAGTTTCTGAATTCAGTCAAACCAATAAATTTAAATAAATTAATTTTAAAAATCCCAAAACTATATTAAAATATTTAAATTATATTATTATTATTATTAATATTCATATTAAAATACCTGAAATCTCACATGTGATTATATACCAATAAAAAAATGGGGACAATATATTTGTATGTTTTTGGTTTTTAATTGTTGTGGGTTCCATATATTAATATCATAATTAATAATTACAGCGATGTTTGAGGATCAAACTTACCCTAGTTTTTTTAATACAATCCTCCAAAAATGACACTATGAAAAATAATAAATAATAATATTGCAAATAGTAAACTTATCAAAACAGTATTATATCAAAATTAATGTGTTTACAAAAACACATTAAAAATAAAACAATAAATATGAGAACATATAGACTAAAAGTATAGGCCCTATTTATAAATGGCGGATTGCTTTACTGCAGCAACAAACGAACAGCTATTACGATAGTGATATTTAACACAGTGATTTCCGCTCATTAACTGTAGGAGGCTCTAAAGTCCCAAAAATCCTAAAGACTTAGATTAGTTGTATTAATAGGTTTAAACTGGTTTAATTAGGGTTGGAGCTAAATTCTACAGGACAGTGCCCTTATAGGAGCTGAGTTTGTCACTCCAGAATATAAAATAAAAGTTGATGATAGGTTTAAATATGTTATTTCTTGTTTGTTTTTGCCAAAATATCAGGAAGCATTTCGAATTTTTCATTGTTTTTAAACTATATTGACGGGGTAGAGAGAGGTGACAAATATCCACCTTATTTTTAATGTAGAGTGGGCGTGGCCATATGTAACTTGAATGTGCAAGGCTTCCGGTGTCTTTCCCTTCCAGTTATTTTACCTGTGGAAATAAGAAGTCTGTTGGCTGATATTGCAAACTGGTATTTGTTGTCATATTATTTGATTGTAGCTCAAATTACTGCATTTTGTTATTCTTAGTTATTTATAGCGGCTAATGAAAAGGAAGTTTCGCACATTCACAGAATATATCAAACTTCTGCTTAGCAAAATGTGGTGTATGTTTATTGCTTACAGCTATTGATGTAATTTTTAGTTTTGAATGCAAACCAATAGTGTTTCATAATTGGGCTTTTTCTAGCAGAAAACAATACATAGTAATGTTTTATTTTCATTAGGCCTAAATTTAATAAATTAATAAACATATTGATATCCAACAGTGCAAAAAGCCTAATTACGTTTTGCACTGAAATAGTTTGTTCATATTTTGTTTCAGAAATGTCATCAAGAAACAATACCATTAAAAGGAAAAGCTCTCCAGTGTCTTCACTGACCAACTCTGTTTTGTATTTTGTAAACATAAACAAATCTCACTTGATACAAGATTTGACCCGCTCAGCAGTCTGTGGTCGTCTTATTCTCTTCTTCATGACGTGCCATACATGAGAGACATGATCTGCACGGTTCAAGTCACCTGCTTATTGTAGAATGTTTCAAAACAATTTAACGTAGATATTCGAATCTTTTCACTGTTATTTTGCATTGTTTATTTATTTATTTGAGAATGCTGAATCCAGCCAAATTGATTTATATTTACAAAATTAAGTTGGTCAGTGAGAACACTGTACATATTCTCTAGTTTTTAAACTATTTTTGTCTTTTGCATGCACAGATTTATTTAACAAGATAACATAAATATAACCAATATAACCAAGATGGCGGCGCGGTCAGACGCTGCGGCCTCTCCGGGTCCCAAAAACGGTGCTTTTATGTCTTTTAATGTCGTCTGTTCTTCTCCAAACAATGTCAATTTACCGCCAATTCATCGGGAGATCACTCCGGAATACATCTATGATCGCCAAAGCCTTTTGGATATCAACAACACATACAAACACAAACTCTCGCCGGTGGCTACTGAGAAGCTTCGAGGCCTTTGTTTACTGCTGAAGCCGGACCTCGAGACCGCGGCCTCGCCTACTGACGCTACCCGCACAAGGCGGCGTCGCAAGCGGTGTGAGAGAGGACGGAAGCGCGGTAAGCGCGGAGGTATACGAGCTAGGCTAAGGGCTAACCCCTCAAGACCGGCTCTTCCAACACTCATGCTCTCAAACGTTCGCTCTCTGGAAAACAAACTGGACTTAATTCAACTCAGTCGGTCTACACAGCATGAGGCAAGGGATTGTTGTGTGTCTGTTTTCACTGAAACATGGCTAAACGACAACATCCCGGACTCCGCCATTCAGCTGCACGGGCTAAACTGCTACCGAGCGGACAGAGATTCATCACTGTCTGGTAAGACTCGCGGCGGTGGCTTGTGTGTGTATATCAACAAAGAATGGTGTAACAATGCTGCGTTAGTATCAAAACACTGTTCATCGCTGGTGGAGTTTATGTTTGTGAAGTGCCGACCGTTCTATCTGCCGCGGGAGTTCACGGCCATTGTTATTGTCTCGGTTTACATCCCCCCGTGTGCAAACGCTAAGGACGCGCTTCGCGAACTGTACAGCGCCATCAGCGAACAACAAACAAAAAACCCCGACGGCTTTTTCATCATAGCCGGTGACTTTAATCATGCAAACTTAAAGACAGTTTTGCCAAAGTTCTACCAACATGTGAACTTTGCAACAAGGGGAAATAACACACTGGACTTTGTTTACACTACAGAAAAGAACGCTTACAAAGCTGAACCCCGCCCCCACCTCAGTTACTCGGACCACATCTCTGTTATGCTAATCCCAGCATACAGACCACTTCTGAAACTTGCCAAACTGGTTCACAAACAGATCAAGGTATGGCCAGACAATGCCACCTCAGCACTGCAGGACTGCTTCCAGGACACAGACTGGAACATGTTTAAAGAGGCAGCCACCTACAACAACCACACAGACCTACAGGAGTACTCTGAAACTGTGACTGCTTACATCAAAAAGTGCACTGATGATGTGACAGTCACCAAGACCATCACCACACGTGCCAACCAGAAGCCATGGATGACAGCAGAGGTTCGCGGGCTGCTAAAGACCAGAGATGAAGCTTTCAGATCAGGAGATAAAGCAGCCCTCAAAACAGCAAGAGCCAATCTGTCCCGCAGCATCAAAAATGGAAAACGGTCATATGCTCAAAAAATCAATAATCACTTCACAGACAGCAGAGACACACGGAGTCTGTGGAAAGCCATTCAGACCATCACAGACTTCAAGCCCCCGCCACAGGCCTGTGATGACGACACATCCCTCCCAGATGCAGTCAACCACTTTTATTCACGGTTTGAAACGCAGAATGACACACCTGCACAAAAACTGCCCACACCTCCCAACGACCAGGCGCTCTGTCTGTCTCCAGCCGACGTAAGGAAGACCCTATCTAGGATCAACCCACGCAAGGCTGCGGGTCCCGACAACATACCTGGCCGTGTACTGAAAGACTGTGCTGCACAGCTGACAGATGTCCTAACAGATATCTTCAACACCTCAATGAGCCAGGCGGTCGTCCCCACGTGTCTCAAATCCACAACAATCATACCGGTACCAAAGAAATCACCTGTGTCCTGTCTAAATGACTACCGTCCCATAGCACTGACTCCAATCATAATGAAGTGCTTTGAGAGGTTAGTCATGCACAACATCAAAACCAGCCTCCCCAACACACTCGACCCGCTCCAGTTTGCATACCGTCCGAACACTCTACAGACGATGCAATCTCCTCCACCCTCCACCTGGCTCTTACCCACCTAGAAAACAAAGACTCTTATGTTAGAATGCTGTTCATTGACTTCAGCTCAGCATTCAACACAATAATTCCACAACAGCTCATAAATAAACTTAACAACTCCCTCTGTAATTGGATCCTGGACTTTCTAACCGGAAGACCTCAGTCAGTCCGTGTCGGCCACAACACCTCGAGCACTACCACACTGAGCACAGGTGTCCCACAAGGCTGTGTGCTCAGCCCGCTGCTCTTCACGCTGCTGACCCACGACTGCACTGCCAAGTCCAGCTCCAACCACATCATCAAGTTTGCTGATGACACAACAGTGGTAGGTCTCATCAGCAACAACGATGAAACGCACTACAGAGAGGAAGTGGCACAGCTGGCTGAATGGTGTGGTGCTAACAACTTGTCCCTCAATGTGAGTAAGACAAAGGAGGTTGTGATGGACTTCAGGAGAAAATCTGTTGATCATCCCCCACTGACCATCGACAGCTCGCCTGTGGAGAGAGTCAGCAGCACTAAATTCCTGGGGGTGCACATCTCACCTGGACCACCAACACCATGTCACTCTCCAAGAAGGCACAACAGCGCCTACACTTTCTCCGCCGGCTGAAAAGAGCAAGTCTCCCTCCACCCATCCTCACAACTTTCTACAGGGGCACCATTGAGAGTGTGCTGACCAGCTGCATCACTGTCTGGTACGGGAACTGTACCGCAGCAGACCGCAAGACCCTCCAGCGGACAGTGAACACAGCTGCAAGGATCATCGGTGCCCCTCTCCCCTCCATCCTGGACATTTTCCTCACACGATGCTCCAGCAAAGCCAACAGTATCGTGAAGGACTCCACCCATCCCTCCCACAGTCTCTTTCAGCTCCTACCATCAGGAAGACGGTACCGGAGCATCAGAGCCCGCTCTGCCAGACTGCTCAACAGCTTCTTCCCCCAGGCTGTGAGAGCCCTGAACTCAAATCTCCCCGCCCCTCTCTGAACCCCCATACAAACCCCCTACCTCCTGAAACATGGACCATCTGAAACTTATGGAACTCTTTTTTTGTGCAATCACAAAAATCAAAGTGTGCTACACGCAGGTGAGTGGGCCTATACAAACCACCTGTAGTAGCACACTCTCCTCCTCTATGCGCACTAGTCACTTTTCACACACACTGATGTGTGTATGCAAATCCCACAAAAGACTCTGTAATATACATATGTTTACATGCTCATGCACTACAAATCATCCTGCACTATTCCCCAGCCAGCTGCTGACTCACAATGTTTCTCTTCGCACATGTACAGTATTTATCTGAAGCACTCGTATAGTTTGTATTGTTTGTATTTTTTAGTTTATGTACAGGTAAAAAATTATTTCATATATAGCATATTTTATAGTCAAATCTATCAGTAGGATAGTTGTGTATAGGTTTATATTGTTTTACTGCACTGCTGTATTCCTGTATTTATGTAGCACCGTGGTCCTGTGAGGCACGACATTTCGTCCCACCGTATGCCCCCGCATGTAGCGGAATGACAATAAAGCTCAACCTGAACCTGAACCTGAACCTGATAAATGTTGAAAAATGATTAGATCTACAATATTTAAATGCTCTTTTGTAGAAACATCATGAATGTTCTCCCTAACAATACACATTTACATGTACATATTTGCATTGCAAAAGTTTTAGCGAACATGGACAATGCCAGTTTAAATGTGATACTGATCGTTTCCTTGAGTCTGGAAGCTGTTTCATCCAAAATGAATAGATGAAATGTTAAGATAAGTTTTTTAATTGGTTTGACTGCAGCATGACTAACGATATATAGATGTCATTCTTTACTTAAAGCAAAATGTAGGAGATCTTATAAAATATTTAGGAGTGTAAGAAACAGGAAAAACCAGTGTGTGTGCAGGTGAAGGTCATGCTAATGAACTGCATCTATTGTAATGTAACGTTTAGCTCATTGTAACAATGCCATGTATTTAAGTGAAAAGATCATAGAAACTAATATTGACCTGGTTTTTCAATTACATTCCATCCTCACCAACGAAATACCTAAATCACTCAACAAAGTATGTATGACTTTATTTCTTTTGCTGAACATAAAAATATTCTTTAAAGGATAATGAGGCCCAAACAACACTGAACCCATGGCTTTCATTTTATGGACAAACTCACTTTAAGATTTGGTAAGATAGTTGGTTTAATAATTCCTTAAACCTCCCTTTATAATTAACTGGCAAGTCAATGATGAAAGCTGAAGTTTCATTTTCTAGTAATGTCTACTTCTGTTAAGCTTTCATTTGCTCATAAAGACCCTCCCCTTTGAAAAGCTATAAATTAAGCGCTGAAACAGGCGTTATCTCATTCACCTCCTGATCAAAGATGGATCTGCAAATCTCAGTTTTTCTTCTGTTCAGTCTTTTCACTGCAGGTACAAACACAAATATGTTTGTAATGTTATGGCTACAAATACAGATCACTAACATCTCTCTCTGTTTTATTACTAAAGGACACTCTCTCAGCTGTTATGAGTGTATGAGTACGACGGGTTCTTGTGCAAGTCAAAATGTAAAAACATGTCCCAGTGGATCTACAAAGTGCATGAGTTCAACAACATTGGTACAAGTCGGTAAGTCCAATATGATGGATTGAAATTCACTGTTAACTGATGAAGATGCTGGTGTTTTTTACTGATGCTGCTTCAATGGAAATGTAATTTCTCACAGAACTGCTGATTTCCTCACACAATTTATGATTGTAATCACAGAATATTCTATTTATATTTCTGCTACTTAATTTGTTTCTCTCAGTTTTTTATGCTAACAATATAATTAGTATTAAAATTAAATAAATTGAGATTGAATCAAATGAGAAAATGCTACATTTTGATGTTTATAAATATATTTTCTGTCAAAATAATGTGTTGAACTGGTCTTTTCTGAATTATTCATGTTTTTAGGAAACATTCATGATAAAGTGAAGCTTAAAGACTGTGCTGCTGACTGTGCAAGTGGATCCGCGAACATTGGCATTGAAAAGACGTCTTTAGCGTGCTGTAACACTGACCGGTGTAACCTCCAAGACGCTCCAGGTATCATGCTTTGCTGACCATATGCAAAAATAAAATGTATCTTTAAGGTCAACAGTCATTTTACTTCCAAAGGAGATCAAGAAATATAAATTATACAATACAGAGTGCAGCTTGTCAGTTGTGAATTGATTGATTGGAGCAGCTAACAGAGTGTTATTTCATTATATGTTATATTTTGCACAGAAAATAAACAAATGCATGTTTTTGTCCTGTAGTTCCCTCAGATGTCCCCAATGGAAAGAAATGTTACTCTTGTGATGACAAGAGCTGCTCAAACATATTGAGCTGTTCAGGGAGTGAAGACCGCTGCTTTAAAGCAACAGGTGAGAATTTGGAAAAGAAAAAAAAATCATTATTTTTTATCTCTCTGATGTTTGAGATCATATACAGATCACATTTACCAGTTTCCAGCTTAGGCTAACCTGGCTTTTCTTTCTTTTCATCAGGGACTATCAGTGGCCAGTCAATAGTACTAAAAGGCTGTGCCTCCAAATCTATTTGTGATGCTGAAACATTGGTTAGAGGTGTTGAGACTGAGAGTACCTCATGCTGTGAAGGGAACCTGTGTAACGGTGCTCAGAGCGTCACTCAGAGCTTCCTGTTCCTCTGCTGTTCTCTGCTCTCCTTCATCCTGCTGCACTGAACCCAGCAGCTCTTCACAGTCTACAATCAGACACACTGCACTGAATATAGAGCTTGTACTTTCTCTGAACTGTACATCTTTGGTGTGTTTCTATGATTTTTTGCTGTGACATTCTGATGTGACATTTTATTAATTAAAACACTCATAAAGTCATAAATATTTACTACAAAAATGTTTTGTTTTATTGTTTTAATTCTTAAAATAAAAAACTTTTATTTCGGCTTCAAAATTCATCAAAGTTATATTATTTTGTGAAGATTATCTTGATGGACAAAACGTGTAAGTTTCATGAAGTATGATTGAACACAGAGCTTATTTTTTTTTTGCGATAATCCAAAAGCCTATGGAAAAATTCTATTGGCTTTTTGTCGAGGAACCAGTTTCATGCTAACAGCCGATCTGCATACAAAGTGACGTCATAGTTCCCCCACTCTATGTGCATACGGTCCACCCCATCTGCCCTAAATAGTATTGAAAATGACTAATATCACATAGAATTTAGGATGGATAGTATGCACATTGGGACGCAGACCTAGATCGGGCTTTCTTCTGTGCAACCTAACGCGTTTCGCAGAAATATTTATTTCAGAAATTTTTATTTCAGAAATTTTAATCAGCACCCAGCCTCTGTTTTATTTAGCTGCGCACGTTGTTAAATCTGTATGGTGACGCTGTGCTACCCATAGACAGTGCAGAACAAAAAATAGACGTAGGGGGTCCCCGAGATACTATTTATCCACTCAATGTCAGAATTTTTGTATTTTACCTACATACATTGGAAACGTGCACTAAATTTTCATTATTACATTTTTTTTACATTTTATACATTTAGCCTACATTTAATCATTTAGCAGACACTTTTATCCAAAAAATGCATTTAAAAATGAGTGCTGTGACAAGTCTGTAATTATAACTGATCATTAATTAATTATTAGTCTATATTTATGATTATTGCAAAGTCATCAAAACTGGCTCATGGCATCAAAACTCCCCAAAATGTCGAAAATTAATCAAAATGATCGTGCATGACATTCTTTGAAGAAAACAGTATACATGCAGTCATACAAACTCCACCTGAAATCTCCACCTGGTGGGACAGCTGCACCTTTGCTCAGATTGGAATTTTCATTAGTAAATGAAGATTAAATACTCAAATAAATTGCTACTGAATTTGACAGTGATACTCTCCAGTGAGTTTATTTTCTATCTTTTTTATTATTATTATTATTATTTTTTAGATATTTCAATGTATTTGGAAATCACATCAAATATTAATTAGGGTAAGCAATTAAAAAGACGAACAATAGCTTATCTCTCGTTGTTATATGGCCTAACATTGCATTGACTGAATATGTATCTTTTTGTATATATTATTGATGAACTCAAAAGCCTGTTCTTATAAATGATATTATGCTATAGCCTAGCAACACTAGCAACCCCCAGCCTCTTCAAAAAAGGGGACCCCCTATAGCAGTGGTTGTCAAACTTTTTACACCAAGTACCACCATAATGACCAACATTAAAATACAGTAGCGTAGGCCTAATTATTCAGCTACAGCTATGCACAGTTCAAAAACGAGGGTGTTTTATTCCTAATAAGAATATTTATTATTGTCGGCCACTTTAAACATTGTAAATACAGTTTGAACATTAACACTGCACTGTGCTTACATACAGGTAAATAAAAAAACTTAAATCATTCAATTAAAATGTACTGTACATAAAAAGTAAAACAAAAAAACTGTTTTGTACTTGAATGTAAAGTAAAAAATGTACAGTACTTGATAAAAAAAAAAGCAACCTCATTTAGCAACCTTGCAAACTTTTAAAAAGTGTTTTAACATTAATTTATATTTAATTCAGTGATTCCTCTGCGTACCACTAGAGGGAGCCCGCGTACCACACTTTGAGAATCAGTGCCCTATAGAATTCTTTTTTTTTTCCTTTCTTTTTTTATTAAGAACATGAAAACAACATTATTACAGAAAAACAGGCATCAAAAACAAGCTCCAAAGATAGTTGAAGAACAAAAAAATAAAAAACAAACGAAAAAGACATTCACAAGACGCCAAATACAGATTCGTAGTATCTTACAATAGAAGTAGCTTTTACATTTTTCACAACTTTAAGATACTTCATTAAAACCTTGTATAAAGGAGGAGATTTTGACAACCTGCATTTATGAATGAAAAATTTGCCATTCAGTATGATAAAATTTACAAAATTGTGAATATTTTTATCATCATTCTCAAAGTAACAAATAATTTCTTTCACATTCAGAGTTATCATTAGATTAATTTTAACTGAAAAAGCAGAAAAACAATCTTTCCAAAATGATTGTACATTCTGGCAATCAACAAACAGATGACATAAAGACTCCTCACAGCTGTTACAAAAAGAACATTCTTTCCCAATATCCATAAAGTTGGATAGCAACATGTTAGTTGGATATATTTTGTGTAAAATCTTCAGGTGAATTTCTCTTACCTTGTTTGAAATACAAAATTTATAAGGAAGCAGTCATGCTTTTTTTCAATTAACATCCCTTAGGATGGAATTCCAATAAAAGTTTCCTCTTGGAATAACCCTCTTTTGTTCATTAAAGACTTGTCTTATATCTTTGTTTGTACATTTTTTTATCAAATACATTTTTACCATTTATAAGGAAGTTGCAATCTTTATTGTCAACTTTATAATAAGTCAGGTGGCTGCACATTAAATTAATAAGCCCAGAGGGAATAGCTTTGATTACGGCAGAAAATTCTAAATTTTATAGGAAAGTTTGGAAAAAAGAATCATAAGAGTAAATTCTTAAAGATGAATCAAATAAATCACTCAAGTACATTAACCCGTGATCCAACCACTTCTCAAAAAATAAACTCTTGCCTTTAACTGTGATCAATTCGTTATTCCAAATTTTCATTCTGTGAGGAGAAAAATTATGCACAAAGCACAATTTCCAGGCCAAGAGTGCTTGCTCATGGAATTTAGACAATTTTATGGGCAATTTAGATGGCAAAAAATTACAAGTTAAAAGAAAATCAAGACCACCCACCTTCTTAAAAATATTATGTGGAATAAAAAAACATACTGAATCAGGATCAAGCACACACTTTTTGATCCAATTAATTTTGAAAGTATTATTCATATCTACATAATCCAGAATTTTTCCAACAAAAATTAACCAATAATCTATTAATTTCTTTACAAGTAGAATCTTGAACAAATAAGGACAGACCAGGAAAAATGAATCTGGATAAACCTTCTACCTTTGTTAATAAGATTCTGCCTAAAACAGATAAATCTCTTCTTAACCAATTGTCAAATATCATTTTTGTTTTCTTAATCTTGTTATTAAAATTAAGCTGCTGCCTAACTGACAAGTGTTTTGATATATAAATTCCAAAATATTTAATACATTATTTTACTGGAATGTTAAACATAGATTGCTCAGAAGAATCATGCACTGGAAGAATTTCACACTTTGTAATATTTAATTGGAGACCTGAGGCATCAGAAGAAGTTTGAACTAATTTGATTGCATTCTTAATTTGATTTTTATCTTTTAGAAATAAAGTTGTATCATCAGCCAATTGTGATATTTTGATTTCTCTATTAAATAACGTTATACCGTGTAAGTTTGGATTTTTTTCTACACTAATTGCTAATAGATCCACAACAATCAAAAACAAAAATGGGGAAACTGGGCAACCCTGCCTCACTCCTCTGTTGATGAAGAATCTTCTAGAAGTATAATTCTGTAATATAACAGAACTATTAATGCCTTTATAAAACATTTTAACAGTCTGAATGAAATTATTTCCAAAACCAAATGTATATAAACTCTGTAATAAAAATTGGTGATCAATTGTGTCAAACGCCTTATAAAAGTCTAGAAACAAAATGAGTGCATCCGAATTAACAAAGTGGTTATAAGCTAATAGGTCCAATATAAGCCTAATAATTGAACTAATATGACGTTTCGCCATAAAACCAGTTTGAGATTCGCCAATTACATTACTCAAACTACTTTTTAGTCTAGTGGCATAAACTAAGGCTCAAATTTTATAGTCAATATTTAATAACGTTATTGGTCTCCAATTGTCAATAATTAAGGGGTCTTTGTCTGGTTTTAGAATTAAACTGATAACACCTTGTTTCATTGTTGAACTCATTCTTTATACATGCTAAATAAAGGGTTTTCTATCAGGTCCCAAAAAGCACAATAAAATTCAACACTTAACCCGTCTGATCCAGGGGATTTTCCTTTTTTTCATAGAAAAGAGAGCTTTAGAAATCTCAGCTTTGGAAATATCATCCTCACAATATTCTCTATAATCATTAGAAGCTATTGGAACAAAATGTTTAACAGTTTGTAAAAATGTACTTATTTTTTCATTGTCAGAATGAGAAGTATAAAGTTTTTCATAAAAAGTATATACAAAAGATGCTATTTCTGAAGGATTATTAGAGATTCTTTCATTTACTTTCAAAGATGAAATAGAGTTTCTTGTGTAATTTCTTTTTTCCAGAGAAAAAAAATAACTATATTCCTTTCGCCTTCCTCAAACCATTTGACTCTTGATCTCACATAAGCACCTTTAGCTAGTTCAATATACAGTTTATCTATTTCTAAATTGAGAAGATATAATTTAGACTTTTCCTCCTCTGACAGAGTATTTTGTTTAATTAAAATATTAAGTTTATCTGTTATCTCTGTAATCTTTCTAAGTTTATTTTTCTTTAATTCTTTACCTCTTCTCATGGCAATTACCCTGACATTAAATTTAAATAGCTCCCACTTTTGAGTATAATTTAAATTATTATTTTCAAAAGCAATTTAACTTGTTCCACAAAACAACTGTCAGAAAGGAGACTGTTGTTAAATTTCCAGTATCCACGAATCGTACTACCCTTCCCAGACAGCAAGCAGTGGCATGGATTTCACACTATGTTGCTGTCTGGGTTACACCCATCAAAAGAAATCGATATCAATTTGTGATCTGATAGAGGGGCACAAGCAATTTTTGTTACCGAAACATAGTGAATTAAATCATGAGGAATCAGCCAGTAATCTATTCTTGATTTTAAAGAAAAAGAGTTATTATTAAGTATAGTCACGACAATTGGGGTTCAGATATCTCCATATATCAGAAACTATATATATATATATATATATATATATACGGTGAAAAACTGTAATAGACATTTCAGACAATTTTACGGTGAAATACCGCTTTTGGAAGTGAAAGAGAATGTAAAATTTACAGGAAAAAAAAAAACATAAATTAACGTTTCCAGAATTCCAAATTTAGTTTGAATTTGATGTTTTTTCTTTTAAATAACTAGGTTTCTTCTTAGTTTTTTCTTATCAGTTATGTTTATTAGGGTTGTATGTTACATATAATGTTGTTAAATTAATGTTTATTGCATATTTCAGTTTAATGAGTATCACCATGATGGTGTTTAGTGCTTGTGTGAATGACACTGTGCACCTTCTATATCTGTTATTATTTAAAAGCTGCTTGTGATGGGCTTTGGTTCATCATGTGACCTTCTCATCACCACCTGCATTTGGTGGTTATCAGTGTATTTCAAAGGTACAAAACAGATTTCAGTATTTCAATAGGTTGTTATATTAACATTATATCAGTTTACGGTATTTAACTGAAATTACGGTATTTAACTGTAAATTTAAGTTAAAACCGTAAAACGTTGCTACCGTATATTTTACAGTATGATTCTGGCAACCACAGCTGCCGATTTTTTACCGTAAATTTTACGGCATTTTTTTTTTACAGTGAGCCTATTTTCTTCGAACTATAACACAAAGTAGAAATAAAAGATTTGGTGATGCTGTTTTCAGCCATTATTGCCGATATTTAAAGTGAAGGATTAGTTTTTTTACAAACACTCAGCTTTTCACTTTGACAAGTTGTTAATTGATGGACTGGAGTGGATTTAAGGTATCTTCCCAGACCGGTGAGCAAGTGATGGAATGGTACATTTGATTTAATATTGAAAGTAGAAAAATGAGAAAATGGAAGGATGGTAATCTTCAAGCAGCTTGCCAGAATCTCAGTTTTCTCATACGCAAGTGCTTTTAAAGACCCATCCTGCATCACCTAAAATCATGACTGAACCATTCAAGACCCTCTGCAGTTTGCTTTCAGAGCCAAAGGTTCAGAGCGATGCCTTTTTCTGCATTACCCGCAAAACTACTGGCTTTTAGTCTTTGCACCTGTTGTTTGCATGCACCTCAGGTGATAAAATTACAATTATATACAATTATAACAACTATACTTTGACAACTATACAACCATAGTATTATAACAACATGTGAAAAAGTTAGGTCACCCTATTGAATTCCATGGTTTTCTGTATCAGGAGATAATGAAAAATTATCTGGTCCTTGCAAGTCTTAAAATTTGGAAATAAAGCCTCAGATGAACAATCACATGACATATTGCACCGTTAATAATAACAGTAATAACTTGAAGTAATAATTTTCTGTATGACTTTATCAGTCTCTCACATCTTTCTGGAAGAATTTTGGCCCACTCTTCTTTACAACGTTACAGCAGTTTATTGAGGTTTGTGGGCATTTGTTTATACACAGCTCTCACCGCATGATTTCAGTCAGGATGAGGATTTTGACTATCAGAACCTTGATTCTTTTCTTTTCAGCCGTTCTGTTGTAGATTTGCTGGTGTGCTTGGGATCATTGTCCTGTTGCATCACCCAATCTTGGCCAAGTTTTAGCTGCCAGATGGATGTCCTCACATTTGACTCTAGAATAGTTTGGTATACAGAGGAGTTCATGGTCGACTCAGTGACTGTGAGGTGCCCAGGTCCTGTGGCAACAAAACAAGCCCTCCACCAAACATCAGACCTCCACCAGCATGCGTGACTTTTGGGATGAGGTGTTTGTGCTGATATGCTCCTTGGTTTTCACCAAACATGCTGCATTATGGCCAAACATCTCCACTTTGGTCTCATCTGTTCAAAGGTCATTGTTCTAGAAGACTTATGGTTTGTTCAGATGCAATTTTGTAAACCTACACCGTGCTGCCATGCTTTTTTAGATAGAATAAGCTTTCTTCTGGCAAGCTTTCCAAACATGCCCTACTTGTCCCATATTTTTCTAACTGTACTGTCATGAATTTGATAATTTAACATGTTAACTGAGGCATGTGGAGCCTGCGGTGAATTTCTTGGGTTGTCTGCCATTTCTCTGAGCATTACACGGTCTGATCTTGGGGTGAATTTGCTGAGATGTCCACTCCTAGGAGATTGGTGTCTGTTTTGTCTTCCACTTGTTAATAATCTTTCTTACTGTTGAATGATGGACTTCAAATTGTTTGGAAATGGCCGTATTATTCTTCCCAGATCGATGGCAGCAACAATTGCTTCTCTAAGATCATTGCTGATGCCGTACCTCCTTGGCATTGTGTTAACACACACCTGAAGGCTCCAGACCAGGAAACTGCCAAAACATCTGCTATTATAGAGGTGCTCACACTTGCTGATGGTCAGTTAATCGAAGGTATTTGATTAGCAGTGCTTGACTGCTACTTAGCCTCTTAATTCTTATGATTAATAACTGTAAGGGTGTCCTAATTTTGTCACCCATGGCTTTTCCATTTTGGCTTTATTTTTGTTAAATAAACAATAACACGGTGCAATATGTAATGTGTTGTTGTTCATTTGAGGTTTTATTTTCCATATTTTAATTTTTAAAATTTTTTATTATTATATCCTGAAAAGAAAAACCCTGAAATTGTATAGGGGGTCCTAACAGTGAATAAAACTTGCATTGAGGAGACCCCCCCCCCCACACACACACAATGTAAAGCGCTTTGAGTGCCTAGAAAAGCGCTGTATAAATGTAAGGAATTATTATTATTATTATTATTATTATTATTATTATTACTTGATATTTTTAATTTTTTGTAGATTAAGAAGTAAAGCGTTACTTTACTAGTTAGCCTACTTGAAATAAGTAATCTGATTATGTAACTCATGTTACTTGTAATGTGCTACACACAACACTGCAGTTAAGTGCACATGATTTTAAACATAGCTTTTGAAAGTACTGTGAATGTTAACTTTTGTAACTGAAAAAGGTAAAAGGGTAGTAATTTATTTACATTTTAATATCACTGTAAGTCTTTCCCTGCATTTTTTGTCCTGTGTACCCTGACAGTCCCACCAAAAAGGTTCTCATTCATGCATTTCTTTTCATTCATACTGAATATGATTTAACATTATTATTATTATTATTATTATTATTATGAGGTCATTATTACAATTATTTACTTTTAAACTAAAACCAAGGAGGGTGGCAAACAGAATTCATACTCTGTTCTCTGTCCACTAGATGGAACTGCTAGCTTGTATTTTATTCAATTCAATTCTATTTTCACTTTATTGTTTGAATTTCGTCCAAAATTGTCTCTCATCCTATAGCGTTTTATTGTTTGGTGGATGTGGCCGTAAAAGGACAAAAGATAAATGTTGTTCAGTTAACTCGATAAAAAGGATTTAGTATATTATTTCTGTTTTATGCAAAACAGATATTTAAAGATGATTTCACTTGTTAACAGTTAACTAACATTATTCATCGTGTCTTTTTCATGTCGGGAGTTGGGAGCCTTTTTTTCTGATAGAAGGACAGCCTTTTTTTCTAATGCCGCTGTTACACCAAATTTTGTGATCATCGTATTCTGTGACCCTAGGAGGCGCTGTTGTCACTGTTTTGCTAAAAAGATAATCAAGAGATGTTGTGACAACCTGGACAGAACTCAGCTCCAGATCCACCCTCCACACCAGACTTCTCACGCACAAGGATTGCTGTCTACAAGCATATTCTGTGTTCTCTTTAGAGTTAGGTGCATGCAGATATTACCTGATTTTTAGATATAATGAAAACTATATATATATATATATATATATATATATATATATATATATATATATTATATACACTATATTGCCAAAAGTATTGGGTCACCCCCTTCTAATGAACAGGTTTGACTACTTTAGTAATTTCCATGAGTACAAATCTTAATGTTTAAGCATATAATGATATTCTACGGAATTGAGTGCTTCTAATTTTAAAGCAACAGTTTGGACAGGACCCTTTTCTATTCTAACATGACAATGTCTCTGTGTATAAGGCAAGGTTCAAAAAGAAATGATTGATTTAGTCAGTGTAGAAGAACTTGACTGGTCTGCAGAAAGCCAAGTCCTAATCCAAGCTGAACACCTCTGGTGTGACTTTAAATGCAGATCTTGAGCCAAAAACTCTTTACCAAACACAATTTGATTGGTTGAATAGGGGAGCATGTAGTTGAGTAGTTGAGAAATTGAACATAGTTAATGATAGCTCTTAAATATTTAAATACAGTGTGTTGTATGCCTACTAAGACTTGCATATATGTGTGCATAATATTTTGACCCTGGATGCTTACAGAAGGATAATCTTTCATACTTTTGTTGGTTCATGCTGAACTGGTGTTGATAAATGTACTCTTTATATTAATAAGTCAATTTATATTGTCACTGTTTTTAAGTAGCATTGTCTGGAGAGTTTTTCAGTGTCCAAATGTTGCTTGTATTCTGGTTATTATGAAGGGGCAAATTATAATCTCGATAATGAAAACATTTACATGTGTGGAGATTTAATTTATTTACATAAAGTTTGAGTAAATGGGAATATATTCTATGAAACATGTTTAAGTTTATTTAATTGAATATTTTAATGTTTTAAAATATATTTGCATTTATAGAAATCTAATATATTTACATGTACAGAAATGTAATATGTTAACAAATATTAGAAATGAATATATGGACAAATATTGCAAATTAATATGTTTACATAGTCTGATATCTGTAAATGTAGGCTATTTATATATAAATGAAATAAATCATTGTAAATATTTCCGATAAAAATATATTTACATATAGTTAATATATTTGAAAAATATTAAAAAGCGGCCAAAATCAAATATTTAAATATATTTTTAATATATATTTCAAAATATATTTACAAATATTGTATAAAATACATTTTCTTCTATTTGATTTTAAGATATTTAAATATATCAAAATATATTTATTAAAAATATATTTAAATCTATGTGACTTCTGTATGGGATCATAATTTATGGACAACTATACCCGCAAAGACATCAGCAATCCGGCGCCGAGGAAAAAAAACGAAGCCCGTGCATCACTTTCAGGTAGGCTACATTCATAATCCTGTGAAACTTTTTTGGCTGATGTTAATATCACGTTTTAATGTCAGTAATAATTTAACCACCAACAACGCATCTAATATTTTCCAAGTACTTGAAACTTAGCCATGGTTTTACTACGAATAAAACCAAAAATCATGGTTCTTGTAACCGTAACCACAAATTAACCATGGTTTTGTTACTTCAAATATTACAAAGAAGTACTAGGATAATATTTTTTTTGTGGTTATAAAAACAGACCTAAGCCAACATCAGCCGTTAAATTACTTAAAATGCATTATATAAAAACAATGAGGCAATAATGATTGGTTAATTAATAATTACATGGTTTCATTGAATAACACTGTTAAAATACATACTATAATACAAAATAAACAATTTATGTACATTACATTGTTATTACAAATGCCTGCAAAGGCCTGGTAAATTGCTGCTGTTACAGTTACAGGACGATCAAGTCCTTGTTTAATATTGACCAAACAGCTAATTCAAATATGCACTTAATATTTCATTTTTGGCCACCTTTTTGCGATAGAAATGCTACAGCCTCTATAATTTCTTCAGCAAAAATATGTGAACATCACTGTCACGAATCTGGTCTGCACTTCCGTTCATTCACCACCAGAGGTCAATCGCTCACCACATTGACTTTCACACCACACATCACAATGGACTGCGTTTCCCATCAGCCATCTCACCAATCACACGCTCACCTGATCACACGCTCACAGCTGTATCCAATCACACTCTCTATTTAAGCCATGGACTTTCTCTGCCTCAGGGCCGAGTACTGTATGCATTATCGCTGCCCTACAGAGCCCAAATAGTTTGCCTTGCCTTGCCTTGCCTTGCCTTGCCTTGCCTTGCCTTGCCTTGCCTTGCCTTGCCTTGCCTTGCCTTGCCTTGCCTTGCCTTGCCTTGCCTTTGTCGGATTGTGTTTTCCCCTGCCTGGACTATCGCTGAGGTTTTGGTTTACCTCTCCTGTCTTGCCCCTTTGGATACTGTTCGCCGATCGTTGACCCACGCTTGTCTCTGTTTACTCTGTCTCGCCCAGGTTATACCTGTTTGTCACTGTTTGACCCTGCCTGTTATGACCACGTCTCTTGCCAATAAAAATCTGCAGATGGATCTGCACGCCTCTCGTCTCGTCAGCCCCGTAACAATCACAACCCTTAAAACAATTTACTATGGTCTTATCGTAGTAAAACTGCATGCTTAACTTTCTTTTTTGTGATTTCTGAATGGTTGAGACTATAAAATCAATCAGACTACTGTAAATCGTAGCTGTAGGTAACTGTCTAGAGCTACAACTGTAATTTGTAAATGTAATTTAATTAAAATTTATTTACTTTTATATTTTATTAAAGTTCTATTTTGATCCCTATATGCTTTTTTTTTTTTTTTTTTACTTCCATAATATTTGACAGAGGGGGCACACCAATACAATTCTGCTTAGGGCACCCATTTAGCCAGCAGCGGCCCTGAATTTACCCTTAACGTTAAACTACGATATTACTGGTATGTAATATTATTCTTAAATATTGTTACTTAAATGGAATGTTGTCTTAGCTACAGTATGTAAAGTTAGACTTAATCTCTCATGGTGTTTGAGGTCCTTTTATTCTTTCTCTATTTTAGTGAATGCTTGTGTTACTGTTAACCTGGATAAACCTCTTGTGTTCTGATTAAAGCAAGTTAGAGAGGCCATGTAAAGTGTTCTTTATGTTATTGTTAGAAATAATAATTTGTATTTGAGATCGATGAATAATAGGCAGATCACTGGATTTCCAGGCTGGCATACTGTATGGTTTTGCTAGCTTTTAACCCAGTTTTTCACCCTTATTTTACAGAATCTGTTTTGCCTCCCAAAAAAAAAAAAATCGAGAAATGGTGGATTCGCAGCAATGGGTCTACAAGCATCCCAGAAATATTGAAGGAGTTCCCCAGGCTTCTAGGAAAACTTGGCATGGTAAGAAATAATTTTGATTTTATGGTTTCGTTTACAGAAATTTGAAATGGTTAAGTTGTTAGTGGGGTTGTGCAGATAGACAATAGTGTAGTGTATTGACGATAGTCAGAGATATCACTGAGAGCTGATGCCTTTGTTGATAGTCAAGGCGATATTACAGGAACTGCCCCACATCTTTAAAATTTGAGCACATTGTTTTCTGCGAGTATACACAGCAGCAGCACCTCTGCCAGAACGTCACTAACATCTACATATTCCTAATAAATTACATTATGTTTGTCTCAGGAAGTCATTAATGTAGGCTGACTAAGTCCCACTTCAGCCATGCCATTGTCACTTGGTCTGCCTGTGTCATTTGTTTCTGATCCAATCTATTTAAATGCAGTCCAATCCGATCCAAGCTATTTAAAGGAATGAAGACATTTTCACAGGAAAAGTGTTTCAATGTGTCGTTTTGATTGTGAGATCAGTTTCTTCTTGCAGTTCCTATTCTTATGGTTTAGATGCTGAAAGGGAGAGTGCTTTTAAAGTCCCGTCCACTCTGCTTCCCCAATCAATATACAAGAACGGAGGAAAGGTCTTCAGACCCACAACCACAGAAACCTGGAAGTCATTTATTTGACATACATATATATATATATATATTTTTTTTTTTTTTTACTTTTTCTACTCTATACAGTATGTGCAAAAGTTTTAGATCACTAGTATTTGCACCAGTTAAAAAATGGTTTTAAGTCAGTTATTTCTATCTTTTGCTGTAGTGTGTCAGTAGGAAATATCAGTTTACATTTCCAAACATTCATTTTGCCATTAATTGTAATAATCCAGTGAATGTCTGACAACAGCCAGTGCTCCACACAGATCGGATCTGATCATCATCCAGTCTGTCTGGAATAACATGAAGAAACAGAACAAACTGAGACAGACTAAATCCAAAAGAACTGTGGCAACATCTCCAAGATGCTTCAAGAAACCTACCTACAGTAAAAGCTACAGTACCGTTAAAAGTTTTAGACACTTTCAGGAAGCTTTACAGGGAGGTTTCTTGAAGCATTTTGGAGACGTTGCCCCAGTTCTTCTGGATTTAGCCTGTCTCAGTTTGTTCTGTTTCTTCATGTTATTCCAGACAGACTGATGATGATCAGATCAGATCTCTGTGTGGAGCACTGGCTGTTTTCAGACTCTTTGTGCAAACAAAAATCTCACTGGATTATTACCAAATAAAGGCAAAATGAATGTTTGAAAATGTAAACTGATATTTCCTACAGATACATTACAGCGAAATCTCTCCATACACTTAAGTTATTTAAGTCAACTTAAATGTAAAAATGTAAGTTATGTTGCAAGACTAATTGTTGTGTAATTAACAGGTGGGGACCAACATGGTGATGCATTCTTGCACATTTTGTGCCTTGGTGAGGAGACAACAACATCATCCCACACCTTCGCCATAGTTTCAGGCCATGCCATTGAAACGGACTTGTTGCTTGAGGCTGTTTGTCTTTTTCAAGTCCTTTTTTTTTGCTTGATGTTAGCTACACTAACATCTTCCTTCATGGGAATTTCTCCAGCATGCAGTATATCATATTGATGACATGAGTCTTCATGTGTGAAGTATTTGAGGGCAACAGTTTTTTCCGGCCACTTGTCAATAGAAACCGAAACCAAAAGGGTAGCGCAATAATTCTTTTTGCATTCAAAATCAGAGACGTTACACAGTCTACAACATGCTCCTGTTACCTTGTTTTCACCCTCTAACTAGTCTGCACAAATTGCATAAAATGCCTTTATAACAAAATACACACACACACACACACACAAAAAACATTGCATGTCTTTGCACACATGTTCTATAGATCTGAGGTTGCTAGCGGTTGCTAGATACCTTTTCCTAGTCTACTATGACATGTATTGTCTGTTGTAGGTCTCTTTGTTTGGCTTAGTTTTAGTGGCTCAATGGACTGATTCCCACATGGCAATAATCAATTTCATAGTGTTAGGATGCTGCAATGTTGACAAAGAATAGGAATCTACAGTACCTAGTTTACAAAGTTTTGTGTTTTAAAGAAACTGATCTACAAAAACCGTTGTTTTATTTGTGTCTGTAGGGGTTGGATGTAATGTGTAACATTAACACCATTCAAAAATTGTTTTAAAAAGAAATGTGAAAACTCATTAAATTGATATTTACAGTTGCATTTTTTTGTGTTGTGTAATTGTAATTACAGAAAAAATATTATTTTACATTCCTTTGTTATTGTTATTTATTATTATTGGTAATATTGGTAAATATAAAGGTAGCAAGGCAATGAGACCACAAATAACCCAATGTTTAGGTAATGTTTAACCCAGCAACACAGTTAACCTGACCCACCGGTTGAGTTAAATAAATAACCCAGCATTCTGGGTCAAATGGTTAAACCCAACACTTGGGTCAAAACAACCCAGCGTGTGTGTGTTCTGTCCCATAGTTACCCAGTGGCTGGATTAAAGTTGGGTTATTTTTTAGTATATCATCACCTTGTTTCTGGTGTTATATTTAATAAAGCTGGCCATGGCTGTAAAGATATCTGATAAACAAATACACAGTAGTATTGCTATAGTAAAAAAAAAAAAGTTATTAATAAAAGTGGTCATTAAAAAAAAATCTTACATTGAAAAAATCATTTAATTCACTTGCAACATCTTTTTCATATACTTCATGTCAAATCATACTAATTGCATTTAATTCTTTGGTCTTGTGTCAGATTTTATGAGTGTGTGGAGTAAAATTTTAATTACAATTCAGACAAAAACAGTGTATGTTAAGTCATACTGTTTTAAATTCATATAGGCTACTATGTATGATTAATGTGCTTGGTTACAGTTGCACAATTACAAACAGCATCTTTGAATGAAAGAGAGTGAAAGTATTCTTGGCCGTTCTTAGTCATACCTTAAGCATTCTTACTGTATAGAGCTGAAGTTTAACAGTCAACATTTAGCAAACACACTATTAAATTAACCTCTCACTAATTAAAACAAAAACTAAACAAGTTTGACCTGTATGAACAACGTTGGTCCCCTTTGTCTTTCAATGTATGGAATGCAGAAGAAGCAGGCCCGGTTTAACACAGTGTAGTGCCCTAGGGTGACCACATTTGAAGTGCCCCCCCCCCCCCCCCTCAAAAAATTCAGGAGCACCTTCTGATCAATAACAAAAATTAGCCTTCCCATAGGTAATATTTAACTCCTTAAAGTGATTTACAGGGGCATTTTTTGTAATGCCATTTTTTTCTAATTTTATTAAAAGTATGTCATTGTCAAATTCAAAAATCTATATTTATAAGCTTTTCCATAATTTCTAATAGAAAAAAATAGAATAAGAACAGGTAGAATAATACGTATAAATTACCAATCAAAATAAATCAGTATTAACAAAATTAGTTTCCACTACAAAGGTGGCACAGAAGAACACAGAGTGGCATGTAGGTACATTTACAGAGGCTCACAGGTGGGATGGATGTTTTAAATTCATAACAATGTTGTGAGATTAATGTTTTAAATATAACATTTTGAATGTAGAACTATGGTTTGATTTAAATAAATGAAATAACACTTTAAACATAAAAATAAAACTGCCAGTAGATGGCGGCAAGTCACTGATTTATCACTGAATCGTTCATTTAATTGATTCGTTTGAACGTCTGATTCATTAAGGAACGAAGCAAGTGACTATCTTTAGGAATGGGTAATTTATGTAATCACTGACTCACTAGATTCATTTAAAAACGCAGGTTCATTCATAAATGAAACACTGCTGTGTTTGAATGGAGATGCGCAGCGGCTCAGCTGTGACAGTCTGAAACTATTTTCCTTGACTAAATAGAGCAAAATCAGGCAATATTGTTAAATTCATGCAATGTACATCACTTTATATTAACTTATTGTTTATTGAACTGTTGTTAATTTAATATCACATTTACAAACTCCCTTAGCTATAATCTTTAAAAGCTGTAACTCACTTCAGTTCTTCGCGATCTTACAAAGCTCCATTATAATAAACAAAGCTCTCTACACTGCACAACGAATCTCTTATTTACACCCTGTCTACACTTTGTTTGTTATAAAGAGAGGATTTGTGAGCTAAACTTGCATAACTCGGCAATGAACAAAAGTATTTTGAGCAGTGAATGGATTCTGATTGACATTGCATTCAAGGAATCAACATAGGCTATGTCTGCGATACATTACTCACCGCTGCACAAACACGCAAGTACAAATCTTTGAAGCTCCCCTCGCAAACACAAATATGCTGATCGGGTGTGTTTTGATAGTCGCATGCAGTACTTTTCAGTCACACTGTAGAGCCCTGGCTATGTTCCGTGATATTTTCTCTTTTTTAAATTTACGTTTCGCACAACGGCTAATTCTGCCTATCCATTGTGAATTGAATTATTATAAATTGGCGGGCTCGACTCTGACTGGGGGAGGGCGCAATTACGCTGTGACCTGACCCAATCACAGTTCTTTACATGCGTGCATATATTTTATATTCTCTCTGTATACTTTGTATCATTAACTGGTCATTTACTTTGCATCTGCATCTCTTCCAGCAAAATAATTATATATATATATATATATAGGCTACAAAACATAAAAAATATTTTAAAGGTCTACTCATTATCTTAATCACTTGGTGCCGCCCTATTGGCACTCGCCCAATCCCGTCTATGGATAATCTGGCCCTGAGAAGAAGTAATGCAGGTTTGGAATGAGTGTGACTTTAGGCATGGGACGATAACCGGTTTCAAGGTGTACAAAACCACTTCACGGTTTCAAAACCACTAAAATTTTCCGTTATACCGTTCCTGTGGTATGCGCAGTTTTTTTTCAACCTGGTCTCATGGCATTTGTTTTTTTTACATGTCGTCAAAGACGGAAAGTGCAGTCAGTTGTGAGCAGTGAGCAGCATAAAGAGTCACACGACTCCTCCCCCTCCGGATAGCGGTCAGTGAGAGTAACCTGTGTGTAGGATGATGGCCGAATGAGGTGAATCCCTGGATCTAAAGACATGTGTTCAGTGGAAAAAACATTGTTGTTTTTTACCCAGACATTTAAAAACATATTGACATTAACATATTAACATATTTTAGAGCTGTAATCGCAATAACATGATACCATGAAACCGTGATTTTTTTTATTTTTATCTAAGGCTATCATACCGTCAGAATCTCATACCGGCCCATGCCTAAGAAAATAAAAGAAAATGGCAGAATGTTAATTTTTGGGTGAACTGTTGCTTTAAGAACACAATACATGTATGGCCACATGAACTTTATACTTTTTTGTTTGTTTAGATAAATCGCTCAGAGGGGTTTGACCAAACGATTAGACAAACTATTTATTTATTTATTTTTTTTTTAAATATAAATCATCCAAGCACCCGATTCCTAGCCATTTCTAACATACATTTGATTAATATGACTAAATACTATTAAATTGAATTGTGTCCGGTTTTTTGCTAGAGCAAAGGAAATCCGCGTGCAAGTGGGGAGATTAGCGCTCCCGCATTATATGAATCTACTTTTGCGCTACAATAATGCGCTCTCGACATTTAGCAGTAAATAAATAACGCCATAGTATTGGGAAAATGTAAGTGTGCAGTCACAGGTATTTATTGCAAAAACTGACCATAAACAAGCAGTATAAAAGCATTACAAACAAGTCATGTTGCATTCCAAATCTTCTGAAGCCAGATGTCTTTATGTGAAGAAGAGAGTAAAAATAAGGTTTTAAATCGCTGAAAATGATCCCACTTGCTCGCATCTCATTGAAAAAGATACTCCCGTATTGCAGCATGATGCAATCGGTCACGAGACACAAGAGCCAATAGCATTTCACAACCAAGGTTGAAGTAAGGCTTCTTCTGGAGGCATTTTTTTTTTAATTATTTGTGCATGCACAGAGACTGCAGCACACAGAGGTTTTCGGCAGACGGAGACAGCGATCACATCTATTCCTCTCACAAAACAATCTTTAAAAAGCTTTTAATGAGCAGAGATGTGGTCATAACAGGCAGGGTCGAACAGTGGCAAACAGGTATAACATGAGCGAGACAAAGAGTAAACAAAGACAAGCGTGAGTCGACGATCGGCGAACAGTATCAAAAGGGCTTGACAAGAGAGGTAATCCAAAACGTAAGTGAGAGTCCAGGCAGGGGAAAAACACAACCCGAAAAAGGCAAGACAAGGCAAGACAAGACACGTGACGTGACTCTGGAAGGTCAGCGGAGACGTGAAGTGACCTGGGAGATGAGCTGAGATGGGGCAAGACTCTGGGAGATCAGTTGAGACATGACTCGATTGATGACGACCAACTGTGACTTGACTTGACTCTCTGACATCAACTGTGACTTGACTTGACTTAACTCTCTGACATCAACTGTGACTTGACTTGGCTCTGTAACATCAACTATGAATTGACTGGGCTCTTTAACAGCAACTGTGACTTGATTTGACTCTTTGACATTAACTGTGACTTGACTTAGCTCATGAAGATCAGCTTTGACTTGGCTTGACTCGTGAAGATCAGCTTTGACTTGGCTTGACTCGTGAAGATCAGCTTTGACTTGGCTTGACTCGTGAAGATCAGCTTTGACTTGGCTTGACTCGTGAAGATCAGCTTTGACTTGGCTTGACTCGTGAAGATCAGCTTTGACTTGGCTTGACTCGTGAAGATCAGCTTTGACTTGACTTGACTCGTGAAGATCAGCTTTGACTTGGCTTGACTCGTGAAGATCAGCTTTGTCTTGGCTTGACTCGTGAAGATCAGCTTTGACTTGGCTTGACTCGTGAAGATCAGCTTTGACTTGGCTTGACTCGTGAAGATCAGCTTTGACTTGGCTTGACTCATGAAGATCAGCTTTGACTTGGCTTGATTCGTGACGATCAACGGTGATTTGATTTAGCTCATGAAGATCAACTGTGACTTGTCTTGACTCGTGAAGATCAGCTGTAACTGCCATTACAGGTACAGGCATCACTGTCGCCGCCATTTCGTCAGCGTGCTCTGGTTCAGCCACCATTACACATGCGGAACGAATAACTGGCGTAGCAATCATCAAACTAGAATGTCCCGGAGCTTGTGACTGACTGAATTCAGCAGCCGCCATTTCAGGCACAGACGCAGTTTCGCGTTCATCCTCTGTTCACCCACAGTGAAAATAGAGCCAACAGATATTAGAGCATAATCAGCAAACTGACTAAGTGAAGCCCGAGGTCCCTCTCGAATGAGTTTTGACTTTAACGGCTGATTAATGCCCTCGCAAAAAAAAGTCTATCAGGGCACAGTCTGGCAGATCAGAAAAATAAGCAACATCTAGATACTCTTGCACATAGTCCTTGAGCGATCGCATGCCCTGCTCGAGGGCTAATAATAGGCTAGCCATATTTATACCTGGCCAATGTCCGCGTGAAAAGCTGCTGGATCCTGGGGTGGCCGAGTATTCTGTTATGGGACTGACGAGACGTGAGACGTGCGGATCCATATGCAAGATTTTAATAAGCAGAGACGTGGTCATAACAGGCAGGGCCGAACAGTGGCAAACAGGTATAACATGGGCGAGACAGAGTAAACAAAGACAAGCGTGGGTCGACGATCGGCGAACAGTATCAAAAGGACTTGACAAGAGAGGTAATCCAAAACGTAAGCGAGAGTCCAGGCAGGGGAAAAACACATTCCGAAAAAGGCGAGACAAGGCAAGACTAGGGAAACTAACAAGGCTCTGTAGGGCAGCGATAATGCATACAATACTTGGCAGAGAGGGAGAGAAAGTCCAAGGCTTATAAAGAGTGTCTGATTGGATACAACTGTGTGCGTGTGATCAGGTGAGCGTGTGATTAGTGAGATGGCTGATGGGAAATGCAGTCCATTGTGATGTGTGGTGTCAAAGTCAATATGATGGCAGGGTGACCTCTTGTGGCAGTCAGACAGAAGAGCAGGCCCAGGATTCGTAACATAACCCAGGATGGAGGGCCAGGTCCACGTGGAAGTGGAGTGACCGGGGACCAAGGCAGAGCCGGCAGAGCAGGAAGCCAGGGCAGAGTGGACAGGACTGGAGCCCACCAGGGTGAAGCAGACGGGACTTGAGCCCACCAAGGCGGAGCCAACGGAACTAGAGCCCACCAGGGCGGAGCAGATGGGACTGGAGCCCACCAGGGTGGAGCAGACGGGGCAGAAGATCTCCACAGCAGTGCAGACAGAGCAGGAGCCCACCAGGGCGGAGCAGAAGACCACCAGAGACAGACAGCAGACCACCACAGCAGCACAGACAGAACAGGCGGAGCAGAAGACCACCAGAGCCAGATAGTGGACCACCACAGTGGAGCAGATGGAACAGGTGCAGCAGAAGACCACCAGAGCAGAGCAGAGGGACCTGAAGACCACCACGGTGGAGCAGATAGAGCAGGAGGAGTATTCTGTTATGGGACTGACGAGACGTGAGACGTGCGGATCCATATGCAAGCTTTTAATGAGCAGAGACGTGGTCATAACAGGCAGGGTCGAACAGTGGCAAACAGGTATAACATGGGCGAGACAAAGAGTAAACAAAGACAAGCGTGGGTCGACGATCGGCGAACAGTATCAAAAGGGCTTGACAAGAGAGGTAATCCAAAACGTAAGCGAGAGTCCAGGTAGGGGAAAAACACAATCTGAAAAAGGCAAGACTAGGGAAACTAACAAGGCTCTGTAGGGCAGTGATAATGCATACAATACTCGGCAGAGAGGGAGAGAAAGTGCAAGGTTTATAAAGAGTGTCTGATTGGATACAGCTGTGTGCGTGTGATCAGGTGCGTGTGACCATTGTGATGTGTGGTGTGAAAGTCAATATGATGACAGGGCAACATCTTGTGGCAGTCGGACAGAAGAGCAGGCCCAGGATTCGTAACAAACATCATGGTCACATACAATGCCTCTGTGCTTCCAATTTCTCTCAACATTGGGACAGGAGACTTGTCAGTCAATAAATGGGAAAACAAAGTAACTGCTGTTACTTTTTTGAAAAAGTAACTCAGATATTTTCTTGTAAATTGAAAAAGTAATGCATTACTTTACTAGTTACTTGAAAAAAGTAATCTGATTACGTAACTCGCGTTACTTGTAATGCGTTACCCCCAACAATGCTCGTTAGTGACGGCCTTAGATGAGGGGTCTATGTCTGCACCTGCCAGGATCCGTGCTCGGATGTTGTAAGCCAGTCAGCTCTGAACAGGCAAAAAAATATAACTCACGCCATAGCCTGTTTCATTTCGAAAGACCTGCGCCCTTACAGCGTCACTGAAAATGAAGGGTTTCGGTACATGTTGCACACAATTGAGCTTCGGTATAACATACCATCCCGTCGACTGTTTACTGAGAAAACGGTACCTCAGCTATACCAAGAGACAAAGAATGAGGTTGCAGAAGCCTTGAAGACAGCAACAAGAGTAGCTCTGACGTGCGATGCGTGGACGTCACGAGCAGATCAGTCGTTTCTCACCTTCACCGGTCACTTCATCACGGATGACTGGCAGCTTGTGTCTCGCATTCTGCAAACACGAGTTATGAATGAAAACCACACAGCTGCAAATATTAATGAGTTGTTTCAGGCTGTTGGACAGGAATGGCAGCTCACAACCACCAAGCTGGTAATCATTACAGATAATTCTGCTAACATGATTGCTGCTACACAGCTGGGCAACTTTGCACACATTAGGTGTTTCGCTCAGACCATCAACCTTGCGGCACAGCGAGCTCTGAAGCTGCCATCTGTAACCCGACTGCTGGGGAGGATTCGGAATATCACAGGATTTTTTCACCGCAGCACCACTGCAAATCATGCCCTTATGGAGAAACAGAAACTTCTGGGGCTGCCACCCCACAAACTGAAGACAGATGTTGCTACTAGATGGAACAGCGCGTTTGATATGGTAGACCGTTTCCTTCTCTCTCCTCAGGTGAGAAAATACGGAGAGGACATCTGCACACTAAATGAAATGGACGTCACTAATGCAGAACAACCAACATAATGTCAGAGGACACATATTTTAAATATAAATACTGTATGTACAATAATAATAATAATATATATTTTTTTGTGTGTGTATATTTTTTCAATCCAGGCTGACCAGGAGGACCCTACTAATGAGCCAGAGAGCCCTGCCCCAAAAAGAACATCTGCTCTCGTAAATCTATTGGGCAATACATTTAATAGTGACAAAGTTGTCCCTAGATCTGCCAGTGCCAGACCTGAGGAGGAGATGAGGAAATATCTGGATGTTTCCCCACTATCTCTCTCAGAAAACCCCCTCAGCTGGTGGAGGTCGCATGAGACTGTCTTTCCTCTCCTGGCCAAGTTGGCTAAGCATTACCTATGTATCCCTGGAACTAGTGTTCCAGCAGAAAGAGTTTTCTCCACTGCCGGGGACATAGTAACTGCACAGAGAAGCACACTTTCTGCGGAACATGTAGACCAGCTGCTTTTTCTGCAAAAGAACTTAGTTATTCCAGTTATTAGAGAAAAGTAAGTTACTAAGTTCAGAGGTCAAGATGCACTTTAAAGTGAAGCTGCTACGTTAACAAATGCATTCAAAACTGGATTTAGATTTGTGAATGTTCTGATATTTGTTAATGCTGTTTGTTCTAAAAGCACTTTAAATCTGAATCCAGCAGGTGTTTTTTTTTGTTAATGTATTTACAATAACAAGTTATTGTTACTGTTGCACATTGTATATACATTTAGCAACTTTATTTAATTTAATTTGTGCATTCACCACCTTATTTTTGTAAAATATTTTGTCTTTTTTTATTTTTATACTAAGTTTAATGTGCAAGAAAAGGAAACAAAATAAATTTCAGGTTTTTGATGCAGTGGTATCTTCTTTCTTTAGGACTGTCCATCACAGTCAAATAGGAACAAAAAAAGTAACACTAAACCACAAACTGGAATAAAATATAAATAAATAATATATATCAAGTCAAAATTTGATTCAAATTGGAGAATCGTTTTTGAATCGAGAATCGATTTTGAATCATGAATCGGAAAAATGGTGAATCGATTTTTAATCGAATCGTGACCCCAAGAATCAATACGAATCGAATCGAGAGATTCCAAAAGATTCCCACTCCTAGTTATTAGTAGCGGTAGGAAAAAGACTGAGATGTGTGGGCCTGTGTTGCAAGTGGAGACAGGCTCGTGCTTGCTTCTGCTGCTGTAGCTGTAGGCCACAGAAAAATGGTTTGAGACTTTTAGCGGGACATGCTGGAACGTCCAGGTAGCCTGCAGATTAGCATTGAGAGTCTCAATTTGAGACAGATCTATATTAAGACCTACTGTAATGCATGTTACACATCAGATTTCCCCCCAACCATTAACTAAACGTTCATGTAAGACATAACAGATTATGACTGTGTGAATCTCGCCAATACATATTTCGCAATAATGTTCTATATAGAGCTTCGCAAACTACGTCACTGCGCATTGAATCATGGGTAGTCGTGGCCATGTTTTAGGTCACGTTCGTCAGTCATCAGTACTACAAGACAGTAATATTAAAAAGAAAAAACAATGCACCGATCCAAGGAAAAGCAAAATCTTCCATACCGAGAAAAGCTTAATGAACTGTCAAAGCTGAGGTATTTAGAAAAACTAAAATTAAACAACGGGCTCGATCCGTATGAGCATAAAGAGTGGTCGGACGATCTAAATGAGTTACCGCATTCCCAGATGTGTTTTCCTACCTTGTTTGTGGTGTCAGTGCGCACACTTCTGAACAATTTCGAAATTATAAATCTCTCGAGGCCCACCTGCAATTTACTAATGGATGGGTGCAGGACCTGCAGATTTTCCATGTTATGGAGCAGAAAACTGTTGTTCACACAAAGGTATGTAACAAACACTCAACTCTGTCACCACTAAACGTCTTTTCATCAGCAGTTGGTTTTTCTGTCTGTCTCTGTATTTATGTATCTATCTGTCTACATACCTATCTCTATATATCTGCCTATTTGTCTGGCTGTTTATCTGTCTGTTTATCTCTCTCTCTCTCTCTCTCTACACACATACATATATATCTGTCCATCCATCTATCCGTCTGTCTGTGTATCTACATAGCTATATATCTCTCGACATACTTTCCTATCTATCTATCTATCTATCTATCTATCTATCTATCTATCTATCTATCTATCTATCTATCTATCTATCTATCTATCTATCTGTCTGTCTGCCTGTCTGTCTCTCTGTCTAGTGTGATGCATTAGTGTATTATTAATTTGATACCTTAGAGTATTATTTATGTTTTAGGATTTGCACTTTCAACGCCTTAACGAACCTCCGCTCAAGCCATGGGTGATCCTCAGCTCTAGTGGCCAAGTGGAGTGTGCACACTGCATATGCATGGCTGGCATAGCAGAGTCTTGCACACGTTGGGGCTGTCCTGTTTAAAGTTGAAGCAGCAGTCCGGATACGGGGGACCAAGACTGTCACTGATGTTCCAGCCTTCTGGATGATGCCCGCTAATGTCGAGAAGGTCCAACCAGAGGTGTATTTGCACTACAGTAGTTGTAGAATTTTTTAATTTTATTTATTCCTGTTACTGTGAACTGTACACATTTACCTCAATGCGTTATACACAAATAAAGGGATACATAAATGTTTGTGGGTTTTTTTCTGTTTATTACTCCAACATGGTATGCAATATGCAAAACAGATAATGCATGTTTAACTGAAGGCTGTAAAACATTCAAAAGTATAAATCATACGTAAAATAACATTTTAACATGTTTGTGTATATGTAAAAGTACACATATGTGTATATTTTATACACGTTATATCTTTATCTACAGTGTGTATATATATATATATATATATATATATATATATATATATATATATATATATATATATATATATATAGTAGTCATCCATTTGTAGTGGATCAAAAAAGTTAATCAAAGTTGTCCTAAGACAAGAACGCATTCTGATTTTAGGTTTTATGACAACTTTGATTAAAGCTTTTGATCCACTTCAAATGTTGACTAGTGTGTGTGTGTGTGTGTATATATATATATATATATATATATATATATATATATATATATATATATATTGTGACTAGGGGCGGCACGGTACATGTATTCGTCCCGAACCGTCACGGTACAGGCGTCTCGGTTCGGTGCATGAGGTCTCACGACGAATACAGGCAATTCACCCCCAATCCAGAAGGGGGCCCCGCATTAATGCAGCGCTGTTTGATAACTGCCAGCAGAAGAACAGCGAATGCCATGAGCTGCGCACTTGAAAACAAAGCCCACTAGACAGTGACTATGTGCTGATTCTGAACGCGTCTCTCATGTTGACTTGACAAGGGAGTATACTTTAAAGGCTTGCGCACTCAACTGTTTGCGAAATGGAGCTTTGTGCTCGAGTATCCTAACGTTACCTCTCTCATTCGGCACAAATCCAAATATTGCGTAATATTTCCATATTTGCGATGTAACTTATCTGAATACGAAACTATAATTTATTATGTAAATGATAGGCTTTGTACTTCAGTCGCGTTCCAACGGTGACACAGAGGCGCGCGCGCTGATGTTTGGCTCAATGAATTTTATTTTGATAAAGTACCAACTGCATTGTCAAGTTAGCAATGCTGGAACTGATGTGTTTTGTGTGTGTGTGTGTGTGTGTGTGTGTGTGCGTCCGCGATCACTTCAACTGTTTCCTTATACCAGCAAAATCAACTTTAAACACTTATTGTCTTATTAATAATCACTGTATAAAGGTCTGCTTTTATTTGTGTACACTCACAATGAAAACAAAACAGATTATATATATAACATGTAATAATATTTAGTATTTTCACATCTAGATGGAAAAAAAATGTAATTTGCACTACTGTCTGTTCAAAATAAATGAAAAGAAACTGAGCATAGTAGATTCCCCCCCCTGTACCGAAATTGTACCGAACCGTGACCCCCGAACCGAGGTACGTACCGAACCGTGACATCTGTGTACCGTGCCACCCCTAATTGTGACGAGCGTCCCGACCATTCATCACAATATATATATATATATATATATATATATATATATATATATATATATATATATATATATATATATAATAATTTACATTATATATATGTACATATAAAATTGAAATAAACATATTGTTAATCATAAAATCTAAATTATACATATACACAGGGCCGTTTCTAGCCAATTTGACACCCTAGGCGTCAATATATTCAATATATTTTTTATATATTCTTTTCAGACACCAGTTTCTTGTTACAATAAAATTGGTTGTCATAGTAACAACACCGATTTGTGGAGATTGAGTTCCACAAATCTGAATGCATTATTTGTAAATTGACATAAGATTAACATTTGGCACAATTTATTATCTGTAATATCATTGTGTTGCCACTACATGTCTATATAGCCCTATGTAACAATCCCTAGTAGCTAAGACATTGCACATAATTTACACATAAATCACACATAAATTAATTTTATTACAATTGGATTTGGATACGTTTAGATACTATCAATGGCTACTTTTTGTCTTTATCTGTTTTTTTTTGTTCAATTGTTTTGTTATTGTTGCTTGAAACATTGATTTAAAGTGTCAGTTATTGCATTATTATTTCAGTCAAACCTTTAAAACCCTTTGTTTCCCCAAACTACATATAAAAGCCTGATCAGTGGCATAAAATTAATCAATGCAGCTACTTAATCCTTTGCTACTCATTAACTCGTGAACTTCCCCTTTAAATAACGTGACGCTCTGCCCTCTATGTGTATGATGCTTCTTCCATTAAGTGCTGTGATAGAAGTGAATGAATTGATCAGCATTTCAACACCTCTATAAGGATGTATTAAGCTCGACAAAACGGTTTAATAAAGGATGTATTGATCTTGTGAATTAGCGAATTTTACTATACAAATATTTTTTAATTGGCTGTTAAAGTTTATATGGGAATATTACATGGCACGTGGATCCTTGCGCATTGGCGCAAAAACGAAAAACTTTTGGACAAATCTCACAACACGATTCATCTACTGCCACAAATACCGCCTAATCAAAATACTGACTTTGTGCACTTTATTTACTGTACTAATGTTTTAATGTCTGTGCTCTAGCTTTGAGATTTGATGCTCTTTCAATACGAATTTCAAAGCAGTCCACAATAACTGACACACGATTGCCAAAAGCCTCAACAAACTGATGTGGCATGGTGGCTTGCAAGCAATGCCTCTCTGGCCAATGCATCAGAGGTTTGAGATGTCTAAACATAGTACCTATGGTCTCTCTGACATGCTCCTCCCAAACTTTGTTAATAAAACATCATTAAATGAAAATTAGAAGGGAATTAGAATTAAATAGGAATTAATAGGAAACAGCAATGGTGGTTTTAAATGATTAATTGACATTTAATTTTTTTCTTAAAGTTAATCCACAGGCAGACTCAAATAAAGTCTGACACAAGACCAAAAAACAAAACAAAACAGTCACTTAAAAGTAAGCCTACTATAAAACTGATACAATTTTTGAGCACTTCACTACAATGAGTGTGTAAACTAACATCACCCTTGTGATAAAAGAAGTACACTATAGCATCATTTTAAAAAGAGTACTTATTGCATAGATAACATACTTTAATAAAAATAATGTATAAGTACAGTCTAAATGTAATTTTTAGCACACTTATGCCGAGTTCACACTGCACGATTTTAGCCCGATTTTTCACTCGCCGACAGGTTTTGATAAATCGCCGACAAATGCCCTATATCGGAGGCAAATGGGAGCTCGTTCACGCGAGTGACAATCGCGCAGTGTGAATTATCAACGACGCGATATGAGGGAATCGCCGACACGTCGCCGACATCCGCGAAATATTTGGCATGCTAAATATCTGGAGCTGTCGGCGATTCACAATCCTGCTGTGTGCAATGATTTCTGACTGAAAACTACATCGCGATGACCTTCAGCCAAAGATACAGGGCAGAGGGAAGTTCAGTGAGGAGTTATGGACCATATCAGTATTTTAATATGTACAATTATATCATACAGAAACAAGCACAAACGCTTGACCAGCCGCAACATCAGCTTTACTGCACAATTATTATTTACCACTCTTTGCAGAACACAATCCCCATCTCCCTCCTGCATAATCTGTTTTTCTTTTTGTAGCTGGAAATCAGCGCACAGACAATTTGCTGGCTATATTTTTTTAATACTTCCAGTCTCGCTCAAGAACAACGGGCTGACGCACGCAGGTTCTCGCGTTATTTCCTTATCACTTCTCGCGTGGGTTTTGTTGTGAAACGTAGTTTGCTGATCAGACAGAGTTGTCGCCGATTCTTCCTATTGTGAAATCGTGCAATGTGAAAGCCCCTGTCGCCGATCCATCGTGCAATGTGAACACAGCAACGACTGAATGCTACCCCGGATAGTCACGCAGTGTGAAAACAACAGCGATCCGATGAGTTTGAAAATCGTGCAGTGTGAACTCGGCATTAGTTGAATTAAATGGAATTAAATGAAAATGAATTGTTGTTTAAATGCATATTAAATGCAATTAGTTAAACTTTATAGTGTTTTTTTTTTTTTGTGAAAATGTGTTGAGGTTTAGGGAATTTTTTTTTAAATGTATTTCAGTAGGGTGTCATTCCAAACTTGCATGACGTACTCTCTTCAGAGTTACATACACTGAAAGATAAAGAGGTCCAATTATGTTCCTACAGGTCAAACTTGTTTTGTTTTATTTTAATCTTCACAAGTGATTAATTTAATTGTGTTTTCTAAATCTTGACAGTTGAACTTTAGCTCTACATACAGCAAGAATGCTTAAGGTATGACTGACATTAAAAAGTCTTCCAAGCATTCGGGAAAGTGATTGAGCCCTCTGCGTCCATGTTGTCCTACTGGTCTAAGGCTCAGAAGAAGGGACAGACAGCTGGAATGGAAGCTGATCTAAAAGTCATCACCTTGTCACTGATTGATGAGTTTTTCTTATACTGCTGTCGTGTTTCTGCAGGACTTAAAGAGAAAATGTTAGCTGACATTTTCAAATTTAGTCTCTCCTCTGTTAGCCGCATCATCATAACGTGGGCTAATTATCTTTACCTTATCCTTGGATCTTTACCAATATGGATAACTTACTGCATTATGCAAGTTTCAAAAGTAAAAAGCAAGTTACCAAATAAGTGTTATCACACTCTGAAAAATGCTGGGTTAAATATGGACAAACCCAGCAATTGGGTTGTTTTCAACCAACAGTTGGGTTAAATGTTTTATTGTCATAAAAAATAAATAAAAACATTGGTCAGATTTTCCTGTAGTACTACAGTAGTTCAGCTAAATGGATTATTTCCTTTTGAAATTATCCAGCAAGTACAGTATGTGCTGATGATGATTTTCCCCACTTCAAACATGAACGGTCTTAACTATTGTAATGGGGCGAACGAGATGTGAGACATGCGGATCCATACGCAAAGCTTTATTTATAGACATGGTCATATACAGGCAGGGTCGAGCATCAGCAAACAGATATGTTTAAGCATTCTTACTGTTTGTAGAGCTGAAGTCTAACAGTCAAGATTATATTAGATTAAACTTTTCCTTGTGAAGAAACAAAACTAAAAACTAAACGTGTTTGACCTGTAAGAACAACCCCTTTTGTCTTTCAATGTATGGAATTCAGAAGAATGTAACACAGGTTTGGACTGACATGATGTTCATTGTTCAATGTTCATTTCCACCCCTTCTGATGTGCTATAAAATGAGCACTGGAACAAGCACGTTATCTCATTCACCTCCTGAACAAAGATGGATCTGCAAATCTCAGTTTTTCTTCTGTTCATTCTTTTCACTGCAGGTACAAATTCCAAAATGTTTTGTAATGTTACTGGCTAAAAATTGTATGTTTCTCTCTCTCACTGTCTTTTTTTAATTACTAAAGGACACTCTCTCAGCTGTTATGACTGCACGAGTCTGTCAGGCTCTTGTACCCAGACGACGAGTCAGTGTGTCACTGGATTTACCAACTGCTTCAGTGCAACAGCTACTGGTAAGTCCAGTATAATAGACTGAAAGGTACTATTATAACTGACTGACACAGAACTTATTTTCTGGACAGAATTTATAATTGCACACATGCATAGAATGTTCTGTAGAGATTACTGAAATCATTTATGATAATAGAATTTGAAATTGAAAAAAAAATGTGAACTTAGAAAAATTCTAAATTTAAAACCTTGTTTCTACTGGTTTTACACCTTTGGACCTCAATCTTAAATCTCTAATAAATATTTGAGATCATTTAACATCGCAACGCTTGTACTTTTGATAAACTATATTGGAAATGCTTTCTTTGTTGACATATTTATAAATATATTTTTCATCAAAATAATGTTCAGTTGAGCTACTCATTTCTGTATCACTCATGTCTTTCAGTCAACAGTACTACATTGAAGGTAAAAGGTTGTGCTCCGTCTGTCTGTCTAAGTGGATCTGCCAACCTTGGCATTGGACGAGTCTCTACTGTGTGCTGTAAACCAGATCTCTGTAACACCCAAGATGCTCCAGGTATTGTACTCTACTTTCTTAGTGCAGTCTATGAACCACTTAACAAGAGAAAAAAAAAGTAGGATTGAATTTTATTTTCTATCAGGAATGTGACGTCAGCTGAAAACAAATGTTGTTTTACAGGCAGAGCAAATTTGTACCTTTTTTTTTTTTTTGTGTGTGCAAAAGTTCACGAAGACATTGTTTTTCTTTGGTACAATGACCACCTATGATGTTGTGTGCACAATAAGACCAGCACCATGTAAAGAAAGCAAATCTATTTTCCCTCCTGTAGATCCCAGCAACGCTCCCAATGGAAAGTCATGTTACTATTGTGGTGGACAGAACTGCTCAAACACCGTGAAATGTTCAGGGACTGAAGACCGATGCTTTAATACAACAGGTGAGAATCTGTAGAAGGAAGAATCTTCATTATCTTACATATACCAGTGTCTAGCATGACTCTGACTCTAACGGTTTTCTTCTTCAATCTTTTCATCAGTGACTATTGGAGATCAGCCACAGGTTTTAAAAGGCTGTGCCTCTAAATCTCTTTGTGATTACCCAACATTGATTCCTGATTTAGGAAGTACCTCATGCTGTGAGGGGAACCTGTGTAACGGTGCTAAGAGCGTCACTCAGAGCTTCCTGTTCCTCTGCTGTTCTCTGCTCTCCTTCATCCTGCTGCACTGAATCCAGCAGCTCTTCACAGCCTACAGCTGCAGCAGAGATGGAATATTGTGTGCTTTACAAACATATAGCTTCTATTACCTATTATTCCATATCCTTCTATTATGAAACTCTCTTCCCAGATCATTTTGTCTTGCCAATAACCTGTTTAAATTTAAATCGCTGCTCAAAACCCACTTGTTTTCAGAATGTTACCTTTCTTAAATTGATTTCTGTTTAATCTGTATTATGTTGTCCAATCTATATATTACTCTATATGTCCGGTTTTCTCTTTACTTTCTGTATTATTGATTTGTTGTTCTCACATTTCTGATGTTTATTGTAAAGTGTCCTTGAGCTCTGGAAAGGCGCTATATAAATAAAACTCATTATTATTATTATTATTGCCTTTGTACTATCTTTGACATGGTGTGAAGAATTTAAAAAGATATATACAATCTGATAATTGAAATATATATATATTGTCTACACAATATAAACATATTAAAAATGAATCACTCTAGATTCACTGAATGTTGGGCTGCTAAAGACCCGTGATGACGCATTCAGATCGGGAGACAAAGCAGTCCTCAAAACAGCAATAGCCAACCTGTCCCGTGGCATCAAGAAAGCAAAACGGTTATATGCACAAAAAAAATCAATAATCACTTCACTGACAGCAAAGACGCACGGAGTCTGTGGCAAGCTATTCAGACCATCACAGACTACAAGCCTCTGCCACAGGCCTGTGATGACGACACATCCCTCCCAGATGCACTCAATGAGTATTATGCACGGTTTGAAATGCAGAATGACAAACCTGTACAAAAACTACCCACACCTACCAACGACCAGGTGCTCTGTCTGTCTCAAGTCGATGTAAGGAAGACCCACGCAAACCTGCTGGGCCTAAATTCCTCCCTCTGTAATTGGATCCTGGACTTTCTATCCGGAAGACTGCTCAACAGCTTTTCCCCCCCAGGCTGAGAAAGCCCTCAATTCCAATCACCTCACCCCCCTCTGAAACCTAATCCATAACTCTAGCTCCTGAAACCAGGATCCTCTCCCCCATCCCACAACACCACACCACACGCACCACTAGAAAACTGTTGGAAACCTACACACAGGTGAGTGGGCTATACAAACCACCTGTGGAAAAACACACTCTTACCTCTCTATACGCACCAGACACTTTCTTATAAACACTCCATGTTTCAAGGAAAACATTGCGCAATTCTGAGTGTGCTACACATAGGTGAGTGGGTGACAAAGAGTTTTATTAATCAAAATATAAAATAATCAAGGATAATCAATGTAAATATAAGCCATTTATGTATCACATTATTCTACTAATATAATCGTGTATCTGCCTGTGTGTAGAGGCCTGTGTGACCGCAGTAAAGATAGTTTGCGGTTCGATATTCAGATTTCTTTTGGCTATAAATACTCAGTGCGCTGTCATAGACACGCAAATAATACTGAATGACATTCTCCATGATTTATGAATTCAGTTGACAGTGTCCTCCGGGCCGAAATCGGGGTTTTTTCGTAGGGATCCTTAATTTTATAATGGCTAGCGCTCTACTGTCATCTTAATTGAGTGCAAAAACGCTGCTCAGGAGAGTTTCAAGATACTACAAACAATAAATACATACAATTATTAATATGTGCTAATGTGTTTATTTTTGTTGACAATATTTTAATAGTATTTAATGATTATGACCATATTACAGAACAAATGAATAATATACCATCAATGAAACCACAAAGCTGATTACAATAGTCATTTTAAGTGTTATTGCTATTAATATTATTTTCTAAAATGAGGTTCATGAAATATAAAAGTACATCTAAGATGTTTTTGCAACAGCCAAGTCTCATGCGCAGTGTACACGTCACCGTCCGAATCAGTTCACTTCATTTCGTTCACTCCGTTCTAATATAGTCCACTCAACTGCCTTACACTATATAGGGATTAGTGAATGAGTGAATGAGTGAATGAGTGAACGAGTGAGCGATTTCGGACACAGCTATAGTCTATATATTTAGTTTCAACCTTTACATACCAAAGCATATTTCTAAATGGGTTTTTCAGGGGCAAGAAAATGCATTTTGTTGGACTGTCAAATGCTTTAAAAATATATATATATATATATTTCTGTATTTAAAATACAATTTCAAAAATCTACAAAAAAAAAAAAAAAAAAAAAGGCCCAAGACGTATTGGTAGACGTATTTTTTAATTTAAAAAATATATTAATTATATATTATATATTTAATATATATTTATTATTATATATTTGATGTATGTATTATTTACCTAAATATAGGTAAATATATGTTATTTAAGGAGACCCTCCTCTGAGTCATGTACATCACTATTCTGATCTGTGAAAACTTTCTGAGGTAAGTACGGGTCAGCTGACCCTTCCCTGGGTCACTAACATTACTATTCTGATCTGTGAAAATTTTCACAGTTTAGTATGGGTCAGCTGACCCTTCCCTAGTGACCCAGGGAAGGGTGAGCTGACCCGTACTGAACTGTGAAAGTTTTCACAGATCACAATAGTGATGTACATGACTCAGAGGAGGGTCAGCTGACCCAAATTTGTATATCTTTGAAAATATATTTTTACATTTTAAATACATTTAAATAAAAAAACATACAAAAAATGTAAAAAGAAAAATTGCTATATTTCCTTAAATAACATGTATTTACCTATATTTAGGTAAATAATACATACATCAAATATATAATAATAATAAATATATTAAATATATAATATATAATTAATATATTTTTTAAATTAAAAAAATATATTTACTTAAATATATTTTCTACCAATACGTCTTGGGCCATTTATTTATTTTTTTTTGTATATTTTTGAAAATGTATTTTAAATACAGAAATATATATTTTTAAAAGCATTTGACAGTCCAACAAAATGCATTTTCTTGCCCCTGAAAAACCCATTTAGAAATATGCTTTGGTATGTAAAGGTTGAAACTAAATATATTTATTTTATTAACAAAATATTTTTCATTGAGCTTCCTTGTTTGCAACATATATTTCATATATGTTTTTGGCTAAAAAAACATTTAGACTATATATTTTTAGCTTTATGACCCGTTATTCAATAGCACATATAACATTGTTATACAAGAAAAGGGGGCCAGAGCAAAGAGAAACACTGCCACGCGATAAAATGCGATTGTGAAAGTTTTCACAAATCGAACTCGAGCTAAAACAATATTTTTTTATTCCAGCCGTCTCACAAATCATGGAGAATGTCATTCAGTATTATTTGCGTGTCTATGACAGCGCACTGAGTATTTATAGCCAAAAGAGATCTGAATATCGAACCACAAACTATCTTTACTGCGGTGAAACACCGACAAATTGGCGTCACGAACAGGATTGGAAAGGAGCAACAGGGTGGATGACCACTTTGGGTAGACTTTGACGAGCAGCACAAACAGTGGCCACTAAAGAGAAAGGTAGGCAATTTTTGCTTATATAATGAGTTTGTGTTGTTTGCCGGTCTACCCTTGGTGGTAAGGACACTTAAAATTGCTCTTCCAAATTTAAAAAACAAAAAGAAAAAAGGTTTCTTTTTTCATATATGTGTCATGTCTGTGTGAATGACTGTGGTTGTATGAGAAAATAAATAAATTCCGAATCAGGTAGGCAAGAGCTGCACACCCCTCCTGGACTGTCACTTAAGTGTGACCTGGCAGAGGCGGATGCAGTTCGTGCCGCACCTGAGAGGGATGAATGAATGGATAAGCCCTATAAATAAAGGGACAAAGGATGAGTGCATGAGCCCTGTGAATAAGGGGACTAGATGGAGTGAATGTGTTTAGGAAAACTATTTCAATAAAGATTGTATCAAGATTGGCATTATAGATTTTTCGTGCACATTTGACTGCATATATTGTGCAACCTAGGGAGATAATATTTAGAGGATTTAGGAGACTAATGCAGTTCAGATGGTTAAGTATAATTAGCTATATGCATTAAGTTAAATAATTGTATTAATAAAATATTGCTGACAAAATAACTTTTAACAATAGAAAAGAAGGAAAAATAAATATGATAATTATTTTTTTAGCATTATTTGGATACTGAGTGTTCATAAAATAAAATAAGTTAAAATTACGTTAAATTAAAATATTATTTGGACAAAAAAAAAAAAAGTAAGTTAAATTGTTGTTTAAAAATATGTATTAAGCTTTAAAAATAGGATTGTCATATTATAGAAAATAGTATGGCAGCCACTCTGGTGGAAACAAACACGTGGCAGCAGAGAACTACAAAAATTATGACAAAATGGTCAAAGGAAGGGACATTTGATGTAGCACTGTGTGAGGAAATGGAAACTCTGATAAAAAAAAAAAAATCATAAAACTAAAGCCAACAGTAAAAAAGAGAGAAAAGAGAGAAGCAAAAAGGGAAAATGAAAAAGAAGTACAAGCCTTATTCAAAAGGGAAAGAGAAGACTCATTGAAAAGTATAAAACAGGCAAGAAAAATACTAAAAGAGGCAGACAAAGCGACAAAGAAAAAAGAAGAGTTGTTTTCTAAACCACCCCCATATCTGCCATCAGAAGGACAGTTCCCAATACTTAAAGGCATAGCAGAAGTGTCTGGAGAAATGCAAATGGAAGGACAAATAGAGTTGGAAGAACAACAAAAAAGAACCAGATGTAAGGCCAAAGAGGCAACAGAATAAAAATAGTGGGGGATATATACCTTTAGATTGTTATAAACAGCCACACATAGCATTAGAAATGATGAAAGCAAACTATGAAGGAAAAACAGGATATGAGGAAGCGTTAGAAGAAATGAGGAGAAAAGATACGGAAATTGAAGCACAAGTAGAGGCTATGAAAGAAGAAATAGAGAAGAAAATTAAAGAATCAGGAAAAAAGATACAAGAGGTAAATAAATTGAAGAGAGGGAGAAGTAAGTTGTTCGACAGTAGTGAAAATGTGAATGAAGGTGAGGAGTCATTTGATAAAGGAAAATGGGAACGGGGCAGAGAAAAGGGGAACCTTAGACCACTGGTTGCACAACTCCCAATTTTAATCAAGGGTGCACAGGGACAAAATGTCCCCTGGGCCTCACAGGACCTCGAGGGGCTGGTCACTTGCCTCCCAGATATTCATGAGGGGGCTGAAAAGTGGATTAAGGTGTTCAAAGAAGAAACTATGGGAAAACTTTTAGCTGTGGGGGACATTAAAGCACTTCTGGCAAAGATTATGGGAGGGGAAAAGATGGAAGAAATTCTTCAAGCATCCAATCTGGAAAGAGCCGTGGACTGTCACTACATGGATGGAACTGTTTTTGATGCATTCTGTCCAGCAGTGTGGCAGGCACTGCGTGCTGAGTACCCAATCAGACTGGACTCTAAATCATTAAAGGGAGAACAGCTGGGGGAAACAGAAAATCCAACCACATATGTCCAGAGACAGTTGAAAAGATGGAAACAAGAAACTGAAGGGAATCCAGAAGGAGACCCATTAATGGCAACACTGTTTAGAAATGCTGTGATTGATGCCATGCCACAAACTGTAAAGACCAGGCTGGAGGACGTGGTCGGCTTGAAATCTAAAACACACAAGGAGTTGTGTGACCATGTGTCTCATGCAGTGGAGCAACACAGAAAAAAATGAACAGAAGCTCAAGACCCAAGAGAAAGAGCTACAGAGAAAATTAACTCAGTTACAACTTGAAGAGCTGACAAAAAAGAACAAGAAAAAGATTCAAGCTCCAATAAAGAAAGAAGAATCAGAACAAATGACAGTGATGTCTCCAGTAAATGCTCCTCCATCAGCTATTCAACCAAGCACACCCGCAGCAGTCCCTCCAAATGCACACCACATTCCTGTACCCATCATTAATGTCTATGCTCAACAACCAGAGCCAATGGGATTGAAAAGAAAACCAGCACAAAGAGGACAGAGAGGAAGAGGCAAGCCTTATACTGGTCCTCCAGGAATGTGCTGGGGATGTGGACAGTTCGGACACAACAAAATTGACTGTCCCACTAGTCCATGGCAACAGCCACCTTGGGGTGGAAGGGGGGAGAGTTGGCAGCAGCCCACCCAGGGTCCATCACAGGGCCCAGTAAACCCTTGGAGAGGTCCAAATCAAGGATATTAGAGGTGCCCAGAGAATCCTATAGGGGAGAGTCAGCTTCCAATTTTAACAACTAAAGCTGATCAAGAACCTATTATTCAAATTGAAATAGAGGGAAAGACCACACCAATGATGGTAGACACAGGAGCTGTTTATACTTGTGTGAATTCAAATTATGCTTCACATCTCCCCATGTCTGGAAAATTTGCAAAAACAATTCTTGGAACAAATGCAGCTAATTCCAATGACAGCTCCAGTGTGTCTACAAACAAAAAATAAAAGTGTAACAATGCCCATTCTTGTGTCAAATCAGACTCCTGTTAATTAGTTAGGAAGAGATGCATTATGTAAATTGGGCCCACAAATTTGTGTCTATATAGTCTATATAGACACATTAGGAATAGAAACTCAGATGATGGTTGTAGAGCCAAAAGCAAATGTTTACTGGATAGGGGAGATAGAACAAGATGTGAGACAAACAATTAATACATGGGGAAAATTTATTGAGGCACAGATTCCAGAAGCACAGTTACCAAAATCAGAATTTCATTGTAAAATGATATATGATCCTGAAAGAGATGGAAAAAATGGAAAAGAAATGGCAGGAAGAAACTGAAGGGCAAAACAATCTCACAGTACATCATAATAGGTAATCAGGGAGCAGCTCTAAATATACCTGAATGTGAATTTGTGAAAAAATGGTTCAGTGTAACAGATTCTGTACCACATGTGTCTTTATATGTAGGAAAACATGTGGAAGCAAAAGATTGAGGACCAATGATGAAAAAGGCACAACAAAGCAAATGGGAACAAACATCCGTTGATTTTTCATTCAGCTGACAAAAATTACATAAAAATTTTATGTGCAACAAGTTTGATGGGAATTCCTCAGGAAGCAGTTATCAATCAAAAGAAACAGATGCAGATGACTACAACATCCGAATTGATAGACACTACTGACACTGAACTATTTAAGGAAGTAGAGCGTCAGGTACCAACTGAACTATGGTCTCAACATGACTCAGATGTAGGAATGATGAAATCAGCAAACCCAGTAAGAGTACAACTTAAGCCAGATGCATGTCTACCCAGAAAAGCGCAATACCCTTTACATCCTGATGCTGAAGCAGGTATAAAAAAACACTACTGAAGGTTTAGTGAAGGCAGGAGTATTAATAGAAACAACTAGTTATTGTAACATTCCAATTATGCCTGTAATCAAAGCAGACAAAAACAGATGGCGTCTTGTTCATGACCTACGAGCAATCAATGATATAGTCGAAGATTTTCCAGCTGAAGTACCAAATCCGCACACTCTACTGACGAATGTCCCTCCTGATGCAAAATACTTTACGGTAATTGATCTCTGTTCAGCCTATTTCAGTGTTCCACTAGCAGAAGAGAGTAGATATTTATTTGCATTTACATATGCTGGTAAACAGTATACTTACACTAGAATTCCTCAAGGATTTAAACATTCGCCACATTTATTCAATCAAGTTCTTAAGGCTGATTTGAAGGATCTTATGATAGACAGTACTCCGTTACAGTATGTAGATGGTTTGATTCTTTGTGCTACATCACTAGAACAATGTCATAAAGACTCTATCAAAGTCCTAACAAAATTAGCACAAGGAGGTCATAAAGTATCCAAAACCAAAATACAATATTGTTAGCCTCAAGTTGAATACTTAGGACGATTGATTGCATTTGGCACACAAGCTATAGCTCCAGGTCAATTGGAAGGCATAAGTAAAACACCATTGCCTCAAACAGTAAGACAAATGATGACTTTTCTAGGAATGACTGGCTTTAGTGCTGATTGGATAGAAGACTATGCAGTAAAAACAGCTCCATTGAGAGAAATCATGAAACAAGCAGGACTGCAACATTTAAGTAACCCATTAAAATGGAATAAAGATGCATTACTAGCATTTGAGACTTTAAAACAAGAACTACAACAGGCCCCAGCCTTGGGAAATCCTGAATACTCTAAAAAATTTCACCTGTATGTCACAGATAGAGCGGATGGTTATGCATCAGCTGTATTGATGCAAGAAACATTTTCAAAGTGGTAGGAAAAAACAGCCTATTGCTTACTACAGTACAAAGTTAGACAATGTAGCTCAGGGTTACCCACCATGTTACCAACAAGGCCTTGCAGTAGTATATTATGCATATTAAAAACCATCCACAATAACCCCATGATTGTGTGACTGATTCATTAACATTTACTAGATTACGACCAGATCTAGAGTTTACACCAATCCCTGAGGCAGAAATAACTTTCTTTGTAGATGGTTCTACCTTTAGAGATCATGTAGGAAATCATACAGGATATTCAGTAGTGAAGAAGGAATAGGAAGAATTTGTGCCTGTGGTATCACAACATTGTGTACAGGCTTGTTCTGTGCAATTAGCAGAATTAAAAGCTCTCACAGCTGCACGTCAATTGGCAAAGGGACAGACAGCCAATATTTTCACTGATTCAGCATATGCTCATGGTGTATGTCATTTATTTGGAGCAGTATGGAAACAAAGAGGTTTCAAAAAGAGTGATGGGACTCCCATCCAACATGCTGAACAAATATGTCAATTAATTTCTGCTATGATGCTACCAAAAAGACTAGCAATAATCAAGTGTCAGGCTCATAAAAAAGGAAATGATTTTGTCATTAAGGGGAACAATGCAGCAGATTTAGAAGCTAAAAAAGCCTCAGAATGTCAGGTATCAGTAATAGCACCTGTAGTATTTATAGAACCTCAAACACAGTTGGATGATATTTGAATTCAGCAACAAGCTGAACACTGGATGTGGCACCAAAGGGGAGCCGAAAAAGACACACAACATATTTTGTGTACACATGAAGGACAAATTGTTGCCCCAACTTCACTTTTGAATATTCTCATTTCAGATGTGCATGGTTTTGACCATTGCGCAAGCGGGGAAGTGATAAGGAAAATTAAACAGCAAGGATATTGGTTGTAGGGTTTGATACATAAATATAATTTAATTTAGCTCAAAAGGGAATCATTTATGATTTTATAGGGAATTTGAACAGAATCACTGTTTTGCGGCTGATCACGGAGTCGGCAGCGATTCACTGAACGAGCCATATAACATTACTTCTGCACTAGATATTAAAATCCAAAATATAGTGAAAACACTATTAATAAGCACAGTAACAAGATCGGCAGATTAAGACATTAACTTGTAAGCACAAAACACAAGATACTTCTCTTTTAAATATAAATACGACTTTATTTATATAAACCTAAGACATAAACTAATCTAACACATGAACACAAGCAGTCACACATTCATACGTTGCAGAAAGAGAGAAAGGAGGAATTTAGAGAATGAGAATGTGAAATCCCAAGTTTATAGCAATATGTGCTATTGCATAGACCTGAACAACCATCAATCACTTAATTAACCCTCGCATTGAGTTTCTCAATGAGGCTAAAATTTATATTAAATGCACCAGTTCAGTCAGAATCTGGAGTTTGTACTTGCGTTGCCTTATGTTACAGGTATTCCTTTCTGTCGTCGTCATTGCAGGAAAGGGGTTTTCCCAAGTTGGTGATTGGCTGGAAGTTCAGTAGTCTTTGAAGTGATGTCTTGGGAAGCCAATGGTTGGGCCTTGGCTGAGGATGGTCTTGGAGTCAGTTGCTGGTTGAAGTTTGAAGCGGGTGCAGTCGGAGCTGGACTTTGTGGCAAACTAAACTTTTGAACACGAGACTCAACGGAAAGAAAAGAAACTAAAGTAAAAGAATAAAATGAGTAACGAGACTAGGTGGTTTTTCTTCTCATCGTGGTGTTAAGTACCAACTGGCCTGTAGGCCAGAGCATGCTCAAAGAGCGCTAAAACAGCGTCAAAATGCGGTGGCGAGAAGGGAACAAAAGGGTGAGAAAAAAGGGTGAGAAGGGAAGATTTGATGGTGTCCTGAGGTTTTAAACTCGGTTTTTTGGACCAACCTGATTTCACAGAATTCCGTGTAATGTTCACGGACTTAATTTACCTCCGAATTTTCGGCGATTCCGTGATGGGCTCACAGAAGGCATCAGCCGTGGTCCATGTACGGATTCACTGGTTCAACGTAAAAAGAGTGACTCCGATGCAGTTATACTTTCACTGGAGTACCTGACAGCCCCTACCCTAAACCTACCCAGTTCTGAACAATAATGATGACGATAAATTTCCCAGAATCGCGTCGGCATATTGATGCTAAGGGTTTCCGTGCGTGGAGCACGGCTGATGCCGGTCACTGACTTACATTGGTATCACTTCTGTGAGCCCATCACGGAATTTTTTCTGTGAGCCCACCGTGATGCCACCACAGATTCGGAGGTTAATTAAGTCCGTGAACATTACACAGAATTCTGTGAGATCACGTTGTTTGGACACATCCCATCTGGTGTCTTGACCAATTAGATAGGCTATTATCTTAGCTAGGGTTGTTCCTTCCATCATAAATCAGTTTGTTATCTGGTCACATGGTCTGACTTTTACACACTCTTGCAAAGTATACTTTTGGATGTGATTTCTATAACCAGAATATGATACATTTGACAAAGAATCAATTGGAAGAAACGTTTCAAGCTAGAATTGTCATGCTCATACATACCAAACACGAATAAACCTTAAAGTCATTCAATAGTTATTAAAAAGACATACATAATATGTGCTTAAAACATAATAATCTAATGTGTGCGTTACATACGTAATATAGTGTTATGCCTAGCAATGTCCTTTTAGGATGGTTTTATGTGCATATGAAAAAGAAAGTCTCTGTGTTCTTTGGACAGGAATTTCAGTCTGGTTCTTTGTCTTCTATGTGTGGGGGAGAAGTCAACTCGTGATTTCTCTTGTGGAATGCCATGTGGTGGCCATCTCTTTGACCATTAATCTTGATTATTTACCCCAAATTTGACGATCTCCTTCCTGCGTAGAACACTTATCAATAAGTGTTCTTTTGTCTTAATGTTGCAAACTGTTCTGTGAAAGAGGCTTGTTGGTTAGGCTTGCTCCAGAAGTCGGAGATAGGAATCTTTACGACGTTGTCCTGTTGTCTTGGGCCTCTCCGGAATTTCGGCTCCTCATGTTTCGATGTTCTGATCGAATCTTAGTTTTGTCTGACTCGTTCTGACGCTACATTGGTCTCTTTATTTACATGCAATGGTAAATGAATTTCTGGCCACATGTGAAGTTTGTGCCAAAAACAATGTGAGGAAATGAATAGCGACACCAATAGGCCATATACCAGTACCAGAAGGGCCATTTAAGCATTTGGTAATGGACTACGTGGATATGATAAAGCGAGTACAAGGTAAAAGGTATATGCTTGTAAATCATAGACAGATTTAGCAGATGGGTGGAGGCAGTACCATCAGCAGATCAGGGAGCAGGAACAGTAATTAAATTTCTAACAAGAGAAGTAATTCCTAGATTTGGACAGTGTTGGGTTAGTTACTCAAAAAATGTAATATATTACTCATTAGTAGTTACTCCTTTCAAAGGTAATATTGTTACTTTACATATTACTTTCTGGCAACAGTAATTAGTTACACTACTAGTTACATTACTTTTTCTTCACGCCCACAGAAGTTGTAACTGTGTATCTTCCAGATAAAGTTCTTATAGAATGTTACTAACAACATATTTCTGCCTCATCATTTGACCAAAATCCACATTGGATCGCAGTCAGAAGTTATTACAAACACTCAATATTGATTGATAGTGGCATTCAAGTACAAGTGTTGTATTAATCTCATTAATTGTCATGTGTAGCTTGAAGTAATTTTTCTGTTACTTATATGCAATTAAATTCCGTTATGTATTTTATCAAATCACATGAGTTTGTAAGAAACTGTTTAATTTTCCAAAAATATTTTAAATTATATTATATTAATATAATTTACCACATGTCGATAATGCAATATTTCTATCTGCTTTTCCATATTCCAAGCTTGCCTGCTGTACTGGGGACATCACATGCATGTGCGAGTCATGAAAATTATGAAAATAAATCTAGGAATTATTTGATTGTTATATTTTAAATCAGCAGGGTTGAGGCATCAAAAGTAACTAAGCTGTTTTATGGAAAGTAATTGTAATATTATTACTGAAATCTTATTAGTAATTAGTTACACTACTAGTTACTGCAAAAAGTAATATTATTACAGTAACTAATTACTAGTAACTAGTTACTGCCCAACACTGGATTTGGAATACTATCAGAAATAAGTTCAGATAATGGATCGGCATTCATAAAAAAAACAGTAAAATAAGTACTGCAACAATTAAGAATAAAGCAGAGACTAGGGTGCATTTACCATCCTCAATCACAAGGGGCGGTAGAGAGATTGAATGGAACCATCAAGGCCAAACTAAACAAAATGTGTCAAAGTACTAAACTTAACTGGATTGATGCGCTACCTCTTTCACTAACGAGCTATCCCATGCAAACTAACAGAAACAAACACTTAACACCGCATGAAATGCTTATGGGTCGACCCATGCCTGTGCCTTATTGTAGAGGTCCATGCAAAGGACCTCCTCTAGAGCAACTGCAAATGGAACTTCGATCTTATATGAAGAAATTAATTGGTATACATAAAGCTATCTATTTACAGGAAACAAGAAAAGAGCCCTGTGAGGAAACAGAGTCGGAATGTCCAGTTTTTCCAGGTGACCAAGTATACCTGAGGGTATTCTGGAGAAAGTGGAATGAGCCCAGGAGAGAGGGAACCTACAAAGTGGTGAGAGCTACTCCAACAGCAGTCCAAGTGGAGGGAAGTACAACTTGGTATCATCTAAACCACTGTACTAGAGTTCCCAAAGTACAGACGGAAACAGACAAGCCGATAATTCAAGAGAAAGGGACAAGGAAAGACCAGTGACACAAGATGAAGTACAAACTGATGAAAGCTCAAAAACAGATGTACAAGGAGCAAATATTCTCCTGTCAGACAAACAGGAGAGGAGAACAAATAAGTCTGACAACACATCTGATGATCATCACATGCCTAATGCATCTAATTTGGCAAACACAAGCGATAACCAACAGCACCCAGACTTCCCGAGAATTGACTTTTCAACCCTCGAATGAATCTAGCAGTGGCTTTAACTTAATCCAAAATGAACAAGAGCTAGATGAGGAGGAAACAATATCTAGACAAAATAGACACATTGTAGATGACAATTGTAACATTACTTATAAAAAAATGGGCAATTCAGATATATTATGGGAAAAGGCAGAAGACAACAATTGGTATAAATGGGTAAATTACACAGCAGAAAAAGAGAAATGGGAAAACTGCATAGTTTGCTTTGGAGCAAGACCAATTTTATATATTGTACCAATACCTACACACAGTTCTAGTGGCAGAATATTTCATGATGAATGGTTTAAGAAATGTCCAGGACTATCTAATGCAATAGGATTAGATTTAGTAAGAATGGGAGGTAAATGTTTTATAGAAAGAGGCAGAGAGATAAATGTCTTTAGAAACTGTACCCAAAAAATGCCATTTTGTCCATATTGGTGCCAGTTTCTCCAGTCTAAAACAAACTACAGAGAAGCAACTGAATTACAGTGCATACGTACCCGTAAATGGCCAATAGTACAGAAAATAAAAACACAAAAGCCACAAGGAAAAATACAATTAATGGCAGATCAGGAATTTGAATGTTATGAGAAGAAGGGAAATACTGACGTAGGAAGATTTGATGGGTCTGCAGCTGCAGACTCGCGAAAGTATTCACACTGGAAGCGTTTGTACAGCATCGGCTCCAAAGCTACATGTTACTTTACAAAGACAAATATAAATTAGTTTTTTGATAAAACGTTCTCACTCCCAACTCATCACATATTGACGCTTGATCAGGACCTCTTTGGCGTTGCTTTTTGATGCACAGGGTACCCCTTTAGCATCACTTTTCGACATGCAGTGTCCTCCGTTGTTTTCAGTTGTTTGTCTTAATTTAATGGTTTGCATGCATTTGTAAAAAATATAAATAATTTTTATATAAATTTATACTTTCATTGGAGCACCTAACCCCACCCCTACCCTAAACCTACCCACTTCTGAACAATATAAAACACGTAACAGGCTAATATAAGTGCAGTCACAGGTATTTATTGGAAAACTGACCATAAACAAGCAGTATAAAAGCATTACAAACAAGTTGTGTTGCATTCCAAGTCTTTTGAAGCCATACAAAGTCTTTTTGCAAAGAAGAGAGTAAAACATAAGGTTTAATTGCTGAAAATGATCCTGCTCCGTTAATGCCCTCACATCTCATTGAAAAAGATAGTATAGAGCCAATAGCATTTCACAAACAAGGTTGACGTAAGCCTACTTCTGGTGGCATTTTTTAATTTATTTGTATAAATCTGTAACTTCTTGTAATGTCTTCATGCTTCACCTTTCTTATTGTGCTTTACACCCATAAAAGAGAGATCATAGTGTGCTATGTGTCAAATATTTGATTTATTGCCCCTCATAAAATATCAGACCGTTAATTAGGAGTATGAGCTACTTACCAAATCTTGTAACATCACAATTTAAAAGCTAGTGTTTTGTTGCCAATTAGAAAAGTTAAACAAAGTAAAAAGAGCAGACTATCTTACGCAGTGTTCGTCAGATAACCTCACAGGACCGTGTCAAAACTCAGAATGAGCTTATGAGCGCTGAGGTTAGACCACACCTACAACACCACCCCTAACGCAGGTGTAGCGATGGCTTCTGTTGTAACGCTGTGTTTAAAAAGGAGAGTTGAGGATAACCTGTCTTCACCTAGACACAAAATACAGACAGTGGTTTTGCGAACAGGAAAAACAGAAAACTATTCTACAACATGGCTGAGGCATCATCACCTAAAAGTCCTGAGAAGACCGTTATAATGTACGTTATTTGGAAAAAAGTCAAGGTGTGACTGACTTTATCCCACGTGTCCTACTAATGGTGCGGACAAGCCCTCCTTGTCCGCTCCATTTGGGAGAGGTGAACTGTCCCCCGCGCCCGTGCCCCCCTGCCCTTTCCACTTCTCACACAGCTTCTGTGCACGGCACTGGGACCCGCGGGACCCAACGCAAATCTCGCGGGAGCGGGCGGTTTTACCTTTGCTGCGGGCGGGAGTGGACGGTCAGAAATTTTCGCGGGAGATCCGCAGGGAACGATGGGGTTTGGTGTGCAATAGAAATGGAGTCAACACATTAAGTTGAGAAGAAAATTAAAGCGGCTGTTTACATGACAAAAGCAAAGCAAGGCAAGTCAGACATCTGGAAACAATTGTCAATTGTCACTGAAAAAAATGGGAAAGAGTTAAACTTCGTAAGTTGCGATAAATGTGCACAAGGACATAAATCTGGCACCTCTGCCTGAGGCGACATACCTATTTTCTAAGTTATGAGTTTATTTACTTAAGTTAAAGTTATTTCATATTTTGCTTTGGCTTATTTAGCATACTTAAACTGTTTGTTAACAGTTAAGGTCACTGTACACTGAGTCCGAATTTTTTGCGTGCGTTTTTCGGATTTTTCGTATATTCCTCATCCTTTCCTATCAAAATGCATGCTACGGATGCGAAAACGCAGAAACTCGATCCTGATCCGATTTTTTTTTTTTTTATGAAGGACGAAAGTTTCGGAGGCAGTGTGTGAAATAATGTGAGGTTGTATCTATTTTTTAACGTGCGAACATTTCGGACTGGGTGTGAAATGACCTTTAAACTGTTTGTTTAGTAAATCGTTTGGTGCTTCTGTATCAAGCAGTAGGCTACTTTTAAAAAACTGAATTAAGCTTACTGCTATTTGTGCTTTTGTTTTAACGGTTAATGTTTAATAACGCTAATAAAAAAAATACCCAATGTTTTTGTTGGGTGTGGTGCTTTGGTTTAGCATTATTTCATCTTATTTAAATGCAATCATGTGTAACACTTTACAATAAGGTTCATTAGTTAACATTAGTTAACTACTTTAGTTAACATGAACTAAGAATGAACAATACTTCTACAATACTTACACAGGTTCCCCTCACAGCATGAGGTTCCCTAAACAAATATTTTGTGAATCCAGCACCAGAAATACACAGATGATACGTGACATTACCACCAGATCTTAAAAGTCACTCATGTGAGCCTCGAAAAAACAATCCCTATGAGTGAAGAAGAGGTTTGAACCACTGCTAGATCCATGTATTTAGGTTTGTTCTTCTGTCACATTCAGGAAGTATTTGCTACACAGTTTTATTAAATGAAAACAAAACCCACACTGAAACACAGAAGTGCTGTAACGGATCAGCCAGGCCCAACTCTCCACCAATCACAACGCTCCACCTCACCTGAATACTAATCACGTCCACCTGCACCTCATCCACTCATCACCACCACTGAGGATAAAAACCCCATCACCACACACCATCCGATCTCGTCAACACGATGTGGACTCATCTGCCAGCAAACTGCTACAATGAATGATATTCTTTACCTACTACTTACCTCCTGTTCCTTCTCCTTGTGTTCTTCACCTCCGCCTAGATCGTCATCCCCGGACCAGTGTATATTCTAAAGCCCCGCTCCTCGTCCTTGGAAAAGAGATCTGTGTGTGTGTCTTCATCAACCTCCGCTCCTCATCAAGAACATTGTCATTCACTCCTGTCTCAATAAACATTTTGTCACCACTCACTGTGTGTCCGGCCTATGCTGTGACAAGTGCAGCAAACCAAACCTTATAAGAAGAACTGACAAAGAACTGAACCAAACGGAAACATAAATGCTAACTGAGGGAGGAAACAAGGAACAGTTGACACTAAACAATGAATCAATGAGTAACTATAGTAACTAAGGAAACTAGGACTAAATACAGGTAACGAACTAGATTCAAAGAACCAGAATACAGATGATACTGTATGTGGCAATTTCTTTTTCTATAATTAATTATTTTCAGCCCTGTATGTTAGTCAGTCATGCTCCAGGTGAAACCAATTAAAAAACTTATCTTATCTTAACAAGTTCTTCCAGACTCAAGGAAATGTTCAGTATCACATTTAAACTGGCATTGTCCATGTTCATTAAAGGGGTGGTTTATTGCAATTTCACTTTTTTAAGGTTAGTTAGTGTGTAATGTTGCTGTTTGAGCATAAACAACATCTGCAAAGTTGCAGCGCTGAAAGTTCAATGCAAACAGAGATATCGTCTTTTAAAATTCTGGAAGTTTAATGCCTACAAAAACGGCTGGTAAGGGACTACAACGAGCTACTTCCCGGGTCTGATACGTCACTGACCCAGATAAACCCCGCCCCCGGGAACATGTAAGGAAGGGGGCGGGGCCATGCTGCTTTAGAGAAGAGGAAGAGAAAACTAGGGTTGCTCGTAAAAATCTATTCATATATGAATCGTGATTCTGTCTTCTAACGATTCTAATGGATTCACAAGATTCAAAATCAATGTTTTAAAACAGCCTCTTAATACTGTTCCTCGAGTCGCCCTGATCTGCATCTCTCTCTCTCTCTCTGCATGAACACATGTTAGACTGCACCCCATAAACACAATCAAGCCTAGAAAAAAAACAGTAAACCACCCCTTTAAAACTTTTGCAATGCAAACATGGACATGTAAATGTTTCTTGTAAGTCTCAAAGAGCATCTAATCATTTTTCAACATTTATGTTATCTTTTTAAATAAATCTGTGCATGCAAAAGACAAAAATGCAGTACAAGTTGTGCTGTTTGTGGTGAAAATGTTAGTTGTAGTGTATGTTTTTGAAGTGGTGTACATCATGCACATGACACATATTTATTTGTGCATTAAATTACAGATACAAAATAACCTTCATGTGTTTGTGAATTGTATTGTATAAGCATACAAAACAAAATATTGTGGATTTATAATGCATGCATTTGTAGGAGCTCTTCAAATATAGTATTTAGATTCATGCTGATGCACACAATGGCATGAGTATATTGAATATATCTGAAATATTATAAATGAATGTTTACCTGTTTTATAAACATATTTATATTAAAACAACCCATTTTTCACTGTGGAAGAAACAAAGTGTCTGTTTGTACTACTATCCTTTTATGTTCATTACTGACTCGTTCCAAGAAGCAGTTTAAACAGTTTAAGAAAACATTTAAGGCCAACTGCACCGTTTAAGCAAACAGTTTAAACTAGAAAATATGTACAGTGTTCTCACTGACCAACTTAACTGTTTTGTAAATATAAACAAATTTGGATGGATTCAGCATAAATAAATAAATAAATTCAATGCAAAATAATAGTGAAAAGAATATCTACGTTAAATTGTTTTGAAATATTCTACAATAAGCAGGTGGCTTGAACCATGCAGATCATGTCTCCTATTGAAAATGTATGGCACGTCCTGAAGAAGAGAATAAGACGACCACAGACTGCTGAGCGGGTCAAATCTTGTATCAAGTGAGATTTGTTTATATTTACAAAATACAAAACAGAGTTGGTCAGTGAAGACACTGGAGAGCATTTCTTTGAACATTTGTCAGTTAAATAAAGAGAGTTAACAAACTGGCAAAAAGCTGTTTTTTTCCCCCAACTTTTCTGAAAATGGGGTTGTATAAAAAAACGTGTCTGATGACATTTCTGAAACAAAATATGAACTATTTCAGTGCAAAACGTAATTAGGCTTTTGCACTTTTGGTTTTTCAATTATTAATTTAATACATTTAGGCCTAATGAAAACAAAACATTTCTTTGTGTTGTTTTCTGCTACGAAAAGCCCAACTATGAAACACTATGGTTTGCATTCAAAACTGAAAATTACATCAACAGCAGTAAGCAGTAAACATCCACCTTATTTTGCTGAGCAGAAGTTTGTTGTTGTTCTGTCTTGAATGCTTTGAGATGTAGCCTACAACATTGCCCTATTTGTGCTTTTGTGTAATGAAACTGAATACAAAAAAAAAAAATTGTGAATGTGCGATACTTCCGGTTCATTAGCCGCTATAAATAACTAAAAGAATAACCAAATGGAGTAAACGGTTAAACTATTTGAGCTAAAAAATGTAATAAAACAGTGTTTATGATTATTGTAATCAAATAATATGACAACAAATGCCAGTTTGCAATATCAACCAACATAAGACTTCTTATTTCCACAGGTAAAATAACTGGAAGGGAAAGACACCGGAAGCCTCACACATTCAAGTTACAAATAGCCACGCCCACTCTACATTAAAAATAAGATGGATACTTGTCACCTCTCTCTACCCCGTCAATATAGTTTAAAAACAACGAAAAATTCAAAATGCTTCCTGATATTTTGACAGAAGCAAACAATAAATAACATATTTAAACCTATCATCAACTTTTATTTTACATTCTGGAGTGCCAAACTCAGCTCCTATAAGGCCACTGTCCTGTAGAATTTAGTTCCAACCCTAATTAAACCAGCTTAAACCTATTAATACAACTAATCAAGGTCTTTAGGATTTTTGCAACTTTGGAGCCTCCTGCAGTTAAGTGAGTGGAAATCACTGTGTTAAATTTTCATTTCATAAGGTCTATTTATTTATAAAGTACATTTAAAAACAATCCCAGGTTGACCAAAGTGCTATTAGGCCTACAGCTCAGGAAGCTCAAATAAAAAACAGAATTTATAACAATCTATAAAACAGCATACATAAAATGAATAATTCATTAAAGACCCACAGAAGATGTGTTTTAAGTTTTGATTTAGAAGAAGAGAGTGATGACACCATTCGGATCGATACCGGGAGGCTATTCCAGAGTTTAGGGCCCGCTATCGCAAAAACACGGCATCCACGATGTTTTAACCTCGATCTACGAACAGAAAGCACTCCAAGGTTGCCGGATCTAAGTGCCCTGGACGGATTATGACAATGTAAAAGATTAGTCTGTTGCATGAAAGTCCTTAAGTAATTTGACTTAGGAGTATCCCTGAGGGGAAAAATTCCCTGAGGTAAGGTATTTCTTTAAGAGCGTTGCAACAAACGTCTTAACTGTCACCCTTTCCTAAGTGTTTATACACTGTAAAAAAAAAAAAAAAAAAAAGTTGAGCCAACTTAAAATTTTAAGGCAACCAGCTTCAGCAGATTTTTGAGTTTTCTCAACTTGTTGTTTTAAGTTCATACAACAAAAAAATTAAGAATCTCCCACAAAAACTTGTAAATCATTTTTACACTCATTTTATAGTTTAATATGTTACCATAGTCATTGCCCTACTATGCTTATATGATATTTTATTTGTGCAGGTCTTAAAAAATGTCTTAAGTCTTACATTTGTGCTTAAAAATCCTGCAGATACTGAGTTTAAGATGATTTAAGGGAGCTGTTTTGGTCCCTTAAATTTATCAGGGTGAAATAGTTACTAAGGACTTTGTAGCAATGCTGAAGGGAACACTTTATTAAGGGGAATATTTAATGACAGCCTCTTAAGGTTCCTTAAGGTGACCCTTAGGATTTTTCTTGCAACCCAAGTTTCACTAAGGGTTCCCTTATCCTTATAACTAAGGGATTTCCACCGGGCCCAGCCTGGCTTCAGCCTTTTGAACAATTTGAAGACTGGTTTGCTCCATAATAGAGTGAATTACAGTATTCAAGGCGTGAAGTATTAAATGCATGGATGACTATTTCAAAGTTATTTAGAGAAAGAAAAGGTTTAACTTTTACGAGACGTTGTAAATGATAAAAACATGATAAATATATCACGGTCGTAATTACAGTGGATAGCTGTTCACCTGCGTTTGTTGCTGCAGTAAAGCAATCCACCATTTATAAATCGGGCCTATACTTTTAGCCTATCATATGTTCTCATATTTATTATTTTATTTTTAATGTGTTTTTGTAAACGTAAATTTTGTTATAATACCGTTTTGACAAGTTTGCCATTTACAATATTATTATTTACTATTTTTCATAGTGTACATTTTTGTAAATTGTATTAAAAAACTAGGTAGGTTTGATACTCAAACATCACTGTAATTATTAATTATGATATTAATATATGGAGCCCACAACAATTAAATACAAAAACATACATATATATATATATATATATATATATATATATATATATATATATATATATATATATATATGTGTGTGTATATATATACTGTATATACTGTGTGTGTATATATATATATATATATATATATATATATTGTCCCCGTTTATCCACTAGATGGCGCTGCAAGCTTGTTTTTATTCCAATAAGCTTCATCTGCAGCTGTCAGTATTCACGTGCTCCTGCCAAAATTACATTTCATCATTGTTTATGACGGTGCATTGCAGAGATGATTGCAAATACCTGTTAATACTGTAAATACAAATATTCCAAACATTTATAAGAGTTTTGCCAAAATGTACATTTACATTTACATTTATGCATTTAGCAGACGCTTTTATCCAAAGCGACTTACATTGCATTCAAGTTACAGTTTTTTTTACATTTTATCAGCTCTTGTATGTAGAGAGCTGATCTGTGAAATAAACTGACACAAACCAAAATGCATCACATCACACTGAATAATATTTTACATTTAACATTTATTACAATGTGTTATGTGATTTTGTTTAGCCTACCTCCCACCTGCCTAAAATATTTTAATTGTATAATTACGATGAGACAACGCACTTTTTGTCAAACCACTAATTATAGGCTACATTATATGCTTACTATATATTAATGCGAATATGTTACATGATCATAATATCACACTTTTTGAAATATTAATGAAATATTTATTTATGTATAATATAAAACAATTTTCAGCACCCAAAAGGGAACATGGCATACCACGAGAAATAAAAACTTGTTAAATAACAGCTCTAATTGTTTTGAACAAGCTCGCCATCTGTCCAGCGAGTGAATTATCATCACTTATCGATTTTTTCCCGATCCTTCTCCGTTCTCCGGCGTGCGCACTCCCGCCAGTGCAGCTGTCACCGGGGCAGCGAGGCGCGCTCCCGATCTCTGCGTCTGTCTTTCAGAAAGAGAGCGCGCGCGCGCGCGCGCGAGAGAGAGAGAGAGAGAGAGAGAGAGAGAGAGTGTATTTGTGCATTTGAACATCATGCTTCTGCAGTTTCGTGCCGTTTTGAGGAAACGTGCGTGCAGAATCGCTGCTTTTTAGGTGCCTTTCTCATATCAGGAAGACAGAGAGAGAGAGTCAGTGCAAGATTTACCTGTATCTGACTGAGGATCTGCATGGGTACCAGGAAAATATGACAGCAAGGGCACAAGCAGTGTAGAAACAGTAGTCTACATAGCCTAAGTTTAGCTTTCAAGTAAAGTTCTGTCGCTTTTATTTAGGCTTTAAAATTCATCAACGTTATATTATTTTGTGAAGATTATCTTGATGGACAAAATGTGTAAGTTTCATGAACTATGATTGAGTGAGGGGAAAAAAGTGTGTGTGTTTATTTGAGTCTGTAATAGAATTATTGCTTTTTGTAATATTACTATTTTGTTGTTCTTGTAGACTCTAATAAACAAAACTAAATATTTGTGTTATTTAATATTTTATTTATTGCAGGTTTGCATTATATTCTGAGTTTGCATTTCACTTTTTATTCATTTTGTGGAATGAATCAGTTTTTTGTGCAGGTGAGATGAGTAAATACATGTTCACATTTAGTCTAACTACAGTATCATGTTCACGCAGCACGCACAACGCCTCTGCACCTCAATCACAATTTCTCTCAACATGGGGACAGGATAGCTGTCAGTCAATAAACAGGAAAAAAAAGTAACTTGCATTACTTATTTGAAAAAGTAAGATATTTTAAATTTTTTGTAAATTAAAAAGTAAAGCGTTACTTTAGATACTTGAAATAAGTAATCTGATTATGTAACTCATGTTACTTGTAATGTGCTACACCCAACACTGCAGTTAAGTGCACATGATTTTAAACATGGCTTTTGAAAGTATTGTGAATGTTTAACTTTTGTAACTGAAAAAGGTAAAAGGGTAGTAATTTATTTACATTTTAATATCACTGTTAAGTCTTTCCCTGCATTTTTTGTCCTGTGTACCCTGACAGTCCCACCAAAAAGGTTCAAGCTCTCGTTCATGCATTTCTTTTTATTCATACTGAATATAATTTAACATTATTATTATTATTAGGTCATTATTACAATTATTTACTTTTAGGCTAAAACCAATCAATAAGGAGAGTGGCAAACAGAAGTCATACTCTGTTCTCTGTCCACTAGATGGAGCTGCTAGCTTGTATTTTATTCTGAAAGCAGTGTTCACTTTCTTCTACCAAAATTACATTTAATCATTGTTTATGACGGTGCATAGCAGAGATGATTTCAAATATCTTTTAATAAAGTGAATATATATAAAGAATAGAAAAAAATAGAAAAACAAACCTAAAATAAAAGAAAAAGCTAATATAAGAGTGTTGCCATAATGCTGAGTTGATCTCTGGAAAAAAATAAATAAATAAATAAATAAAATCCGAAATGCATTTGCATCATCACACTGAATACTTTACATTTAACATTTAGGTACTTCAATACTTCATGTGATTTTTTTTGTAGCCTACCATCCACTTACATAAATGTTTAAATTCCTTAATATATAGCCCTCATTATATTTTCAAGCTTTATATTTCTAATGTCTGTAGGCTAAGAAGCGCATCCTGTTTGTTTTCTTTGTTTTAAAAAAGCATAAAGTTTTGTTGATATCGTGAGTGTACACAAATAAAAGATCCTAAACAGTTTCGAATGATGTATTACTCTTATTTGTATGAGTAAAAATGATGCCTTATTTTAAGTTGTTTCCACTGTTATCAGGGGAAAATGCTAGTGATCGTGCCAGCACCTGATGTAAGTGCGCTAACAGCTTCCACGCTTCGCACGAACACTTGATATGCACAAATCTAGGGCACATTTATCTATCTTAACGTTATATCAAAAAGCCATGTAAAGTTGTTACTGCTTTGTTTCACTTTCAAAGCCGTATTTGAATGACATTTGAATGACAGGCGAAGGTTCTGATTTCCTGCGTGATTGCATAATTACCTCAAGAAACAACGATCTGTCCGCGCGGACACAGACAGTTTTTTTCTTTTCTTTCTTTTCTGCCACTAACCACAAAATGAATTTGTCGACTAGCCTCTTCCCATCGACTAATGTTTAGTTGACTATTAGGGGGGCAGCCCTCCATAAAATATACTGAGTGAAAACTGGGCTAATTGACAACAGTATTTGCAAAATATTAGGCCTGCTTCTCAACATCCAAATGTTTCCCTTTTCTTTTAAGATCTGTAACTGAACAGGACTGTTAACACTTTACAATAAGGTTCATTAGTAAACTACTTTAGTTAACATGAACTAAGAATGAGCAATACTTCTACAGCATGTATTAATCTCAGTTAATATTTATTTCAACATTTAGGCTACTAATGAATTATAAAAATCAAAAGTTGTGCATGTTAACATTAGTTAATGCACTGTGAATTAACATGAACTACAACAAATGACTATTTTCATTAACTAAGATTAATGAATACTGTAATAAAGTTAAAGTTATTCACAGTTTGTTCATGTTAGTTATTAACTAATGTAACCCACCAAATCAGGGAGGGATAATGTGAAAGCTTTAGCGCTTGTACAAACAGTTTTATTACAATTCACAGATACCAATCTTAACATGACAGAATGAATATCCAAAACACCAATAACACATAATAACACATAAACAACAAACCACAGGGCTCCAACCGGGCACGACTAGAAGGGTGAGAGTAGGGTGACCACCTGCTAATAAGCCCAAGGGGGGACAAGGGGTATGTTTCTGAGGGACAATGTGGGACACTGCCTGGGGCGGCGGTGCCCCCACCCCACGGGCAGACTCACTGATAGTGGTTTACCCATTTCTAGCACATACCACCTTACATGGTATATTAATAATGCACTATTCCCCTAAACATGTGTAATTGCTGATGTATGCTCATGAATAGGCCAACCAATGTGGATTTTTTTCTAAATAAAGATTCAGAATATTTTGAACATTCAATGAATTGACAGATTGTGATAGAGGCTATTTACACTAAGTGAAAATAGCAGTATTCTTTAGTGATATGCTATTTACAAAGTCCAAATAGCTTTAGATTCTATTTATTATATGTTAAAATAGCAGGATTCTGCTAATTATTGCAAAGATTGAATAAAAGGGTATGATTAATTGTGGCGAAAAACATTACTTATTGCAAATAGTGGCACTTATCTGCACCTCTGCATTGTAATACATTATAAAATAGTATGCAATAACTTATTGAGTGTAATTTTTAAATTTTATTTCAAATTATTAAATGGATGCCACCTAATTGGGACAAAAGCTCTCCCTACACCTACCCTATCCCTACCCGATACTTTATGTTCAACTTTTTGATTATTTCCTTCATTTTTATTAAAAAAATAAATGCTTTTCTGATGTGATTTGAAATTTAAAAAGGGAGATAAAAAGTTTGCCAAAAGGCAGATTCGAACCCCAGTCGATCGCATCAAAAGAGCGGTAGCATGCTACCAGCTGCGCCACTAAATCAGACAATTGAAGGTCGTCTTTTGCAAATTTGACTATCCCAATCATAAGTTTGTGGGTGAAGTTAATTAAATGGCTTCTGCCAACAACATGGCTATTTGCACTTAAATAGATACTCCGATTTTTTTTATTATTATTATTCCCAACAATTAAACAGTTGCCCACAGAAAAAAAAAACAAGGGGTGCGCTGCAGCACCCTCAGCACCCCCACTTCCCGCGCCCCTGCCTTTCAGCCACAAATATTCATTTTTCCAGTCTTTCTTGTACCCACACCTTCTCTTTTTAATTGATGATGGCGGTGCCTCAGACTCAGTCTCTTTCTCCATTTTTCGAATTGGAAAGCGCGCATCTAAAAGTTCCTTCCCAGTGTGTCTGGTATGCATGCTTGCGCTGTCATGACAACAACGAAAAAGTTGACAACGACCTAGTCAGCAGTTCAACTGAGGGGTGGTGGGTGTGTTAACAGTAGCGTGCTGAACTGGCAAGTAATGTTCGTTTGGCTGACTGGGGCTCGAGGATATAGAGTGACCAACTTTTTTTTTTTGAGCAAGCATTGATTATGCGTGACAAGGTCTCAATTTGCGGGACGCATGAATTAGGCTTCAAACGCTGTGCGCGCACGCGCTACGCGGGACGGGTGGTCACCCTAGGTGAGAGTGTACAGCCATTCATTAAAATTCAAACCCCAATACAGCACAGCAATCACAGCACTCAAGAGAAAATACAAATCACCAGGAACCACAGAAGAACCCACCACCTCACCAGTGCCAGTCACACGCGTGGAGGAGACCCTGCAGCTGCCATGGAATCAGGAAAGACAACTAAAAGAAAAGACGACAATCACAATAATGTTAATACACTGTATACAAAAAAAGCACTGGGCAATTCACCACAATAAAATATATATATTGTAACAATAGTCGTGCTAGTCCTGCAACACAAAAACTTATTGTAAATACCTTGAAATGAGCATTTTCATTAATACATTCTTTAATCCAAACAAATACCTTTAAATTAACTGGATCTAAGAAAGAGGAATTAAAAACCAACAGGTGGCTCTCCTTTAAGAGACCTATAAAACAAACTTTTATGAGAACAACCATCTTCATAAATGTTTATGAGAAAACACGTAATCATTCTTATGACCTCTGAACATAATTCATTCACACATCATTCATCATTTCTGTGGACTGTGTCGCCAAGCCAATCACCAGTAATACAAGCGGGGTTCTGAAACACAACAACAAAATAAAACTTTTTTTCACCCCACAGTCTACCTTCTTTATATTTTCTCATTTCCCCAATAAAAAAAAACCCATACAATGAAAATGACCTAACGACACACGACTTACTCTAAACATGTGCAGCATAAAACAACTTGACATCAGTGTATTTGCTTAAACAGAAACAGCTCTCGTGACTACAATACATTCATCAAAATAGTCACTATTAAAACAGGGTTATGCACAAATTACCTGATAGTAGCGCACGCTTGTTTGTAGCATCAATAAATGAATGAGATCAGAAACACTATGCTACTGTTTATAGCACGTACAGATGTAAACCTTACGCTACCCCACGGGTTTATGGGAAGTGTAGTCCCGAATTCCTACATCTCCCCGTTACACCAAAGTCTCTTTAAGAGTATTATTGGTTACACTAACATTATGGAACCTTTCTGTAAAGTGGATTCCAAACAGTGGAAATGCAAATATTGTACAAAAACAAAACAAAAACAAAACTCAGGAAAAACTAAAGAGTGCCGCCTCGCCCTTGTTTAAATAATTAAATAATTATCACACATGCTTATTCTGAACATAATGATCATTTATTTTTTTTATTTCAAGAAATAAAACATCAAAACAAAAACAATTTTTCTAATAGATATATTCATATATGACTTCTTATAGCATGATAGGCTGTGTTAATTGTTATATTTTATTTAAAGCTGCAGTCGGTAAATTTTGCCTCTTTGTCGCCATCTCTGTTTGAAAACCTGGAATTGCAGTTACTTGTGGAATTATCTTGCTGGCGTGGGTTGTGTTCGGATGAATCTAATGTTTTGAGGTGAATGTGTGGTAGTCAGAGGATGTTTACTGTGCTTCGCAATCACAGATTCTAGCCTACATCTTGGAATATATGACCCAAATAAGAATTTTCACCGTATATTGCCATCTGAACAAGTAAGTTACAAGTCTGCCACATTTGTTCTGACCAACTGAGGAAAAAAGCATTACAATAAATCGCGCTAACAATGGTGATTAAATCTAATGATTGGTTAGCTCATATCACATCAAACCCTGCAAATTATTATTATTGTTATACTTCATTCTCAAATTTTTAATGTTAACAACATCAGCATTGCGTGACAATGAGTAGCCTATAGTGTTAACGTGTAGATTTCGATTTCACAGTCTAATTGTCATGCCATTTGAATTTCATATTAAGAAATTCTTTCTATCCCAAAAAGCAATTTATGCTCCCTTCGAACTGGTTTTCTTTAAAATACAAATCTTGTGTAATCTCAGGCTGTCTGTAATCAGAAGCACATTTGAAACTGTAATATAATTTAATTTCATTCACATGTGTTTCATAAACACATAATCCTTTCTGGATTACATCAAAATGATGCATTTAATTATTCTAGCTGCTGTGAGAAAAGGCTATAATTGATCTGTCTCCTGCAGGATCCTCACATGCCTAGTAACCAGGACAACTTCTTTATGTTTACAGATGTGACGTAATGACGCAGTGACGTGCTCAAATTTCCTGCGAAAACCTACCTGTACCACTCAAATTAGAAAACATTATTATAAGCTTACCGTTGTGAATCGGGCTAAAGTAAGGGATAGTTTTGAAGACTGGCTGGTTATGTACTTGCTCAAATATTGATTTCAGATCGGACTGCAGCTTTAAACAAATGTCACATCAGAATGTCACAGCAAAAAAGCATATCAACACACAAAGATACATCATACAGAGAAAGTACAAGCTCTCTATTCAGTCCAGTGTGTCTGATTGTAGACTGTGAAGAGCTGCTGGATTCAGTGCAGCAGGATGAAGGAGAGCAGAGAACAGCAGAGGAACAGGAAGCTCTGAGTGACGCTCTGAGCACCGTTACACAGGTTCCCCTCACAGCATGAGACACTCTGAACATCTCTAACCGATGTTTCAGCATCACAGATAGATTTAGAGACACAGCCTTTTACAACGATTGACTGGCCTCCGAAAGTCCCTGATGAAAAGAAAGAAAACACAGGTTAGTCTAAGCTTAGGTAAATGTGATCTGTATGTGATCTCAAACATCAAAGAGATAAAAATGTTCTTTTCCGGATTCTCACCTGTTGCTTTAAGGCAGCGGTCTTCACTCCCTGAACAGCTCAATATGTTTGAGCAGCTCTTCTCATCACAATAGTAACAAGTCTTTCCATTGGGGACATCTGAGGGAACTACAGGATGAAAACATGTAGCCTATTGTTTTATCTTCTGTACAAAATATAACATATAATGTTATAACACTGTTAGCTGCTCCATTCAATCAATTTCCTGATCTCCTTTGGAAGTAAAATGAGTGTTGACCTTAAAGATTTTTATTTTTAATTTTTTTGCATATGGTCAGTAAAGCACGATACCTGGAGCGTCTTGGAGGTTACACCGGTCAGTGTTACAGCACGCAAAAGACATCTTTCCAGTGCCGAAGTTCATGGACCCACTCGCACAGTCAGCAGCACAATCTTTAATCTTAACAAGAATGTCACCTAAAAACATGAATGATTCAAGAAAAAAACATTTCTACACATTTCAAATATTGATTCAGTTTTAATACAAATTATACTTTTAGCATAACAATCTGAGAGAAACAAATTAAATAGCAGAAATCTATATAGAATATTCTGTTATGATAATTGTAAATTCTGTGAGAAGTTACCTTTCCAGTGAAGCAGCAACAGTAAAAATCACCAGCATCTCCAACATTCAAATGTAACAGTGAATTTCAATCCATCATATTGGACTTACCAGCTTGTGTCACTGTTGTAAAACTAACGCACTTGGAAGATCCACTGGGGCATGTTTTTACATTATGATCTGAACAAGAAGCCGCCACACCTGAGCACTCATAACAGCTGAAAGAGTGTCCTTTAGTAATAAAACACAGAGAGACAGTGAGAGAGACACCAATAATCTGTATTTGTACCCAGTAACATTACAAACACACACTGTTTGTCTTTGTACCTGCAGTGAAAAGAACAAACAGAAGAAAAACTGAGATTTGCAGATCCATCTTTGATCAGGAGGTGAATGAAATGACATGCCTGTTTCAGCGCTCATTTTATAGCTTTGCAAAGGGGAGGGTCTTTATGAGAAAATGAAAGCTTAATAGACATTACTAGAAAAGAAACGTCAGCTTACATCATTTACTTGCCAATGAATTATAAAGGGAGGTTTAAGAAATTACAAGGATATCCTCTCAAACCAACCATCTTAAAGTGAGTTGAAAGCCATTGTTTGAGCCCCAACATTCTTTAAAGAATCTTTTTATATGTTCTGCAGAAAGAAAGTCATTCATACTTTTTTGTATGATTTAGGTATTACCTACATTTCGGTGGTGAGGATGAAATGTTATTGAAAAACCAGGCCAATATTAGTTTCTTTTCATTAAATACACTGTATTTTTACAATAAGCTAAATGTTAAAGGATTACAATAGAAGCAGTTCATTAGCATGACCTTCACCCGCACACTTTTTTAAGCTCCTAAATATTTTATAAGATCTCCTATATTTTGCCTTAAGTAATGTATAACGTCTATATCAGTATTGTACATCTCCATTAAACGTAAGAGCAGGAAAGCTTTTGTGAATCCAGCACCAGAAATACACAGATGACATTACCACCAGATCTTAAAAGTGACTCATGTGATCCTCGAGAAAACAATCCCTATGAGTGAAGAAGAGGTTTGAACCACTGCTAGATCCATGTATTTAGGTTTGTTCTTCTGTCACATTCGGGGAGTATTTGCTACACAGTTTTATTAAATGAAAACAAAACCTACACTGAAACACAGAAGAGCAGCAAACCAAACCTTATAAGAAGAACCGACAAAGAACTGAACCAAACAGAAACATAAATACTAACTGAGGGAAGAAACAAGGAACAGATGACACTAAACAATGAATCAATGAGTAACTATAGTAACTAAGGAAACTAGGACTAAATACAGGTAACGAACTAGACTCAAAGAACCAGAATACAGATGATACTGTATGTGGCAATTTATTCTTCTATAATTCATTATTTTCAGCCCTGTATGTTAGTCAGTCATGCTGCAGTCAAACCAAAAACTTATCAAGTTCTTCCAGACTCAAGGAAACGATCAGTATCACATTTAAACTGACATTGTCCATGTTCATTAAAACTTTTGCAATGCAAACATGGACATGTAAATGTGTTGTAAATGTGTATTGCTATAGGGAAAACATTCATGATGTTTCTTGTAAGTCTCAAAGAGCATTTAAATATTGTAAATTGATTCATTTTTCAACATTTATGTTATTTTGTTAAATAAATCTGTGCATGCAAAAGACAAAAATACAGTACAAGTTGTGTTGTTTGTTGTGAAAATGTTAGTTGGAGTGTATGTTTTTGAAGTGGTGAGATGTATTTGTGCATTAAATTACAGATACAAAATAACCTTCATGTGTTTGTGAATTGTATTGTATAAGCATACAAAACAACATATTGTGGATTTATAATGCATGCATTTGAAGGAGCTCTTCAAATATAGTATTTAGATTCATGCTGATGCACACAGTGGCATGAGTAGTCTTCTGAAATATTATAAATGAATGAATTTACCTGTTTTATAAACATGTTTATATTAAAACAGCCCATTTTTCACTGTGGAAGAAACAAAGTTTAAAAAAAAAGTAATGAACATAAAAGGAAAGTTTGTTCGGTTACACTTTATATTAGGTGGCCTTAACTACTATGTACTTACATCAAAAAATAAGTACAATGTACTTATTGTGTTCATATTGTATTGCAAAACACTTTTGCTGCTATTGAGGGGGGATACGGGTAAGGTTAGGGACAGGTTTGGTGGTCTGGGTAGGTTTAGGGTGGGTTAAGGTGTAAGGGATGGGTCAACAGTGTAATTATAAATGTAATTACAGAAATTAATTACAGATGTAAGTACATATAGGTATTTTTAAAAATATAAGTACAATGTAAAAGCATGTATGTATACAGTAAGTGCATTGTATTAAATTATTAATTTAAATGTAAGTACATAGTAGTTAAGGCCACCTAATATAAAGTGGGACCGTTTGTACTACTATCCTTTTATGTTCATTACTGACTCGTTCCAAGAAGCAGTTTAAACAGTTTAAGAAAACATTTAAGGCCAACTGCACCGTTTAAGCAAACAGTTTAAACTAGAAAATATGTACAGTGTTCTCACTGACCAACTTAACTGTTTTGTAAATATAAACAAATTTGGATGGATTCAGCATAAATAAATAAATAAATACAATTCAAAATAATAGTGAAAAGAATATCTACGTTAAATTGTTTTGAAACATTCTACAATAAGCAGGTGGCTTGAACCGTGCAGATCATGTCTCTTATTGAAAATGTATGGCACGTCCTGAAGAAGAGAATAAGACGACCACAGACTGCTGAGCGGGTCAAATCTTGGATCAAGTGAGATTTGTTTATATTTACAAAATACAAAACAGAGTTGGTCAGTGAAGACACTGGAGAGCATTTCTTTGAACATTTGTCAGTTAAATAAAGAGAGTTAACAAACTGGCAAAAAGCTGTTTTCCCTCAACTTTTCTGGACATGGGGTTGTATAAAAAACCGTTGTGTCTTAACAAAATATGAACTATTTCAGTGCAAAACGTAATTAGGCTTTTTGCACTGTTGGTTTTTAAATTATTAATTTAATACAGGCCTAATGAAAATAAATTGTTGTTGTTCTGTTTTGAATGCTTTGAGATGTAGCCTACAACATTGCCCTATTTGTGTTTTTGTGTAGTGAAACTGAATAAAAAAAAATTAATAATAATAAAAAATAATAATAATTACAAAAACTTCAAAAAAGAAAAGAAAAAAAGTTTAATATTTTTTGTGAATGTGCGATATTTCTGGTTCATTAGCCGCTATAAATAACTAGAAGAATAACAAAATGGAGTAAACGGTTAAACTATTTGAGTTAAAAAAATGTAATAAAACAGTGTTTATGATTATTATAATCAAATAATAAGACAACAAATATCAGTTTGCAATATCAACCAACATAAGACTTCTTATTTACACAGGTAAAATAACTGGAAGGGAAAGACACCGGAAGCCTCACACATTCAAGTTACAAATAGCCACGCCCACTCTACATTAAAAATAATGTGGATATTTGTCACCTCTCTCTACCCCGTCAATATAGTTTAAAAACAACGAAAAATTCAAAATGCTTCCTGACATTTTGACAGAAACAAACAAGAAATAAGATATTTAAACCTCGTGCATCAACTTTTATTTTATATTCTGGAGTGACAAACTCAGCTCCTATAAGGACACTGTCCTGTAGAATTTAGTTCCAACCCTAATTAAACCAGCTTAAACCTATTAATACAACTAATCAAGGTCTTTAGGATTTTTGCAACTTTGGAGCCTCCTGCAGTCAAGTGAGTGGAAATCACTGTGTTAAATTTTCATTTCATAAGGTCTATTTATTTATAAAGTACATTTAAAAACAATCCCAGGTTGACCAAAGTGCTATTAGGCCTACAGCTCAGGAAGCTCAAATAAAAAACAGAATTTATAACAATCTATAAAACAGCATACATAAAATGAATAATTCATTAAAGACCCACAGAAGATGTGTTTTAAGTTTTGATTTAGAAGAAGAGAGTGATGACACCATTCGGATCGATACCAGGAGGCTATTCCAGAGTTTAGGGCCCGCTATCGCAAAAACACGGCATCCACGATGTTTTAACCTCGATCTACGAACAGAAAGCACTCCAAGGTTGCCGGATCTAAGTGCCCTGGACGGATTATGACAATGTAAAAGATTAGTCTGTTGCATGAAAGTCCTTAAGTAATTTGACTTAGGAGTATCCCTGAGGGGAAAAATTCCCTGAGGTAAGGTATTTCTTTAAGAGCGTTGCAACAAACGTCTTAACTGTCACCCTTTCCTAAGTGTTTATACACTGTAAAAAAAAAAAAAGTTGAGCCAACTTAAAATTTTAAGGCAACCAGCTTCAGCAGATTTGTGAGTTTTCTCAACTTGTTGTTTTAAATTCAATCTCCCACAAAAATGTTGTTTTGTGAAAACTTGTAAATCATGCTTTTTACACTCATTTTACAGTTTAATATGTTACCATAGTCATTGCCCTACTATGCTTATATGATATTTTATTTGTGCAGGTCTTAAAAAATGTCTTAAGTCTTACATTTGTGCTTAAAAATCCTGCAGATACTGAGTTTAAGATGATTTAAGGGAGCTGTTTTGGTCCCTTAAATTTATCAGGGTGAAATAGTTACTAAGGACTTTGTAGCAACGCTGAAGGGAACACTTTATTAAGGAGAATATTTAATGACAGCCTCTTAAGGTTCCTTAAGGTGACCCTTAGGATTTTTCTTGCAACCCAAGTTTCACTAAGGGTTCCCTTATCCTTATAACTAAGGGATTTCCACCGGGCCCAGCCTGGCTTCAGCCTTTTGAACAATTTGAAGGCATCCAGTCGATGACTGGTTTGCTCCATAATAGAGTGAATTACAGTATTCAAGGCGTGAAGTATTAAATGCATGGATGACTATTTCAAAGTTATTTAGAGAAAGAAAAGGTTTAACTTTTACGAGACGTTGTAAATGATAAAAACATGATAAATATATCACGGTCGTAATTACAGTGGATAGCTGTTCACCTGCGTTTGTTGCTGCAGTAAAGCAATCCACCATTTATAAATAGGGCCTATACTTTTAGCCTATCATATGTTCTCATATTTATTATTTTATTTTTAATGTGTTTTTGTAAACACGTAAATTTTGTTATAATACCGTTTTGACAAGTTTGACATTTACAATATTATTATTTACTATTTTTCATAGTGTAAATTTTTGTAAATTGTATTAAAAAACTAGGTAGGTTTGATACTCAAACATCACTGAAATTATTAATTATGATATTAATATATGGAGCCCACAACAATTAAACACAAATATATATATATATATATATATATATATATATATATATATATATATATATATATATATATATATATATATATATATATATATATATATATATATATATATATGTGTGTGTGTGTATATATATATACTGTATATACTGTGTGTGTATATATATATATATATATATATATATATATATATATATATATATTGTCCCCGTTTATCCACTAGATGGCGCTGCAAGCTTGTTTTTATTCCAATAAGCTTCATCTGCAGCTGTCAGTATTCACGTGCTCCTGCCAAAATTACATTTCATCATTGTTTATGACGGTGCATTGCAGAGATGATTGCAAATACCTGTTAATACTGTAAGTGTAAATACAAATATTCTAAACATTTATAAGAGTTTTGCCAAAATGTAGAGAGCTGATCTGTGAAATAAACTGACACAAACCAAAATGCATCACATCACACTGAATAATATTTTACATTTAACATTTATTACAAAGTGTTATGTGATTTTGTTTAGCCTACCTCCCACCTGCCTAAAATATTTTAATTGTATAATTACGATGAGACAACGCACTTTTTGTCAAACCACTAATTATAGGCTACATTATATGCTTACTATATATTAATGCGAATATGTTACATGATCATAATATCACACTTTTTGAAATATTAATGAAATATTTATTTATGTATAATATAAAACAATTTTCAGCACCCAAAAGGGAACATGGCATACCACGAGAAATAAAAACTTGTTAAATAACAGCTCTAATTGTTTTGAACAAGCTCGCCATCTGTCCAGCGAGTGAATTATCATCACTTATCGATTTTTTCCCGATCCTTCTCCGTTCTCCGGCGTGCGCACTCCCGCCAGTGCAGCTGTCACCGGGGCAGCGAGGCGCGCTCCCGATCTCTGCGTCTGTCTTTCAGAAAGAGCGCGCGCGCGCGCGCGCGTGAGAGAGAGAGAGAGAGAGAGAGTGAGAGAGAGAGAGAGAGAGAGAGAGAGTGTGTGTATTTGTGCATTTGAACATCATGCTTCTGCAGTTTCGTGCCGTTTTGAGGAAACGTGCGTGCAGAATCGCTGCTTTTTAGGTGCCTTTCTCATACCAGGAAGAAAGAGAGAGAGAGTCAGTGCAAGAAGCCTCCGGAGACACACACCCACCCCCCACGCAAACACACACACACGCACACACACACACACACATACACGCACACTGCGCCTTCACTCGCGCAGAAGCCGAAGAGCGAGAGACACGGACTCTGTTCCGCTGCTGTGGTTTGGAGTGCTAACACGCAACTCAACGCACGAATCGTGGATTATTACGCGAAGAACGCGCGGAAACCATGAGCTGGGGAACCGAGCTATGGGTGAGTGTGTACCGTGCGCGACGGGGGTCGATTATCACGGCCATGGGCTCTGATAACGGGTTCACGGGCACTGTGCGTAAAGTCAAGCCGCTTTGGGAACGCCAGTGCATGTGAACAGCAACTGCATCTTATACTGAGAATGTTTCTAGAGGTATACAGAGTGTGTCCATGTGTGTGTATGTATATATATATATATATAACACATATGTAATACACAGCAATCGCATAACTGCATCTCTGTATTTATATAGGTTTACATATAGATGTAGGCTACAGTATTTACACATGCACATTTATATATTATTATGCTGTATATTTAAATATTAGTAATGTATATATTTTTTACATAGTATGTAGCCTTTAAAGTTGTCCAAATGAAGCTTTTAGCAATGCATATTACTTAATCAAAAATTAAGTTTTAATATATTTACGGTAGGAAATTTACAAAATATCTTCATGGAACATGATCTTTACTTAATATCCTAATGATTTTTGGCATAAAAGAAAAGTCTATAATTTTGACCCATACAGTGTTTTTTTGGCTACTGCTACAAATATATCCGTGCTACTTATGACTATAGTTTTGTGGTTCAGGGTCACATATATGCATGCCTAAATACACTTTCTATGTAATTTTATATCGATATGCATTCAAGACTAGAATGTCTAAATAATATTTTTTTAGAAATTAAGTTGCATAGCCTATATAAATATATATATATATCCTCTTTATAACTAATATAAATATTCAGAAAATAGCAGATATTTTCAGTAAATATAAATATGCATTGATGACCCCAGTATGTGCACTTTTTAGTGTGTAGTTGTGATTGTGTGTGTACTAGTAATGTGATATCAGTGCAGATGTTTAGATGAGTTATTTGTGTTTATGTTATTGGAGGTGAACCATCTTGGCCTCATGACAGAAATTTTCATCTTCTTCAGCCTGCTGTTGCTTGTTGTCACACCGGTGTCTGTGCATCACCTCTAGAGCCTGTTGTACTTGTCCATGCACCTCAGGGTATTTTTAGTCCATAGCGGTTTTGGTGCGGAAATATCAGCCACACTATCTTGTGTGTTGTGGTCCAATGCAATGCAAATATCGACATGAGAAGCAGATTCTGTAACAAATTATTTTAATAGGAGAGATCATAGCATGTCATAGATGCCCAGAGCTACTTTAAAATATCAAAACCGGACGTAAAGCTCGAGACTCACTGCATGATTTGGGGCGGTCTCAGATGAAAGTTTTTCATCGTGAAACAATCACGGCGAATCAGAAATCGCCGCGGTTGTTTCACGATGCCAGTCTTTCGTCTGAGACCGCCCCAAATCGTGCAGTGTGTCTCGAGCTTTACGCATAATAGTTATGAGTAGCTTATAAAGCCTAGAATGACCTGACATCTTAAATTTTTGTGTATGATTTAATATTTAGCATAAAATTACCAAGATTTTAAAGATTTCTAGACTTGGCTTATAAAGGTTAAACAACCACTTTTTATAGTACTGGTTTGTTTGATACAACATTGGATTACTATGTGAAGTATATGCTATATTAATTAGCATCCATCTGTCTGTCTGTCTGTCTGTCATCTATTTAAGGCCATTCAATCTATCTGATAGATTGAATGGCCTTAAAACCTTGAGATTTCAAGCTTATAAATCCACTTTCAACTATATATTGTGAAAGGTGCTATACAGAAATATTTGTATTAATATTTGTTTTTCAAGAGTCTGATTTAATGGGCTTTTTGCAGGTCAGGCCGGAGAGACCCCTGATGCCAGGGGCCCGATTGATCGCTAACTGAATCCTCACAGTCTTTGTTTGTATTGATCAGCTTTTATAGACTGTATGACAGTGGCTCAGTGACCTGCGCTGAGCTGTGCAATGTGATTGCTGTGTATTTTACTGTCCTTCTGTTGTTATTCACAGAATGGGAATCAGTCACATTAGAAATTTAGAACTAGAGTTTGTTAATGCAGTAAGACACTCAAGGCTAAGCATTACAGTGATTTTATCACAGATTACGAGGGTGAAGTGTAGTTCATCCATAAGATTTAGAGTTGGATTTATAGTTCACTTTTGGAATTGTAAAAAAAAAAAATTAATTGCATGTTTATCTAGAGTCTGCGTTTTAACTTTGGTGGTTAGAACATGTTGCATACTGGAAATATAGCGGTGCATTTACTATCTGTGTAGTGCATGAGACACACACACACACACACACACACACACACACTAAAGAGCCAAGTAACTGAGGAGGCCAGTATCATGCGTCACAACCGTAAGCTGCCGTCTGCCATGTTGTGGATGCCCACTGGCACTAAACCAGCATACACAAACACGTAAACACAAACCTTCGGGACGTTCCCTTTATCTCATGCATACTCTACTCTTTCTTTTATTAGGTCCTGTTTATTGTATTATCTCTATTCAGCAAACTAAACCTATACCCTCAGCAAACATGTGATGACCCTTTCTTAAAATCAGCACAAATTTAGAACTAGCAACATCCTTTATGCCGCAGAGAGAAAGAAGAGACGAGCGGAATACTTTCATGACAAATTCAGCTAATGTGTATGTGCATTTATTGTGCTTGTGACTATGATTCGAATAGCATGCAGAAATACTACTCTCATCTCTTATCTTTGAAATATAGGAAGTACAGTACAGTACGCTTTTTTTTTTAGCATTCATGAGTCGAGCTGTCGTCTGAAGTTAATTTCGGTTAATTGAAATAATGCTATAAATATTAGATTAAAAAAACTAAAGACTTAAGCAAATTAGTAATTATGCTGCCTTGAATTAAAATAAGTTACAAAGTAAACAAACTGAAAAAAAAAGATTAAAAAATGTAATAAAACTGACAACAGAAAACACACACAATTTGACTTAAACTCAACTTAAAACTGAAAAAAAAGATAATCTGAAATATTAATAAATTCTAGTAATTAAAGTATGCAAATAATATTAAAATATCACTTTACAACACACTCAAATGACAAATGTGCAGTATACTCTACAAGAAATACTGTGTCCCATGTGAATATGAGTTGCTAGTTGCCAGTAAGCTGAGCGACAAACGTTACAGCATTTTATGCTAAAATACAATGCAAAATAACTGCAATTTCCAAGTTGGCAATTTGACACCACTTACATGCAACATGTGACATCAGTGTAGCATGCTGTTTAAAACATGTTACTTACTATTTCATATAAAAACAGTATATTTCACTAATAGTATTTCAGTATAATATTTCAGTAAAAACACTAATGTTTCATTCTGAGCGCTGTATTGTAAACATGGAAGCATGTGACTCTTGGATGTTCAGTGAAAGCCTGATAAATTCTCATAATGACTGCAAATTTTCTCTTTCCTGCTTGTGTAAACACACGTGCCCGGCTAATGAGATGTTATCATTTCAACAGTTTCTCACTGTCTTTAATTTCCTCGTCTGTTTAGCAGGTGAGCTCTTTCCTACTTCAGCGTTTTTAGTTTTTTCCTCTTTCCCCCACATTTTCTCATTCTGTTTGATTCTTTCCTCTCTTTTGTCTGTCTTCTTTTGGCTTCAGACTGTGTGAGCGGCTCCCGCCGGGAGTCTCTGTTGTAGGAGAATCAGATCAAATGATTCATCCCTGCTGATCATTTAATCTCAGTGATTCAGAGGATCATCCCTGCTGATTCACTAGTGTTGACTCAGTGAGTCTGCAGGGAGTCGATTCATACAGAGCAGTGAAAAACAAGTGGTACAGTGGCTGTGAGGAATGCTTGACTGTAATTGGCCACTTGGTTACAACAATCTGGAATGCTATTGGCTGTTTTAAAGATGAAAGCTGGAATGTTATTAGCCCTTTCTTGCTTATTGCAGCCACAAAATGGCAATCCATACCCTGCAATTTCACTTATTAGATTTTTGTGTATGTGTGTGTGTGTTGCGTGACTAGTTTTTCTTACCCAACAGACCACAACTGAATGCAGTGTGACCGAAGTAGATCACTAAATCCTCCAAAATTGATCAGTATATTGTGCAGATTAACTATTTCAGTGCAGTGCAAGTGAATGGGGACTGGAGTTTTCGAGCTACAAAATGACATAAAAAGCACAGTAAAAGTAGTCTATATGATGCATGTGGGATATTTGATCTCTTCTGAAGTCATACAGTACCTTTGTGTGAGGAAGTGACTGATATTTCAGCAATTTTACACTGCAAACATTTCCCTCCTCTGAAGTGGACAGTCTCATTTGCACTTCTGTTAAATTGATATTGTGCATCAAAACACATGACAAGAGGTTTGACTTCTATGTACTAAATGAATTAAACATAAATTATTCTCATTTGTGTTGTGACTATTCATAATTGACATCAAACCATGGGTGATTTTTGAAGATGAAATTGGAATGCACCAGTCTCAATTTATTTTAGTTGTACGGGAAAAAAGAGCAGCATGAACATTCTGCAAAACCTCTCTTTTTGTGTTCAACATCAGATAAACTTTAGAATGACATTAGGTTGAGTAAATGATCACGAAATTGTCATTTTTGGGTGAACTAACCATTTAATGTAAGTTTGGAAATGCTGAACGTTTTGGGGGAAATGTGTTATTTTTATGCTAAAAATGAAGATTAAAATGTGTATTTTTTATTAATTTAATTTAGGTTTCCTGTGTTTGCTTATAGGGCTATAATATAAAGTATATATACTATAATATAAACATATTATGAATAAATATTATATATAAATACTAAAATAATAATAAATTAGACAAAATAAATATTGCTATTGTAATATTACAATGTAAAATATTTTAGAAAAATATTGAAGAAAAAAATATTAGTTCTCAAGTATTCAAATTACACTCTGTACCTTTAAATCTCTTCTCTCTCCTTTTACCCTTGAGTGTGTCTTCCTGCAGAGGCTCTATAATGAAGAAAGGTTCTACTGTATCTCCATCCTACTTTACAGTCCCTGTGGGTGTGTGTGTGTGTGTGTGTGTGTGTGAGATATATGGAGTGTAAGTCCTCAATCTCTTCAGTGTATGGAGAATGATTAGCGTGCGGTTAAATCCAGCGAGGGGGATGGGCTCGCCCTGTGAGGAGAAACAGGAGTGTTAAAAGGGAAAGATAGATATGTTGGAGGTGTGTGTGTGTGTGTGTAGAAGGTGAATGCCGGTGCAGTCATGCTTTAGCAGTGACGTCACAGCAAATAATCAGGCACAGTTCATTCTCGTGTCAGGATGCTTACGTTAGTGAGAATAAAAGCACCGCTCTGCTCTTTCTTTATGTGAAACGCTCGCAAAGATAATAAGCCTCACATATGACCATGTGTGATTCACTTACACAGAAAAACATTTGGTGTAGAAACAGTTTTCACTCAGAATTTGCTAGTCAACTTCACAAACAATTACAAAGTCTTTGGAAATCAATCTGTCATTTTTTCAGTTTTTTGGGCCTCTGTATCTGTGAGGCCCTGTATCTCTGTACTTGCACACATTTCATGATTTTTCTCTGTGGTTACGAGTCATGTTAGCGGAAGGAAGTGGCATGACAGGAAGTGATGTCGTACATCCTCATGAGAGGCACTGTTGCACTGAATTTGTGAAGTTGTGAGAGCTCTGAATGACTCACAGTGTTTAGCAGCAGAGGTTTAGCTCTTAGTTTGGAGGCTGTATTATAGGTTCAAGCGTTTCCTCTGTGAGCCGCACCGCTGAAGAATGTGGTTCTGAGAAACAACCACACATAATGACTGTTTTCATCTCTCTCTGTAGCAGTAAACATGAATCATGAGCAGTCCTTTCGGCACCGGCTGATGACATCATCTCCCATACACAGTGGCACTTTCTAATGACATCATCAGTTTGGAATTCTGCTCTGTTATTTAGCTTTAGATTATATTGTGTGCAATTTTATGAAACAACCTCTCAGTTGTTGTGAGAGTCTATCATTCCATACATCTGTTGCTCTATCTATCTGTTATTCTATCTATTGTTCTGTTGCTCCATCTATCATTCTGTCGCTCTTTTGTTCTATCTATTGTTTTGTTGCTCTATTTATCGTTCTGTTGTTCTATCTATCGTTCTGTCTATCTGTTGTTCCATCTATCATTCTGTCGCTCTTCTGTTCTATCTGTTTTTCTGTTGCTCTATTTATCGTTCTGTTGTTCTGTCTATCATTCTATCTATTGTTCTGTTGCTCTATATATCATTCTGTTGCTCCATCTATCGTTCTATCTATCTGTTGTTCCATTTATCTGTCGCTCTATTGTTCTATTGATCTATTGTTCTGTTGCTCTATTTATCATTCTGTTCTATCTATCATTCTATCTATCGTTCTATCTATATGTTGTTCCATCTATAATTCTGTCGCTCTTTTGTTCTATCTATTGTTCTGTAGCTCTGTTTGTCGTTCTGTTGTTCTATCTATCATTCTATCCATCGTTCTATCTATCTATCATTTTAGCTATCGTTCTATCTGTTGTTCCATCTATCGTTCTGTCGCTCTATCTATCATTCTATTAATCGGTTTGTTGCTCTATTTATCATTGTAAGTATTTTATCATTCTATCGTTCTATCTATCTGTTGTTCCATCTATCATTCTGTCGCTCTTCTGTTCTATCTATTGTTCTGTTGCTCTGTTTATCATTCTGTTGTTCTATCTATCATTCTATCCATCGTTCTATCTATCATTGTAGTTATCATTCTATCTGTTGTTCCATCTATCATTCTGTCGCTCTTCTGTTCTATCTATTGTTCTGTTGCTCTATTTATCGTTCTGTTGTTCTATCTATCATTCTATCCATCGTTCTATCTATCATTGTAGTTATCATTCTATCTGTTGTTCCATCTATTGTTCTGTCGCTCTATCATTCTTTTAATTGGTTTGTTGCTCTATTTATCATTATAACTATCTATCATTCTATCTATCGGTCTATCTGTTATTCTATCTATTGTTCTATCGCTCTATCATTCTATCTATCATTCTGTTGCTCCATTTATCATTCTAGCTATCATTCTATCTATCTGTTGTTCCACCTATTGATCCATTTATTGTTCTATCTATCGTTTTGTTGATCTATCTATCGTTCTCTTACTCTGTCTGTTGTTCTATGTATCTGTCATTCTGTCTATCACTGTCACTCTCATTCAGTCTGTTTTTCTGTTGCTCTATATATTGTTCTAATGTTTTGTTGCTCTATCTATCGTTCTATCTATCCATCATTCTATATGTTGTTCTGTCTTTCTATCATTTTATCTATTGCTCTGTTGCTGTATCGGTCTGTCTGTTGTTCCATATATTGTTCAGTCGCTCTATCTATCTGTCGTTCATCTATCATTCTATCTGTTGCTCTATCTGTCAGTCTATTGTTCTGTGTATCTTTTGTCACTCTGTCTATCATTCTATCATTCTGTCATTCTATCTATAGTTCTATCTATCTATGAATCTGTCTCTCACAATGTTTAACTGTCCAATTAAAGCATTTATTAGTCTAGACTCAACAGTGGCTCAGTTTTTCATTGCTCTCTACTCTCTTTCCCTCTAAACACATTTTACACATTTATTGGATTTTTACGAATATCCAACATTGGTAAAAGGAAATGATGTTAAAGGCAAGAAAAAAAGAAGCTTTTTTTTTTCCATTGTCAAAAAACACAAAGTTTAATTTTTAAATCTCAACCATTACAGATAAAGTTAAAGTTTTCAGATGCTTTTGACTCATTAGGTTGAATTAATGTGTGATAAATTAAGCATTTTTCTTTGTTATTTGTGAGTGTGTATATTTTGTGTGATGAAATTCATGGGTTTTATGGTGCATTGTATCATATTAGTGCAATTCTGAGAAACCAAGTATGCTTTAACTTCAAGAACAAGCTCTTGAGTAAGAAAACAAGCTTTGTGGCTTTCCTGAGGAGAGCTCGTGTGTGTATGAACCCCTCCGCCTGGAAGCTCACAAACGCGTCCATTCAGAGACGAAGTCAAGTGTGGCAAAACATGTGATTGTTTCAGAGACAGAGACAAAGAGAGAGAAGCATATTTCATAACTGCAGCACTTGCAGAAACAGTCCAATCGGATGTTACTCAATTTTTCTGCGGATCAAGTCTGTATCATAGTTGTATTTTTAAATTTCTGATTGGTGTGAAAGATGCTGTGGTGATGCTAAGTGGTTTTAGATAGTTTCTGGTCTTGATAATGCATGTAAACCTGTTTAATGTAAACAGTAATACATAATTATTACCAGAATATATACAGGAATATCTATTTATTATATCTATATGAGGATTTCCTATCAGTGTTGTTAATGTTAACTAAAACTAAAACTTCAACACTTTTGTTAATTGAAATAAAGCTGAAATAAAATAAATGATAAATATTAGATGGAAATTTTGCAAGAAAAATGTTGCTTTGTTAACTAACTGTTTAAGTTGAAGTATTAAAATGTCCAAATCAAAAAAATCACCAATTAAAATTAAATTAAAGCTAAATAATATTAATTTTAATATTTAATCTAATTTAAAAAATAACTATTAAAGATGACAAAAGCACATAAAAATTACTCAAATTAAAACAAAAATAAAATAAAAAAAGTATAAAAATAAAAGCTAATTCAAAATATTAATAAATAGTATTATAGTATATAAATAATTCTAAAATAACGCTGCTTCCCATTGACCTGAAGTGCTGGAAAAGTAGTCAAATTATCTTAGCTGAGAAACCCTATATATTAATCATAAAATGTATCTTTTTGCATTTAAGTAGTAAATGAAAAGCTGTGCATGATATGAAAGACAAATCTCTGTTCTGTTTTGAAACAGGAAATAAAACAATGAAAACCATTTATGACATAACTGATAACCTTTACTGCAACCTTTAGGGCTTTCACTTCTATTTGCATGTAAATGTCTGCGTTTGATCTAAGAGCTCATTCGTGTGGGAATAAGGCAAGGTGGACGCTCACACACAGACACACATACACACAGGCATACAGACACATATCTGTCATAGTCACATTTGGACACACTGATCGGACGTATCAGCTGTCCCGCTTGGGTGTGGCTACTGTAATAGTGAAGGATATCAGCCCGTTGACTTTTAGGGAGTCATGGACCCTATTAAGGGAGAGACGCTGTTAAAAGTCCAGCAGTTACGGGTAAGTTAAGTTGAAGTTGTATGTGTGTACTTGTATTTGGTGCACTATATACTTTGACATGAAGTTAAAGTCGTGTCACACTAAGGCAGGTTGCCTTGTACTGGTTGTCCTGACTGACTGAAGCATGGCTATGACTTATAGTTAAGATTTAAAATAATTGAGATTGAAATGTAGACGATTATTTGTAAATCCTGTTCGTTTCCTGGAAAAAGTGTAACACTGTGCTTTCAAGATATTGCTCTGTTTATGAATCCTGAACAGCTTTAGCAAACTGACTGATTTAACCAATGGTTTCGTTTTGGGGGCAGGACTAACTGTTTGTCTGACCAATGGAAAACAGGGACAGTGTTGAGGGAAACCGGTTTGAAAACAATCATTATTTTTGCAATTTAGTTGGTGACAATGGCATAGAAATGGCACATTTCATCTTTAAAATAAATGCATGAACAATTTTTATTCAGAAATTTCTACATTTCACAAATTGAAATTTTGAAGTAGAAGGACTGAAATGGTATTTTATTGTAAATTAAATTTTATTGTACTCCAGTAATTTTAGTTTTATTTACAACTTAGCGAAATCATTTTTCACAGTGTACCTCTGTTTAAAGAGTTGAGAAGTTGGGATGCACTGATATGTCAATTCTGGCTGATGTCAATATATTTTTTTACTATTATAACCAGTAAGAATACAATTTTGTATGAGCATAACACGCTAAAAGCTAATTTGAATAGATTTTGTCAAATTAATATTTTTTTGCTTAACTGAATTTAGCTATGACTGCATTATAATGTACAATATTAAAATTTGAATAAGTCATAACTCAAGCCATTGATAAAAAATTTTTACACTAAAAATGATATAAAGGTGCAAACAAATCAAAGATTGGAGTACCTTTTACAAAAAAAAAATCAATTTTTAAATTTTACTATTTCAGTCTTTCTACTTCAAACTTTTAGCTTTTTTGTTTAATTCAACATGTTTCTTGTTGTTTCTTTATAATTATTTATAAAATTTACTAGCAATTTTTAAAATAAATTTCTTTCAATAAATCCTACACCATTTTTTTTTTCAGTGTAGGGAAGCTTGTTTAAAAAAATATGGCCCTGAAAGTGTTACATTTTTGCTGTAGAAAGTAATGTAGAAATAATCAAAAGTAATCTAAAATATACAAATTGGCAAAATCCATAATTATCCATTGTGAGCCAATAGCTGATGTGGTCAACAATAAATATTCTGCATCTTTGAGTGAAAGTGTTAAAGTGTTTGTGAAGAAATGCAGCATACAGTACATACATGGTGTGTGTTTTCTCTGCTTTGGTGTGTGTGTGTGTGTGTGTGTGTGTGTGTGTGCGTGTGAGCATGAAATTTGGAGAAAGTGAGAAAGATTTGGTGTAGCAATCAAGTTTTTTAACTGTAGCCACATGGCTGGTGTGTTAGACAGCAACAGACCAATGAAACGCGCGGTCAGACGTGCACGTGGAGGTTAAATGTGTCCCGTATGGTGGACGTTTGCATCATCTGGATGTCGAGTTTCCGCTGAACCCAGATGATAGTTTTTGAAGACAGAAGATAAAACGATTCCCTGCTGCTTAACGCGACCTGCAAATAGATTGTGAGACTTGGACAGGCCTTCCCCTTCCATAAAAAAAAACACACACACCAGAGCCCAACCCAGGCCACCGGCCTCTGGAATGACAAGCAAATGTACACACACACACACACACACACACACACACACACACACACACACACACACACACACACACACACACACACACACACACACACACACACACACACACACACACACACACACACACACACACACACACACACACACACACGCTGTCCTGCTGCTGGGGTCACGTTGTGCCCTGTAACTGGAGCCAACATGTTTCCTGCTGCATGTGTGTAAATGTCTTGTGTGTGTGTAAGCATGTGTCTGTGGTCACGCATAGACAACTTAAAAATAGAGTGTTTTTAATTCAGAACAAGAGATAATTACCAAGCAAATGTGGGAAATAATTAGACACATTCCCACAATGCATTGTGAGCTGTGCTAGAAGCAGTGTGTTCATGAGGGAAGTGTGCACCTGAAGTAGGTCACCTGATCTGAGAGACATATTTTTTTAAAATGATCTTTATCGTTGATTTTAAACATGAATGAAAAATGACACATGTGAGTTGTTATATTGCTTTTTTGTCATTTTTGGAGCTTAACAGTACCAGTCCCCATCCACTTACATTATATTAAAAAGAGTTGTGTGATCATTCTATAAAATGTCATCTTTTGTGTTTTATGTAAGAAACAAGCATCGTACAGGTTTTAAAAGGCCTGAAAGTAAGCAAATGAAGGCTTAGGTGAATTTTCATTTTTGGGGCAACTGTCCCTTTAAAAGTGAGTTTCAGCTGTTGAATACTGCAGATATTCCAACTACTGCTCAGTTATTAATGCTGTTTTGTCTGTGATGACGTTTAGACCAAACTTAGACTTGTTTGTCCACAAATTTGTTTGTGGGACTTTTTGTCAGGATATTTTAGATGCCCAACTTCCTCAAACATACAAGAGTGTGTTTACCTGTAAAAATTACCTGTACAGAGACACCTCACAACTGTGTGTTTAAAATTACAGATGAGACAAATTACCGTAATTTGTGTCTGAGTGCCGCATGCAGTCGCAGAGCCTCTAATAAAACCTCGATAGCGTGACTCCTGTAGATAACATATGTGTTTTACATCCAAATGCGTGACGGCATGTTGTTACGCTTCTCTGGAAGGAGCATATTAAGAAATTCTTTGTTTTCCAAATGGATTTTGTGCACAAAATAACTGTTGTTAAATCTAGCTCTGAATGGCAAATGACAATTCTTAAGAGAAATAGCGATTTGTAAATGAATCAGTCTTTTGAATAGAATCTTTTTTTAATGAATCAGTTGATTCACTTCTGAATGATTTGCTCATAAATCATTTTTTGTTGAGATCTACGGAAATAACTGTTTACTTCTTCCGTAAAAATAGTCTTGGTACTCGGCCACCAGAATGTCTCCTAGGACTCGATGTTTTCTTGTGTGTGTGTCTGTGTGTGTGTGCATTGCATTTGCATAACAGATTTTGAAGCTCTATTATCAGTTTGTTGCACTCAGAATCATTTTGGTGTTTCCTTTTTCCTTCACTGTTGCCTAGCGACCCTTGAGGTTGCTGAATAAATATTTGTGTGCGGTGCAAGCGCTGCTCCTAATTTATGCAAAGGTGAGAAAATGTGCATCGCTGTTTCAAATTAAGGAAAGTATCTTGAACTCACGTCTGTCTGAGATTAGCATGCAAATCTATAATCAGAGTTGTTTAATTCACAAAACGTACCATGATAATACTGTATACACTACTGTTCAAAAGTGTGGGGTCAGCAAATTTTTTTTTTTTTAAAGAAATTAATACATTTTATTCAGAAGTGCATTAAATTGATCAAAAGTGACAGTAAAGAACTTCAAATAAATGCTCAGCATATTAGAATGATTTCTGAAGGATCATGTGACACTGAAGGCTGGAGTAATGATGCTGAAAATTCAGCTTTTCATCACAGGAATAAATTATATTTTACAATATATTCAAATAGAAAACAGTTCATTTAAATCGTAAAATATTTCGCAATTTTTACTGTATTTTTGATCAAACAAATGCACCTTTGGTGAGCATCTTTCATGTATGATATGCATTCAGTACCATGGTATATATCAATGTATCATTGTGCTGCAGTTTTTGTAAGACCTGCTGCTGAGAGTTTGTTTTATTGGCAATGACTGAGCTCGTCTGCTGGCAGTATTATATACCGATTTGTTTATAACGCAATGTGATCTTTCTGACGACACACGTGAACAGCATGCATGAATAGCAGCTTTGTGATTTGAGGCACTCTGGGAAACTCTGATAAAGCTGTCAGTTCCTCTCTTTGGCTGTGAACCCACATTCTATTCCCAAGCTGCTGCTGATTGGTTTATCATAATGTCAATCACTTTCGTCCTCATGCTTCGCTTCAAGAATTAAAATAGATTTGGAAAATGGGACTTGCTAAGTACTATTGCAGTATATACTCTTTACTACCTTCTTTGAAACAAAACTAGCATGTGAAAAAGTATGCATCATAAAGTCCTTGCTGTCACATGACCTCGTCACATTGCATAAGAGTGGCGTCCGGTTTCCATCTTGAAATAAATATGGTTATTCTGCATTTCTGATTAGGCTAGATTTTGTGTAAATGTTTTAACTTTCATCAGTCTGATTAAATAATGAGCAAAAATAGGGACGTAGAGATGCATTGCATTATGGGAAACAGTATTCCATGCAGAGTGGTCTGTTGTTCTTACTGCACATTTATATATATTTATGCGTAGCTATTCCATAACTGTGTATATTTGCATATTATAAACACCAGTGTAATTTTTGTATCATTTTTTCTATTTATATTAGTATATTTAATTTTAAAATTTTAGTATTTTAATTTTTTTTAATTCTTATTAGTTTTTGTATTTTAATTAATTAATTAATTATTTTAAACAGGTCTATGTGGCTTTATTAATTTTTATTTATATTTAATTGTTTTGGTACATCAAGTTAATCGAAAATAAATATATTAAATATATTTTTATTATATGATTATATAGAAATATTGCCTTGGCAACTACCTGAAATAAAATAAATGATAAATGACTCTCATGCGTACCACATATACTGCAGAAATAGTAAGTATTATATAAGTATAGTTTTTTTTTTTTTTTTTATATAAGGGTTGCCAGTGAACCCTTACCAAAAAAAAAAAAAAATAAAAAATGTAAGTGTGACATGCATGCACGTGTACATTTGACCCTTTTTTAGAGAAAGACTTCTCATTTCTCAGTTCCATGTTTGTCCTTGATATGGACTCAATGACTTCCTCTTTCATAACCTGACATTCCATCCTGTCCTGCTCTCATCCAATCACAGAGCGGTCCATTATTGTTGAAAACATGCCATGCCATGGCTTCACTCAAACCAGGCTCCGTTTATGGCCATGGCAACCATGCTGTTTTGGCAGCGCCAATGAAAACAGCGCAAGTAACGATTTTAGTCATACTTAACTGACACAAAATATGGTATTTACAAATTAACTGTGCAATGTGACAAATATGGTAATACTATTATAAGTTTTAACGTATTTCAATATTCAGAATGATTCTTAGTGGTTTAATTTTAATTTTGTGGTCAAATGCAAGGCAGAGATTGTGTTTTTTGTGTCGTTGTGGGAGGAGAAGTGAGAGGCAGAAACAGGAAGCAGTTACAAGTGCCCATTTCAGTTTATTAGGCATAGAAAGAACTAGAAGACAAGTGGTTTATGAGTTTTCAGTCTTAATCTGATGTAGATTTACAGGCAAACTCTAAATGTGAGAGAGAAAGCATTGGCCGACTATAAAAACTTACCATTGCTAGCCATAGTTTCTGCAGATTAAGGCCGTGGTGAATCACGGTTACTGTGAAAATATGCTTTTTAAAAGATGCTTAAAGCTTCTCACATTCCCTTATGAATTTATTTTGATTCGACTTAAGTTTTCGGTTATTTTGGCGGCAACAGTGGTTACCATGGTAAATCTTTTTACTTTTCTTTCACATTCACAGCTGCGGTGTGTGTGGGGTTAATAGGGTTGCCAGATGTTGGTTATTTGATGAGCGAGTTGCCAGATGTGATTGTGGTGTGCGATGTGAGCTGCAGGTGGAGTGGTGGATGGAGCTTTATTGATTTGGCTCTGTGATTTGTGCTCAGTGAAAAAGCATTAAATTTCCCTTCACTAAAAGCAGCTGAACAATAGATTACCTCAGCCTACATGACTTTCTTCCTTCTGTATGGCGTATCCCTTTTCCTTTTTTATCTTTTCATTTTGGTCATTCTAAATCATTAGTACTTTAGACACATCACTGAGGAAGCAAACATCCTCTGTACAAAAGTGAATTTGTTGAATTTGGTTTGTATTTTAGGCATACACTACCATTTAAAAGTTTGAGGTTATTGAAAATCTCTTCTGCTCACCAAGGCTGCATTGACAATATATTATTATAATTTAAAATAACTTTTTTTATTTGAATATCTTTTAAAATGTAATTTATTCCTGTGATGCAAAGCTGAATTTTCAGCATCATTACTCCAGTCTTCGAAACTTGCACTTTCACTGCATTATCAACTCATTTCGTTCAGTAGAGTGTAGACGGCGCCCTCTCTGGTCTGGATGATTTGGTGATTTTACTGTGACTTGACATCTTCCATTCAGCATTAATAAGGATTCATTGCTCTTCTCTTAATGTATACTTGTTTTTAAATCTGATTACTAGCAATCTATACACTGAGCGGAAGAGGAGTTTACTTTCCATCTTGTGTATCTAAGTGCTTGTGATAATCTGAGTACCCTGTGTGTGTGTGTGTGTGTGTGTGTGTGTGTGTGTGTGTGTGTTTGTGTGTGCGTCTAAATTTAGAATTTCACTCTCACCTCTTTAGGTCTGCGAGTTGAATCCTTGGATTACCATCCAACCTTTGATCTTTAAGCATTCCTGCCCAAACTTCAGCCTACGGCTGTCGCTATCAGTGCAAATGCAGTGTTGTGGTTGTGTGCGTGTGTGTGTGTGTGTGTGTGTGTGTGTGTTTCAGGATGGAGAGGCACTAAACCTGAGAAGGCTTCTCTTCTCTCATCACACTTTGACCATAAGCAACCTATTTATGAAGACAGAATGAGACAGGAAGAAGTGTGTGTGTGTGTGTGTGTGTGTGCATGTGCGTCTTTGAAATGATTGTGAGTGATCAATATCAATTTGTTAGTTTGTCATTAACAGGATGCAATTTCGACCACAGGATCTGTGTGTATGAATTTAAACTATTTAAAGTCGATGTCAATATCAGAATTGACCCTATTCACTTTATCAGTACACATTTACCGTCTTATTGTTTGCAATTTGTTGCATGTTATTCCAAAGGAACAACATTTATATCAAGATTTTATATAATATTTTTGAAATATAATTATTTAGGTATAATTAATAATATATATTTCTAAAATATTCTATAAAATAAAGTTATTTTACAAAATAATTATGTAATTGTATTAGAATTACATTTTTTTAACATTATATTTTAAATGTGTATTTTTTTCAGTTTAAAAGTTCCTTTATCATTGGTATTTTTATTTTATTTTAATTATTTTATTTTATTGTTTTTGGTATGTTTTTATTTTGGTTTTATTATTTTAGTGCACAAAATTGTATCATTTGAAAATATTTATTTCAAATTTGGTTTCTCACAGCACGGTAATGGTATTGCTAAATTGTGACGTTTTTATTTTTTAATATAAATTGTGGCCATTTTTATTTCAGTTGAATTTAGTTTTGGAGTTTTAGTTACTTTAGTTCTTTCTCTTTTTTTTTCTTCAGATAATTAACTTTTTTTCCCCATTTAGTTTTAATTTTAGTTTTCATAAACAATAATAACACTGGTTTGTTTTCAGAATCTTCTATCACTAATTTTCTCCGCCACTAAAACAACTTTCCTTTTCCGTTGACATCATTGAGCCCCCTTATGTTCTAGCCCCTCCCCCCAAACTGCTTTTCACATAGAGCCACTTTCAATCAATTCTCAAACAAATTCTCATTGAACATCCCGTTTTACTTGGAATTCTGTAACATTATGGAAGTAAAATGAGTTTCAAACCTTGACTTAAAATTCTTCACCTTTTAATAGTTCAGAACATATGTAGGAAGTGCCTGTGTATTTGGCACATGGATCTGCGTGTGTGGGTGAGTGTGTATCAGATTTCCGCTGGCACACATACCTCACATACCCGGTATACTTTCCCTGTCACTGTTAAACACACTCGCACACACAAATTCAAGCATGCTGTGCTTCCCCTAAGCGTGCCACTGTTAAAGAAACACACATAAATGTGCACTGTGCTCCAGCAGCTGTCTGTCTGTTTGTGTTTTCTGAAGGCTGGGCAACCTTCTATAAAGATGTATTTCCAGAAGACGACAGGACAGATATCAGCTTGCAGCACGCCGACAGACCAAATCCATAAAATCTGGCCACTTCTAGTCCTGCCAAGCCAGACTTTTCACTGTCACAGTCAAGTCTAGGCCAATTTGAAGCTTTTTCTGGCCAAGAACTGCCCGCTTAGACAGGAAGAGACTGTCTGTGTATTTTAGCGACATGTTAAGTGACCAGCCAATAGAGAGTGTGTTTGGTCAAAAGTTTGGAATAATTATTTTTGAAAGAAGTCTCTCATCCAAGGCAAGTAAAAACAGTAATATTGTGAAATATTGTTACAGTTTATAATAACTGTTTTCTTTGAATATATCGTAAAATGCAATTTATGATGCAAAGTTGAATTTTCAGTATCATTACTGCAGTCTTCAGTGTCACATGATCCTTCAGAAATCATTTTAATATGCTGATTTGCTGCTCAGGAAATGTTTCTTATTGTTTTCAATGATGCTGAAATTTCAGGTTTGCATCACAGGAATGTTTTTTTTTTAATTGCAATAATATTTCATAATATTACACTTTTTACTGTGTATTTGATGAACTAAATGCAGCCTTGGTGAGCAGAAGAGACTTCAAAAATCATAATTATTCCAAACTTTTGTCCGGTAGTGAGCAATATCACACCATGACCCACAACATCTTCACAGTTTCATTTCTGCGTTTCATTACCTGTGAAAATCTCAGTTATAAGATCCTCAGAGATGAAGTCAGAACTCATCTTATGTAACATAATAATAAGGATCATTAGGCAGGGGAACAAAACGGATAAAAACTGGAAATTCAACAATGAGTGAAGTGTGTTTGAGTTGCACAAATCAGTCTGGGGATTGGGTTTTTGAAGGTGTGTGGGGATGAAAGCGCATTGTTGATGCAACTTCACAATGTTTGTGTGTTTCTTTGAGCCGAATTCTAGCGGGTAATCAGCTTAATAACTAAAACGGCATCAAGCAAAGTTCACTGCGTCGCTTAATCTCCCAGTGCATGATGGGTAATCGGCCACATTCCACAGTGGCTCAGAGCTGGAACTCATTTCTTTTCCTTCATCTCAACATTTTAGACGTTTTGTTTATCTGTCCGTGTAATTTTTACCTATATTTTAGTTTCTCATAATATATTCTCAGACTGCACTGTTTTTGCGTGTTAGCTCATGATGATACATGAAGAGCTGTATGATTTCTTGAACAGACGGCGGTCGGTGGGTTCGCTCCGCTGGTTCCTGGAGGAACCGGACCCTCCGGCCCCTCTGCCTCTCACCCCGTTGCAGGAGTACCTGCAGAAGCTCCTGGAGATGAAGATGCACATCAGTGTGAGTAGTCATAGCGAACGCATCCCTCAACGACCAGACTGGACAAACAATTACTACAGTTTATTAAATGACTCTTTGGAATATTTTATTCTGATTGGTCTAATGTGGCAGTCTGTGTTAAAATATTTTGTATGATGGCTTCAAAACTACATAATTAATTGTTGTCTTAGGAAACTGATTTCTTAGTGTTATGTCTCTCGTGTCACTCTGTACTATTTTGAAACCAAATATTTCATTTTTATTTATTTATTTGGTTAGTAGCTGTGCAGTAAAGTCCAGTCAGCTTTTCGTCAGAGTCCTGAGACTGGATTCATGAAACAATTTTTAGGAATTAAATTCCTCCTACTTTTTGATTTCGTATTAATTTTAAGCTAAGAAAAATATTTTGTACCTAAGAATTTTATTAACATTTAAAACAAATTCACATTTTTGAAAACAAAAAACAAAAAAAACATTCTAAATAACCTCTTAAAGTTAAGATTAAAGTTAAGTAAGCCTATACGCTTCTTAAACCCCAAAAGGTAAGATGTTTAATTAAGTTATTCTAATATAATACTACTATGAATAATATATTAATAAATTGTTATTTTATAGTATTTTAAAATAAATATTTTCTAATATTAAAAATAATTAAACTTTTTTTTTTAAATAAAATTGATCCATATTGAATTATTATTATAAGGATAAAATGCAAGTTTGTAAGAGTGTTCATAAAACCCTTTTATAACTGTGATGAATTTTGACCCCTGCATTTTTGACCTGAGTACTTGAGTACAAAACCATTTAAAGTTGTTTGAGTTTGTAATTTACCTCTATGATATTAGCTTATGGAAAGGTTTCACTAGTTTGTGTAGGTTTTTCTATTACCAAATTTAACACATAAGCATCAATGAAGGCTTAATCAACAATGACTAAATAATTATTCATCAGTGGCTATAGGCTAGTTATCATCAGGGTGGTTTGTCCAGCTTGGACTCTTGACTTTCCAGCACACATCAGCAAAGCTTGAAAGTGTGTTTGTGTGGCTGAGATCACACAGTGTGCGCATACGAGTTTGTGTGTGTTAATGTGCCATCCTTCCAGTCAAAGTGACTCAAATTCCAGCTCTGACTTGTGGGTGGGACTTTGAATGTGTCAGACAGATGGACTCTACCCAAAACCACTTCATTTACTTTTTTTAAGAACTGAAGCTGTTACATCAGGAAATGTGTACTCTCTCAGTACAGTTAAAGAAACCCTAGCAACCACCAAGAAGTATAAGTGTAGTTTTTGCCGATGACACATCTAAAAAAGCTGATATGTATGTCAGAATTTTACATTCCGTACATGCTTTTATAACAAACATTTAATACATTTTCAGTATCTTTCACTGACCAGTACTGATCATCAACCACTCAGATCTCAACAGCATCCTCAGAGCAACACATTATCAACCACTAAGATCCTCTTAGCAACCTGATAGCAACGCATTTATCAACCACTCATATTACCCTAGCAACCACATAGCAACACTCAGAATACTCATTGAAACCGCTTGGAACTATTTGGCACAAGTGGTAACTTTAGAAGTCTAAAATCCCAAAGTTTTTCATTGTGTCGTGTGTTTATGAGCATGTGAGACCTTCTCTCAGTAGCAGAAATGGATTTTTATGTTAGCATTTGAGATTTATGATGCTAGCAGTGTTTATGGAGTGGTTGGGGTGATGTTCTCTTTTTAAATCATTGGGATATTTCGGAGCAGTGTACTTGTTATGATGCCCTATTGTGTGAAGAGAAGACGCTTAAGTTCATTTTGGATGTTTTCATGTCACAAAGACAAATGTTGGTTATAGGACCATCCAAGTGTGTGTGACCCTTATGTGTATCATGACTAAGAGGTTACAGTAGCTCTGTTCTGCCTTTTTCTGCAGCACAAAGACCCTGTGTGAAAGACCAATGGACTGGCATTCGTACACACACACACACACACACACACACACACACACACACACACACACACACACACACACACACACACACACACTGTTCAACATCTCACACAAATATTTCTCCCTGAATGCAAACCGCCTACAAGCGCCAGCCACAATGAACAGAGGCTATTGAACGAAGAGAGAGACACTTCTATTTTCTACAATGAGCATAACTTCAAAACATCTCATGACGATTGAAAAACCCCTACCAAACACACTCATACTGCACAATAGCTATGTTTACATGCACAAATTTTCGATCCGTTTTGAGATTCTGAAAGTTCTGTTTATATGAATCCTAACTTTGAAATCCAATTAATGTATTTGTTTACATGTGCAGTTCTTAAAATCCAAACAAAACATAACTTAACTTGCACGATAACTTAGCCGGAGTGACTGTGAGTATAAGTGTATTTTTTGCCTTGATGACACATCTAAAACAACTGATATATCAGAAGAGCTTTTGCGACAAATATTTAATACGTATTCAATGTCCTCCACTGACCAGTACTGATCATTAACCACTCACATCATCCCAGCAACTGCATAGCAACGCACCATCAACTACTCCAATCCCCTCAGCAACCTCATGGCAATGCACTTAGACCATCCCAGCAACTGCATAGTAATGCACCCTCATCCACTCATATCACCCCAGCAACTGCATAGCAACGTACTATTAACAACTCAAATCACCCCAGCAATCGCATAGCAATACACTATCAAGCACTCAGATCACCTCAGCAATCGCATAGCAATACACTATCAAGCACTCAGATCACCCAGCAACTGCATAGCAACGTGTTATCAAGCACTCAGATCCCCTCAGCAACTGCATAGCAACGCACGTAGATCATCCAAGCAACTGCATAGCAATGCACTATCAAGCACTTAGGTAAGCCCAGAAACCGAATAGCAACGCACCATCAACTACTCAAATCACCCCAGTAACCGCATAGCAACGCAGCATCAGTCACTCAAATCACCGCATAGCAACGTGCTATCAAACAATTAGATCACCCCAGCAAGCACTTACGACAAACAGTTCGTAAAACGGAAATGAACATGCACGTTCATATCAAGTAAATTGCATGTAAACATACATATAACTGCACTGAACGTGTGCTGAAGCCATTTCTGAATCCGATTTAAGAAAATAGTCAGATTCAACCATTTTCTTGCTCAATTTTTTCCTATTAGTTGGATTCCTATTTACCAATTCTTCCAATCCTGCTGAAAATTTCATTTGGAAATGAATCAAGCTCAGTCAGATATATTGTGGTGTTTACGTGAAGGCTTTTCAATCCAATTGAGCCACCAAACAGATTACTCGGTTGCATGCAAACATGGCTAACGTGTGTGTGTGCTTAAACTGTCAAGCCTAACTGGACTAACTTCTCAGCAGGCCGCGTTATTTGAGGAATCACTGTTGAGCAAACTGCGCTAATAAGATCATCACACTGACCCCGTGTGTTCAGTAGCACATCCGTCACCACAGCGCTCTACATCTGCACCTTCGCTAAGCCACTTCCTGTGTCAGCTGTTTTTAGGTCAGCAGGAATCTGTCAAGCGTTTTTAACGCTCCTCAGGGCAGAAAACTAAAATAGAACAAATTAATAATCTAATTTACCATGTGATAATATTTAATTCTGACTAAAGGTTCAGGAGAATAAGGCGCATGTAATGTCTGTGACCGTTTGTTGCATGCAAAAATGAAAACCATGCTAACCACGTTGGTACCTTCGGATGAATGTTGTGAACCAGCCTTTCATAATGTGTATGATACTGTATGAAACTTTTTGGTACCTCAAAGCAGTTTTTACAGTTATTTGCACTTTGGATATGAGTATATTTTGGGGAATTTCATGTTGATGGTGTTTTATGGTGTTTCAGTTTCATGGTGTCAACTGATGAACAGAAACGGATACCTTGATGTGTGAGTGTGTTTGGAGTTTTGGAAACTTTCCTTTTGTTGGTAATTAAATAAAAATCTCACAACAAAGACTTTTAGACTTTTTTTGGTTTATTGACAGTGCAGAGGTTACAAAAGTAACTCTCTACTGCTCCTAGAGGTTGGCTGTGATACTGCAGGCCTCACATTTATTTCCTGTTTCCTAATGAGCAGACTATGGCTGACTTCTCATTTCATTCACTTCCATCTCTGCATCTCTGTGTTTGTATTTGTGCAATCATGTACAGTTTACTCAGGCTTGAGTAAACCATTTACAACCTGTAATAAAACGATCTGCTAATTTTTGAGGTTTACTTATCTCAAAGTTACACACACACAAAAAAAAACTCAATGTAATAAACTTTATCAGCAGTTCTCTTCTGCATGGTATACTTTATCAATTTTAAAAGAAATACTGACCTGGGATCAGATCACCCTGTTCTTATTAACTGTGTTCCACCTGAGACAAAGCAGCAGACTGATCTGAGGTCAGTAGTTCGGGCTCATAAATTCAGATCCAGTTGTGTTAAGGTTTGCGTTCTAGTTAAGTTTTGTCTCATCAGTGATATATTTAGCGTTTCCTCTCTTTCGTTCTCTGTGATTTGTGTAAATGAGTGGAGCTCTTCATTAGTGTAGCAGTTAATTGGCCCGTCCCAAAGTACCAAAGCAGAAGCCTGATGAAGCTGGTCTCTGGCTAAATTAAGGCCAGATTTCACAAGGATGGAGAGTGAATCATGTTGTGTGGATGTTGAGGGTTTGTTGAGTTCATAGCAGGAGGGTAAATTAAAAACACATTTACTGATTTCAGAAATGCTGAGAGAAAAACCTGTACAAAAGTGTACAGTTTCCACCAAATACCTTACTACAGTAACTGTTTATACCGTAAAAGTACAAATAAATGTATATAAAGTCTTCTTAAAACAGTGTGAAAACCTTTCAGAATCTTTCTATATTTTTTTGTAAATGGTTGCTAGAGCATTGATAATTGGTTACTTGGGTGTTCTGGGCGGTTGCTAGAATGCTCTTGGTGGTTGTTAGGGCATTTTGTGTGGTTGCTATGCAGATATTAGGGCATTCTGGGTGATTACTAGGGTTTTCTGGCTGGATGCTATGGAGTTGCTAGGGCATTCTGGGTGATTACCAGGGTTTTCTGGCTGGTTGCTTTCTACGCAGTTGCTACTAGGGCATTCAGTTACTAGAGCATCTGCTATGCAGTTACTTGGGCTTTCTGGGTGATTGCTAGGTTTTACTGGCTGGTTGCTATGTGGCTGCTAGGGCATTAAGTTACTAGGGCATTCTGGATGGTTGCTATGCAGTTGCTAGGGCGTTCTGAAGAGTTGCTGTGCAGTTACTAGGGCCTTCTGGGTGATTACTAGGGTTTTCTGGCTGGTTGCTATGGAGTTGCTAGGGCATTCTGGGTGATTACCAGGGTTTTCTGGCTGGTTGCAATGTGGTCGCTAGGGCATTCTGTGTGGTGGCTATTCAGTGGCTACTAGGAGCTGAATAACAACTACCCAGAACTCCTTAGCAACTGCATAGCAACAACGCAGAAAATGTGATTACTTTTTTTCCCCTGGATGGTTGCTATGCAGTTGCTAGGGCATACTAAAGTGTTGCTATGCAGTTACTAGGGTATTTTGGGTGGTTGCTATGCAGTTGCTAAAGTATTTTGGGTGGTTCTGTTCACATGATTAGAGGAATAACATAAACAGTTTAAACACACCAAAGTTTAAGAGTAATACATGTGTAATGGCGATGGTTGTCAGCTCTCCTGTGTTTACAGTGTCTGACTAGTGCTCTGCTCTTCAGAGTCTTTGGATTTAATGAGTTCATGAGAGACGAGTGAACTCTAGGATTTCTGGGTGTCCCATCAGAGCACACAGTGCCTATTTATAGAGAGAGAGGAGGCGTGTGTGCATGTGTTTCTGGATGATGGAATATATGTCATACAGCTATTCTCATGCTCATGTTTTTGTGCAGTTGAGTCTGTTTTATTTCAGGCTGAATTACAGCATTCTGCCATGCTCCCAAGAATCATTATTATGAAAAATTGTTGTTTCTTCCATATATAGACTAAAGTATGACCTCATTTTTTATTCACATTCCATGGTGACATCATCACATTGATCATAATAGTGCATTTCTGTGTATATATTAAAATAAACACAGAATACTTTTTATGTATTTTAGCTGTTAATTTACAATTGGGGGGGGGGCAACTATATATACACCTTAGCAACTATATAGCAACCACCCAGAAACTGTGATTACTGTTGTTTTTCTTGGTGGTTGCTATGCAGTTGCTGGAATGCTGTAGATGGTTGCTAGGCAGTTGCTACTAGGACTACCACTGCATGTCAACCACCAAGAACACCCTAAGCAACTGCATAGTGATGACCCAGAAAGGGTGATTAATGTTCATTTTCTCTGTTGTTGCTGTGCAGTTTCTGGGGTGTTCTGGGTGGTTGCTGGGGTCTTGATAGATGGTTACTAGAGAATTCTGGGTGTTTCCTGTGTGGTTGCTAGAGTGTTCTGTGTGGTTGCTATGCAGTTGCTCGGGTGTTCTGGGTGGTTGTTGGGGCATTGATAGGTGCTTACTAGAGAGTTCTGGGTGTTTCCTGTGTGGTTGCTAGGGCATTCTTAGGGGTTGCTATGCAGTTAGTAAGGCATTCTGGGTGGTTTATATGCAGTTACTTGGGTGTTCTGGGTGCTTACTGGGTTTTCTGGGTGGTGGCTATGCAGTTGCTAATAGGAATTACAAGAACACCCTAGCAGCGGCATAGCAATCACTAAGAAAAGACGATTACTGTGTTTTTCTGGGTAGTTGCTGTGCAATTTGCTTCTTGTGACCACTTAGTAGTCCATATGACTCGTGCAATCTATTCACTCAAGTCAAGAGTGAGTAAATAATAAATTACCTTTTAGGTATGTGCTTGCATGAAAGTGTGCTTGTGTTTCTTTGTAATACGGATAAAAGTCACCAGGGGTGGTTTTGAATATCAGACGTCTTTTAAATTCCTCTCTTTCTCTCTCCCACTCTGAGTCATTCTCTCCAGTTTTCCCTCCAGTTGCTCAGTCACCACCTGGCAGAGCTTTGATTTTTACATGCATGCAGCTCAGACGCCTACAGTCAAGCATGAACGTGTGCTCAGCCTCTCCCCGATCCCTTGTTTCCATCCAGTGAACGAGTTCACAGCGGATGCAGGTGCTCTGCAATCTGTTCGCTCTCTGTTCAGGGTCGGCTGGTGGCCCTTCGTGACCCTCATTAATCCACGCCAACTCACCGCATGCGGCGGGATGTTATTGCAGACGTCGCCACTCTGGATTATACAGCGGATATAATGACTCCATCACCTCTACCCCCTAACAGAGAACGTTACGATGTAAACACTGTGAAAATGTAATGAACAAACGTTCCATATCATGTTAATAGTATTTGATAAATGTTCTCACAGTGTTTGGAGGAAACGGTCTAGTTGCAACATTGTTTGAATGTCCGTTGGAGCCGAAATTTGCAAATTGGGCCTAATTTATAAAATTCATATGTGATCTTTTTTTTTAAGATTTATTTTTGGCATTTTTGCCTTTATTATGACAGGACAGTGTAGAGATGACAGGAAGCGAAGTGGGAGAGAGAGGGGGGCGGGATCTGGAAAGGCCGGGATTCGAACTCGGTACGCCCGTAGCACAATTGACATTTTAACATTTTGATATAATTATTATGCCTATTTGTTAATTATTAGCTTTTCATCGCCTCACAAACCCCAGTATGGGAAACCTTGACGTAATGTAATGTTTAATGCACTTTTTGACGATGACAAAGAATGAAAAATGTTTTCATAAAGGAGTTAGTTCAAAAGTAATCTAAAAGTAATCCAAAAGTACTCAGAACACATTACCTAATATGTGTAATTAAACAGATTATGTTACTAACTACAATTTCCATTATGTAATTTGTAATCAGTAATGGACTACAATTTATAAGTAATCTACCCAGTACTGTACACAACATAGATAACGCAATATTATATAAAAGAACACAATTGTAAACTTTTTTTTATGAAACAGTATTAATAAATTCTATAACGATTTCAAGCCAACATTCCCATAATATTAAATTGTTACGAATGACACCATTATACTAAGGTTATGTAACATTAACACAATTACATTAAGACGTACATTAAGAAAATTGGAATTTTAACATTTGAACAACCAAAGTGGAATGTTTAGAAATGTTTTAATGCTTAGAAACTTAGAAACTAAATTCTAAGCGCCGAATTGCTTAGTTTGTGAATCACCTATTGTTGTTGTGTTCCTCATTTGTATGCTGCCTTAAATAGAAAGTTCTGCTAAATGACTGGATGTAAATATGAATGTAAATTCCTCATCAGGTAGTGTTACTTGCTTGCGGGAGCTATGTTGGATCTTTCTGGCGCTCGTTGGTCGTTGATAATGTCTGGGCTTGAATTAAGAAGTAGAACTACTGAACTGCTGTAAATCTGGCGCCCAGACGCTCGTTGGATCAGCTCCAGATGTGAAGTATGTCTGCTTTATGCTGGTTTGAGGGGTTTAATCTGTGGATAAAGACAGAATCTGGATTATAATCCACCATTATAACACTGGAATCAGCATTTGATACTGGCGGACGGACTGGTTTTGACTGGAGAATTGTGCTGGTTTAAATCGGACAGGCGGTCTTGGTCCTGGTTTTGATTTTAGAACTGGTTTGGGCGCAAGAGATGGGGGCTGCTTCATCATTTAAAGAACCATGGACTAAAGTGTTGTCAACTCAGAGGGTAAATGAATATGCTAATGCTTTTGTGTTGCAATACTGCACCAAACAATCATATTATATGTAGTTTTAATAGGAAACATTGAATTCTGTATAGTTTGTGGTTGCATGATATTTCTCATTGAAATTGCTTGGTTTGGTGGTGTTAATACATCAACACATTAATTTGCCATTATTACACTATACTACCGTTTATGGTAACTGTTCTTGGATGAGTCGCTTTTGTTGTTCTGTTCCTCATTTTTAAGTCACTTTGGATGTGCTAAATATATAACTGCACATGTAAATTGGATGATACCAACCCTAACCTTTACTTTAATATTAAACTAACTGAGCCAAAGGTACATTAGTACTATTCTTAGACGTGAAATAACACATTATTTAGTCCCTCTTAGAAGAAGTTTTCCATGTGGGGATGTCCCTATAAGGTGATGTCAAATTTTGATGTTTTCAATACTTTGTCGCCTCAAGAATTGCAAAATCTGCCCACGTAAACAGCGACACAAAGCGTCTATATTGCTGGTTGCAGTGTCAAAGATGAGGACTTTGGCTTTCATAGAGCTAGTTTAGTCTAGTCTGGATTTCTCTTGCACTTCATAGACATTTTTGCATTGCTGAAGATGTCAGACAACGGAGCATCCGTTTGTCACATAATACGCCGTCTCACTGATCAAAACCACAAGATGATCGCACAGCAGATTTTCAATTTGCCTACTTTAAACCTGCTCTTCTAGTGTTTCTTGTCTCTGCAGTGTGGACTAAAGACTGTGTTGTGTAAGAGGAGGTGATCTGTGTTTAAATGAGGCCGGCTAATCGTATTAGGTCATTTGAATTACCCAGATGCTGACAGGGGACTTTGGCACGGTGTGTTTCTTAGCTGTATTCTTCCATTGCTAGTTTTAATATCACCAGAATTGAAAATTCAGTCATCGTTTACTCACCCTCGTGTCCTTTCAAACCCAAATGGTGTTATTTTTTTCCATGGAACACAAAAGTAGGGATTTTCGAAGATTTCCGTGTGGTTCTTTACATGTATTGATCATTTATAATGACCACAAAACAAAAAAAAAAGTTGTTTGGACTTTTTTACTGTACATTTGTCATTTATAATGCATTTTGGTTTCATTTAGTTTAAAAATAGCTGCATGAAGGTTTCTCCTCAAGAAATTCATGTCGGTTTAGAATGACATAATGGTGAGAAAATAATGACCAGATGTTTATTTTTTGTGAACTGTACCTTTAAATAATAGACCGAAAGTTCTAATATGTAGTGCAGAAAAGATCATCACCCACATGTACATCCTGTGTGCACAAACACAGGTTTGCACGTTCATCCTGTCTGCTGGCTGAATGCATGCGGACAGTGTGCACGAATGTGAATTGAACAGTGGTGTCTTCTTTCATGAGGAGCAAGTGAAATGGTTTTGTGCGTCTAACGCTTGTTCGGACGGAGGGAGTGTGTGGGCGAATATTTGACTGGATTCTTCAGACTTCGAGATGGTTGAAGAGAAAATGGGGGGATGCTGGAGTCAAACGAAGGTGATCGAAACGTTACTGCGATACCATTTACTTTTTGAATTCAGAGTGGTTTCTGTCTAATGTACCAAGTAAAGTTGATGATGTGATTTTATTGTGCACTGTACAGATTTTAAATGGTTTTTCGGTTCAGCAAAGCAATGTTTTGTTATCAAGAAGCATTTTGGCTGTGTAGGATTTTTGAGTTGCTGCTATTTTGTTTTTTGTATTTTTGCAGTGTATCATTAATATAGGTATTATTAATATAGGTTTGGAACAATTTGAACCTTCAAACAGGTGCTTTTATGACAGTAGACTTAAAAGAAGTTTTGGTTCTAAATGGAATTTTTATTTTCAATAGTCATGTGATTTGAAAAGATTGTAGAATACATTAGAGGGATGTTAGCTAGAACATCCTGTTGTGTTTCCTAATGCATGGCATGGTTTAGGTTTTTTTTTTGCACAATCCAATTATATATGCTTCATAGGTTGTTAGTACAGTATATAGGATTTTCTTGTCAGATATCGATATTGGATCAAATACAAATCTAAGTATCTTCTGTCATGTTTTATCCAACATGCACCAGGCTCTTAAACTGAGCCTGTCACATCTCAAATGTGGTATCATTGTTAGTTGAGGTGTAAAAATGGATTGCGTCTGCTTCTGGGACTCATTTCTGTGGTGTTTGCGCGTGTTGTAAAGAGGTTTTACCAGAAATCGTCTGCAAACGGAAAATTAAAACCCTACACACACACCTCATCCAACCTGTATGCAATCAGCAATGGATGACCACAACACAAGATATTAATAAAACTTTCAGGGCCAGTACAAACGGAATGTGGGCACATGCGTTTCTGAATGTGGTTGGATCACAAAATGTTGTTTTATTTTTTTAGCATTCACGTATCCTAGAAACATAAAAGCACCTGCATTCACTTCCAGATTTCAGTTTTTAATACAGCTTGGACCGTTCAGTCTATAAAACTGGTTCCTTGTGTTTTTCTGATAAGAACCATTCAGAAACATCTTGAACTTGATGCAGTAGATGATCTTGGCTTTAATTTGTGAATTATACAGTTTGCAATTTATGTACAATGATTTGTGCGTTATGCTTTGACTTAAAAACCTGGCAAATTTCAAAGTTGCATGTAAAACTGATACTCTTTTTTTTTGACCTCATACTGTTTAGTTTTCACTTAGTACTTTAGTAACATCACTTTAGCAAATTAAGTGAAAATAGCTCATGCCGTTATTAGAAAGGTCACTATTTTTGATAGTACGCAGTTTCATGTCAGTATCGGGGTGGGCTTTTCCTGTCCACTTCCTTTTGGCTTAACAGAATGTCACCTTTGCTTGTGACGCCCTGCGGTGTCTGTTTGGTGAACCTTTCTTGCTGTGGTACTTTTTTTTATTTTATTTCAACAACTGAATTAGGATGTCGAAACAGTTTGCACTGTTATTGTGCCAGCTTTAACATGTTTCTCTCTCTCTCCTTCTCTTAGGATCAGTTTGATAACCTGGAAAAGCACACGCAGTGGGGAATCGACTTTGTGGAAAAATACACCAAATTTGTGAAGGAAAGGTCTGAGATCGAGCTTAACTATGCAAGACAGATCAGGTGAGTGTTGCATCAGCCTCTGTGATTCATACAACTGCACTAAAGAAGACTTTTTAACGATGTATACAGGCTTTCATCATGGGTCATTTCCAGTTGCAGAATAAATAACAAAAAAGCATTACATCCTTAAATATGCATATTATACTGATTATACTGCAGGATTAGGAAGAGTCATATGCTGTGAGACCAATATGTCTGTGAAAGTGATATTTTTATCATGCAAATGTAACCAAAACATATACAAAAAAAGCATGGTGCACATTAAAAAAAATATATATTTTATAACAAATATTTATGCTTATAGACTGCAAAGAGGACTTTTGAAATTACTTTTCTAAAACCTTTTTTTAAAGTTTTTTTTAAAGTAAAATTTGAACGGCTTTTTAAACACAATGAGTGACATGCTGTTCCTAATATTTCTACTGTTTCTACTTCAAAATTTCAGTGTGTTATTGATATTTTATTGTAATTAATTGTGAAAAATCATTCAAAAATAAAACCTACATCATTCTTTTCAGTGTATATGTATTTATTTAGCTTTCTAGTGAATATATGTATGTACTAGTGCTGTCAAATGATTAATCGCGATTAATTGCATCCAAAATAAAAGTTTTTGTTTACATAAAATATGTATGTGTGCTGTGTTTATTTATTATGTATATATAAATACACACATTCAGTATATATTTTGAAAATATTTACGTGTATATACATTTGCATATTTGTATTATATTTTATATTCTATATAAATATGTTTAATATATAAACATAATATATTTTTCTTAAATATATACATGCATGTGTTGGTATTTATATATACACATAATAAATATACACCGTACACACTCATATATTAAGTAAACAAAAACTTTTATTTTGGATGCGATTAATTGTGATTAATCGTTTGACAGCACTAGTATATACCCTGACAGATTACCATTTTAAGCTAGTTTGCTGGTCTTAGCTGGTTTAATCTAGACTCTCAGCCTTGCCAAGCCTGTGAAAACCTCTTTAAAATCAGTCAACAGATAAGTCTAATCAAGCTTGGAGACCTTTTTAAGCTGTTTTTCAACACGGGTAATTACGTACAATACTTTTGTGGCTTGATAGGTCAGAGGTCATGTCTTATCTCGCCTATGCCGCCAGGATCACCATCAGATCTTAGGGTTCCTTCACCCAAAACCCCACTTCATCCCCTGAAATGCATCTGTCACGTCTGTGTAAATAAAGACAGGTGCAGCTGCTTGTACTTCATTGTGTATTCGTTTAAAAATAAAGACTAGACAGTTAAACACACACATACACTAATTACACATGTGATGTTGCTGCCGACAGCTCAAGGATACAGGAAGAAAGGGCAACATTTGTGTTTTCTGTGTGTGTAAGTTTGGGAAGAAAATGCAGGTTTCCTTGGTAACAAGGTGCCAGCATGTTGTTCCTCGTTGGTGACCTACATTTGCAGCAGCCAATCATGTGCCACGACCCCGCCCCCCATTTCAGTGATAGGATTTAAAACACACACACACACACACACACACTGACTGTACATCAACCCCCTCCAGATAGCAATGGGAAACCCCTTTAATTCCCAGACACAGCAGGGGGTTCAGCTGTCTTAACACACACACACACACACACACACACACACACACACAGACAGTCATACCAGCCTGTTACTGGACGTGATGAGCTGCACTTATAACCTCAGAAACACTGCGTGATAGAATGGCATTCTGTGGTCAGATGCTATTAACAAATGATCATGTTTTCATCCATTACAAAACAGTACATTTGGCAGTACCATGATTCTTTAATGTATACACATTTGAATATCATATTTGCCATGTTAAATGATGCTGAATTGACATTTCCATTTTAGCTGTGTTAAAAAAAAAAAAAAAAAAAGTCCTTGTTTTTTTCCCTCATGGTATATATTTATGATAATACCATGACAGTTTTTGTATGGGATACAGCTTCAGTTGCATCTATATACATACACTAGCACATGCACACCTACAGTTTTTGATAAACATGCATGCATATATGCGCACACACACATATACACACACACTCCCAGATATCCTGATCCAGACAGGGACTTGCATGCATGAAAAGCGAATTAGCCAAGATTATAGTAAATATTGAGTGTGTGTGTGTGTGTGTGTGTGTGTGTGTGTGTGTGTGTGTGTATGTGTGTCCTTGTTTATGCTACATTGAGGGGACCAAATGTCCCCACAAGGATAGTAAAACCAGTAAACGTTGACCTTATGGGGACATTTTTTAGGTCCCCATGAGGAAACAAGCTTAAAAATCATACAGAGTGAGTTTTTTTGAGAAAGTAAAAATGCAGAAAGTGTCCTGTAAGGGGCAGGTTTAGGTGTAGGGTTGGTGGAGGACAATAGCACATACAGTAAGTACAGTATAAAAACCATTACGCCTATGGAAAGTCCCCACAAGGATAGCAAACCAGACGTGTGTGTGTGTGTGTGTGTGTGTGTGTGTGTGTGTGTGTGTGTGTGTGTGTGTGTGTGTGTGTGTGTGTGTGTGTGTGTGTGTGTGAAAGACAGGAACAGAATCAATTTTATTTATCTTCAGGAAAGGAAATTGCAGTGTTGCAGAAACAGTCAAATAATGTTGTACAGTCGAAAACGCATCCAGATGTGATCGATAGATAGGTCGATTATGTAGATAGGTGAGTTGGTTAACAGTTTATTTTTTTTAAATTAAGAAATTAACAGACAAGTAGATTATTTTTTTATACATTCGTAGATTAATGTATACATAAAGTCATAGATTCATTTATTCATATTTATAGATAGATAGGTAGATGATTTATTCATAAATGTGCAAATTAATAATTTATGAATTAATTAATTAATAGATGAATGTATTCAAAGATACATTTATCTATGAATTTATATATTTATAATCTACGACTATAAATGCACAATCTATACATTTATATTTATAGATTAGTTGATTCTTTAATTAAATATGATTAATTGACTAATCAAATTCATAGAAAGGTAGGTAGATTATTATTCATTGTTCATTGATTAATTTATTCAAATTCATAGATACATTTAATTCTTCATTTATTAGTGTATTCAGTAATTCATTAAGCATTCATTAATAGGAATGTTTTCAAATTCATAGATTATTCAAATTTATAGATATTTATTCATTCATAGATTAGTTTATTTATGAAAGAATAGATAGATACGCAGACTATTTATTTATACAGTTATAGATAGATTAATACATTAATAGATAGATAGCTATTCATAATTTATTAATTCATTCATGAATGGATGAATGCATTGGAAATAAGAACTTTATAGCATCTTTAAATTCAATTTTAACTAAATTTCCTATCAAATATTTACATTATTTGAGTCACAAATGTTAAAAATTATGGTTGTTATTACTTCCATGTAATTTATCACACTGGAAAAGAAAGGTGAAGTCGAGTGCATTGCATCATGGGATACAGTGCTGCGTGTAGTGTGTGTCGCTTGTGTGGTACATCATGTGTGTGTGTTAAATGTGTGCTAAGAATGCAGTGCAATATTAATATTAGTACGTTAATGTGCTATTCTGAAGAATATGTGCAGAAAACAGTGACAGAGGGACTGAAGGGGCTGAGAGGTGTTTGTCTCACGGTGGGCGCGTGCGTGAGTGTGTTTATTTTACCCTTTGGCAAGGTGCAGTATGAACAATCACACACACACACACACACACACACACACACACCTGCCCTGAGGTGGTGACAATGAGCAGACGCTCTGTATTTATAGCTGGTGATAATAGAATAACACAGAGAAACATCTGACAGTGACGAGAAAGGCTACAATGAATGAAAGACAGCCTTTGTGTCACAGTTTCCACCCACACACACACACACACGCACACACACTGACACTGAGCCTCACATTCATTTTAAATACATGTAGGAAGACTGAGACAAAAAGTTCAAGAGTTCTGTGAAGTTTATATTTGAATTTCCACTTTCGATTGTTTCTTTGCACTAAGCATTTTGATTGGTTGCTTTTTTCATTTGGGCTCTCTGATTGGTTTATAAACTTGCTTTAACATTGTATCTTTGCAATGGAATACTAGATCACTGTTTCTGCATACTGCACTGTAGTATACACTGAATGTAGCCAACTGTTTAATGGCTTATTTAATTTTTATAGTATGTTAAACCGCATGCATGGTAATCATTTCAAATAGTAGTATGTTGCATGTTTGATTCGGCAATATTAATTTTTTTCATATTTAATTTAACCTTTTTTTCTTCTAAATAAAATGGTTATTTTACTTTTTATTAAAGTTTTGCATAACATGTGGCAGTCAGAACAAGAATCAAGTTAAAATATTACTTAATGTTCATTTAGTGAAAATGAAAAGTCATGTCAAGCACACATTGCATTGTGGGATACAATATTGCACACACAGAGCTCAACAGTGCAAGCATTTTAGGAGCATTTGTGAATAAAAAACATCCCAGCAATGTATTCCTTCATTCATGGATTGATTGATTTATTCATTAATTTATAGATAAATAGGTAGATTATTTATTCTTAAAATCTTAGATTAATTTGTTCTTATATTCATAGATTAATTTTTAATTAATATTTAATTTTTTTTTTTTTTTTTTTTACCTTTTTGGCATAGAAAGTTTTGCATAGAAACAATAATTGAGCCAATAAAAATATATATGTGACTGAAAATAGTGTGCAAACTGTAAAATGTATTTTGTATTTTTTTTGGAAAAAAAAATGTAAGGTCATGAAATTTTTAATTTAATATCTTAAATAGGCCTTAAATTCGGTGATGGAAAAAACAGGAATTGTCACATAGCTTAATGTGATTATTAAAAGGTGATGATTTTATTAAATACATGCAAGTGCTGCATTTTTCAAAGCAAAAATGTGGTGCTTTTGGACATTGTAAAGGCTCGCGGTTTCATAGAATTTCACTATCAACGATACTGCATATTTCTGCCAATAAATTTCTTAAGATGGCCAGTTGAGGTATTCTGACAATGTTTACGTAATGGTGTTTATATTGTAATGTGTTGTACATATTTATGAATTTGCACATATTTTTGAATGAGCATCCTGTCACAGTGCGCTCCGGTTGCATACTGCACAGTTAAAGATATAGTATATCAGTATGTATTGTATATAAATAGGATTGCCGGATGTAGTGTATCTTGTAGAAGTACTTACAGTATAATGTACTGTAGAAATAGTATGAGAAGTACGGTAGTACTGCAAACATGTCAGTGCAGTCATTGGTTTCTTGTTTTTAATTTTGCACAGGAATCTGTCCAAGAAATACCAGCCTAAGAAGAAAGAGGAAGATGAGAATAAGTACGTTTCATTTATCTAATTTGTTTCATGATTGATATTAGATTTGAATCAGCATTTAACCCACTTAAATTAGCTGATGGATTCAGATATATTCATGTTTGTGTCTCATACTGATGATGTCCCGTCCCGTCCTGTCTTAGGTACACATGGTGTCGCGCGTTTCATTCGACGCTAAACGAGCTGAACGATTACGCCGGACAGCATGAGCTCATCGCAGAGAACATGATGTCGCAGATCATCGCCGAACTTACGCGATATGCACAGGAAGTCAAAACAGAGAGGAAATCGGTGAGTGAACGAACATTTTGATGTGAAACGTGCAATTTGGTTAAAATAATGTCTTCCATTCAAGTTTAATACACAGAGAGGATAAGTCAGTCATGAAGAGTGTGGCACATTTTAATTGCATATAAACACACATACATAAACACTTTATCAACCAGATCTTAGGTGTTTAACTTGCTAATTGTAAATTAAATATGCAATATAGTATTTATTTCATAATGAAATTTGGTGAAAGTTAAAATGAGAGGTGTATATTTAACCCTCAATTTTTAGATAAGTTTGACTTAATGATCAAGGATATTTAATTTGATTTGTTCTTATTATATTGATTTAAGACTTGCAGTATGTTGCTTTTTATTTTTATGAATTCATAAGTTCATCATCAGGACATTTTCTCTTCTAAATGATGATATTTGGCAGAATTATAGCACATCTCTCTTTTTTTTTTCCATAAATAGAGATGCTGTTGTGTGTTTAGATTGAACGTTTCTAGTGTGTGTGCATATGAATCACACTCATCGTGTGTGTATGTGTATGTGTGTGTTTCATCATTCCACATAAACACACACACACACACACACACACACACACAGATGAGACATTGAGCTCTCGAGGTCATCGACTGTATGGTTTATATGTCCAGACAGCACTGAACTAATGACCAGAGCGGCGTCCGAACACAACGTGCATCTTTCATTTAGCAAATAAGATGAAGGCATTTAGGTATCAACCTGAAGAAAGCAGATTTCCCAGCATTCAACACTCACACACACACACACTGAGCAGGGCTCCATGGTGTCTGTCTGGCCGATTTCCCAGAATGCTGCTTCTCTCCTGTTTCATAAACCTCTTCTTTCTCTCTCTTTATCTGTCTGTCTATCCATCTCGATCTTTTGTCTACCTCAGTTCATTGCTTCATTCTGCTGATTTGATACACGTGTGCCATTTTTGAATGTATTTGTACACGTATATATAAATATATATATATATTTGCAGACTTATAGTTTATTCTTTAGTTAATGCATTTTGCAATAGAGAACTAATTAAGAACAGTCTTGCTCCGTTTTCCCGCGTTTAATCCAGACAGCATATGGTGTGGTGCTGTAATTCTCTATTAAACCCATTGTTGAAGAAGCTTTACGCTGACTGGGCCTGTAACTTGTGTGTTTGAGACATGCTCCATCTGTAGGCCTCGCTCAGTAGTTCAGGTTATTATTCTGAGATGTGATAAATCCTGGACCTGAGAGCTGCTGCTTCATATCACCACACTCATCCAGATCCAGAAATCACTAGCTGAGCTTCTGCAGGGAAAACCAGAAACAAGAGAAGAACGAAAAACAAAAGCACATCAATTTATGACAAAGACCAGACTGGTTTCGTGTAGCCATAACAGTATAAAGCCGTATTCAGGCCAGGAACCGCCTACTTAAGAAGAGACATGTAAGGCAACCAGATGCAGTTAGTTTCTTTTTTATGTGTCGTTTAGGCACAAGTTTCTCTGAAATTGATATCTAGAAGTTGCAGTGATTTCAGCCAGTGCTCTCAGTTCCAAGAAAATAATACTTTTATTTTATTTTATTTTATTTTATTTTATTTTATTTTATTTTATTTTATTTTATTTTATTTTATTTTATTTTATTTTATTTTATTTTATTTTATTTTATTTTACTTTATTTTATTTTATTTTATTTGTTTTATTATGTTTTGTTTTATTTTATTTTTATATTTTATTATTATTATTATTATTATTATTTATTTTATTTTTTTATTTTTTTAATTTTACTTTATTTAATTTTCTGTATTATCATATTTTTATGTTCATTTTGATTTATTATAAAATTTGTATTACATTTTTATTTAATGTTTTTATTTTATTTTATTTAAATTATTTTATTTATAGTGGAAAGAAGTCTAATGTCAGTGTAGTTGCTATATTATTTTATTTTGTTGCTATGTTTTTTTTTTTTTTTAAGTGTTTTTAATTAAATATTTTTATGTGTATTAATTTAATTTAATATTTTAAGTTTTATTTAAATTTATATTTTATAAAAATGTTATTTATAGTGGAAGAAACTGTAATGCAGTGAATTTGCTATTGTGCTGTTAAGGTAGACCAGTTGCTTTGTTTTTAATCCGTGGGATACAAGTCTGCATTTATCTCTTGTATGTGTGTGTATGAAGCATGAATAATTCAAATCATCTCTGAAGCAGTGTCAGTGTTGTTCAGTCTCGTCTCTTTCATCTGTTCATCAGGTCATATTTTTCTCTGTTATTTATTTTCTTGTTCTTTTCTCAGCTGTTCTAACGGAAAAGCTTTCTTTTTAAAAAAAAACAACTAGAGGTCAACTTCCTCTTTGAGAACAGGTGGACTTCCTCTGATTGGATGAAACTATAAAGACTGATTCCAGATCAGCTGTGAGCTTAGATTTCACTTTGTTGGTTTGTTCTAATGGGCCGCAAAAAGCAGAAGAATTGGACGGTTGTTGAACACTTTCGCCCTTTGTGTGTGTGTGTGTGTGTGTGTGTGTGTGTGCACGTTTTCACGTTTATCTGTTTTTAAAGAACTGAGAGGCTCAATAAAGTTCAACAGCAGTAGAAAAATGCTTTAAATACCATAACTAAGTGAGAAATATACTATATTCTGTATGTGTTTGTTCAGTCGTTCATTAAAACTCTGGATCACTATGCGAGACACAACTGGACTCCTTCAGCTTTGACTGACTGTGTGGTTTTGTACCCATAATGCTTTCTGCTCTATAGGGTTTTATTCACACGCTGCGTGCCGGCATTCCTTATTCAGCCCAGAAACTCAGCGATGAATACTAAACACATTCACACACTTTCATTCATTCATTTACTCATTTTCTCACTGTCCAGTCTTTCTGTTCGGTCTAAACACGTCTCACTGATTCCGGTTCAGTCACCACAGAGGAACAGCAGTAACTCGTGATACACAGATCCTAACTTAGACTTTGTGAAAATGTTTTGTGGTACCTGTATGAGATTCAGAAATATAAGTGTTTGTGTATATATATATATATATATACATACATACACACATACAGTGCTGTGAAAAGTTTTTACCTGTTTTTTTTTTTTTTGCATATTTGTTACACTTAAAAGATTCAGATCATCAAACAAATTTTAATATTACACAAAGATAATGCAAGTGAATACAAAATGCAGTTTTAAATGATGATTTCATTTATTAAGGGAAAAAAGCTGTCCAAACCAGCCTGGCACTATGTGAAAAATTAATTGCCCCCTAAATCTAATAACTGGTTGTGCCACCCTTGGCAGCAACAACTGCAATCAAGCGTTTGCGATAACTGGCAATGAGTCTTTCACATCGCTGTGGAGGAATTTTGTCCCACTCTTCTTTGCAGAAATGTAAATCAATTAGGATCCATGTACACTGTACATGTTCAAATACAGTAAAATACATTCAACCAAGTAAAATGGACAGTGAGCTGTTTGTGTAGTGAGATTGCACTGATATGAACGGTCTGCTGATGTTTGATGCTGTCTGACTCTGTCTATGTAGTAAACAGGACATTGCGTCTAATCTGTGTCATTACGAGAGATCCGACCGTCTGACGTTCACTACAGGTGTCCATGTGTTTCACAGACAGCAGCTGAGACTCGACGCTAATTTATTACAAGCGTTAATGTTACAGCAATTAATCAGGATTATTCTGGGTTCAGTCTGTGATATTTTGTCGATTACAACAGAAAATAATTTAGACAGACAAAAATCAAATTTACAGTAATACACTATAAGTGATTATAGCAAATTACCATGTTTATTGTTACAAAATTATTATTATTTTTTAATTAACTTAGATTAAAATAAATAATTATAAACAGACACTTTTATCCAAAGTGACTTACAAATAAGGAATATTTATAGTATCTCTTATATTAAAATATATAATAAAATAAAATAATTTTAATTAACTTATATGAAATAATCATAAAAAATAACTATTAACTAATATGAAAAAATAATAATAATAATTGGAAATATAAATACATAATATTAATATAATCATAATATAATTTATAATTAATAACAATTGTTAATAAATAAAAAAATACATTTAATGTTAATAATAATTTATATAATAATATAACTATCAATTAAATAATAAAATCAAATATCATTATTATTGTCATTTAGATTTATCATTTATTTATACATCTCTTTGTGTGTCTATATGTCTTTCATTATTATATGTAAATTATAAGTGATTTTTCGTTTCATTAATATAGAAATTTTAAATTAAAAGTGATTTGTTCACTGTAAGAAACAGAGTATCTTTCAACACGTAATTTAGTATGTTGCATGCCTGTATAAATTGATCTGGATGAGGCTGTCACGTGTTGTTGAAGCCGTCTTCAGCTGATCTCAGACCAGCTCTTTATCTGTGTGTCACACTGAACTCTTTGTGAGGGAGATGTTTGAGTGTTGGCCAAACGAACACTTTCCTGGAGTGCTCAGGCCGAGAGGAGCCGTCGAGAAAAACACACAGACGGCTTGGAGTGTGACAACACACACACAGGATACACACAGAACACGGCAATATGGCTTCCTGGCAGCTCACACACATGCAAACACACACACTTCCTCTCATGCACTCAGATAATCCTGATTGTATTTTTCAATTATTCATATCTTATTTAACTGCAAATGAGAGCTCCTCAATCAGTTGTTCCCTCTTGACAGTAATAAGATTAAATTTGTCTTTATGTGTGCAAAACTATGATTGATTAATTTCTTCATCCTTCTCTCTCACAGCATTTCCATGATGGACGGAAGGCACAGCAACAGATTGAAGCTAGTTGGAAACAGCTGGAATCGGTGAGTTCGGTCAACATCAATAATCAATCAATAATCCATAAAATAAATGAGCACTGGAATCTCAATGTTATTAGGTGGTTATACTATGGTACTTTGGTATACAAAAGGTCTCCAAAAGTCTGGGGGCACAACTGAAAAGGCTTTTATTTTGCATTATTTAATACAACATTTCAATACAGATTAAATAATTAAAATATTGAAGTTATTTGAAACTTAAAACAGTATTTGTTTTTATATATTTTTGTAAGTTTAAAAATTTAACTCTCATTACACAATACATTTTAATATAAATTAAATTATTAAATTCATTTAAAACTTAAATAAGTATTTATTTTATTCTATTTTATTAAGACTTCATCATTCAGTACAACATTTCATATATTATTAAATTAAAATAATATTATATATTATAATATTACTATTTAATTTTAAATTGTTTAAAAATGTAATTAAACTTGCACTATTCAATACAACATTTAAATTATTTAAAACCTGAAACAGTATTTTAAAGATTTGTTTAATTTATTTTTAACTTTTTAAAATGTATTTACATTTTTTAATTTTAATTTATTTTAGTTTTTTTTTTTAATTTTAGTTTTTTTTTTTTTTTTTTTTTTTTTAAAATAAAATATTATATTATTAATATTTTATTCAGTGCAACATTTTAATACAAATTTAATTACTAAAATATTACAATTAAATATTTTACAAATAAAATAAACTATTATTACTATTTTATTTATAATTTTAATATTCAGCTGCATGCTACTAAGTGATTGCCATATTCATATACCATGCTATGCTTCAAACTACTCAATGGTATTACCATAGTAAATGTACAAAAAGCTAAGATAACCACTTAGTATATTAGATAGACTGAGTGTGTGTGTGAGAGAGATCAGAGGGATGTCTCTGAACACACAGACAGGATATATCAGGACATTCCTCTGTACACCCACTGTCTCAGTGTGTGGTGTTAGAGATGGATCGTGTCGTTGTTAGCAGAGTCTTCTGGCTGTTTGTTGATTCAGTGTGTGTGTGTGTGTGTGTGTGTGTGTGTGTGTGTGTGTGTGTGTGTGTGTGAGTGTGTGAGTGTGAGTGTGAGTGTGTGTGAGAGAGAACGAGAGAGCACTGCCTGTGTGTATCCGTGTGTAAGAATGAGCTCATTGTGTGTGTTTGCGTGATCGGGTGATTCAGTGGTCAGTGCGGACACAAATGTTGATTGTCCCTTCAAATAAGTGAGCGCGAGAGGGAGATGAAGGATAAACAGTGTGATAATGGATGAGCGTTTATTGTACTGCAGAACTTCACACATCTGTTCATGTGAGAGTGTGCTAATTAAACTCTGAGTGTTCTGCATCTGAACATCTGTGTGTACATGAATCTAGAGCGGTGTGTTCTGCCATTCTTTAACACGTGTGTGTGTGTGTGTGTGTGCGTGTGTGTGTGTGTGTGCGTGTGTGCGTGTGTGTGTGTGCGTGTGTGCGTGCAGTGTAAGAGGAAGTTTGAGCGGGACTGTAAAGAAGCAGATCGAGCCCAGCAATACTTTGAGAAGATGGACGCAGACATCAATGTGACAAAAGCAGACGTGGAGAAGGTAAGAGCATCTGATAAGGAATCATACATCATCCAGGATTCCTGAAGAAAAAAATATTGAAACACTGTTGATATATTTTTTATTTTTGAACAGAAGTGATGATATATAATTATATAGAAACTACAAGTCACTTCATTATAGCCAAATTCCCACCAAAAATCTATCTATCTATCTATCTATCTATCTATCTATCTATCTATCTATCTATCTATCTATCTATCTATCTGTCTGTCTGTCTGTCTGTCTGTCTGTCTGTCTGTCTGTCTGTCTGTCTGTCTGTCTGTCTGTCTGTCTGTCTGTCTGTCTGTCTGTCTGTCTGTCTGTCTGTCTGTCTGTCTGTCTGTCTGTCTGTCTGTCTGTCTATCTATCTATCTATCTATCTATCTATCGATCTACTTGTCTGTCTGTCTGTCTATCTATCTGTCTGTCTGTTCGTCCATCTGTTGTTCTGTCTACCATAAGCTTAATAAAAATTATGGATAGATAGATAGATAGATAGTTTGTGTGTCAGCTGAATGAAACTAAATGTTATAATTAATCTGATCATGACTTCATTGCTGTCATCATCTCACTTAGTTTTATTTAGTTTCAGTTTGGTTTATGTAAGATGAAAAAGTGATAAACTGATACAGCCCGAGTGATTCACATGTGTCTGTTTTTTCCTTCACTTCATCTTAACACATCCATCACTGTCTCACACTGCTGCCGTGGCACTGTGTGGAAACTCGACTGTGTGTGTGTGTGTGTAGGACTGTGGAGTCACACAGGACAGGCAACATCGCCTACGTTCTCTTTACTCATTTTTAATCGTTCTTTGTTCCAGAGCGAGTGCTGGGCAGATGTCTCTGTGATAGCTTGAGTTGAATAAAAAGAAATTTCCAAAGTATTCAGATGTGGAAAAGAGCTCCTGCTTCCAGGAGTCCAGAGAGCATTTTTGTCATTTAACGGTCAGATAGTGAAGAACTCCACAGATCTTTCAGGCAGCATGCGCGAGAGTCCAAAAAGTCCAATGCAAAGCCAAAGCCAATCTTTCAGATCTCTTCCGTTAATGAAAAATGCAGACGTTTCAGAGTCAGTAAAGGTACAACAGCTGCATTGGCTCAATTAGTGAGTGACTGCATTTAGAGTAGCATACTATTTCTGCAGTTTACAGTATGTATACTATGTACAGTATTTGGATTATGAATGCATGGAATACCTGGACGATGCATATAACCAGAGGACTGCATCCCACAATGCAATGCATCTTGACTTCCTCTTTTATTTACACTGAGACACATAAACCGAAAGTAACACAAACCACATTTTTTATCTCTTTCATGACTCATTTTTTGATTTGCCAAAGCTCAGAATGCCAAAAGTCTGACTTTTTTTTTTTTACACAATACTGATTTAAAAATGCGGAGATGATGATTAGACGTCAGTTACTGAAATAAACATGCAATATGATGAGGTTGTTTTACAATAACAAGGCAGTGTGCAAGTTACTATATGATAGATTTAGTTACAGTTGCATACTAATACACTGTTTAACATATTTTTGTTTTTTAAATAAGAGTCACCTTTTATTTATATAGCGCTTTTACCAATACAGATTGTGTCAAAGCACTTAACAGTATCAAATTGGAGGACAGAGTGTCAGTAATATATAATAAGATTAAACATTCAATTTTCAGTCAAAGGCATTTCATTATTGAATTCAGAGATGTCATTGTCTAGCTCAGTTTAGTTTAAATACTGTGTTAAATACTGTGTATTAAGCAGTATGCTTGTATGTCATGAACGCAGCCGGTCTGTTTATGTGTTTAAGGGTCGTGTGGTTTTGACACATGTTGGTTTGTTTGCCTTCATTTGATGTGTTGTCGAGCGGTTCGTTTGTGTCGGATATTACTGTCATGTTAATGTGTAGATTTAAGTACTAACTCATGAGTAGCCTAAGCTAACTAATGTGTATATGTTTTTTTTTTTTTTTAAATCATGCCTTGAAGCGATGTTACCATAAGGTAGGTGCACGGCGGCAGGTCTGTGTGTGTGCGTGTGTGTCTGTGTGTCGGGAAACTGTTGCTTCCTGTCCAGCCATGGCCACGCCCACACGACACACCTGCAGAATGGCCACCCAATCACAGGCTTGATTAAAGTTTGTCTGCGCTGCTGCTCCACCAGTCACATCGCTCCAGGCATGAATATTTAAACATGTAAACCTCAAATCTTCCTGTTCTGCTGGTCCATATATAAATGTCAGCTTACCATATCACAGTTTATTAAGGAGGTGTGTGTTTGTGCGTGTTGCTGATCAGTATCTGGTGGTTGCAATGTGTCCAAGGTTTACAAAATATTGAAAAGATATGATATAATATAATATATTATAATATAACATAATATAATATAATATAATGTAATTGTGTGTGTGTGTGTGTGTGTGTGTATATATATATATATATATATATATATATATATATATTATAAATTATTTGTTTATATTATTATCAGTTTGTTTACATTATTTATAATTAGATTATTTAAATATAATGAACTGTATCATCACTCACTGCTTGTCCATTACAATTTTTTTAGATGTATGAATATTACATATTTAATAGTAATATTTAGTTTAATATTTGATCATAAATATGAATATAATATTCATAATGTGCAATATGAAAAGTGCATTTTTTAATATAAAATAAAATAATATATTATTGTATTTTATTTATATTTTGTATATATTTTTTTTTACATTTTGTATGAAGTTATATCACTCACTGCTTTATTTTTTCTTAAATATAATAATATTAAAATGTAAGAATAGCTCATTTAAATACTTGAATAATACTTCTAATTTATAATATGAAATGTAAATTTTCATTACAAAAAATATATACAGTTAAAAAATAAAAATAGAAATAATACAAAATATATTATTGTATTATATTTATTTTTATATTGTAGATTTTATTTTTTTCATTTTGCATGAAATAAAAAAATACATAACTAAATGAATATATGTTATATATTCAAAATATTATGTAAATATTTAAATGCAATATTCTTACATTTAAGAATTTTTTTTAATGCACAAGCAGTGACATTAAGACACAGATCACTCTAATCTAAACAAATACAACTAGAAATCTGCTCCAAATCATTTTGACACATTTTCATTCAGTGCAAATGTAATTTTGGGGGGTAATTTTGTAACTTCCCGTCGGCTCATGCACATGTCTGCTGCTGGTGAAGTTTGAGTGTTTCCATGGCAACACTGAACCACAGGTTAACCAGAGTGATTTCCTAGAATCGGATCAGGATGTGGTTAACATGACACTGCTTTCTCTGTGTCGTCCTCTCACTTAAACGATGTGCATTGAAATGCATTAGTATTTAGAATCGCATTTACTTCAGCAGCATTCATTTGTGTGTTTCTTCAATCCACAAGAACTCCTGAGTGTTGTGTAGGGTGTTTATATCTTGTAGTTTTCTTTTAGATTTTCACACGTATGTTAAGGCGTTTGACACATAAGTGTGTATTAGTTATAAACACATCTGTTTGAATCGGGCTGAAGGTGTTTATATTCTGATGTGAGTCAGTGCGGGTGGATTTTGAGGTTTGTGAGTGAATTTAGGGGAAACCATTGAGTCTGAAAACAAAAGTGTGTTATTTTGAGTGCACTACATTCCCTAGTCACAGCAATAAAAGTAAATCTTCCATTTAAATGAGAGTTTTTGTCTTTTTATTGATTTCTGCATCATTGTACCAGGTAGCCCCACCTACAATGAAATCTCATAACTGAAAATTCAGCATAAGACATGTTTGAGTTGGTTACAACTTTAGAAAATCATGCAAATGCATGATTATTTTGAATGTGAATGTTGTCGCAAGGATGTAGGAAGATGCAAAAATTGTGAAATCGTGTGTAGGCTTGCATGTGTTTAAGTTTGTGTGTTTTTATAATTAATACAATGATATTGCATAATCAGTAATATTTCATTCTCTCTCTCTTTTAGGCACGGCAGCAGGCTCAGATGAGACACCAGATGGCTTCTGACAGCAAGAATGAATATTCCTCATACCTGCAGAAGTTCAACCAGGAACAGAACGAACATTATTACACCATCATCCCTAATGTTTTCCAGGTGCACACACACACACACGCACAGAAACATCCACTGAGAATGAATAGCTTCTAATATCATCATTTATTTGCATGCATCGGCTGCATTATTTCTGAATTCACTATTGTGAATTATGCAAATGAGGAACAGCATAAACACACCCCAAAAGGCAATTTGCATGGTGCGATTCCTGATCTCGCAGATTCAGAAATACACACGCTAACTCTGTATGTGTGTGTTGTGAGCAGAAGATCCAGGCGATGGAGGAGAAGAGGATAGAGCGAATGGGCGAGTCGCTGAAGACGTTTGCAGAGGTCGACCGACAGATTCTGCCTATCATTGGGAAATGCTTGGATGGAATAACACAAGCGGCCGAGTCCATCGAACCCAAGAATGTTAGTAACACACTCATACAGACTCATTCGTGACGGGTCTAGCACCCCTCTCTGTCTCAAATACCTCTCATTCTTGCATAGAAACTCAATCTGGGTTGAACAAGACCCTATTACTGATTCTAACATTGATCCAGGATCAGTCTCTGGCTGTTTATTCAAATGGATTAGATGATCATAAATCGCTGATACCTGATCCTTCATATGAAGCAAATAGCATTATTTAAAAAAAAAAAAAAGAAAAAAAAAAAAGTTTGGAGTTAGTAAGATTTTTTTATGTTTTTGAAAGAAGTCTCTTGTGCTCATCAAGGCTGCATTTATTTGATTAGAAATACAGTAAAACTGTACATTTGAATATATTGTAAAATGTAATTTATTTTACTCCAGTCCAGTCTGATTTGCTGCTCAAGAAACATTTATTATTATCATCAATGTTGAAAACAGTTGTGCTTTTTTTTTCTTAATTTTTTTATGATTCTTTGCTGTAAAGAAAGTTGAAAAGAACAGCATTTATTTGAAATCGAAATCTTTTGTAACATTAAAAATGTTATTTTTGATCAATTTAACGCGTTCTTAGCAAATAAAAAAAAAGTATTAAAAAAAGAAAAAGATCTTACTGACTCCAAACTTAGCCCATGTTTAGATTTATGTACTAGAAATTTGTTGAAACTTATTTTCAATAATATAATTTTGAAATAATGAATATAATGATATAAGTAATAGTGACACAATATGACATATTGAAGGCTTTGTACTTTATTTACAGCTTTATTATCGTTGAGACAAATTAAATATGCAATCTATAAAAACTCTTAAATATCCTCTGATGTATTCCTAAAATGAAATGTTTTTATTGTATATTTTCTGTCTTTTTAATTATTTACTGACAATGCAATTGCAGAAATTATGTATCGAGATATAGATGTAATATTCTGCAAATGAAACTGCAAGTGGTTGTTGTCTCCGACTATACAGTAGCTTTTTAGGACAAAACATCTCCAGAAATGACCTAAATCTGACAAAACCTCCTTTTAAAGGCATCCTCAAAAAGAAAAATGTCAAAAGACATATTTTTGGGAAGGGTTTGTTTTGTACCAATACTAATGAGCATATTTTCAAAGCAGGGTTATTATCATTAACTAAAACTGAAACCATTTTTGTTACTTGAAATAAAATGGAATATATATTGTATCTAAATATAAATAATAAAAAAATTAATTATGTTATTAAACTTACTATATATAATATAATATAATTTTAACTAGTTGCTAAGACAACATTTTTTTTTAAGTGCTAAAACGTTTGAATAACAAGTGTACTAAGTAAGAAAAAATATAAATAAATTAAAAAGAAACACAATAAAATTATTAAAATTTGAACTAAAATAAAGCAAATACAATGAAAAGTAAAAATTGAATCTAATTCAAAATATTAATATAAACTAAAATCAGGCTCTCTTTCCCCGCAGGACTCCTCTCAGGTCATAGAGTCGTATAAGTCTGGGTTCGAGCCTCCTGGCGATGTGGAGTTTGAAGACTACGGTCAGGCGATGAAGAGGACGGTGTCTGAGACCAGCCTCACTAACTCACGCTCGGACAACAAAGCGGACCGTTCCAGCAAGGGCAAGAGCAAAACTCTCTGGCCTTTCATTAAGAAAAACAAGGTAACACACACCGGCGTCACATTCACTCGCAGTTACTTCGATTTGACTGAAAACAAAACTCAAGTAAATATGAACAGCACAGACTGATCTGATACCTCATGAGAGTGATTGTTTCATGTGTTTTGTTTTAGTTTGTGCTTGTTTATTAGTTTGAATTTGTGTAGTTTTATTGTAGCATTTGTAGATGCTGTTATTCGTTTGCCACCATCGTTCTCCTTTCCTTTCCCTTCCCTGTGTTCACCTGCACGAAAATACGTTCCACATTCATCCTGACGCTCCACCGATAACATACTAATGCACCGGCCCGAGAGGCCTCACCTTTGACCTTTGCAGAGAAATGTAACTCTAAACCCTTTATTCCTGTGTCGCCCTTTCAAACCGAGAGTAACTTCCTTCTCCAGCCGCCCATCGGTGCTGTTCTCATGGTAACCACATTCTTCTTCCTTTTCCTCGTCTTCCTCTGTCTTCTTGTGACCTTTGACGTTTGTGTCAAAGGCTCCGCTCTTACTGAGCATGCTCAGTCCAAACCCCACCTAACCTTGCAGGACCAGGATGTGAGCATTAACACTGTCATATATATATATATTTAATGAGGTGTGTCTGTGTGGCTATGGGCGGAATGGAAAACTAGTTCATACTGTGCAGTATATACTGTATACTGTTTACGATTGTTTAGTTAGTTTCGGGTCAATACGAAAGAAATTAAAAGTTTTAGTCAGCAAGGACGCATTAAATTGATTAAAAGTGATAGTAAAGACATTTATAATGTTATATTTTCAAATAAATGCTGTTATTTTGAACTTTCTATTCATTCAGAATACACTAAATATTAAGAAAACATCAAAATATGAAGTAGCACAACTGTTTTTGACCTGAATAATAGTTAAAACTGTTGCTTGAGCATGATTTCTGAAGGATCATGTGACACTGAAGACTGGAGTAATGATGCTGAAAATTCAGCTTTGCATTAAAGGAATAAATTATATTTTAAAATATATTACAATAGAAAGCAGTTATTTCAAATTGTAATAATATTTTACAATATTGCTATTTTTACTGTATTTTTTATCAAATAAATGCGGCCTTGGTGAGCATAAGAGACTTTCAAATACATGATTACTTCATATATTTATTTGAATTTATGCAAAACATTACAATATATATCGTGCTCACATGATCAGATCACATCATATTTAATTCAGCAAGTGGCACCCAGATTTTATAATATGGTTATTTGCATTTTTAGTGCATTTATTGCATTTGTTTTGTGTATAAATGTGGCAGTCTGTGATATACTGCAATTTATATTCTCTTCACACTGGAAATAGAACTTTTGCGCATTGCATTATGGGATATAATGTTCCATGTGGTGTGTTTTGTTGTATGCTGCGCATTTTGGCAAATGTACAGTAGTAGGACATTTGCATATTGCACATAGTGCCTAAATAGTAATAAAAGTATGTAGTATGCTGTTCCAATCATAGCCTATGTTTGTCAGTTCATGTCTATCCTGTGTGTGTAATGTGTCTGTTTGTGGTCAGGAATAACACAAAACATTATTAGGAGACTTTACTTAGAAACCACATTCAGTAATATTCGTCTAAACACTAAACGCACACACATCTCATGCAGAACTGTATCTGATTGATGGTGTTTATGCATGAAAGCAGATGATATTGACAAAATTGGAATGTTCTATCTAGAGGGTTAGATGTTGAAATCGTTCTTGTGTTTATGTATGATGGTAAAGATTATAGGAATCTTCTGGGTTCAGTACGAGTTAAGCTGTGTTGGCAGCATCTGTGACATGCTGTTGATTACCACAGGAAATCAGCTCAACTTTGGAAAAACAAGGAGAAATGCTGTTTACAGTAATGCTCTTACATGGAAAGTCTGTGGGCCAGAGGTATAAAGTAGATCTAAAACATTGCAATCATTTCCATTAAGTAAAATAAAGCTGAAATAAAACTAAATATAAATATTACATCTATAACTCCTAAACTAAAAAAAAAAAGGCTTAGCAACCAACTGAAATAAAGCAGGTTGATGTACGTAAATTACTAAAAAAATAAATAAATCAATAAAAAATAAAGCGTAAATAGCAATACCTCTATTTTTGAGAGTGTAATTGAAAAGTCAGGAATTTATGCTTGTTATTTATTTATTTAATTATTTATTTTTCCTACTTATTCTCATTCTTTTTTTTTATTGATTTAGCTATTTTACCAATTACCAATTAAAATGACAATAGTACATTTGTAAAAATTAAACGACAATTAGAATGGAAATATAAAAGTAAAAGCTAATTGAAAATATGAATTAATGCTCTAATGGTATATAAATAATACTAAAATGGGGCAAGACATTCTAAAAGAAAAATGTGCAGCTCTGAATGCTGAAGCAGTTATTTATTTTGTACAAAATATGTTATTTGAGCTGTAAAGTTGTGTAAATCATCCTTTTATCGGTAGGGCTATCTGGTTATGCAACACATTGCTCAATGGACTTCCATTGTAAGTGCATTATTGCACACATAATTTTGATTTCCTGTGGCACACTTGTGTAGATTTCGACTTATCTCGGTTTTTCCTAATGCATAGAGGGCAGATTTTGTCTGTGATGTTTTAGCAGGTTGTCTAGTCTGTTGGGAACTGAACCGTTAATGTGAGCTCTCCCAGAACGCACGTTCATTAATTTCTCCATTACACTTTGGGGAGCTTGCTAATAAGAAAGTGAAAGAGAGAGAGAAAAAGAGCGAATGGTTGACCTGAAATCAGTTTTTGTGCTTTAGAGGAGTGTGTGTGCATGTGTGTGTGTGTGTGTGTGTGTGTGTGTGTGTGTGTGTGTGTGTGTGTGTGTGTGCGCTGTGCATGCAACGTTTGTTAAAGGGACAGTTCAGCCAGAAATTAAAACGCTGTCATCATTTGCTCACCCTCATTGACTGACTTTCTTCCATGGAACACAAAAAGACAAAAGGAATATTTATGCTGCTCTTTTGCCACACAGTGAAAGTGGCCATGGCTGTCAAACTTCAAAAAGTGACAGAAAGGCGAGAAATACTTTGACAAACTGCCAGAGATTTATAGTTCTTAAAAAACAGATCAAATGCAGATGTTACTGGTGGAAGACAGTTCATCAACTGTAGCAAAAATTCATTTTTTAGCTACACACTGTCAGAAACCAACTACTGCCTTGATCAATATAACCGTCCATGTGCATATATTACTTTTTTTTTATTTGTAATGTATTGAATGTTTAAATCTTATTTTTGTTTAATTTATTTTTATTGTTTTCTTCATAATCTATTTAAAAATGACTAATACACACAAACACACACGCACACTTGTTAATTTTTATTTACATTTTATTTTATAATTTCGGAATTTTTTCTAATATATGTATAATTTTTCTAATATAATTTAAAAAATTGCTTAACTAATATTTCTGTTTTTAAATAAGTAAATAAATAAATGTATTATTTAGTTTCTTCATAATATATTGATAAATGACTACATATATAGATATACTCTATATAAAATTAATTAATCAATTATTTCAGTAATATTTTTGTTTATTGTTATATTTTTCTTGCCATGCAAACACAATCCTACCAATAAAGTACTTAAAATTTAAACTTAACAGACAAAAAGGTGAATTATCGGTGACAGATTATTAGTGAATCATTACTCTAGGTCTTTTTCTCACACAAAGCTATTGTTTGGTTTCAGAAGACCTGTAATATAGTCATATGTACTAGTTTTACAGAGCTGTTTGTCATTTTTGAAGCTTGACAGCCCATGGTTCCCATCCGCTTCCATTACATTGAAAAAGCAGCATAAACATCCGCTTTTATGTTCCACAGAAGACCGACAGCAATTGGCGTGATGTTTATTTTTGGGTGAACCGTCCCTTTAAATGGTTCTGCAGTGATCTGACCCCTGCATGTAACCCCCTTATGTACAGGACAGAGTTTAACGCACTAACTCTCTCGCTCACTGGGTTAATAACACCACAGCTGCAGCGCGTTTCTTTCAGTTGCCGTTTCTTTTACGTTCCGTTAAGTTTGCGTTCTCCTTTGTTCAATTAATTGATTAATTGATTAATTCGTTTCATTTTTGGGTCCTTATTTCTCTTGTTTTGTGTTCCCCCTCCTTTTTGTTTACCTCTTTCCGGATCGATTTGGTCCCCACCCACTCTCTCTCTCCCACTCTCTCTCTCCCACTCTCTCTCTCCCACTCTCTCTCTCTCTCTCTCTCTCTCTCTCTCTCTCTCTCTCTCTCTCTCTCTCTCTGTAAACCTCTCTCACTCACTGGTCGCTGCTCTGTGGCTCGTGTCTTACCGGTAGCTTATGTCCCTGTTAACGTCCCCCGTACCTCGCCAGCCCCCCCCTGACCCTCCCTCACCTTCTGCTGTGACCCCTGACCCCTGCCCCACTCCCCAGACCCCCAAACAGTCCAAGGAGCCCCTGTCCCACCGATTCAACGACCTCATGACCTCCAAGCCCAAAATGCACTGCCTCAGGAGCCTCCGGCGCGGGGTAAGTATCCGTGCATGCTGGAGATCCACGTCTTCCACATGCGTGTTCATGTGAGTGTGTGTCTGTGTGTGTGTGTGTGTGTGTGCCGCTCTGTGCCTGTCATCGCTTGTGCTGTCATTTCAGTGTTCATTTGCATAAAGAAAAAGGAGCCGAATGATCGTTTTGAGGTGTTTTTTGCATCGTATTCTAAATGCAAAACAACCCATTGATTTGACTAATGCTGCTTTTAAGTCATGACTGATTATTCATATTTAGGTGATTCTTCAGTTAGGGGGATGTTTCTGTGCCCTAAGATGATTTCATGTGGGAAAAAATATTTTATTAATTTATTTCTTTATTTTATGTTATTTATTTGGCAGTAATTCTGGTTTTAATGGATAGGATACAGTGGTTATATTATATATATATATTTTTTATATTTATTTATAATATATCTGTAATATTATAGACATATCAATAATATTTATTTATTTATATTTATTCATTTTTAATACTGTTAATATTTGTAAATTTGAATAAAAATGATTTTGAATAAATTTGGTATTCATTTTTACAATTTGTATTTTTATAACCAAGAATCACTGCCCCAATCAGTGTTATTTTAGCATTATTAGTATTAATATTTTGAATTAAGATTTTATATTTTTATTTTCAATTTTTACTTTTTTATTTTTAATATTTATGTGCTTTTGTTATTTTGGTAACACTTTACAATAAGGTGTCATTTGTTAACATTAATTAATGTATTAACTAACATGAATGAACAATGATCAACACATTTATTACAGTATTTATTCATCTTTGTTAATGTTAGTTAATAAACATACAGTCGTTCATTGATAGTTCATGTTAGTTCACAGTGCATTAACTAATGTTAATAAGCCCAACTTGTGATTTTAATAATGCATTAGTAAATGCTGAAATTAACATTAACTAAGATTAATAAAAGCTGTAGAAGTATTGTTCAATCTTAGTTCATGTTATGAACCTTATTATAAAGTGTTAGTTATTTTTATTTATTATTTTTTTTTAAATATTTGTATTTAGGTTTGTTGTATTTTAAATTAGATTTTATATTTACACTTTCATTTTCAATTTCAATTTTTACTTTATTTTATGTTTTTTTTCTTTTAAGTTTTAGTAATCTTGTTATGTTCTTTTGTCTTTTTTATTCGTTTTTTCAGTTTCTATTTAACTTTAATTTATTTCCGTTTCAGGTTTTGTAATTTGATATTTTTATTTATTTTTTATTTTATTGTAATATTAATTTTAATATTTTTAATATTTTTAATTTTAGTTATTTTGTTATGTGCTTTTGCCATTTTTATTATTACTTTTTATATATATATTTCAATTTAGCTTTTATTTATTTTATTTCAGTTTTAGGTTTAATAACTTTAGTAAACTTATTATTTCAGTTAGCTGCTAAGGAAATGTATTTGTTTACAATTTTTAAGTTGAACTTTTCCATATTTATGTTATTATGCTCAATGTAATTTTTTAAAATAGTTTTTTATTTTTAGTTAACAAAACACAGGCCCCAATTTGGCCATCATCACCATCACAGCAAGCATTTTAGAAAACAACTGATCTTTACAAAAAAAAAAAAAAGCTTAAATTTGAATATTGTATTATATTAAATTATGCTAAATTAAATTATATTATTCCTCGCCCTTTATTTCGTTGTGCTAGTGCTAAAAACTCTTCCTGTCTTTTGTGGAAATGTGAGAATGAAGTATGAAATTGAAATGTTTTTTCCTACAATAGTTTGGCTAAATATCGACTTAGAAGGACTTGAAGGCAGCGTTGGCTTCTGAAGCGTTGATGTCATGCAGTGACTAGGATTCTGGAAGCGTCAGTGGAATTGTTTATATCTTTCGGCTCCTTTTTCCTCCTCCTCACTCAGCCGATGAAATCCTCTCTCCCTCTCTTTCTCTCTCTCTGTCAGTCTGTCTGTCTCTCTCTCTCTCGTTTATGTTTCGTTGTTTCCGTTTACCATGGTTTCACCGTCTCATGTTTTCAGATACGTGCAAACACAATTACACACTCAACACACGGGGCGCCAGTCGAAGGCACCCTGCGGTGACAGATCAAGTAAGAACGGGTGCTCAAACACACAGGTTTATCCTGAGCGATGCGATTACACGCACACAAACTCTCAGAAACAATGTCTTCTATTTACACACACGCTGACATGTGACTCTCTGATAAAGTCAGACCAGATTCACCTTCCCTTCAGGAAGGCCATCCGCGTGTTTCCGCATGTGTGAGCTGAGATTCGAACCTTTGAATGACTTTGCAAGATAACAGACACAAAACACGGCAGATAACGGAGCAAATCCCGCTTTCCCATGTCCCTGTGCAAATCTCACATATTTTTTATCTTTTCAAAGGATTGATGGTCAGTGAACAAAAAAACAGATTTATCATTTCCTATTTTTGGCCATTCATGCGTCAGACAGGAAGGTTCATCATGCTGACAGAGCTCTATGAAGCTTATTGTCCATATTTTTAGCATATACAGACTGAATCAGATCACAGTTGAAGGATGTTATAGACACAAATGATTCAAAATAGAGGAATAAACTTGAACATATGAAGGTCTTTCATTGTCTTCATTTGTGCTCCCGGCTTATTTATAATATATGTGTTTATATGATTTGATGTACACTACTCTTTGAAGGTTTGAGGTCAGAATAAAATGAAGGCTTATATTCAGCAAGAATGCATTAAATTGACCAAAAGTGATAGTAAATGTATTCATAATGCATTTTTGATTAAGTACTGTTCTTTTGAACTTTCTATTCATCAGAGAATCCTAAAAATGGTTTTCACAACTGTTTTCAACATTGATAATAATAATAATAAATGTTTCTTAAACAGCGAATCAGCTTGAATGATATGAATGGCATGAGTAATGATGCTGAAAATTCTGCTTTGCATCGGAGGAATAAATTACATTTTACAATATATTCAAAGAGGAAACAGTTATTTTAAATTGTAATAATATTTCACAATATTACTGTTTTTTCTGCAATTTTAATCAAATAAATGCAGCCTTGGTGAACGTAAGGGTCTTCTTTCAAAAACATTTTAAAAAATCTTACTGACCCCAAACTTTAGTGGTAGTGTTTTAGAGAATTGTTATTGAAGAAGTTGGATTTGTTTTAATAATGTATGTTATTTTTTTGCTGGCTACTCTAGTAGACTGTAATTTACACACTAGAGCATGTCACATACTTATTTATTACGTCAGACTATAATAATCAGAGAACATTTTGAAGAATAATGTCAGTGTGTCTGTGAGTTTTGGTGCCTGATAGTCAGTTAGGTATGTGTGTGTGTGTTTGAATTATATATGTATGCAGGTTTAATGACACAAAAGTGTGTATGTGTGTTTGTCCTATAGTGTACCAATGTTTTTATTGTATATTTTTGTATTAAAGTGTGTTTGTAGAGGGATGGAGTGTGTGCGAGTGTGTGTTTGTATAGTTATGCGTGAATGTGTGTGTGTGTGTGTGTTTAATTAGGGTTTATTCTTTGCTGCAGTCTGCCCAGTCTCTCTATTATAATAAAGAAATCATGAAGAGGACTCTCGGTCGGCCTACGTATGCTTTCGAGGCCAGGCAATATGTCGTAAGTGTGTGAGAGGAGGCAAGAGTGTGTGTGGGTTTACTTAGACATACTTAGACATACAAATTTATCCATAAAAGTGAGCTAAATGTGACAAAAACCTCTTTTTAGGGAAAGTAAATTGTGTATATGATTTTTAAATATATAATTGCAATATTTTAAAATCAATTTATTACATTTTTATTAAAATATTATAATTATTTTACTGTTTGGTTACTGGTTAGTTTTTGATTATTATTATTATTATTATTATTATTATTAAAACATTTAGAAGTGTGTATGTGTGTGTGCTTGAATGATAGCCGAAATAGAGTAAATATGTTCAGACTTAACCTCATTTAGTGTGTTTTTTTTTTTTAATTAATGTGATATTGTTAAAAAGTCTGAATTTCTTCATTAATTTGTATCTCTTTGAATTCTTCCCATGAATGAGGTTAATGTCTGATATTCGATATTAAAATCCATTTGTAATTGAGAGAAGTTACATCATTCCCAATTGACTCTCTCATTGGCTTTTGACCCCGCTTCCCATGTGCAACCCCAGTATCCTGGCTCCGCCCCTGCGCTCTGGCAGCAAATCAGCTTGTGTGGGAGGGGTTAATTCTCAAAGTGTCACGAGTGCGACTTCTGAATGCAAGCCTTGCGCATTCACGATCATCTTTGACCCTTCTGGTGCTCGTAACACTTTCTCACACACAATGATACGTTCAGAATTCACCCCTTTTGGTGTCATTTCGCTGCTTTGATATATTGGATGTTTATCTCTGTATGTACCTCACGTTCACACAAACAGTCCCGTCTGTATTCACTATCTATGTCCGTTACAAACGCGTTGAATTCTACATCCTGTTGGCGCATTCATGAGTTTGAAAAGTCTTTAAAACATGTGACGTCTTGTCAGTGCATTTCACATTTGTCAAAACCTCAGAAAGTAGCGCCATAGTTTGAGCACCCTAAAATATGATGAAGTCCAGAGAAAAGTCTTCACAGAAATAGGTTGTTGCTCTCACAGCTTCATAATAAAAGTTTTTTCCTAATCAATATGATTTATTCCAAAGTGCAGTCAATAAATAAACAAACTAACTAGCTATTTTTTATTATTTTGTTGTCTGTGTTGTTTTTTATTTGCATAGGTAATTATACATGTGTATTTTATCTCGTTTTTTTTTAATAAAATACTTTTTTTTTTGCATGATCACCATGCTTTATTCCAAAGTCCACAAAATAAATATATAAATAAATATACTTCCTAATTTTCATGTATATTGCATATTTGAATGCATTTTTAAATATATATTTTAATTCTATTCTGTATTTTGCACAATCATATTTTTTTTAGATTATCTTTACATTTACATTTTATTATATTTAATATTTTGTTTTTAAATGATATATTAACATTTTTTATTTTCATAGTTATTTATGTCTCATGTCGTGTTTTTTGTTTAAGTAATCTCTTATGATTTTAATAATCATTTAGTAATCTCAAGTCAAAACTAGTTCACATTTTTACCACACTTCTACTTTTCCTCCATGAATTGCTTTGTTTTGAGATCCCCTCTCAGATACGATTACCCAGAATCCTCTCTGGTGTGATGGCTGCCTCAAAAACAAGCCCATTTGTTGAGAATATTTTCATTTTTGTTTCTCTTTCTCTTTCCTCTGTCTTCTCTCTTGTACACCCATCCCTGATGTGTTCTGTTTATTGGCTGACTGTTGCTTTAGGACTGATGATGTCATCCTCATGTGACCCTGTAACATTGTGTGTAATAACTGGTTCATTGGTACCTACTGAAGTTCACTGCATCAAAAGAAAATGCCAATCAATTCCTGATGGATAAAATCAAATTGCATCCTATTTTTTTTTATCCTTGTATGCAAATGCATCAAGCTACAGCAGTAAAACGGTTTTGTTGAATGTTGCAGCATTAGGGTACAACATTGCTAAAAATTGCAACATTACAATATTGAATTTATCAACTTAACCTTAAAGAGACAGCCCACCCAAAATGAAAATTCTGTCATGTCGTTCCAAACCGTATGCATTTCTCTGAAGAATGTTGGTGACATAGAGTTTTAGTTCCCATTGACTCCCATTGTATTGTAGTCCATATAATGGAAGTCAAGGGGAACGGAAACATTCTTCAAAATATCTTCTTTTGTGTTCCACAGAAGAGAGAAATGCATACAGGTCTTGAATGATGACAGAATTTTCATTTTTTAGTGGACTGTCCCTTTAAATGTTTTGAATATTCTGGAATATTTCAAGGTTCTGGAATATAAATGCGCACAGAAGGCCTGTACTTCCGCTAATGTGACATTTTCTCTGTTTAAGTGCCAAAGTGAGGCTTTCAGCTTAATTTCCCATGGCTCTGCCAGCAGAAATCTGTCTTATGACGGAGCACAAAATACTGACGGCTGGCCAAAAGTGAACTGTGATGTAGTGAGCTTCATCAATGTCATCATAAGGCATGAACACAACTGCATGCGTGTGTATGACGTGTTCAGCGGTCTGATGTTGCTCCCTCTGATGTTTTCTCTCTTCTCTCGGTTCATTCCCTCGATCACTCTCTCTTTTCGTCCGTGAGAAGCTCTCTCTAAAGCTGGTAAGCATGACCTCAGTAGCATGTCGGTAGCGGCATGACCGTAGCATGCCCGTCGCTGTAGTAACACATGGTCCTTTAACATCGCTTTGTTCCTTTGTGTTCAACCCTTATTGTTATTTTTGTTTACAAGGATAGTTCACCCAAAAATTCTAATTTTCTTTTAATATACTCACCCTCAGGTAATCCATGATTTTCATTTTATTTTTTTCAGTAGAACAGTAAAGAAGATTTTTAGCTGAAAATGTGGTCCTCGTCAATGTGGCAAGTCAATGGCTAGTGGCACTGTGAGAGTAACAAAAAGAAGCATATCAGGCAACGTAGAATTAATCCCTGTGCCTCCTGACAACATATTGAGGTCTTATGAAGCAAAACGATCAGTCTGTGCAAGAAACTGAACTTTATTTACAATATTATTACCTGTAATCAGAGCCTCAGGCAAACGGTCCAGAGTGATTTGTGAATGAATCATTCTTTTGAACTGATTCTGAATAAACCAGTTCACCAAACCGTCTGAAACAGTTCAGGACTCGAGCAGCACAGATCTACAAGTTACTCAATCAATACTCACTTTCAGACTAAAATATCTGTGTATATGATCCAATAATGCTGGTTTTTGGCTCCTGATCTGACTCTGCTTGACTCGGACTGAAGACCAATGAGTCACTGATATGCGCATACGTGAACTAAGCACTTGAATGAAGGGGCCAAATGAAAGTTTTATATATAAAGGTGAGCTGATGAAGACAAGTTTATTCACTTTATATGCTCTGGACATGTAAAACATCCACGTTTCACATCATTTTTGGGTGCTTTGATAATATAATTGCATATACGTCATTGCGTGATTACGTAAACGAAGTAGTGAATTTAACCAGTTAATTTAAACGAACTATCCGAAAGATGCAGTTTGTGGAAAATGAGGCTATGAATTAGAGGTAATAAAGTTCAGTTTCTTGCACAGACCAATCGTTTCGCTTCATAAGACCTCAATATATCGTCAGGAGCCACGGTTTGTTAATTTGGTCTTGCCTGTATATATGCTTTTTTGACTCTCAAAGTGACGGTAGCCATTGCTAAAAATCTTCTTTACTGTTCTACTAAAAAATATATATATAAAAAAATAATAATAATAATTCGCCTACATCTGGGATGGCCTGAGGGTGAGTAAATGAACAGCACATTTTCATTTTTGGGTGAACTATCCATTTAACAATACTTTTGGTATTTTTTGTTGTGTAATTTTACCTTTGTGTGTATTTAAGTTCAAAACCATGTTGTTTTCTGATTTATCTTTTGTTGATGTCTGTTTTGTTTTGTCTTGTTGCCGTGGTGACTGTCCCTCTGTGTAGCTCTCACTCAATGCCCACGTGCGGAACCTTATTGAGGTGATCTGAAACCCGCTTTTTTTGTCCCTGTGTTTATTTATCTGTCCCTGATTCGGTCTTTATATGTTTCAAACAACTTGATTTATTTGATCCCTAACCAGATGTGTGACATAATATGCTGAAATGTCATCATTTTGAATGTAGTTTTAGTGTAAGTTAAAGGGATAGTTCACATGCAAAATGTATATATAGTCTTTATTTTATGTCATTCTAAACCTTTGGCTTGATTTTTTTTATGTGGGACATGCTTAATTTAACATTTCACTTTCATTATATGGAAAAGAGCAGCATGCAAATTTTGCTAAATATCTTATTTCACGTTTCACTGAAGAAATGAAGTCAAATTGCTTTTGAATGACAAGAGGGTGAAAAAATAATCTAAATAAATTATTATAATTATCAGTGATTAGAATAGATCAAATATCTTAACCAATCACAGTGTTGCTATTTTAGCCCAGCCCAGTTTTTTTTTTTACATGTGATTATTGAATCACTGATGGTGTAGTGTGATTTATAGTTGACTATCATATGGTTATATTTAAACATCAGTCTGTTTATAGATATGTGTATTTCGATCCATATCATTTCTTTAAGTTGATTTCTGAGATTTATTTAATTTAGATCTATTTTTATTTGTAAAGAATCAAAATGTTACATAATTAACATTTTATTTTAACAATTTGTCTTTGTTTTGAAGAGGGTGAGTACAACAGTGAGTGTAGCATGTATATTGTGCTTGTGTAGATCTTGATTATTAATTTTTATTAAGTTTGCCTGGACTGATTTGGTGGTTTTATTTAACTGTATTTTGAGTGACAGTGCAATGCATGCTCAGAAAAATCTGGTTGTTTATTGTTGCATGACAGTATGGGGGTGTGGAAGAAGGGGTAAGGTTGATGTGCCTGCCTTGTGACCGCCTTGTGACCTTTGACCTTTTAGCATTTGCATTGACCTGTGGGCAGGACTGTAGAAAGATCGTCCACCTATTCAGTCCAAACTCAAATTTTAGAGATTTGTTAAAAATGGAGTGATCTGTTTTTGCAAATAATGTCTTCATATGTAAATATCAGTTTTCAGATGATATTTAAATGATTAAATTCATGAACAAAGCATATAATGCGATGCAGTACAATGATGATTGACAGATGAACAAATAATAATAATAATACTAAAGTTGCTTTAGTCCAGTAAGTGTTTATCTTGAAATATTACTAGCAATATAAAAGTCATCCACACGTTTACTAAGATTTCACAGCAAAAAGACATGTACCATGACCTCATTTATACTAAAAGGCGTTTTACTTTGTTAAACAAAGTATTGATCAGATGACAGAAGGCATGTAGTAGGTTGTGTAGAACAGGTTTTTATTTTATTTTTTAGCAAGGATTTAATCATGTTGATCATTAAATATGTGTATCAAATATGATACAATAGGCTTCATAGGGTTAAAAATCATTGCAGCAGGTTTAACCTCCCCAAATTCACGGCTCTGTAGCGCCACCATGTGGTTGAAATAAGTATGGCTGTTAGAGAGAACTAATGTGGAAAAAGCAGTAGCTGAAGTGTTCAGAGGATCGATACATTAATGTAGACAGGAACAGGATATTGAAGCAAGCGAGAAAGAGGGCACATAAGGACAGATGCACACAACCAGAATCAGATTTCAAAGATGAGGAAGCAAGATAACAGTTTATTTTATGAAAACTGTTTAATCAATGTTGTTGTTGGCATTGGACTGAATAGGTTAATCACTGATCTTAGATTTAACTGTCTCATCTGGTTTGCCTTTGATAAACACTTGATTTGAAAGCTGATTGGCTCCTTTCCAACGGCAGCTAGCCAACCAGATGACAGGAACAGAAGATTTTTTAATAGTCACTTGATGTGATTGGATGTGTCCTGGTTTGACCCGCCCTGTTTATACATATGCATATTAGTTCATATATTGGCAGATTCTAACTGTTTGTCTGTCATCCTCTCTGTCTCCTCTCAGGGTTCGAATCCTGAGGACTTCAGTCATCTTCCTCCAGAGCAGAGAAGGAAGAAGCTTCAGGCGAAGATTGACGACATCAATAAAGACATACAGAAAGAGATGGACCAGAGGTACACAAACACAAACACAAACTTGTATATCCCGTTATACACTAGTCAAAAATCCAAATGGATACATAGTAATAAAGACTCTTTGAAAAAGACTTTAATAGTTTGTCAGCTTATTTTACAAAGTATTATTTGATATTTTTATTGCAGATTGTACACTTTTTCAGATTTTTACATTATTACTGCCTACCAATTACTTTCTTACTTATTTTTTTGTGTATTTAGTTATTTTATTTATTTGGATACATTTGCAACATTTATTATTTACATAATTACTTAATTTATTAATTAACGATTTTATTTATTTAATTCATTATGTTATTTATTTATTTATTCACAATCTTATTTATTATTTTACTTATTTGCATACATATTTATATATTACCATTATTACTTTATTTCATTTATGTAGTTCTTTTTCACTTTTTTGTTTTTATTTCTTAAATGTATAATGTTTAATATTCACATTTAAACAAAATTGCACGTATAGTTAATGTTTATTAAAAAAATATCCTAAAGGAATCCAATTGGAATTTGTTCCCAGTTGCATTTATATGATTTCCAAAAGAAAAAGAAATCAAATTTAAATAAATTATATAACTTTAGCCATCTTTAAGTTTCCAGCAGCATAACATTATTCAATACGATATGAAATGAGTTTTAAAAAAGATATACAATATTCAGTAGGACTCAAGTATATAATAATCTACATAATCCTTTTGGAATATTTTTTGGCTAGGCCAGAGTTTGACAGGGTTTATTCAGCAAAATATATCTATGTATTTTTTCTCTGCAGAGATGCTTTGACTAAAATGAAGGAAGTGTACATAAAGAACCCACAGATGGGGGATCCCAACAGCGTGGACCCTCGGTTAGCAGAGATTGCCCACAACATTGAGAAACTGCAGGCGGAGGCTCAGAAATTTGAGGTGCGTGTCATTTAATACAGCACAGGCCTGGATAAGAGGTTCAGTTCAGTGAAAATGAGTGTGTGTGTGTGTGTGTGTGTGTGTGTGTGTGTGTGTGTTTTAGGGCTGGTTAGCGGAGGTCGAAGGAAGGATGCCAGTAAAGAGTGACCCTCCACGGAGGACGAGTGCCCTGTACGAGACCCAAAACAGCACACCACCCACCACCAACAACAACAACTGCGCACAGGATAGAGAGAGGTACACACTCTCACACACACACAAAATGATCAAATAGGATTATTATTTTTATTGCTAATATTAACATATACTTACAGTTACTTTACAGTCACAGTACTTTGCAAACAGGTGCTATAGTTATTGTGTACGTGTGTGTGTGTGCGTGTGTGTGATGGAGCAGTCCGGATGGCAGTTATACAGAGGAACCGAGTTCTGAGGTCCAGAGTAAAGTCCAGCCCGAAACAGCGGAGTCTGGAGATGAATTTGATGACCCAGATGAAGAAATGCTACCCACTATCGGCACCTGCAAAGCCCTCTACCCGTTTGAAGGTATTCCATGTATAAATGCATAATAAACAATACAAATACATAATTAAACAAACATTTACAGCAAAAATATGGGCTCAATTTCAAACCCTAGTGAGCTGCCCCACTGTCATTTGTCAAATGCATATAGACATATAAATGCATATAAAAAACGTGATTTCTTCATATTTGTATATGGTAATATGTATAGTAATACTTTATAATAAGATTCCATTTGTTAACATCAGTTAACTACATTAGAAAAAAATACTTAAGCATTTCATTTTATTTTAACTTTTAGTAATGTATCTACCAATGTATGAACTAACAATGAACATTTGTATCTTTGTTAACTAATAAATAATGAAATGCTCATTGTTAGTTAATGCATTAACTCATGTTAACTAATGGTTAATTTATTGTGTTACCATATTGAGGCCAGTAATTGTTTTTTTAAGAAATTAATACTTTTATTCCTCGAGGACACATTAAATTGATCAAAAGCGATAGTACAGACATTTAAAATATTACAAAAGATTTCTGTTTCAAAAAATTTCCTTCTATTCATAAAATTATTCTGAAAAAATATCTTTGTTTTCACAAAAATATGAAGTAGCACAACAGTTTTATAACATTAATAATAATAATAATAATAATAAGAAATTATTCTTGAGCAGTAAATCAGCAGATTTGAATGATTTCTGAAGGATCATGTGACACTGAAGACTGGAGTAATGATGCTGAAAATTCAGCTTTGCATCACAGGAATAAATTACATTTTACAATGTATTTGAATAGAAAACACTTATTTTAAATTGTAAGAATATTTCACAATATTACTGATTTTACTATACTTTTTTTTATCAAATAAATGCAGGCTTGGTGAGCAGAAGAGACCTCTTTTAAAAACATGAAATAATCTTACTGACCCCAAACTTTTAAACTGTAGCGTATGTACATATTTTAATTATTTATTGATGGATTGGTTGAGGTTCTTCCAATTTTCTCTGTAGGTGTTAATGAAGGCACCATCTCAGTAACGGAGGGTGAGCTCTTGTATGTAATAGAGGAAGACAAAGGTGACGGATGGACGCGTGTTAGAAGAAACGAGGAAGAGGAGGGTTACGTCCCCACATCCTACGTCGAGGTCTTTCTGGACTCCAACGCCAAAGGTGCCATAACCTACATATGACCCAAAGCTTTAGGTCCTGTGATCTCAGAAGTGTGTTTGTGTATGAACATTAAGAGACGGCTAGGGTGTGTGTGTGTGTGTGTGTGTGTGTGTGTGTGTGTGTGTGTGTGTGTGTGTGTGTGTGTGTGTGTGAGATCCTGGATCTCTCCAAGCCAACAATGTGACTTTTTAGACTTTTTTTTCTGAAACTGAATGACTAAATGATTGTATGTGTCTTAGCACATGATGGTTTTAGATATTAGCCCACCATAGTTTAATATGGCGGTAGTATCTTGTCATTTTGAGTAGCAGTGCATGTTAGATCACTCCAACTAAATGTACAGACAAATGCAACACACACACACACACACACACACACACACACACACACACACACACACACACACACACACACACACACACATATATAAGAGGAGACACATGCAAGTTTTTGTACTGTTTTCATATGTAAATGAACTTAAGGTCAAATTATGCTAGCGTTTTTCCCCCGAAAAACCATTTTCATAACTACTAGTCAAGCACTAGTAATAATAAACAGTTTACAAGTAGCATAAAAAAGTATATTTTCCTTTTCACAAAATATATTTTGTGAATATACATCATTTGCTAATACGTGTTAGACAGAGACTGCCTTTTTGCTTCTTTAGCTGTATTATTTGTTCACATTGTGTTCAATCTCAACACTTGTACTTGATATTGATAGTCTTAAAAAGAAGAAATAACCCTGGAAAAATCATATGATGCATAGACGTTTACAAAAACATGATATAAATGTGTAAAAGCAAAGCATGCATTCATAAATCATGATTGCGTAGTATGCGTCACGTTCACACAATCACGTTTGGTGCTCCTGATCTTGATTCCTAAGAGCTGAGATGAAATATGACGTGAATATGAACCTTTCCTGAATGTTTCCTCACAGATGTGTTTTCCTGGAGAAGGGTTTTTCTTTCTGAGGGTGAGACCGGAGTACTAGCTGAGTGTATTAACAGTGTGTGACTGAAGAGATCTAGAATGAATTGCTTTTGACATTTAAAACAGTTTAATACTCCACAAGTGTGATGTCCTATGAATGAAGGGTTGGTGTCTGACTTTTATTTCAGTTTAAATATGCATGAACCTACTTATGCCACCTTTAAGTTAGAATTGTCTGCAAAATGAGGTGCAAACACACACACACACACACACACACACACACACACACACACACAAATCCCCAATTCACAAACCAACAGAGAGATAACCTTCATGCCAATCTTGATTGTTGAGAAAAACATACTAAAACTTAATCCGAGTGCTCTGTTTCTGCAAACCTGATTGTTTGAGTGAGTTTTTGGCAGTTTTTCACTGCATAAATGCATGTTTGAGTGTGTTTCAGGTCACATTTGTTCTCGACTTCAACCAGGAACTCTGAATGACTCTTGCCAACAAATCATGCATATTATAAATCATGCTACAAACAATCCTATGTGTTTTTTATTGTCATTTTCCAGTTCATTTTTTTAACTGTGCAGTTCATTTAAGCATATATGCCATGTGTGTGTGTGTGTGTGTGTGTGTGTGTGTGTGTTTAGGGGTGCATTTAAATTGGCTTTTCACACTTGTTATCGTAGTTATTTTTAACCCTGGATTATCTTGTTCCATGTTTCACACGGTTAGTTTATCACGGGTTAACTTCTTTGTACATTTGGCACTGTAGTTTTAAAATTACTAGCGCAATTACAGGGCTTATTAATTTGTTCCCTCGTTTTCGTGTTCATGTTGTACATTGTTAAATTATGGGAAATATTTCTATTTAATTTAATTTTTTTTTGTTGTATGTTATGTGTGATTTGGAATTAAGCTGTAATAAAATATTTATTAGATGACAAACTTAAGCGTAAAAAAACTTTTAAAAAAATTGAAATGTTGCCTTGAAACTTTATAAAATAAGCAAAAAATACTAAAACTGAAAAAAAAATAAAAATAAAATAAACAGAAACATAACAGCTAATTCAAAATATCAATAAATACTATAATCGTATATATAAATAAAACTGAAACAACACTATTGTAAAATTGAAATGAACTAAAACTAAGAAGAAGATAACCCAGGGTTAGTCATAGTTTGAAAAGCCTTTCATAGAGGGCATGAGTCCATCCCTTCATCGAGTCTAACATGTTTTTTCTTTTGTTTTTCATATGTTTGTTTGTTTGTATGACTGCAGATTCGTAAAGTATGGAAGGAGGACACAGTGGTGCAGGGCAAACAGCAGCCACATGTGGGGAAAACTACAGCCTACCCTCCATGAACCGCCCTAGAGTGAGACAGATGAGAGACAGACACAAAATAAAGAGAGGAACAGTGACAGAAGCGAGAGGAAGAGGCTATAGAGACCTCTCGGCCTAAATTCTCCTGCTGTAGAGAGGAACTTTAACAGCGAATCAGAGAAATATTATGGCATTTAGATTTATTACCTGTCTGTTATTTTATAATGAGGTGAATATGATCTGCATATATCATTTTGCTTTACGGCTCTTCATCGCTGCTGAACGGCGCTAACGTTTCTTTCAGCCTGTGCGAGTGAGTGTATGTGTGTGTGGTTGTCTTTAACCGTCTTGTGTCCGATTTCCTCACCTTTCCCGAACTAAAACCCTGGGAATGTGGTCTGTAAAAGGAGCTGAATTTGCGGTACCACGACAGTGCTGCGTTCCATTCATATCCCTGTATATATATAGCTTGATGTACACTACTGGTCAAAAGTTTGGAACAATTAAGATTTTTGTTGTTTTGAAAGAAGTCTATTCTACTCATTAAGGCTGCATTTATTAAAATAAAAATACAGTAAAATCTGTAAAAAAAAAAAAGTGGAATATTTTTTACAATTTAAAAGAACTATTTTGTTTTTAAGTATGTTTTAAAATGTAATTTATTCCTGTGATGCAAAGCTGAATTTTCAGCATCATTACTCCTTCAGATCCTTCAGAAATCATTCTAATATGCCGATTTGCTGCTCAGTTATGATTGGTGCTCAGTTATTAATAATGGTTCTTATCATCATCAATGCAAAAAAAAAAAAACACAGTTTTTTGCGGCTGAAACCGTGATTTTTATTCAGGATCCTTTAATGAATAGAAAGTTCAAAATCTTTTGTAACATTCTAAATATCTTTACTGTCACTTTTACCTCAAACTTTTGAATGGTAGTGTATCAAGGTTTCAAAAGAATATAAATTTGAAAATGTAATGTACATTTTTAAATGCTGTATTTTTGATCAAATAATTCCAGCCTTGGTGAGCAGAAGAGAGACTTCTTTCGAAAACATTAATAAATTGTAATTATTCTAAACTTTTAGTGTATAAAGAAACAAATGCAAGCAAGTTTTACAGGTGTATGCTTATCAACAAATCATGTTAAAAACATTCATTTATAAACTTTAAATCATTCATCCGTTTGTTTGTAAGATGTGAAATGTCTTTAAGTGCCCTTCGATTGCACTTTTCCAAGTTGCAAGCTGGAATCTTTCTCGAGTTGAATGGAGCGCAGCATTAAAGTTCTTCATGATGTCACTCCTTCATCAGGCCACACCCCTTTAGACCCTTTGACTCCACTTCCCAAAGATAACAGCTGCTGGCCATTGGTTGCTCACATGGCTGTGGCACACGTCAGGGGCGGGGCTTCACTGGCCAATAGCATGTCTGCTTGCCCTGGCACCTCCTCTGTCTCCGCCCTTCCAGTGCAATTACTAATACTGTCTGTCTGTTTGCCATCTTATCCAACTCATTTTTATCTAATGTCCCTTCAGCGATTCACATTTTCATTCATTTCATCTATTAATACTTCCCGCTTTACCTTAACCGTCCAATCATCATGCTCAAAAGCTGTTTTTGTTTGTCAGGCAAGGGAGGGGCTATATTTACACTCATGAATATGCTAATGTCCTGTTGATATGGGTATGTATTTATTGTGACAGCTGTTTTGTTCATGTCTTCATGGTTTTACCCTGTGGAGCACCCAGCTGAGAACCTCGCAACCTCATTGGTTTCGCCAGTTATATATATGTGTAATGGTTTAAATGTACTCTGAGCCAAATGTACAGGTTAACCAGACATTTAACATGCATCATGTGAGCTGTGAGCATTTGTATGGCTCTCTTAACCTGAAGAATAGACTTAGAGGTTTTTAATTCAACTGATTTTTTCCCTTTTTGATGTAATCACTGTGGTTTGGCGAAGGAGATTTTTTTTTTTTTTTTTTTTTTGTGAAGAGATTATATTTTTTAATTTCATCATCTTCCACTGTTTACTCACCATCCCTGAGGCACATAATTTTAACTTTTCTTTTTATATATATTTTTAATTCTCTCACACAGTCATTTTGGGTCCAGGAGAGGTTTTAGATATTTTATTAGTTGTTTTTTTTTCTTTTATTATTATTATTATTATTGATTCTTAAGTAGGTTTGAAGCCCAAAACATCTACATCTCTACAGGCAGCATCATGGAAATGAATGCCACATGCCACAGATCTGCTATTTAATGCTGAATGCTTTTATTATGTTTAACAAAGCGCTTATTGATGAATTATGATGTTTTATGTTGAATGAATTGAGCAGCCTCTCAGAATAACTGACTCACTCGCTATTGATGAACCTGTAAATATAAAAATGTGTTAGAAATAAGAAATGGTTTTGAAAGCGACGAACATCTCACCATCTTGAAGAGGAAAACGTCATTTCGTATGTCTTCCGAACATACACACTTTCTCAAGTGCTCTGTCTCTCTCTTTGAGAACAAAACAATTGCTAAACAACTTCATTGCAGCCTTTTCAGCATTGTTATCCTTTGCCGGCTATCACCATATGACATACATACACGCCTGTCAGTGACATATGAATCATTTGCCCTTGGCCCTTACCTGCTCTATTTTGGGGCTTCAAAACACCATTCCCAAATCAGAGAATTATACACATATACATATATCTATGCGTACAAGTCTATAAATAAGAGTGAACTACCAATCCATGGTAAGAGTCTATTTTTAAATTTTGATTAATAAAAATGTCCCATTTTTTTCTCTGCTTTGCTAAATGAATTAAACTTTTTTTTTTTTTTTCGGTCCCATTTAATGGGGTCTGCCAAATGTTTGTTTTGCACTTTTTTGTTTGTGTTTATTTGTTATGCTTGTGTTTTTGAGCACTGAATACTTTGTACGTGTTAACTGTGCCAATTAAAGATAGAGGGGAAAAATCAATGAATTACTGTCTCAGTGTATCATTTTGTGTGTGTGTGTGTGTGTGTGTGTGTGTGTACATAACCATATTTTGGGGACAATTTTGTACCAAAAAGTGAGCTGAACCCGACAAAACCTCCTTTTGGGGATGTCTTCATTTGCACAACTGGTATAAAAATAAAAGTAAACTTTTTTTTTTTTTTGGTATAAATGCAGAAAGTTTTCTGTGAGGGTTAGGATTAGCTCATAAAATCTATAACTACATCTGTATATAAAAACAACAAGTCTATGCAATGTCCAAACTTAGATAGCTAAATAAAAACGTGTGTATAATCTTAAACTACCTGCATGACATCATGCTTAATTGTGTATTAGCATTATTTCCTTGTTGTATCATTTTTACACAAAAATAATTAACACAGTGGCAGAATGGCTAAAAACTCGCGTTACTCTCGTGTTAACTTTATAAACAAGTATTATTAATACAAAAATGCTTATAAGAATTCGGAACAAAATCTGTATTAATTCGTTCATTTGAAATTTACTCATGTTAATGGCCAAAAGAACATCGCAGACCATTAACGTTAGCTCTTAACTTCCATGTAGTAAACAGTACCATTCAGTATCCTAAAAAGACTATAAGAAAACTCACACATATGAATATTTGAAAAAAGTCAATAAATCATATCTGAAATCGCGTATTAAAACACAACACACATGGTACAGTTGTTTTGCGACGACGACTTTTACACTGCATGGGCTTGTGTTTACTTCCTGGGCAAGAGTCTGTGACGTATGTTGTTGCACCGTTGTGATTGGTCGACATGTCGGATATGCAAATGAGAAAGTAATGCGCGGCGCCTAAGAATGGCAAAAATAACTTTTTAAAAACATAAATCCAAATAATACGCGTATAACGTATATATATATATAAACATGTCTACACACATGTAATACATACCATAAGAATTAAGTAAGTTTTTCAAATTTTATAATTGTCACCGTCGTTGAGCATTATGGGCAGCTACCGTCCTTTATATTCTCTGAGAACTGACGGTGCTTATCGTGTTGTATGAAAGGAGAGAAGGTTAGCACTCCCCTTGACAAGGATGGAAGAGGTCCTAGTGACCTTCAACACACATATGGTTAAGGCATTGCCACTTACTTCGTGGCATCTCTAACCAAGTTTTTTTCATGGGTTTGTCTCATTGTTGCATGAAGTGCATGATTCATATCACAGTTCAAAACCACACAGCATCCTCTCTCAGTGGATAATTACTTCTTTAAACAGAAGAAACTATGCTAAAGTTTTATAACAGACTCCATTATGAAGATGTTCACAATGGAGAAGATGCTCTATCTATGTTTCTAATATATTCGTGTGACTATAACATTAGCACAGGCGATTTCCAACAAACCTTTTCATTTTTCTGGCACTGGCAATAAACCAGCATTCTGCCCAGCAATAACAAAAAAAATAAATAAATAAATAAATAAATCACACATAATAATTTCTTTAATCCTCAGCATGAGATGTCAGTCAGTTAGAATGAAATGGGGCGTGGTTTAGAGACCGGGATGTTGTCCCAGGTGGTTGTAAAAATATTTAACGTTATTTTATTTTTAACTTAATTTTGTGAATTTTTATATTCAGCGATGTTAAAGTTCCTCGGTGTGATTATCTATAAAACGACCCAAAATATAAGACTTGCTTTGTCACGTGGTTTAAGATACTTTTCTCAACGCTGGTCAGGAAGATTGATCGATCACAGAATCCCTTGTATAGATTATTAGGGCTGACTTCCATTTGTATGTCAGAAATCAATTTATTACATTTAAACTGTAAATCGGCCTGAGATTTAAATACAGCTCAGGTTTTTGAGCCGCCGAGCGCCCCCTTGAGTGCAGTACATTACTCCGCCAATGAAACGATTGGTAAAATATCGCGAGATTCTCTTGAACGAACGAGCGGGAGTTGTGAGACTTCCATTTTCAAACCTCAGACGTATGAATTAACGATGCTTTTCTTTGTTTACTTTGATTTTTCTCTTGTTAAAGTTCTGTAGCTTTTGAAAATAGCTAATTGTGTGATAAAGTACGATAAGAAACGATGGATTCGACAGAAGACGATATTTCTGCTCGGGTTTTGTTGAGGAGGGTCCTGCACACAGAGTTACCCAAGTCTCCTGTAACCAGAAGGTGAATTCATTTCAAATGTCACTTAGATTTTATTTGCAAATAAAAATGCTCAGCATGATTTTAGATTTTTTACTTACTTTTAAATGGATTTATGCGGACGCAGATGAAATATGTAAACAAACAGATACGTTAATATTTGTTCGAAGTTTATGAGTAACGGCTAACGTAAATACAAACATGGTATAAAGGGAAAGCTATATTATCAGTATATTAATTGTAAACAAAGCGCACAAATCTGTATTTTTATTCATTGTTACCTTTTAAAATGAATTAAAACAATGCAACACAACAATGCAAAACATCCATATAGAGAAAATTGTATTTTCACTATTTTGTTATATTATGTATTCTGTAAAGTTTGTGTATTGCTTTATTTGTGTGTATAATATGTATCTAACATATATATATTTCATATGTGTTTCAGTGCAACAAATGTACGGCGGAGTATGAGGCTAAAAAACACCCCTGGACCGGAGAGTCCTGGATCTGCCTTACGACTCAGACTCAAGAAGAAGCTCCATGAGGTATGTGTGGTGTTTAAATAAGCCATTTGATGTGTTGCAAATGCATATTCTACATGATTACATCCATAATACATTTTCTTCTGTTTCAGAGTGCCTCCTTGTCACCCCTCCCTTCACCTAAACGGCCGAGGCCAGCATTGGCAAATACGAACCCTCCTGTCACGGCCCCGTCCCCAGCGTATGATGAGGACATGACCACTCGTGGTCTGCTCAGGGGGATCATTCAGATGGGTGAGTCAAAACTCACTGCCAAGGTTTTAAGAATGAACCAATAGTGTCAAGAAACACACAGTTATGCTTTTATTAAAGAGAGATAGTCCAGGGAAAACCTGTTTTCATTGGATTTATTTTGATTTCCAGTCCAGGAAATGTTTATAGTTTAATAGATCTTTCTAGGTATGCTGTTATGTATGTACCAGTGTTATTTTAATTTTATTTATGTTATTTATTATTTTGAGTTTTTGTTGTTGTTAGCTTTTATTTTAAAATTTTCAGTTTAGATTTTAATTTTAAAATTTTTTGTTGTAATTTATGTGCTTTTATAATTTTCATTAGTTTTTAAAAAATATTTATATTAAATGTACTGTATGTATTTATTATTTATATATAAATACACACACACGTGTATATATTAATATACATGTGTATATATATATATATATATATATATATATATATATATATATATATAAATATAATATAAATTATTGACAAATATAAATAAATTATATATATGTGTGTGTATATATATATATATATATATATATATATATATATAATATTAATAATATATACATGTGTATTTATATATACATAATAAATATACACAGTACACACACATATAGTATGCAAACATAAACTTTTATTTTTAATCGATTAATTGCGATTAATCGTTTTGCAGCCCTAGTTTGTTGCCAAGGCAAAATTTCAAATTTTTATTTTTTTAGATTTTGTGTTTTAATTTTATTTGCAGTATTTAGTTCACTCAATCTCTATAACATTATTTCATTTTTTTTAAGTATTAATGACTAACATAATTATCTGTACTGTTATGAGATATTTTGATGATTTTTTTTCCACCCTAAATATTTGCCAGTCTTTAACTGTTAAGTTTTTGATGCTTATTATAACCAATATAGACACAACTCATCGCTAAATAATCAATTTATTTTGTCAAATTCTTCAAAAACTTTTTTTTATAAAATATTACATTTGCTTCTCCAGCCCAAGCATTTCAACAGACAGTTATCAAAAAATTGAAAGCAGAAAATCCCTGTTTGTAATGACTCTCCCATGTGTGTTTCAGAGACCGAAGCGTCGTTGCTGATGTCGGGTCAGACTGCACTTCAAGAATCAGAGCCGAACCCAGCCGAGTCCAGTGCTGGAGAGAGAACGTTAGTACCTCTTTAATCACATATGCTTGTAATCCTCCTCATGTTGTGTTTATGTGTCTGTGTCTTCCTCAGTGAAGGTCTGTCTGGAGTGGAGCTGTCTGACCTGACTCTGAACACTGAACCCCTGACGCATGTGGTCAGAGGACTGAGCCGCAAGAAACCGCAGCGCATCTTCAGTGTGTCAGCGTTCGAGGAACAGTTTGATCAGCTGCCAGGTGCTTCACCTGTTATACTCCTGTTATATTTGTTAGCAAGACTGTCTGTGTTTGGAATTGAACTGGTGTATTGCATATTTTTTGGAATATCGCCACATAATTCGTCACATGTTCAGTCACTTAGTATCATCTAACCCCTTTTCTATATTCTCAGACAACACAGAGGACATCTCGCGTATCTTTGATAAAGGTGATGTCTCTCAGGAGAAAGGAGATGCTTCTCAAGTTTTAGATTTGTCTTCTGGCTTACAAAGGTAAATGCTTTGTCCATTATATCTCAGTAGACTGGCCTAGTCACTAAAACTGACATTAGAAAGTAAATATAATTACTAGCTTGTTGTTAAATTTATTAGGAATTGCAATATAATACATAGTAGGGTGGCACGATAATGGTTAAACTGATAATCACAATTATTTTGCTCAGAAATGATCAAAAACCATGATTATTGTCATTTTTTTAAAACTCTTTTTGGATTTCATCAGAATTATTTCACTTTCATATAAATATAAATCAAGAAAAGATCAACTCTTGTGGTTTATGTGACCTTATTTAGGTTCTAGATATACTTATCATATAAATACTCACACACTCTTTACATTAAAAACCAGTACAACAAGAGCCTTCGCTCAAAAGATTAACCAGTGAAATTCGTAATATTGATTCAATTTATTTGAGGTTCATGTTTGGATTTGTTACAGTTCAGGTTTTCTCGCAGATGTAGTTGCAGCAAACAGCCATGTGAAAGAAAACAGACTAGCTCTATCAAACTTTCTTTTGAGAAAAAGCTCGCAACTCCAACTTAAATGTTTGCAGGTGTTTTAAGATGATCAGTGCTTGGTTTGCTCTTTGTTGCCAGGTTGGGAAGATAAAAACCCTAGGCTACATTTTTTTTCCATCTAGGAAAAAGCTTGCAGATGATTCTGCTTAAATAATGGAGAAAAGTTGCAATAATGATCATGATTAAAATATGATTTATTGTTACTGTAAGAAGATGTAAGGGACATGCTTGATTGAGGCATTTTGAGTGTGATTCAAGTTTATTTTCTGTCAGTGGGCTCAACCTGACCTTGAAGACACCGTTTGTAGAGAAGCGCATTGAGAGGGCGGGGCTTCAGAGGAAGGTCTCCAATCGGAGGCTGCAGTCTGTGGATGCTTTTGATGAGGCCGTTCAGAGATGCTTGGAGCAGGGTCCTAACCAAGGTTTATATAAACTCTAAAATTTCACATCCATCCTATTTTGTCTGTATCTAAAATGGTTTCTCTCTCCTTTAGATCACTCTGTATTTCAGGATGGAAAAACTCTAGAAGATTCTTCCTGGCAGAAGTTCACTCTTGGCCTCAGTGATGTCACAGAGCTTTATGTCCAGCCTAAAAAAGATGACACAATGGGACCTTCTGCAGAGACCGAGAGAGAACATGAGCTTGAGAGACCCAGTGAAATGCCTGACTCAGAACCTTTAATTCAAGAAGAAAAAGATCATGAGCTGGAGTCACAGGATGAGGAAGAGGTGGTGCATTCATCCCAAGATGATGTGTATTTGACTCCAGCAGATGATATTGTACTTGCTCCAACGCAGGCGATGACAGAATCACTTCCTGAATCTCATGATATGGAGCTACAAGATGGAGAATTTGTGGAGGAAGTTGAGATTGGGAACGTTGTGGAGATTGAGTACGAGAACGTTGTGGAAACTGAGGATCAGGAAGTTGTGGAAATTGAGGATGACAGCGTTGTGGAAGCTGAGGATGAGGAAGTTGAGGATGAGAACATTGAGGAAGTGGAGGATGAGAACGTCGAGGATGAGGAAGTTGAGGATGAGAAAGTGGAGGGAGTGGAGGATGAGAACGTGGAGGGAGTGGAGGATGAGAACGTGGAGGAAGTGGAGGATGAGAACGTGGAGGAAGTGGAGGATGAGAACGTGGAGGAAGTGGAGGATGAGAACGTGGAGGAAGTGGAGGATGAGAACGTGGAGGAAGTGGAGGATGAGAACGTGGAGGAAGTGGAGGATGAGAACGTGGAGGAAGTGGAGGATGAGAACGTGGAGGAAGTGGAGGATGAGGAGGTTGTTGAAGCTGAACATGAAAATATTGACACCTCACAGTATCTAGTGCAAATAACTCGTAGAGCTCACCGCTCAGAGGGAGGAGGTGCTGTCTTGGGAATTCCAGGCACCACGAGAGTCACAAAGAGTTTTGGAGCTGGATTGAACCCCAGAGAGAAAGGTGAGGACAATGAGACTGCCTGAATGACAAAATCACAAAGTTATAACTGAAATAAATTGCTAATTTGGTTTGTTTGTGGGCTAAAAACCTAATGTGTTTCTGTTCAGATCTTTTGGATTTTGTCGATGAGGGCAGAGAGAGTTTACAGGACATTCCAGATGAAGAAAGAGAACCACTGGGCAGCCCTGAGTTTCCTCCGCTCCACCCTGCTGCAGAGCTCAGCACACCAGAGCAGAGGTCACAGCAACATGAGGCTAGTCTGGCTGAAGATGATGACGCCCAAGAAGAACTGAACCAATCAGAGGAGGAGGAGCTGATGGACTCTGAACCACCCAATCATAGCCCTGAATTTCCACAGGAAGAGGACGATGACGACGACGCTCTTAGTGCAGGTGACTCCCACATTCACATCCAGTTCATCTTGGTAAATCAGTGCATTTGAATGAGTAATTTCAATAAACTGGTTTAACAACATTCAGTTATACATAGTAAATCAGTTCATTTAATTTTCAATAGACTAGTTCAACAACAAACAATTATTTTTAGAAAGCCAGTTCATTTGAATTAATCATTTCAATGAACTAGTTCAAAAACCAATACATTAAAAAGTCCCAAATCTTTGTACTAAAATCCTCAAATTCTGAATTATCCTAATTCATAATAATATTTATTGTTAAATGTTTTATTACAATGTTTGCGTGAATCATTTGTGAGCGAGTTTTACCCAATTATTAAAAAGAACCATTTCAAAAAAATGATTGCTTGCAAATCAGATATAACTAGGATAACTTGCATTTACTTCAGCTTTGTTTTTGTTTTTTTCATTTTAGAATTGTCCATGAAAACTCCTGCGTTTGTAAGACAGAAAAGAGTTTTCACAAGTCGTACTGCGCAGACTACGCCAACAGTCCTTAAAGAAGTGAACACTGGGTAATTTACCAACAACATTCTTCTTCCTGATGTCGATTTTACAGTCTTCCCATACAAATCTAAAAGCCATTTATCTCAGTCCTGCCCCTCAGGTTGCCAAACGAGGCCCCAGACAGAAGCGTGAGACGGGGGTCAATGTTCTTCCCAAGAGTTACGTCATGAGCGTGTTCAAGCACTTCGCCAAGACCAAGGTGGCCAGTGACGTCTACCCTGCCATTAATGAAATGTAAGCCCTCAGGGAACAGTTATTTACCCTATTGCAGCATGAATATTTGAAGTTACATTTCCATTGGTTGTGTGTGCTATTTTTTTTTTCTCTTAGTCTTAAGAAGTACTTTGAACGGCTAGCGGATGATCTGGAAGCATATGCTACTCATGCCAAACGTAAAACTATTGAGGTAGAGGATTTTGAGCTCCTTATGAGAAGGTAAGTATTAAAAGGAATAGTTCAATTTTCCCACCCTTAGGCCATCCAAGATGTAGAGTTTGTTTGTTTGTTCATCAGATTTGGAGAAATTTAGCATTACACCATTTGCTCACCAATGGATCCTCTGCAGTGAATGGGTGCCATCACAATGAGAGTCCAAACAGCTTATAAAAACATCAAAGTAATCCACACCACTCCAGTCCATTAGTTAACATCTTGTGAAGTGAAAAGCTGCATGTTTGTAAGAAACTAATCCATCATTAGGAAGTTTAAAATCCATTAACATACTTGTTTAGAACTGTTTTGGACTGCTTTCACTTGTAAACAGTGCTTAATCTGTGCACATTTCTCTCCTGATTCAGATGAGTTTTTCACTGGAGAAAGCAGCATTATGGATAGACTCTTTTCGCTTCAAGATGTTAATTGATTGACTGGAGTTGTATGGATTATTGTGATGTTTTTATCAGCTGTTTGGGCTCTCATTCTGACGGCACCCATTCACTGTGTGTCATTCACTATTCCTTTAAGATTTATGGAGTTGAATGACTTGTTTTTGTATACTTTTGCAAATTTGGTTTTTCATGTTCCAGTATTTGTTTCTCATATTTTTCTTAGGCAGGGCTTTGTGACGGACACCATGCCTGTGAATATACTAATAGAGAAATATCTTCCAATGGAGTATCGGAAACTTCTCATCCCTGTGGCCACCAGTGGAAACAAAGTCATCCCAAAACAAAGAAGGTGAACATGCAGATGTGACATCCTCCTTAAACACTGCAGGTGGCTCCGCCATATCTGCATGTGTTCTTGTAAAAATGTCCATATGTTCAAAACAATAAATGCCTTGATTTGTAAATAAGGATTTGTGTAATATATATCTGCTATTTGTTTTATGCTGCACTATGAAAAAAAATGCTTTCAGTTCTTTGTACTTTTAGCCATTTATGTATTTTTTTCCCCAAAACAAACATTAAAAACCACAAAAAATTTAAATTGAAGCCCCTGTCTTATTGTGTATGATTCATCTGCGCACAATATTCCAAAGACGATGTGTTTTTCATAAGCTTTCCTCAAAATAAGTAGCCTCAGAAATGTTTATCCCATGGAAAAATATAAACCACAAATATTAGACTTCTAATTCTTTGTTGGAAATGATTTAAAATATGCTAGTTTGGAATAGAATACTAGAGTATTGTTTACTCCGCACCATGCAGTATATACTAACTTATTCAGTATATACTGTATACTTTCAATTTTGTGTTATTCATTTGCTTTATTTGTCACACTGGAAATGAAAGTATATTGCATTCTGGGACACACCATTCTGCACAGTCTGTTCGCGTTGTAAATTGCACATTTTGTTAATTTAATAGGTTTATTTGACAAATATAGGGTATGCCATGCATACAGTATGGAATATACTGTGGACGTCATACAAACTGAGAAAGTAGTATTATGTAGGGGTCTGAGTTTTACATATTTATACACTGTGTTTTCCGTCCAAATAAAACCTGTATGATTTCAAATGAAGACATTTTGACAGAAATTTTGATATGTTCAATATATTTTTTGCAGCGCAAAATTATTGCAATTATAATATTTTTGTATTAGTTAGACATTTAATAAATTATTTTGAATAAAAACAATAATTCTAAATTCATACTGGATGGGGGAAAAGATCATTTAATATGCCAAAACGAAAAAAATCTAAAAATGTGTTTGCATGATGTGTCCACTAGGTGGCAGTCACACTCCATCACAGAGGGATTTAGTAGGCGTCAAAGTGGTGTCTTAAAGGAGCATTGTTCAGTATAAAATGGATTTTGCCAGTCTTGGATGCTGATTTGTCAGTACAACATTTCAAAATGTACATCATTGTATTCTCTATACAGTATATTATATACATAGTATAGACTATATCACTAACCTTAATCATTAGATCTCATGGAAGGTTTAAACTTCATGCATTTGCTTAATTTTTTAATTAAATGACTATTTTTTTTTTTAAAAGCAATAAGGACATAATATTTTGGGAATATTATGGCTTACCTGAAGAAAGCATATTTAAATTTGCCGTCTTTTTTTACTCTTAATTTACTCATGCATGCTCATTCCTACTATACAGCAAAATTCTTATTCACAGCCTCTTGCACCTTATTGCTTAAATAATAACCACTTTAATGTGATGCAATGATGTAAATAAGAGTTTATGTGAAGTTTCTAACTAAGTAACTAATGCACCATTTCTTATTCTTTCCCTCCAGCTTTTTTCCCTTCACTAATGACCGAAGCAGACGTGTGTGTGTGTGTGTGTGTGTGTGTGTGTGTGAGAGTGAGAGTTTTACAAGGCCAAGTCTGTTTTTGAGATTTGCAGCTCCAGACAGACACTGAATTCCTGTTCCTTTCGAAAACTCTTTCAAAATCTTTTGTCTTTATTTAGCGTCAGACTGGATTTAGATCCATTCCAGATCCGGCTCATGTTTCACACTGTTTTCATCGTGTTGTCTCTATAGATCGAGTCGGCTATCCAGATGTTGGGTCCCTGTGGCCCTCTGGGGCCCCAACCTCCTCCTCCTCTTCTCCTCCTCCTCCTGCATGCAGTGACCCTTCCACATTCTCCACAGTATGAGTCAGCAGTGCAGAGGCTCCAGCAAACTCCATCTATCATGTTGAGTTTCATTACAATGTAGCACTTAAACCAAACATTGCTCGAAAACGAACCTCTGACAAGCCAATCTGTTCTCTGTCTCCTTCATAAAACCACAAACGTAGGTCACACAGCGCCGCAGCAGCCAGAACGCTCACGTCATCTCCTAGCGCATGACTCACCGGGTGAGAAATGATCCTCGATGTGGCTGGATTTGCAAACGAACACGTGTGTGAAATTAGCTGATTTATTGCTTAAGATGAGATTTTCACTGATGGAGAGAGTGATGTGTAAAATTGAAAAACCACTCGATCTATCTTTTAAAGTCAACAAACATTGACCCTATTTACTTTCAGTACACAGAAATTCTAAAGAAAAAACTGAATCTTTCATTAACTGTAACTTACTCTGCTTCTGAAACGACTTTCATTTCAGCTGACATCATCGAGCCCTTGTTTTCTAGCCCCTCCCCTCCATCTACTTGCCATGTAGAGACACTTTTAACCAATTCCTGATGGAAAAAGTTTTGTTTTTTTTTCTTGGGAGAAAAAAAGATATATCACATTATGTGAGTAAAATAGTTTGCAGATGTATCATGTTGACTTTACCAAGATTTGTTTTGTAGTTATCTCAACATGGTGAGCACTGTATCGAGGGGAAAATCTTATATAGTGTAACTGCATTCCACTACGAAGTGATCATCCTTATTCTCTGTTCACTTGAAAGGCTCCACAATGAGAGCTTTAGAGGTTCAAGGGTGAATGGGCTCATTTGAAATACTGGAGAGATCTTTAATATTGCAAAAATAGTAACAGTAGCATGCTATTCTGAATTCAGCTCAAGTCATGTTGTTTTGCATTTCTGTTTGAAACTCCCTACTCAATTTTTGACACGAATTTCTCACAATAAGGCGACACCTGCAAAGGTGACACACTAACACAAGAGAAAACGTCACAAAGAAAATGTGCACTAGATGGACGTGTTTGACCGTTGCGATCAAGACCCGCGAGAAGTTCGTTTAAAACTGACTTGTTTTTTTTTCTTTCTCACTACCATGTTTTGTTTGTCACTTCGTTTCTGTGGTGTAGCCCCGCCCCCACAAAACTTCATTGGTCTTCATATAGCTTAAATGTGTTCTGATTGGCTGTTGTGGACAGACAAAGTATTTGTTGCTGGAAGTTCACATTGTCAATTTGGAATGAATTTTGAAAACTCTTGTATTATTAGCATTGTTTTTTTTTGTTGTTTTTTTGTTAACCCTTAGCGTAGCACACAAAATAATAAATGTGGTCGTTTGCATGCAAGTAGCCTATCGACAGTAAATTTGCTACTGTAGGCCATATTTTTAACATTTTGTGTCACTCTCTATTGGTGAGATGTGACATCAGCCTGAAGCCCTCTTCGGGACAACGTAGAAAAGACATTAGCAAGTCGTCCAGCTATCTGTCGTAAATCTGAAAGTTTGAACGGTCGACTCATCCAAAACAAATAGAGCAGAGTTGTGGGGTCCTCGTTTGTGGCTGGTCACTAGGCGCGGATGTTTTCATGTTGTTCTGTATCTGTTTTTGCGGTCTTGTGTGAATGTTTTCCGCTCTTCTGGCTGCAGGAGAAGTTTCCGTGTTACTGGCGCTTTTTCTTGTCCGTTCCTGCCAGAACTTGGACCCAGTGGACCCAAACCAATTTCATCATCACTGTGGGACTGAGTCACACTGCTACTCAGCAAAGAGAGTGAGAGAAAGATCTACTTGGCCAAAAATACATGAATACTACACACCAGATGGGAATAAAGTGAAAAGTAAATAGCAAAACAGAACCAAGGACAAAGATATAGAAGGTTCAAGAAAGCTTGCTTTCGGGTCTGACCTGGTCAGACCTTTGCACACAGGCAAGCACCACTCATGTTTTCTTCAGAATATGCAATCTAGTTAGTCATACTAACCACAGGCAATATTAGCTAATGCAATCTATCAGTTTAATATGGTTTTAATCACACACTGGGGGTTTTTTCTAGGTTTCTGGCAGATGGACCATGACATTTCAAATCCCAAGTCTCAAAAACCGCAAAGACAAGTCATTTCCAGAGAAGGTGAGGGTTAGAACTATTTCCCAGAGCACAGTGTGGCCTCTGTTCACCAAGTGGACTTTGTAGTGTCTGGACATCATTTTAAGTCTTCATACAGTATGTTTCCTCTCATAAAGATGCCACGGTCCACATCCACACAGAATTCCTCTCACTGGTCCAGGTCTGGAACATTCCAGATCATTCTTTTAACTTTTTCCATTTTGAGGTTTATCTCTCTTTAAAGGGAAAGTTCATTTAAAATTAGGCCATTCATGACTTTCCAAACCTGTGTGACCTTGTTTCATAAATGGAACGCGAGAAGAGAAATTCTGGATAGTATGTCAGTCAATGTTTTCCATGCGTTTACAAAGAATGGACACTGGACCTTCAAAGATTTCCAAAAGGATGCTTAAGTAAGTATAAACATTTTAAAGTATCCATAAGATTCATATAGTGTATCTAAAGTCTTACAAATCATACAGTTCTTTATGTGAGACAGGGTTATTATAGTTAACTAAAACTAAAAGCATAAAAAAGCATTACTTGATATAAAATAAAGCTTAAGAGCAATAGAATAAGATATATATAAAAATGAAAACTTATTTGATTGCAGCTAGTTGCCCAGGCAATATTTCTTATTTTAATTTAGTTAACTTGATGTACTAAAATAACTAAAACTGAAATAAAAAAAGGGAATTAAAAACTACACAAAGAAAAACAAACAAACAACAAAATTACTAAAACTACTTCAAATGAATGAAAACTAAAAATATAAAGTAAATATTGATTACAAATATTAATAAAAACTATACGAGTACCTCAGTAATAAATTGTTCAAACCAGTTTTGTGCATGGGATCAATTTGCTGAATCGGACATTGCTACGATTTTCCTGAACAAACCCAAGCTGGATGTATTGACTAATGAACAAATAACTTTCATCTGTTCTTCACAAAACATATCATACACATTAACTAACTACTTTTACCCCCCCCCCCCCCGTCATTTTGGATTTCTAGATTTCAGGCTCCAGTTCTTATTGACTTTAATTGGGTTGAAAACCACGAGCAATGATCACTTGAGTGATCTTTTCCACAGAAGAATGAAAGTCATTCAGTAATGATGGTGATGGGTGAACTATCCCTTTAAGAGGTTAATGATATCTTAGAGTGTTTCAGACCACAGTATCTGTATCATCATGTCTTTCAGTAGACAGTCAGACCACCTCTAGCATACTGAGCGCTCCCGGCCAATGACCGCATCTCCCGCCCCCCTTCAGAAAGATGGGGTGATGGATGGAAAGTCAGAATGATGACTGTTTTTCCTCTATTTTGCTCTCTCTCTGCACCATGTTTCCCCCCTCCCCTGGTCTTTCTTTCATGTCCTGCCGAAGATATACAATTTCCTGCCTGAATGTACACGTGGAACTCTTCTCATGTGCGTTTTCCTTCTATCCCTCTTATATTCTATTTCCCATCCCTCTTCCTTCCCTTTCTTGTTCATATGTTCCCTTTTTGACTTATTTCATTTTCCTCTATCCACACACATTCTCTCTCTCTCTCTCTCTCTCTCTCTCTCTCTCTCTCTCTCTCTGTGTGTGTGTGTGTGTGTGACTCTATTGTAATTCTATGCAGGTTTTTGAAACAAACTATTATTTTGGAAACTTCTGTTTTGCAATGCATTTGATTTGACCTTTGGACTGCTGTTACACAAAAGCCGTTATTATCGGCCCACAATCCTTAATATTATTTGATCAGATTGGCAAAACTTAAGTCTTTTTATGCTCAAAATTGGCTTAAAAATGCGAAATAACAGTTTTCATTTCGATGAGGTCACTTGCTGAATTAACGACGTGCAACATGATCAGAGTAAATCAACATACAGTGGGTACGGAAAGTATTCAGACCCCCTTAAATTTTTCACTCTTTGTTATATTGCAGCCATTTGCTAAAATCATTTGTTAATTTTTTTTTCCTCATTAATGTACACACAGCACCCCATATTGACAGAAAAACACAGAATTGTTGACGTTTTTGCAGATTTATTAAAAAAGAAAAACTGAAATATCACATGGTCCTAAGTATTCAGACCCTTTGCTGTGACACTCATATATTTAACTCAGGTGCTGTCCATTTCTTCTGATCATCCTTGAGATGGTTCTACACCTTCATTTGAGTCCAGCTGTGTTTGATTATACTGATTGGACTTGATTAGGAAAGCCACACACCTGTCTATATAAGACCTCACAGCTCACAGTGCATGTCAGAGCAAATGAGAATCATGAGGTCAAAGGAACTGCCTGAAGAGCTCAGGGACAGAATTGTGGCAACGCACAGATCTGGCCAAGGTTACAAAAAAAATTTCTGCTGCACTTAAGGTTCCTAAGAGCACAGTGGCCTCCATAATCCATAAACCAGAACCCTTCCTAGAGCTGGCCGTCCGGCCAAACTGAGCTATCGGGGGAGAAGAGCCTTGGTGAGAGAGGTAAAGAAGAAACCAAAGATCACTGTGACTGAGTTCCAGAGATGCAGTCGGGAGATGGGAGAAAGTTGTAGAAAGTCAACCATCACTGCAGCTCTCCACCAGTCGGGGCTTTATGGCAGAGTGGCCCGACGGAAGCCTCTCCTCAGTGCAAGACACATGAAAGCCCACATGGAGTTTGCTAAAAAACATCTGAATAAGATTCTCTGGTCTGATGAGACCAAGATAGAACTTTTTGGCCTTAATTCTAAGCAGTATGTGTGGAGAAAACCAGGCACTGCTCATCACCTGTCCAATACAGTCCCAACAGTGAAGCATGGTGGTGGCAGCTGCAGGGACAGGACAACTGGTGGCAATCGAGGGAAAGATGAATGCGGCCAGGTACAGGGATATCCTGGACGAAAACCTTCTCCAGAGTGCTCAGGACCTCAGACTGGGCCGAAGGTTTACCTTCCAACAAGACAATGACCCTAAGCACACAGCTAAAATAACGAAGGAGTGGCTTCACAACAACTCCGTGACTGTTCTTGAAAGGCTCAGCCAGAGCCCTGACTTAAACCCAATTGAGCATCTCTGGAGAGACCTAGAAATGGCTGTCCACCAACGTTTACCATCCAACCTGACAGAACTGGAGATGATCTGCAAGGAGGAATGGCAGAGGATCCCCAAATCCAAATGTGAAAAAACTTGTTGCATCTTTCCCAAAAAGACTCATGGCTGTATTAGATCAAAAGGGTGCTTCTACTAAATACTGAGCAAAGGGTCTGAATACTTAGGACCATGTGATATTTCAGTTTTTCTTTTTTAATAAATCTGCAAAAACGTCAACAATTCTGTGTTTTTCTGTCAATATGGGGTGCTGTGTGTACATTAATGAGGAAAAAAATTAACTTAAATGATTTTAGAAAATGGCTGCAATATAACAAAGAGTGAAAAATTTAAGGGGGTCTGAATACTTTCCATACCCACTGTATGTGACCCTGGACCACAAAACCAGTCTTAAGTGTCAATTTTTTGAAATTGAGATTGATCCATATTCTGAAAGCTGAATAAATAAGCTTTCCGTTGATGTATGGTTTGTTAGGATCGGACAATATTTGGCTGAGATACAACTATTTGAAAATCTGGAATATTGAGAAAATCGCCTTTAAAATTGTCCAAATTAAGTTTTTAGCAACGCATATTACTAATCAAAAATTAAGTTTTGATATATTTACGTTAAGAAATTTACAAAATGTCTTCATGGAACATGATCTTTACTTAATATCCTTGTGATTTTGGCATAAAAGAAAAATTGATCATTTTTGACCCATACAATGTATTTTTGGCTATTGCTACAAATATACCCCAGCGACTTAAGACTGGTTTTGTGGTCCAGGGTCACATATTAGAATGATTTCTGGAGGATCATGTGACACTGAAGACTGGAGTAATGATGCTGAAAATTCAGCTTTGAAACAAATAAATTACATTTTAAAATATATTCAAATAGAAAACAGTTTTTTTTAAACTGTAAAAATATTTCACAGTATTTCTGTTGCTACTGTATATTTGATCAAATAATGAGACTAGTATTCTATTCTGGACATACATTTCTCTCAGGCTGTGGCTCCCTGCCACTAGTTTTATTGCAATTGCTGCAAGATGTACTGGAAGAAAAGTCCTAATGGTTTCCTCTTGGGGAGTAATTTAGGATTGCTATATGATGACACATTTACACTAATGGCCTTTTACTCATTATGTACTCTTTCTCTTTTATATCATGACTGTTTTGTGGCTCCATCCACGTGTGTCTGTGTGTGCCAAACTCGTGTGTTTTACTTCGTCCTGACCGCTCCAAGGTCTCAACTCCACTGAAAGCCTCATGTTTACCTTTCCAGCAATTTCTCATTGATTTAATTAGCTGTGATTAGTTGATGGTCGGTTTGTGTGATTGGTTGTTTGCATGGGAAATGTTCTGCTCATGTTTATACTGGCACAGGGTCGACAAACCAAACCACCCAACCGTACCACTTCTAGAACCATGTAATACAGAACTGAGTCATCAATAATTACTACGTCTTTTAGACTGTGAATACTAAAATACAGCATTAATTTAGAAATGAAATGTCATCAATATTATAATGACACATTTTCCGAAGAAAATTTAGTGTTTTCCCATGCAAAACCTACTGCCACAATGCAGCGGTGCATGCTAAAGCGTTGTTATGTGGTTCCTAAGTTGGTGTGGGTATTTTTCAGTGTGTTGCTATGTTGCAGGGTATTCCAGGTTGTTGCTAACTGATTTCACTTGTTTTCTTGGTTGCGTTGCAGTACAGTTGCTAGGCTGTTGCTGAAGCTGAGTTGTTATTGTGTCTCTATGCAGTTGCTAGGGTGTTGCTGCGCAGTTATTGAGGTGTTCTGAGTTGTTAGTGTGTTGTTGTGGTGTTGCTATGCACTTTATGAGGTATTCTGAGTTGTTAGTGTGTCGCTGTGCAGTTTCTAGGGTGTTACTATGCAGTTTTTGAGGTGTTCTGAGTTGTTAGAGTGATGCTGTGCAGTTGCAAGGGTGTTGCTATACAGTTGCTGAAGTGTTCTGAGTTCTTAGTTTGTCGCCACACAGTTGCCAGGGTGTTGCTATGCAGTTTTTGAGTTGTTCTGAATTGTTAGTGTTGTTGAGAAGTTGTTGCTATTTGGTTGCTAAGGTGTAATGGGTGGTTTTTAATGTGTTGCTATGTAGTTGCTGGGTATTCTGGGTTGTTGCTAACTGCTTTTCCTCTTTTATCGACTTCCAGCCATAAAATAGAAAAGTAATAAAAATAAGTCAGCAATAATTTATGTCTGGAGGACAAACTGTGCAGTTTAATATTTAGTGTTAGAGGTTTGCTCAGCTCACTAACCCTCAGCATGAGAAATACTAGTGTAATGCTTGACTTCACTAATGATATCAGTTGATGAGTGATTTATGTTTTGTTTATCAGACTCTTGAGTATTGTTTGTATATTTGAATGCACATGTGGGAGGCCTGTAAGAAAACCTCTCAACCTTAGACCGATATCCAGCTCTCACTGACTTTTTAAGGCAGAAATGCATGAATACAGTGGAGCTAAGACCTAAGATCTTGCTGCTAAATAGGGCAAAACCTCCTTAAAAGGTCATTGAGGGTGTAGTCTTTATGCATTTTTGTTGCCCAATCGAAATAAATGCCCCCTGCTCACTCGCAAAGTATTTTAAAATGCGGTGGAGACTGCCAGTAAGAGAAATATTGAGTAATCGTCCGGAGTCGTCATTGAGGATGGGCGGTTTGCAGGAGAGAGAGAAAGAGATTCAAACATGGCAATATTCTGGAAAGTGTTTGGTGAATATTGGTGTTGGCCGCTGTTTAGGACTCCCGGATCAGAGTAATGGGCTGCTTCTCTGCTGAACTGTCAATCTTCACTCCATCTGCTTTAATAAATACAGTGTGAGGTTTTCTGCATGATGGTGCAGTCATTCGTCTTGAAAAGTGACTCCGAGCTTCAGACGTTCTGATTTTCCCCTTGAAATAACATTTGCTTTAACATCGCTTTTTAAAAGACACTTGTTTCAAGCTTGACAGTGGTGGATGACATCATACATAATTCTGATTATTAAACTGAAAGAACTGACTTCATCATAAGTGACCCAAAAGACTCTTTCTTTTTAATTTTAATGAATTGATTCATTTATCCATGAACATATTCATTAATTTATCCACTTACACAACTATTTCCTTTAAAAATAGTACTACATTATATATATTAATTAGTTACCATGGTATTGAAATAGTTAGGTAAGCTTTTTGTATGTACGGTAAGATATTTTCCACTGTTCATTCATACTACGTGTTCCACTGCACATAGTATATTTTTATGATAAAAATTGTTTAAGGCAATTTATTACTCTATTTGTCAATTGATTTTGTATGCATATAATGTTCACAATGTTCTTTTTGTCGTTAAAATAATTTAGCGTATTGACCTGCAATACACTGAAAATCACAAGAAGATGTACGTCTGAAGATGTACATGTGTGTTTGTGCTCTGCATGCTTTTCTTTGTGCATCCTTCACTCAGATTTATTTACAGTGGTGTTGCCGAGTGACGATCCAAACACGGCCCCTTCTCCACAGAATCCCCCATCAGCACTGCCTATAAATGCTGCTGACCCATTTGACTTCACACACACACACACACACACACACATCTGGACTGAGGCAACTTAATGCCTTTGGGATGTCCAGGTGCAGTTGGGAGTTTGAAGTCAATGAGAGAGAGAATGTGTCTGCATGAGAAAGACAGGGAGAGAAAGAAACATTAAACATGTGTTTTTTATGTTCAGACTTCAAAACTTTTACTACTACACTAGATTTTTGCATTGTCTGAGTGATTGGTGCTTGCATGTACAAAACAACAACAACAACATAATGCTATGGTTTTGCTATGCAGTTGTTGAGGTTTTCCCCTTCTGTTTCTACTTTTAAATCTTCCCTAAAAAGTTACCTGTATTCTTTACGTTTTAATGCAGGGTGTTCATATTTTTACATTTATCTCCAAGGTTTTGATCCAGTGTGTTAATTCTGCTTTAATTTTGTTTTAATACCTCCGTACAGCACTTTGGTTGCAACTTCTGTTGTTTTGAAATGTGCTTTATAAATGAATAAACTAAACTTTTCTGAGTTGTTAGAGTGTTGCTGTGCAGTTGCTAGGTTGTTGCTAGGCAGTTGCTGAAGTGTTCTCAGTTAGTAATGTGTTGCTGTGCAGTTACTAGGTTGTTGCTAGGCAGTTGCTGAGGTATTCTGAGTTGTTACTGTGTCACTTTGCAGTTGCTATGATTGTGTGATTGTGCTGTTTCTGAGGTGTTCTTAATTGATAGTGTGTTGCAATGCAGTTTCTAGGGTGTTGCTATGCAGTTACTGAGGTATTTTAAGTTGATAGTGTGTCACGATTCAGTTGCTGATGAATTCTGAGTTGTTTGTATATTGCTGTGCAGTTGCTAGGGGGTTGCTATGTGGTTTTTGAGGTGTTCTGAGTTGTGAATGTGTCGCTTTGCAGTTGCTAGGGAGTGATTGTTCAGTTTATGAGATCTTTTGAATTGATAGTGTGTTACGGTGCAGTTTCTAGGGTGTTAATATGCTGTTTTTGAGGTGTTCCGAGTTGTTAATGTGTTGTTCTGCAGTTGCTAGGGTGTTTCTATGCAGTTACTGAGGTATTCTAAGTTGTTAGTTTGCCACGATTCAGTTGCTGATGTATTCTGAGTTGTTTGTGTGTTGCTGTGCAGTTGCTAGGGTGTTGCTAGCAGTTGCTGAGTCATTAATGTGTCAAGTTGCTAGGGTGTCTGAGTTGTCACTGTGTTACTTTGCAGTTGCTAGGAGGATGTGATTGTTCAATATCTTAGGTCTTTAAAATTGATAGTGTGTTGTTTTGCAGTTGCTAGGTTGTTGCTATGCAGTTTTTGAGGTTTTCTGATTTGTTAGTGTGTAATTCTGCAGTTGCTATGGTGTTGCTATGCAGTTGCTGACGTATTCTGGTCTGTTTGTGTGCCGCTGCGCAGTTGAGTTGTTAGTGTGTTGATTTGTAGTTTACACTGTGTTGCTATGCAATTTCTGAGTTGTGCTAAGTTGTTGTGTGTCACTATGCAGTTGCTAGGGTGTTGCTATGCGGTTTCTGAATGTGTTCTAAATTGAAAGTGTGTTGTTAAGCAGTCACTGAGATGTTTTTTGATTGGATGCTAGAGGTGTTCATGCAGTGCTATGCAGTAGGGTATTTTGCATGGTTGCCGTGGTTGCTATGGTTTTTGAGTAGTTGTGCAGTTGTTAGGCTGTTCTGGGTGTTCACTGTAAGTCTGAATATGAGAAACACTGAAGAAGTTTTATTTTTAAGAGTGACTGACTGGAAGGTCAGTAAAGGGCCAATGGCAACAAACCCCCAAAATCTACAAGAGCTCTTCCCTTTATTTATAGTCTGAGGTGCTTATATAGCAGTAGTGCTGTATTTGTAGATGTAGTGTGGGAGAGAACGTGTCTTCACACCCTTAAACTGCTTTTCAAAACCATCTATCAGTCTTTCTCTTTTTGTTTCCTCCCCTTCTCTGCATCCAAGGCAAATGTTCCCCCCTTTATATCTTCCTCTTTGGCTTTTGTGTGTGTGTGTTTGTGTGTGTGTGTGTTTTTGTCTGATTTTTGGATGCAGAGACAGTGCAGGAAGCAGAGCCCATGGTGACATCACCACCCCTCTGTTCCAGCGCACATCTGGAAATGCTCAAGTTTCAGAACGAAAGAAAGAGAGAACAGCAAGAACGTGAGGGAAGAGTACAAACGAGCTTGGCATATCTGCACCACCAGCATGGATAGGGAAAGGAGGAGGAGAGAATAGGAAACGAGAGAGAAATGGAGCTGGACGGAAAAAGGGTATGAATTATCAAATCTGTTTAAGGTTTGAATCCCTCCAAAGAAAGTCAAAAGAAATTAAATAATAAATAGTCTTAATTCTATTGCACAGGCTGTGGAATAATTGATTCTGATTGGTCGAGTGCAGATTTTTTTTGTATAATGACATTATACAACTGTAAACTGTATAACTGACCATTGTCCCAAGCAAATGATTTCACTTCAAGACGTGTGTCCAATGTAGAGAACTATTACACATTCTGAGAAAAAGAGGCACTATGATTCTCTCTGAGGAGGGAGGACGAGTATCGACTCCAAATTCTCACGAATGATTCTACTCCTTCGAATACAGGCGGACTGATGCGATGACGATTCCAGGACTTAAACCCAGTTCTGGAGTGTCTCGGACTTGGTGGGTGGGTGGGTTTTCTGACAGCTGGCTGGAGGAAATCCTGTTTCCAGTCGACACTTTTTTTTTTTCTTTTTTTTTCTCGTTTCACCTCCACAGACATGCACAAACACCTCTCCTGCACCCATTTGGAAACCCTTAACTCATAAGGACATCCAGTTTTAGAAACCAGCCGTATCTCCCCTGGTTTCATAAACAAGAACTTTTCAAATTAAATTGTGATAGATTTTTGTTGTCATTTGGTACTGATCTGTGTTTGCCTTTATTGGCGTTTTCTTCTGAAAAACCTTGTTATCATTAACAAAATGTGGCAAATTCACATTCAGCCAAAAGTATTGCAGTACTGTTGTGAATTTGTCATATTAAATTTGTATTATTTACAGTATGGTTTACTTAAAAAAAAGAAAGAAGCAAAATTGGTGTGTTTTTTCATATCCTATAGCGGTGCGCTCTGTTTCTCTGTAACTGTGAGTAAAAGGGTTCGTATGGGGACCAGGAGAGCATCTGCATGCAGTGTCTCTTGTGGCCACTAGTGGGCAGATCGCCCTCAAACTCCACAAGCGGTCATGTGACAAGCTCTGCAAATGAAATCATTACCACACAGGCAGCATCTGGGTTTGCCTTTCTCCCTTTTACAGAGTTTCCCACAATGCATTTGTTTGTAAAGAGTACAGCCCTGCGTCCCAGTGTGCATACTATCCACCCTATCTGCCCTAAATAGTATCGAAAATTACTAATATCACATAGACTTTAGGATGGATAGTATGCACATTGGGACGCAGGCCAAGTTTTAGAAAAGAACAGCACATCAAATATAAATGTAATCCAAATTTGTGAAGAAAGTACAGTGTTTCCTTTAACTTTTGACTTCTCTTAAAAAAATGTATATATATGAAAAAAAGATTTGAATTTATGATTCATATTTGGGTGCTTTTGAGTCCATACACAGTGTTAGTCATGAGACAGACATCATCCACTCCCATAGATGATTACATATTTGGAATAGGCCAACAAACTCTTTCATCTCTTGTTCATTGTATGGGAAAAACTAGAGAATGGCATAAGCAACGAATCTGTCCGCACTGCTAGCATGCAACGCTGCGGTGTAGACAGCTCGGATGACAATATCGTTGCATTCTCTCTTTCTGTCTTTATCTGTCCTCAGCCCTCTCCAAATCTGCATGTTTCTGGATAAACTAACTCATTCATTGTTCATTGTTATTTTTTTCCCCTCAAAGGCAACACACAGAGAAACGTGAACGTACATTCACTCCTTCTGTAGTCTGGAAGAGAGATGGTGAAATGATTTGCTTGACCCACAGGATAAGGTGGAAAGAATGTACCACAGCTGGTCAACACGTTAAAGAGGAGAGAGGGAAAAAAGAGAAGGGAGGGAGTGAAAGAAGCAGAAACGGCTGATGGGGGGTGGGTTGCTTATTTGTGTCATTTTTTCCACATTCTTGTTCTGTGACCAATCCAGCCGCCAGTCCAGATCTCACCCACTCTCTGTTCTGACTGATTTTTCCGTCTGTTTCTCGCTCCAGGGGAGCTCTGTGAAGTCGCCTCTGAGGGGCAGAGCGGTGCCCACGTGCCTAGCCGAAGTGCTCCAAGCAGGGATTCCCCTCGTCTTTACTTCACTGTTCCACATTCAGACTGCTGGCTGTGAGTTCTGCACTTTTCAGGTGGTTGGCTTCGAGTTCTAGAACATTCACATGGTTCACTGTCAGTTCCACAAATTTTCAGAGGGATAAATATAGGATCCGGGGGTTATACACTCACTATCAGTTCTAGAAGATTCACATGGTTCATTGTCAGTTCAGACATTTTCAGTGGGATATATGTAGGTTCAAGTACTTGCACACTGTCTAATGTGGAACTTTGAGTTGATGTTTTGAGTTCTAGGACATTCACATGGTTCACTGTCAGTCCTATTACTTTCAGGGTGATAAATGGGGCTTCTAGGGTTTATACACTTGCTTATCAGTTCTAGAAGATTCACACTGCTGGTTCTAAAAGTGGAATCCACTTCTAACAGTACTTACTGCTGTCAATTTTTGAGTTCTAGAACATTCACGTGGTTCACTGTTAGTTCTAGAACTTTGAGGGAGATAAATGACAGTTCTAGGGGTTATACACTTGTTATCATTTCTAGAAGATTCATATAGTTCATTGTGGGTTCTAAAACTGTCTGTCGGATATATGTGGGTTTCAGTCCTTCATACATCAAAAGTGAAACTTTGAGTTGATTTTTGAGTTCTAGAACATTCACTTGCTTTACTGTCAGTTCTATAGCTTTTGGGGTAATATATGTACGTTATAGGATTTGAACGCTTCTTGCTCTCAGTTTTAGAACTTAAACATAGCTTTGTTTGAGTCTAGAACATATTTCCTGTATGATGTAGAACTTTCAGACGGAATGTTTGAGATCTGGAACATTCACACTGTTCGCTGTTGGTTCTAAAACTTTCAGGTGAAATTCATGTGATTTCTAGAACCTACAGATGGCAAGTTCTGAAATGATTTTCTGCTCATTCAAGAACATTTGTAAAAATTTGTAGAAAATTGGTGGGGTTTTTTTTTGGTCAGTGCAAAGTTCATGAGATGAACTCACCCTGCCCCTCTCTTCCAAGCCGCTCTCTGAGAGATGGCAAACTTTAGCTGCATTCATCTCGAAACTTGCTAACTAGAACATCATGAGGAAAGGCGATTTGCAAAGATTCATTAAAAAAAACCTTACACTCACTTCTTCTGGAGGTGAAGCAGGATCACGAATGATTCGCGCAAAGATAAACCTATTTAGGTAGATCAGGGGTGCATTCCCTTTAAAAACAAATGTAATCCACTGCTTCTTCAGATGTTGGGAGTAAATGACGACTGCTATATTCATTATTACATCCAACAACAGAACGCCTCAATCGCTTAGGTGACATTCTTGTCTACATCTGCTCCAGCGGTGAAACAATGGCGAACTGATGACAGCTCACTCAGGGTGGGTCTAAGGAAAGACACCAGTCCACTCTGTGCTGATACACTACTGTCAATCAAACAATCGTGGGAGGGGCCTGTCTGTGTGACGTCACACAGACAGGCATCTGCGATCGGCTCGATTTGAGAAAGGGGAAATGATTTAGCGAGATTTAAAAAAACACAGGGTGGATCTTTATCATTATAGGGTGGTTGTTTACACACACTGCCAACACACTTTCCAGTTCAAACAACTTGTGTAGAAGAGTTTTATTAATCAAAATATAAATTAAGTATAATCAATGTGAATATAGCCATATATGTATCAAGTTATTCTACTATTATAAACATGTTTCTGCCTGTGTGTAGAGGCCAGCATGAGAAGAGGATGTGCAGACATGCATTCTGTGCTGAAACTGCACATCCTGTTATTGGACAAAAACATTAGACAAAAACTATATGATGGTGCCTCTTCTTTAAAGTATATGGAGACATCCTGTCCGCTTTCTGAAAGCAGACTAGAGGCACATCCATAAAAAGTAAACAATAAGATATAGGAGATGTATTGAACACTCCTTAGGAGAAAAATCTTTATATAAGAGGGTGCAAACCCACATTCGGGAGATTCTCTGCAGAGACTCTCGACTGCATTATCTCTGATAATAAAGTCTATTTTTCTGGCATCAAAACTCCAAGACTTCAAGAGTGATTCTTCTTAGAAATGGCAGAAACTACCACACTTGTAAAAGTGCATGTCGCATCCGATGACCCCTTTAAAACATGTTCGAACTGTAAAACATCAACCATTCTTATTGGTGCTTTAACCACTTGTCAGCAGTCATTTCCAGACCTACCAACTTAATCTCCAACTAGATATCCAATTATCTTTGGGAGTTTTGTTCTCAACAAACCAGCCTAGCAAATCACAAAAAGCCAAAAACACGTCCATCATGAATCCTTACAATCTCTGGATCTGTCCTGTTCTTCCTTTTTGCTCATCACGTACTAGAAAACAGCAAGAAGATTAAGCTTGAGGGGGAAGAGGATGGTAAGGGGAGGCTGGAAGTCTGTGTCCCAGAGTATGATCCCTCTGTCTGGAATGACTCAACAGGAAAACATCCCTACTCAGGGTTCCACATCAGCAGCCCCACTTTGACATTCACGGTTGATTTCTGAGAGGTCGTATGTGTGTGTGTGTGTGTGTGTGTGTTTGTTAGTGTTTACAGAAGAAGCTCTCTGGAAAAAGAATCACCTCTCCATGCTGTCATCCATCAACACTAAGCTAAACACACATGAACACACACACACCAATCTACACCAGACACATTAACCTAGAGACAACCAGCTAAATGAAGCAATTCAGCAAAGCTGGATTGTAAAATAACAATGTTTGGCAGTAAATCAGAACATATCCGGACGTTGACACATCAACCAAAGTGCTACACACATTTGCCCCCACATTTCTCCAATATCTCATTGCCTTTCCATATGCTTCCCCTCTTTTCCCTCACTGTTGATCCTGGGGTTTTAGGAGTCACTTAATAATGGAAAAAAAGCCAGAGAATATTTTCCAGCTCTCAAAACCCCAGAGCCCTCAGTGATTTTATGGAGTGAGTCAGGCTGTCTGCTGAAAAGAGAGAGAGGGGGGCATGAATAAAGAAAAAATGGTACAAAAAGAAGTCAATTGTATTTATACAGTAGGAGAAAACATGAATTTCAGTTGTTTGATTCTCTCCCTTGCTCACTTAATCAATTGTTTCTGACTGTCTCGTTTCCATTGAAGTTAAAGGTTCTCTCTGTGTTTCTCAATCTCTTTCTCTCTCTCTTTCTAGCTGGATGTTCTCCATGGATTTCTTGGCTCATGCAGTTCTCAAACCTAAGGACTGAAAGAGAGAGAGAGGTTGAGACGTATACGGAACAGAAGAACAACTGAGGTCTGATGAAAGAGATCTCAAGTACCATGTAAATGAAAGAGACTTTCTGAAGTACCATGTAAATACCATGGTAAGTAATAATTAAAGAAACAATAGATTAAATTGAACTTCAGCTTAACCAAAGATACATCTTTCACTACAAAAAGTACTGTATTGGTGTCAAATTAAAAAATAAATACACTACAGTACTGAAATTTATGGTTTTTATGCGGTATTCCAATGGTGCATGTTCAGAATATCCCAATAATATCAGGGTACACAACCAAAATACCATGGCACATGTCCAAAATATCATGCTAGTATAAGGGTACATATCCAAAATATCCCAATAATACCACAGTACATGTCCAAGATACCATGGAACTTGTCCAAAAATAGCACAATTATACCATGGTACAGTACTTGTCCAAAATATAATGATGGTACTATGGTGTATGTTCAAAATATCCCAGTAATATGAGGGACATATCCGAAATACCATGATAATACCATGGTACAGTGCATGTCTAAAATATCATGGTAGTATAAGAGTATATGTCCAAAATATCGCAATAATAACTGCAATAACAGCACAATATTAGTACCATGATACATGTGAAATAACATAATAGTACAATGGTACATGTCAAAAATATCGCTGTAGTTCAGTGTATGTGTTCAAAATAACACGATAGTATGGTATGTGTCCAAAATACCACAGTACAGTTACAAAAAAATCATAGTACTACCATTGTCCAAAATAGCACGATAGTCGTGTAGGCAAGCTATTTATGCTATACTTCAAGGTGCTTTAATTTCAGAGGACTACCATATATATGTCTTAAATCATGCTAGCACCACTGTACCTGTCTAAGAAAACTTGGTATTTCTGATACTTTTATGTTAGTGGATTTAGTTTAAGTTATACCTGTTTTTCACTGTGGAACTCCAAAAAACGTGTGTAAAACCATGGAAAACCATGAAAGGGATTTTTGTAGTTGCAAATGATGCACTGCTTCACTGCTTCAATCACATGATGGATGTCATATGCTTGTTTAAAATCCTCTGTCTTTTTCATTGTCATCTGAGAGTCTTTAATGGCCGTCTGTGGTGATGTTAGTCTGGAATGTTCTGTCAGGTTTCACTGAAAGGGAAAAACAGCAGAGGAAAGTTGTACTTTGAATTGAAATATCATAAATCAGGATTAATGTCACACCTGCTGACATCCAAATGACACATGCGTCCCCAGGCCAAGTCTTTTAAAATACAGCTGTCCTTTAGTGAACGTGCGTGTGTGTGTGAGAGTATGTGTGTGTTCCCAGGCCGCAATCCAGAGGAATCTGTTCAAACGGTTCAAAACTGACCTGCACCTCATCTGAGCTGTGATTTACACCACTGTTGTGTCCGTGTCTCTGAGTGAGAGGACTGACAGTGGCCATTACTGAACCCTAAACGAGCACACACTGTCCCACCGCACCGCAGCCCCAGCGGAGAGAAGCCAGCTGATTACAGGTTTGCACCGCAAGCGCGCCATGTTTTCTTTACTGACGGCTGTGAAGTTTCCATCTGCACAAATGCGGATGCTGGTTTTATGGTATAGACATACTATATCTTTCAGACTGACCATATCATTCTCTTCAGTCAGAAAAACACCACATTCATTTGTATAGGAAGTTAGCCCAACAACTTTTCTTTATGGAAGAATCTCAGGAAAACTTGCATCATGGTAGCATGAAGAAATGCAACTTTTAGGTTAAATTTGCATTATATATTTTATTGTAATATCGTGTATATATATATATATATATATATATATATATATATATATATATATATATATATATATATCATACTAAGTAATTAAACCAGCTTGGATCAGACCAATATAAAACATACATGAAATTATATAAAATATTAACAATATATTGAAAATAATATTTAAATTATATTGTGTAATTATATTGAGTCATCAAAATTTGCACAATTTTTCCCAAATCAGCATGAATTCAAGTTAGTACAACAAATACTACCATGATGTGTGAATATTTATCAATATAATGTTTTTTCCCCACTTTATAGTAATGATTTTGTGCATTACAGTGAAATGAATTAGGCAAAAAAGGACAAATCTTAGTTCATGTTTTGCTGTGTGGCATTATTTTTATGACACTTAATGTAAGTTGTCTTGAAACTCAACTTTTTCTCAATTATGATGATTCCCATTAAATTTTCCTAAAATATTACTTTTAAAATAAATATATAATACTGTATTTAAAAATGTTTAAATTTTATGTTAAATATATTTTTAATATTTTATATAGTTTAATGTGTGTTTTATATTTTATTTATTTATTTGTCTGGTCCTGATTTAATGCTGAGCATTAAAAATATTGTTTTATATATATTATGATAATGTATCTAAACATGCAATAAATTATATATTTAAATGTATATAAATATTGTTTTAAATATTGTTTTATATATTTTGAATAATTACTTTTAGCACGTCACAGTGATGAGAATTAGATTTTTGCATTATATAAATTGGCCAAATGTGCCTAGTTATTGTGAAAATAATGTGGCAATGTTCAAAATAGGCTTCACCCTATTTGATTAATGGTCTGTTCTGATGTGATGTAGGAAATGTAGTTTTCTGTTGTAATCTAATCCTGTTTCTCTCTCTCCTCTCATCCTCCTCTTATTTGTCTTTTCTGCTGTCTAACTCTCCATTTCACTTCATTTCAGACCAGTTGCCATTTGTCTCTGGAAAAAAGCTTGGAAACTCTCAGTAGTTCCAGGAAAACTCTTTACATTCTCACTAGAGGAGGGGTGTGGGGTCTATCCCGCCATCACCCACCCCGCTTTCATCACATCCAGCCCCCTCAGAGGCGTCCAGATCGGGCAGAACCAGGTCCTCAGGAGCGGAGTGTGTTATACGTGTAAATATGTCAGCTAAAAAACTCTGACACAAATTCAGCACTACGTGAGTCATTTTGTCTGAAGGAATCTTGTCTGTCTCACTCCGTTGGCCTGTCTTTCTCTCGTTTATAACTTTCATGTGTGGTGCTTTTTCAGCATTTCCAAAGTCCCTCCCCTGCGCTGTGATTGGCTGTCGCAGGCGGCTCAGGTGTGCTTTCATTGGCTCGGTTTAACGTAAGGCTCCAGGTGAAATAGCAGAGCTCCAGTCATGCTTAAAGGTGCCAAGACACACACACACACACACACACACTCACACACATAGCCAAAAACACAGAACATACCACACACACAAAGCAATGCAAAAACGGCATAAAATCTGAACCAGTATTACATAGAAACTACAATGAAAAATACACATGTATTGGAAGTTGATAAAAAGTCTGAAAGAAGGACTGAAGTTCGTTCTGTGCGTTCACCATGCGTCCCCCACCCTCCTGCTGGACCGTGCAGCGAGCTCAGATGATGTCAGAGAGAGAGAGCACATATGTTTCTGCTGTTACAGCAACCGTATGGAGAAAGAAAGGGGGAGGGAGAGAGAAGAAGAAAGGAGAGAGAGGAGAAAAAAAGTTATCATAGACAGAAGGGGCTGAGGGAACTGCTAGGCAGACCCTGTCTGTGATAAGCCACGCCCCTCTTCAATAAGCCACGCCCCCTCACTGCACTGGATGTGAAGGGATAGAAGTTCTGTCTTTTCTTTGTAGTGTTGGTGAAGCTACTTTGAAAATCTGTCAAGCTACAAGCTATCTATAATTTTGGGTAGTTAAAACTAGCAGATTGTAATTTATTTTTGTATGCTGAAAAAAAAAACATATTGCACTTATGCATTTAGCAGATGCTTTAATCCAAGACACTTAAAAAAGAGGAACAGTTCATCAATAATAAATTTAACAAACAGTTACAAATAAACAGCTAGTAACACTGAATTAAACAACATTTTGAAGTAGAAAAAAAGAAATAGTATATTCTTGTAAAATGTACTCCAATAATCTTATAAATTTACAACTTTGAAAAATAATTTTACAGTGTAGTATTTATCTCACATGGTTAAATATTTAAAAATAGAAAATTTAGATGAATAAAATAGCATTTGGAATATTTTATCTTTAAAAAAAAATCATTTAATGATATTTAATGAGTTCACAATAAACCAGTTTATTTGGTTATTGATTTATTAAATTAATTTTAAATATTTTGTCCATAATCTTGACTAAACTTGAACAGATAAATTTACACAAAATAAAACTAAAAAGAATCCTAATGTAGCCTACTAAGCTGAAACCTCTTAAAAGGCACTATTAAAAAAAAAATATTATTATTATTGGTTTATATTTCTTATCCTGTTGGAAAATAGTTTTTACGCATAAATGTATGCATATTAAATGTGGTTTGTGCTTAAAAGAATAATAAAACAATAAAAAATACATTTATTTATTTATTGAAAAAGGTACATAAAATATACCAATTTCACATGGACTTAAATGATTCAGTGAATCTTTTTTTTTTTTGAGCAATTCATTTAAATGAACAAATGAGTGAACTTATTCACTTGCATCAGTTGACTTGGCTGTAAAGCTGCATATGTAATACAATGTGCCAAAAAATAGCCATGTTGCATTTTATTTCACAGTGCCATTAAGCCTATTTAAATTGCTTTGTTGCAGTGTCATGTCACTGAAATTGGCAGCTCTCTTTGAAAATAAATGACTTACGATTGCTTTTTTTTGCTGCAAATTGCTATCAGTGCGATTCCTGGTTCCTCATTTCATAAAATGCAGTGGCTTGTGGCTAGAAGATATGCTTGCACAAATACACTGAACAAAATTATAAACGCAACACTTTCATTTTTACAGATGTCGCAAGTTTTGAGGGAGCGTGCAATTGGCATGCTGACTGCAGGAATGTCCACCAGAGCTGTTGCCCGTGAATTGAATGTTCATTTCTCTACCATAAGCTGCCTCCAAAGGTGTTTCAGAGAATTTGGCAGTACATCCAACCGGCCTCACAACCGCAGCCCACGTGTGACCACACCAGCCCAGGACCTCCACATCCAGCATCTTCACCTCCAAGATCGTCTGAGACCAGCCACCCGGACAGCTGCTGCAACAATCGGTTTGCATAACCAAAGAATTTCTGCACAAACTGTCAGAAACCGTCTCAGGGAAACTCATCTGCATGCTCGTCATCCTCATCGGGGTCTCGACCTGACTGCAGTTCGTCGTCGTAACCGACTTGAGTGGGCAAATGCTCACATTCAATGGCGTCCGGCACTTTGGAGACGTTTTCTCTTCACAGCTTTCACTGTACAGGGCAGATGGCAGACAGAGTGTATGGCGTCGTGTGGGTGAGCGGTTTACTGATGTCAGTGTTGTGGATCAAGTGGCCCATGGTGGCGTTGGGGTTATGGTATGGGCAGGCGTATGTTATGGACAACGAACACAGGTGCATTTTATTGATGGCATTTTGAATGCACAGAGATACTGTGACGAGATCCTGAGGCCCATTGTTGTGCCATTCATCCACGACCATCACCTCATGTTGCAGCATGATAATGCACGGCCCCATGTTGCAAGGATCTGTACACAATTCCTGGAAGGTGAAAACATCCCAGTTCTTGCATGGCCAGCATACTCACCGGACATGTCACCCATTGAGCTTGTTTGGGATGCTCTGGATCGGCGTATACGACAGCGTGTTCCAGTTCCTGCCAATATCCAGCAACTTCGCACGGCCATAGAAGAGGAGTGGACCAACATTCCACAATCAACAACCTGATCAACTCTATGCGAAAGAGATGTGTTGCACTGCGTGAGGCAAATGGTGGTCACGCCAAATACTGACTGGTTTTCGGACCCCCTGGACCCCCCAATACAGTAAAACTGCACATTTTAGAGTGGCCTTTTATTGTGGCCAGCCTAAGGCACACCTGTGCAATAATCATGCTGTCTAATCAGCATCTTGATACGCCACACCTGTGAGGTGGATGGAGTATCTCGGCAAAGGAGAAGTGCTCACTAACACAGATTTAGACAGATTTGTGAACAATATTTGAGAGAAATAGGCCTTTTGTGTACATAGAAAAAGTCTTAGATCTTTGAGTTCAGCTCATGAAAAATGGGGGCAAAAACAAAAGTGTTGTGTTTATAATTTTGTTCAGTGTGGACAGATGTACGGACAGATAGACAGACAGACAGACAATAGATTTGTAAAGAAGGTTGTTCCTAAACTAAAACTTCCAGCCTCATCTCTCGCTCTGATAGTGTAATGTGTGCTGGTTAGGGAGCGTGTGGTATGATGTATGGTAAATGTCTTGTTAACTTTTGGCAGCTCACACTCGGAAATTCTGAATACAGCAGCCTCAAGCGAACACACTGTGAACTCTAAACACACATACACACACACACACACACACACACACACACACACACACACACACACACACACACACACACACACACACACACACACACACACACACACACACACACACACACACACAGCGTTTCCCTCTCCCCACTGAATGAACATATAATTATATGGCAAAAGAGACATTCACACAATTGTTTTTCCCCCAATACAAACCCACTTTTGATTACGTTATTCCCACAAAGGCACGCTGGGCAGAGCAGGACGCCGGAGCGGCTCGGATTGCTCCATGCGGACCTGGAGGTTTGTGTTCTCGTTCTCTGTACAGAGGGGTGATGGAACAGAAGGGAAAAGCCATATGGTCTAGAATCTTCTCTACTACATAAACAGAGAGAGAGAGATGAAAAAAGAGGTACAATCTACATTTTACCTCTTCTTGTACTTACTTTAAGTCAGTGTTTGTGGATGTTAGTGTCCAATCAAGTGAAGTTTGAGCTATTAGATTTTCTAAAATACCATCTAAAATACTGTGGCATGAACCGTTCATTGAAGTTCAGTCATTTACTTTCTACAGGACATTTGGTACACATTACAAAAAAATTCCTAAGGAACAAAAGACTTCTCTTTTTCATATAATGAAACTGCATTATCAGTCCAGTTCAGTTGCAATTTTGATGGTTTTACCTAAAAAAGACAATATACCGAGCCATAAAACCAAACCTCAACTGCATGACTACACTAACATTATGTTAGGCCTCAAAACAGAAAGATGTTTTATTCAATGCATTAGCCAGACTAATTATATTTCCGTGTCTACACTGGAAGCCAGTAACACAATAAAACTTTGGTGAGGAAGTTGCTTGTAGTGTGTCACAGATTATATAAACATATGAACTGGTGAAATGACTGAAAAGTGCTAATGGCTAATTTGTTTGATGATCTGAAACATTAAAGTGTGACAAACATGCAAAAAATTTTAAAATCAGGAAGGGGGCCAACACTTTTTCACACCACTGTGTATATATATATATATATATATATATATATATATATATATATTGTTTGTTTAATTAAGAACACTAGAGGGTAAAGGTCATCAGCAATCTGTAGTCTCGCGGTGTTGATCTACAGACCACCAGTGTGTGAGTCTACAGCTCAAATTACTTCAAACTGGAATCTCCTTTCAAACAAACACGCAGGAAATAATAAGAACAACATCACCACATGTGGCACATCTGGATTATTCAACTAACTAGTTTACAGTTAAGGAATACCGTAGTTCACCCAAAAATGAAAATTTGCTGAAAATGTACTCACCTTTTTAGCTTGACATCATTACTCATCAGTGCATCCTCTGCAGTGAATGGGTGCCGTCAGAATGAGAGTTAAAACGGCTGATTAAAAAAAATAACAATGCACAAGCAATCCACACCACTCCATTCCATCAATTAATGTCTTGTGAAATAAAAAGCTGCTTGTTTGTAATAAACAAATCCATCATTATGGAATTTTAACCATCACTTCTGGCCAAAATATGAGTCCATAATCCATAATAACTCTTCCTCCAGAGTCTATGTTGTCCTCTCGCATCAAAATTCACTGGCATTTTTGTTTAGAACTGTTTTGGACTGTATGGAGTTGTAAACTGTGTAGATTTCTCTCCTGATTCAGGTGACAACTTTTTTTTTTACTGGAGATAGAAATATTATGGATAGAGAACTTGATGAAGTTAATGTTAATGATGGATTTATTACAAGCTCACCACTTTTGGCATCACAAGACATTAACTGATGGACTGGTGTGGATTACTTGTGGATTATTGTGATGTTTTTATAAACTGTTTGGACTCTCATTCTGACGGCACCCATTCATTGCAGAGGATTCACTGGTGAGCAAGTGATATAATGCTACAGGAAGAAACAAAATCATCTACGTCTTGGATGGCCTGAGGAGGAGTTAAAATATGTAATGATCAATTCTAGGAGGACATTTTGAGGAAGTTCTAAATTAAGAAATAAGAATCTATTTATATTCAATAAGCAATTAAAATTTGTGTCACTCAATAACTATTTGACCTCATAATATTCTTGCTTGCGTTCTCTTCTTTAATTTTGCATGACCTAGTCATTACAGAGTCCCATTGTGGAAGAAGATGTGCCGATTGTACACTCATGCACACGTGCACAAACACATCGTGCCCTGCCCGTGATGATGAAAGCCCTGGACCAGACAAAATAAACATTTATTAAGGACACTTAGGGGATATAAACCATTTACACACACACACAAACATCACCTACATACCCACTGGCAGATGTAAAGACGGCCTGTGTCTGATGTGGCAAATAAAATATCTGTTCTCACTGATCATTACTTTAATCAAACCGTATAAACGATACAATGAGTAATGTGTACAAGAGAGGGATGGAAAGACCAACTGCACAGAAAAAAACACAAACAACAGTTTTGATCACTCACTAAAGCACATTTCCTGAAACAATTAGTCATTTTCTCAAGATGACCTCAATACAAACTTATACAAAACTTCTACTTTCAAGACCAAATTAAACATTTCAATTGAATCCTCCTATATATATTTCATTAAAACCAAAATCTGTCTTGAAATGACATTTAAAACCTATAAAATAAACAGTTTACTGGCCTGTTCATAAACCCAGTGAGATTAATGCAAAAATAAAATATGGACGTGTCAGAGACATTACAGAAAAAAATAGCACTGCTGAATTTGTTCAGTAACAAGTTATAAAATCAAATCAGATAAGAACTCTATTAAGTTTTAAATTTGGTATAGCAATAAAACAATACTACATTTTATAATAAAATAAAAACACATTGTCTTTCAATCAAATAAGATATAAAATTCATTAAGATTATGAAGTTCAATTAAAAATTAAATAAAATAATAAAATAAAATCTCATGTGCATTATATATAGATTATATATATATATATATATATATATATATATATATATATATATATATATATATATATATATATATATATATAAATACTTCACATTTCACATACTGCTTTTGGCATACTTTATGGGATACATTTGGACATGGGACCTTTTAAGGCAAGTCAGTTGACTTGCATTACATTACAGGTTTCCAGTATGAGTAAGTGTCTCTGTAGTTCATTGTGTGCATGTTGATTTTTCCTAATGAGGTTATACTGAAGAACTAGAGCTACAGTAGGTTTTCTACTCAGGCCTGGTTACTCATGCTGCTGGGAAGTGTGCGGGTGTGAGAACGCTGGTGTCCCCCCACTGGATCCAGCGTTAGAGGGGTAAATCTGAGTAATATATGACTTTGTAGGTTGCGTTTGTGAATAATGATTGGAGAACACCACTCAGTTACGGTGAACCCCACAGAGCAGCTCCGCAATGAGCCCAGTGAGGCCAGTTATAGAGCTGCGCGAGGGGGACTACATCTGTAACATGTAATGCACCAGCTGAAAAACCACATCAGCAGTTCCTGCTTGGAAAAACCAGGTCATACAAGCTTAGGGTGGTCATGCCAGGTTTTGGAGCCCAATGGATCAAAGATCTGTGCCAGCTTGGACCAGAGAGGAACTCCAGCAAAACACTTCAAACTGGCAGAGACAAGCAATATTTTTGACATACATTCAATATGAAATGGTGTTGCAAAAATAAACCTTCTTGGTTCAATTGGGCTGAGTGTGTGTTTATTTCAGTGAATTATACTGTGTATCGTCTTTTCCCAGGGAATAATGAGGACAGGCATCTTTCACACAGATTTGGTTTGTAAACACGTGTCTTATCACGCGTGTGTTTGTTTATGTGTGTGTGTGGTGGAAACAGGAAATGAATGTTTTTAACAGTGTTTGGAAAGGTTAATCTTAAATTATTGTCCATCAGGTTTAAAGTCTGTTTCACGTTTGGCCAAAGCCTCTCTCTTTTCTGCCACTGAGAAGAGAAAGAACTTGACATGTCAGCAATTTAAAGTAAAAAGTTTGAAATATATAAAGTTTTTTAACATCCAAAGTTTTCACTGTTGGTATGATTTTAATGTTATGCTTACCAAGGCTGCATTTATTTGATCACAAATGCTGTAAAAACTGTAATATTTTGAAATATGACTACAATTCAAAGTATCTGGTGTATCAAAGTAATAAAAAAAAGACTAAGAGGATTTCAGAAGATATGTTGAATTAGGTTTTTTTATCCTAATATTTAGCAGTGTTTATGCAATATATATTTATATGCATATAACAATTATACATAATATATAAATATATACTTAAAAAAACACAATTAATTGTTTTTCAGTGTATGAATGTGAATCAATAATGGCAAAATGTTCAATTCAGGATGTAAACTGTCCCTTTAAGAGTTACATATCATAAAGTTGTCTGTCTGTGAGAATGACATCACCTTACACAAATGTACACACACTCCTAGCTCTCACTTGTACTCTTTAGGAAAACTGCCTTTGGGTTTTTGAACTTTGTAATCTGGATTCTGGAGCTCTGAACAGTTATATTTCATGTCTCACTGTCGGTGAAACATTTCATCATTTTATCTTTATCTAAGTGCTTCTAAACATGCACACAGGGTCAGAGAGTCAGTGTGTGCAAACCTGATCAATGCTACATTACACAAGCAAACAATTAACCCTTTACACACTGATTGAGTCTTCAGGCATCTGCATTCACATGTTACGTCGGCATAATTAAAACAGGATTAATGCAAATAATTATTGTAGCAGTGCAACATGTTGCATGTTACTCGACGTTTCCTTGCGGTGAATCATGACGAGGGGAACATGAATGAGTCACTGAACTTCAAATCATTATCATAGCAAACACCCAATTCATAATAGCCACCACCAGTCAGACGAGCTGTAAATTTAAAGTCATAAAAAACAGCTGCTCCTCTCCGGATCCGCGATCAACACTCATGAAGACGTTTACAAACAGACCACATTTCTGAAACTTTCTCATGGTCTGAGCGGATGCAACATCAACTGCAGGATATACAGAGACAGTTCTGAAGACTTTAGAGAGGGTTAAAATACCACTTTGTTCTATATGTGTGTTTATCTGAAAGAAATACAAAACACAGACACAAAAGAATGCATAGGGAACCAGTATTGGGGACGAACTAACCAGAAAAAAAAGAGATTACTAACTGAATTATACACTGAACAAAATTATAAATGCAACATTTGTTTTTGCCCCCATTTTTCATGAGCTGAACTCAAAGATCTAAGACTTTTTCTATGTACACAAAAGGCCTATTTCTCTCAAATATTGTTCACAAATCTGTCTAAATCTGTGTTAGTGAGCACTTCTCCTTTGCTGAGATACTCCATCCACCTCACAGGTGTGACATATCAAGATGCTGATTAGACAGCATGATTATTGCACAGGTGTGCCTTAATTGGCATGCTGACTGCAGGAATGTCCACCAGAGCTGTTGCTCGTGAATTGAATGTTCATTTCTCTACCATAAGCCGTCTCCAAAGGTGTTTCAGAGAATTTGGCAGTACATCCAACCGGCCTCACAACCGCAGCCCACGTGTGACCACACCAGCCCAGGGCCTCCACATCCAGCATCTTCACCTCCAAGATCGTCTGAGACCAGCCACCCGGACAGCTGCTGCAACAATCGGTTTGCATAACCAAAGAATTTCTGCACAAACTGTCAGAAACCGTCTCAGGGAAGCTCATCATGCTTGTCGTCCTCATCGGGGTCTCGACCTGACTGCAGTTCGTCTTCGTAACCGACTTGAGTGGGCAAATGGTCGCATTCGATGGCGTCTGGCACTTTGGAGAGGTGTTCTCTTCATGGATGAATCTCGGTTTTCACTGTACAGGGCAGATGGCAGACAGAGTGTATGGCGTCGTGGAGTATCTCGGCAAAGGAGAAGTGCTCACTAACACAGATTTAGACAGATTTGTGAACAATATTTGAGAGAAATGGCCTTTTGTGTGTTGAGTTTATAATTTTGTTCAGTGTATCTATCTATCTGGCTATCTTTCTGTCTGACTGTCTGTCATCCATCCACCTATCTGTCTGTCCATCTGTCTGTCCATCTATCTATCTATCTGTCTGTCTGTCTGTCTGTCTGTCTAAATGATACCAAGCATGTTTACACAGATATATCTCCTGCAGCATGATGGGAATCTTTGGGAGTTTCTGAAAGAGACACACAGCATCTGTTGGGCACATGTGCTGAAAGGTGAGTGAGTTTTCTAAATTCATGGCCTTTAAAATGGCCATTATAGGAAAGAACCGATCTGCTTTTTTAGATGTAAATCTTCTCGTTATCAGTGTAGTTCCACTCTCAGCTGTTTCCTGACGGAGAATATGACCTTTGACCCTCTCCACTGATATTCAGTTGAAGGGTTTAAACTCACTAAGAGAACGTGAAGTTCGTTTAGTGAGTTTTAGCAGCACAAAAGGCTCAAGGGTAATTGTTAGTGAAGGACTGTCTGAGCTGAATGACATGGAGGATCTACATGTTCTCTGAGTCACAGACGTTCCTCCAAACAGCATGTGCTCTCAGTTAATCTGACCGCAGTCTTGGGCTGTTAGCAGATGCTCTGGAACATTTCAGCAGGGACTGATTTGTCATTCATCCACTGATCTGGAGAAATGACACAGAAAAAGAGGATTTTGGGATGGTCTGAATTTGTGTACTTCATTTAAAACAGAATGAGCTCCTCTTATGGTGGGTTTGATGTTCATTGAGGAAGTTAATGTCATGATCTCCTCTAGCTTTACAGTAGCTCAGCAACACTGAAGACAGAATGTGACTAAACTGCATAAATTTAGTGGCTTCAGAAAGTATTTGGACAAAATCTCAAACCAAGTGTTGTTCATTCTAAGGAAAGAGAACACACATATTTTTAAATCAAACAAGATCACTTTTTGTTCATCAAACTTTTATTCATTACTATCCATTTTTAAAATCATTTAACAGAATGTTTAGAATTCTTTGGCACTTTTTTGGAATTTTCAGAGCAACTGAAGCTGCTGAACATACTAGAACATCTCGAATGCTTCTGAAACACAGCTGAATGAAATAATGCTGACTCAGTCAATGCGTGGCTTTGTTCCATACGGTCATGTCCCTCACGGGTCCTTCCACCGCAGAAATTCCACACCGCTTACTGGTGGAAGAACACGTAGCACTTTAAACCAGGTCTCATTCATGAAGGCTGATGAAGCTCCAGATGTGTGGAGGGCTTTTTATAGCATCTGTTACTGGCACAGACATGAACATCTTATAGCTAGAGTCACTTTTAGGAACTCAATGTCCTGTTTCAAAATGAAATCTAATGAGTCTAGTGTGTGTTCTGACCGACTAACAAACTCCACTAAGTTCATGTTCTACTGAAAGACGCTCTCAGATGTGATGGCAATATTTAGGTCATACCGCAAATTTTTAGTTGGAGTCAAGTTATTCCTGAACACAGTGTTTCTTGTTTTCAAGCCATTTCCTTAGAGCTTTTACAGTATTCTTTGAGATAGCAACCTAATAGAATAATATATAAATAAATCTTCAGCTAAAACTTCAGATGGATTTACCTACGTGCTCACAGCTAACGGGGAACATTCTCAGAACTTTGGCTTATATTCTGGCAAGGTTCTCTCAAATTTATGAACAAATGTTCTTCCAGTAACATTAATGGGCACCTATTATGCCCCTTTTTACAAGATGTAATATAAGTCTCAGATATCCCCAGAATGTGTCTGTGAATTTTCAGCTCAAAATACCCCACAGATCATTTAATTTTATCATTTTGAAAATGCCTATTTTGAGTGGAAGCGGAAACAGGCTGTTTTCTTGCATGTCTCTTTAAATGCAAATGTGCTGCTGTTCCCCACCCCCTTTTCCAGAATAGGGCTGTGCCTATACAGCACATACCTCAGAGATGCTGCCAAAAAACATCTGTTTAGTTTTTCTGAAGCACGCACACAGAAAGCGGCTGTCACATGGCAAGTGAGTACTAAACTAACTCTTTCGTGTCTTGAACTGTCAAATAAACACAAATTTATGTTACGAATACAGAAGTTACAAAAACAGGTTACAACAAGGTAAACAGCAGAGGAAAAATTGCATGTTTACATTAGATCTGTGTATTAAGTGACAGCAGTGTAATATACTGTACCTATACTGCTGACTACGTGTATGTTAATTTTTATTTTTTTATTTATTTTTTTCCGTTTAGGGTGGTTGTGTACACACTGCCAACACATTTATGTTCAAACAACATGTAGAATTGAAATTTGCATAATAGGTGCCCTTTATTAGAATGTTTATTCAAACTTATCTGGTCTTTAAATGTTTCAGAATGTTCGGAGAACCTGACAATCCCACAATGTCTGCATAACGAAAAATGACATGTTCTGATAAATGGAATCTTCGTATAACCAAGCAAAAAGGCGTTTTGAAATTTGAAAGAACATTCAGAAATAATGTTTTCATAACTTAATTGAAATGTTAGCAAAATGTTCTTAGAACATATTTTTGTTACATATACATTTACATTAAATGCAGTCTTATAGTCTTATTTACTGTAATTCTTTCTCTGTTTTCTTCATTTGAGCCATTTAATCTAAATATATCCTGATGTGACTATTCCTGGGAATCTCCTAACATATCTTTAATGGCCTCTCATTATTTAAGAACATGAAGTCTGTGTGAAACTGAATTACTCAACAAACAGCCTCAGATCTACCCTTCAAAACACACAGACTGTGGCCGCACGCAATTAACAACAACCACACGCTGTGGATCTGACTCAGGATCAGTTTTAAGCAGCCACACGTATTAGCACAGACACATGAACGCTGTTCTCAGATCAGTGCTAGTGGACACACAGGGTGGAGTGCGGATAGACAGTAAGTGAGACATGTTCCATTAACATCACAGGCGACAACTTTCTATGCTTTCTTGTAAGATTTTTAGCTCACACAGTTTGACTGTGATGCTGACGAGTAGAATAACTATAGGAATAAGTTTCCTATATCTGCTTGTCAGTGTATCAGTAACAAAGTTGCAACATCTGTGTCAGTTCAATAACCTGTATGTATAAGTACAGACAAGAAAACTGTAGAGTGTATGCGATATTTTGTTGCACCGCTAAAAACACACAGGGTGGAGCGGCAGACACTGAGACATGTTCAATTAACATCACACACGCCACACCACAGCGATTTTATGTACAATCTTCAGATCATGCTAAAGAAAAAAACAGCATCACAAGTTCTATATACACTACACTGAGAGGCTGACGTCGCTCTGGCATTGAAGAATTTCAGTGCTGTTTGCATTTTTTAAAACATGTTTATGGGACAATATTGAGCTAAAGTACAATTTATACATAACATATGTATATGTATAATCAGGGATGGGCAGTATTTCAAATACATGTATTTAAAATACGCATTTCAAATACAAAATACTATTTTGTTTTTAAATACCTTTGGAAAAAAATCAAATGTATTTTTTATTTAAATACATTTAATCTCAGTATTTCTGTATTTTCAAAATACATAAAATACTTTTTGCCAATCAACCTCTTTATTAGACTGCTGATTTCCTGTATCAACTAGTCAACATGCCACTTTCATTCATGTGAGCTGCAGCTCTATGACTCCATCTGGAATTGGGTAATGCAATTTTCTGGATTCCTGTAAGGAAATAAGGAATAATACTGCCTTTGTGTGCTATCAAAATTTCCTACTTTCAATTTCAGAAGTCCTGATTACAAGCTTGTCGCATTCAAGTGCTTTGCTGTTGGACTGAATAAGAATCATGGAGGATGCCAAGTTTCCTGGAAAAATCTTATTGAAGCCAAAATCATAGATATTCAAGATATTTTGATTAAAATGTAGCATCCCATTCATTGACAACTATATAAACATTCACAGTGCTATCTTTATAGTTAGCTTGTTGATGATTCTGGATTTTCAGTCAAATACATGCTGTTTTGCTGTGTATAAAACATACAAAATGCTTGAAATGGTTATTACACTACTATGTGCATGACTTTAACAATAAAACAAGGTGATCTTGCTTTTGTGGGGAAAAAAGCATACCTGTCCCAGCAGCAACTGTTTTCCCCTCCACCATGTTTAAAGTTTATGGCCTTTGATGCCTGCTACAGGTCTAAAAAAAGTTGGCATGAGGGCAATAAAGGGCTGAAAAAGCAAGAAATTTTTTAAAGATTCAGCTGGGAGAACATCTAGCAACTAATTAAGATAATTGACATCAGGTCTGTAACATGATTAACTATAAAAAGGATGTCTTAGAGCAGCAGAGTCTCTCAGAAATAAAGATGGGCAGAGGCTCTCCAATCTATGAAAGAGTGCATAAAAAAGATTGTGGAATACTTTAAAAACAACGTTCCTCAACGTCAAATTGCAAAGGCTTTGCAAACCTCATCACCTACAGTGCATAGCACAGTGGTTCTCAATTCCAGTCCTTGGATTTCCCCTGCTTAGGGAGTAGGAAGCAATGGACACTGTGTAGGGATCATGTCAATCCAAACACAGTTCATGCATGGAGCTCATTTCTAACGAGCTGGTTATCTGAATCAGGTTTGTTAACTAAGAAAGACATGCAAAATATGCAGAGCGGGGAGTGCGCGAGGACTGGAATCGAGAACCTCTGGCATAGCATCATGAAAAGATTCAGAGAAACTGGTGAAATCTCTGTGCGTCAGGGACAAGGCCGAAGACCTTGGTTGGATGCTCGTGGTCTTCGGGCCCTCAGACGACACTGCATCACTTATCGGATCGGCATGATTCTGTCATTGACATTACTAAATGTGCCCAGGAATACTTCCAGAAACCACTGTCGATAAACACAAATCCACTGTACCATCTGCAGATGCCAACTAAAGCTCTATCATGCAAAAAGGAAGCCATATGTGAACATGGTCCAGAAGCGCCGTCGTTTCTTGTGGGCCAAGGCTCTTTTAAAATGGACTGTTTCAAAACAAACATCATAGAACAATGTGGAAAAGTGTTCTATGGTCAGACGAGTTCAAATTTGACATTCTTGTTGGAAATCACAGATGCCGTGTCCTCCGGGCTAAAAAGGAGGGAGACCCTCCAGCATGTTATCAGCGTTCGGTTCAAAGGCCAGCATCTCTGATGATATGGGGGTGCATAAGTTGCATACGGTATGGGCATCTTGCATGTTTTGGAAGGCACTATGAATGCTGAAAGTTATATAAAGGTTTTAGAGCAACATATGCTCCCCTCCAGACGACGTCTATTTCAGGGAAGGCCTTGTGTATTTCAGCAGGACAATGCAAAACCACATACTGCAGCTATTACAACAGCATGGCTTCGTAGTAGAAGAGTCCGGGTGCTGAATTGGCCTGCCTGCAGTCCAGATATTTGGTGCATCATTAAACGAAAAATACGTCAACCACGAACTCTTCAGCAGCTGGAAACCTATGTCAGGCAAGAATGGGACCAAATTCCAACAACAAAACTCCAGAAACTCATAACCTCAATGCCCAGTCGTCGTCAAACTCTTTTGAAAAGAAGAGGAGATGCTACACCATGGTAAACATGCCCCCGTCCCAACTATTTTGAGACCTGTAGCAGGCATCAAATTTGAAATGACCTAATTTTGTGCATAAAACTGTTCAATTTCTCAGTTTAAACATTTGTTGTTATCTATGTTCTAATGTGAATAAAATATTGGCTCATGTGATTTCAAATTCTTTTAGTTTTAATTTTATTCAAATTTAAAAGACGTCCCAACAATTCCGAAATTTGGGTTGTACAAAAATAAATAAATAAAATTGGATAGCCTGTGAAGGCAGCATAAGATAAGGTAAGGATGTCATGGTCATTTGTACTTGTTGATTAAGGTTAAAATGGAACACCATTCAGATTTGCATTTAGTTAGCAATAGCATGAAGGGAAAAAAAGAGTTCTAGCAAGGGGAACATAGCATTAGTCACTAGTCAATCTTTTTTTGGTCAGATTTTGGTTTCGTCAACTAGCTAGTCAAATGTGTTCACTAAACTTTAATCATTACTGCTTGCTATAGCGATAATAAACAATATAAACGTTGACGATGATATAAAGTGTAAATCAATTGAACTTTTTCTGTATCATTTATATATTGTCATAGTATGCAAATATATTTGTGGAGCTTTTAGTGGGCAGGAGTTATTGACACGTCAGAGCGATAAAGTATGTATTTTGTGTATTTTCAAAATACAAAATACTGTATTTGTATTTAAATACATTTTCTCACACAGTATTTTGTATTTGTATTTAAATAAAAAAAATTCCACACAGTATTTTGTATTTTTATTTTAAATATATTCTAATGTATTTGTGCCCATCTCTGTGTATAATTATATATATATATATATATATATATATATATATATATATATATATATATATATATATATATATATATATATATGTGTGTGTGTGTGTGTGTGTGTGTGTGTGTTTCCCACAGGATTTTGTGAGACCTGGGTCCCTCTAGGTGGACAATTTTGTACAATTTAAAGTTAAATTCATCTCGTGCACTTTGAGAGTTCAAAATTAAGAGCTCCAACACAGGTTCAGTGTGCAAAATAAAGAAAAAGGCTGGTGAAATGACTTGTACTTGAGTTTTAAAGGGGACTCAATCCTCCTTTTAGTTAGGATGTAGTGCCTCAGTCTAAATTACACTCACACCAGTGAATTTGGAAGCCGAACAAATTAGAATATATTAGTAGCTACATCTGCCATTTTAATCACGATTACAAAATATTCAAACAAACAAAATATTCTGGTGATCTGAGAAAATTTACCGGCTATAAATATTTTTTTTTCCTGACCATGAAACTGTTTTTGCAGTTGCTGCTACTACAACAAATAAACATATTTAGAATCAACCACTGCATTTTAATCATAATACGAACAAAGCTGCTACACACATATAGCATGAGTAGTTTTTTATTTAAATTTTATCATACCATTTCAACATTTGAAGCAAAAACAGAATGGTCTGAGTCAGTGAAATTGTGCTAAAACCTACATAAAACAAAAAATAATGTCACTCTCTGACAGCAGGGGGCGCTTATGAAACAACAGTAATGAGAGAGAAATAAATGTCATCGAGACCTCTCTGAAATACATTAATATAACCCCCCTTTCCAATATTTATATTTTTCTTCCAGTAAACAGTGAGCATGTTGTGCCTGTACAGTATTTTCTTTGTGTGTGTCTGTTAATTTTAGTCCTTTATTTTGGCGGAAACTGCAGCTGAGCTTTTATTTTGACGGAAAACTCCAGATTCAGGGAAAACACGTTTACAAACGCGTCTCGTTACAAATCTTGTGAAATGCTCAAGATCCATATTTTCATATACTTAATTATAATAATTATAATAGTGTGGTGCCTACATTTTATTTATTAAACATTTTTAAATGAGCGTACAAGACAAGTATGAAAAATTTAATATTGCAATATGCATCGTGAAAGATGGGGAAAAAAAAGAAGCTTTAAAGAATTAAAAACCCCAAACGTGCATCTGGTATCAATGGCATAAATTCAGCCTTGTAAATTACTCTCAAACAAATGGCTTCACAGTGAAAAACTACATGTGCTTTGTGCAGCGATTTTGAGTCTAGGCTATGCCAGAATTATAAATACAAACCCATGGTTATAATGGACTTTCTCTGGACAGCATAGAGGTTTCTGTTACATTGTTTGATGTTTGGCAGATAGGGCATTTATGCATATCTGCATATCTCAATAAGGTGGCCACTCAGAGACCTGTCTTGTTTCACACTTACCTTTTAACTTAACCTTTATATTCGGGATATTCGTGATTTTTAAATCTACGACAAGTGACTAAAGCACTGTAAACAAGAACGAATTAGTCATAGATAGTCAAGATTTTCAGTCAAAAATTCCCTCAGGATCTATCTGCATCTCCACAGCCTTCTGCAAACAGACATTGAGGGCTAATGCCAAGAGATTAGGTCATTTACTGATGACATTTATCAGGAAATTCAACAACATTTAGACTAAGCCTTTCTGCACTTGGAGTGAATTCAGCATGAATGATCTGAGCCAAACACGCTGGAGATTCCCTCGAAGGCCGTGATGGATCGCACCGAGCTCAGATGAGAGGAGTGAGCAGTGAAGGATAAAGGCACAGACGGTTTCCACATGTACAGACACTCTGCTCCTCTTGACAGATGAAGCTATATTTGATGTTAGATATACAAATAGTCCTTCAAACGTGCTAATGAAATGGAAAGAAATGCTATTTTTGACTTAACCTCAAAGTAATCCTGACCAAACCTTTAATGCTTTCTTGAAGTTCAAACTCAGCTGGTTTAGATATGGTTTTGGAAATGACTAGTCATCAACTAAAAATGTATTGCAAATGTAAAAGTATGCATGCATTTAGTAAAAATTTCAAGCCTTTTTTTTTTTAAATTTTGTTTGCATAATGTTTGAACTTTTATTCAGGCGAAGAATATAAAAAAAGAAATATTCTCAGAAGAAACATTTGTGTTTGTGCATGATCATTCCTGATCTAAAAGTGTTGAGTCCAAATCAATCTGTTTGCGGGATAAAATGCGTGAAAACTTTGATGGAGATCCAGTGGTAAATAATTCTATAATTACTAGTCTCTCATTGCTTTGCATGTCATGTTAAATAAGTTTATGCAGTCAGATGCAGATTTATTAATAAGCACTTATTCGTAATACCTTTATATTGACTGATGGCACCTGAGGGAACTGCTGGATGAGCTGCTGATGTTCTGGGCGAAGAGAAATCTCACTTTGCCAATCTGCCCATCACTGTTATTTTCAGTGTTCTTTTGGAAACAGTTTCCCTCTTTCTTCTGCTGTGTTTTTCCAGGAAATTTGAGAGCACTAAAGAACATCAAAGTCTAATATTATTCAATTGTATTTCTTTTTTGTGAGATGGATGATATTAATGATCTATAGTACAATTAAATTAAAAAAAAAAAATGTGTTTACAAAAATAGTCTCTTCTGCTCTCTTATTTGAAAAATAAGTAAAATACAGAAAAATTGTGAAATATTATTACAATTTAAAATAACTGTATTCTGTTTGACTTCATTTTAAAATGTAATTTATTCCTGTGATGCAAAGCTGAATTTTCGGCATCATTTCTTCAGTCTTCAGTGTCACATGATCCTTCAGAAAATATTCTAATATGCTGATTTATTATCAGTGCTGAAAAAATTTGTGCTGCTTTAGTAAAATTAAAACTCTTTAGTATACTATACTTTCAAGAATGCATTTAACGATTGATTTGTTTCTTATAAACAGCTTTTCACTTTACAAGGCATTAATTAATCGATGGACTGGATGGACTTTATCAGCTGTTTGGACTCTCATTCTGACGGCACCCATTCACTGCAGAGGATCCACTGGTGAGCAAGTGATGGAATGCTACATTTCTCCAAATCTGATGAAGAAACAAACTCATCTACATCTTGGATGACCTTTGAGTGTTTAACGTGTGAAGATTTTTAAAATCTGAACTGATTTAAAATGTTATCCAAGCAAAAAGCAGCTGACTTAGTCGCTTAACACAAGGAATACAGTGATGAATAGTGTTTACATTTATGAGTTTTGTACTGGCTTGTTTCGTCTGGTCATGTTTAGTAACTCTCGCTTTTCCATAATTAATAATTTCTGGAGTTAAGAACACGTGCATGTAAATCTCAGATTGTACTTTGGCTGAATCCTCCACATCATTTATTAACACTGACTTCCTCTTCAGTTATTCTTTCCATATACAAATCACTATTAGTTCTCTTTGTTCATTTTTCCATCTCCTCTTCTCTGCTTCTCGTTCCTTTGTGCGTTCATAATTATTTTGTTTTCCTCTCCTTCAAGCATCTGTTATTAAACCACAACCACAGGAGCAGTAGAATGTTTTCACGATCATTTGGACCAATCACAGCCCAGCTTTATGCCACGAATTGCGACATTTTGACCAATGTTAAGCATGAATGTTGGGTTGGGGGTTATTATGGAGGATTCACGCATGTGACAGCTGCATTTCACATGAAAAAGTTGATCATTTCTGAAAATAGCAGCATGTTATTTTGTTTTCAAACCACACTCATTGCATTGATTAGAAATAACGAGGAAAAGAAAAACATTTTAAAGGAAAAACAAAAAAGAGTTACGGTTACAGCAAATATTTCAATAATTTTGAATATTAGTATGATTTTTAAAAGAAATTAAGGCTTTTATGCATGCATTAATGCATTAAAGTGGACAAAAGTGACAGAAAATTCATTTATAATGGAATATTTCTATTTTAAATAAATGTTTTTTTTAAACTTTCCATTCATCAGAGAATCTGAAAAAAAATATCACAATCTTTACACGTTACAGTTTTTAACATTGATGATGATAACAATAGATATAATGATTTAGAATGATTTCTGAAGATCATGTGACACTGGAGACTGGAGTAATGATGCTGAAAATTCTGCTTTGAATCACAGGAATAAATTACATTTTTAAAATATATTCACATAAAATATTTCACAATATTACTGTTTTTACTGTATTTTTGATCAGCCTGGCTGAGCATAAGACACTCTTTCAAAAACATTTAAAACATGCATTTATTTTGATTATACAATATTTTCATAATTAACCTTTTATTTTATTGTTTAAGAATAAATAGTATAGACAATCACACATTATAACTGTACAACAAATTGGGTTTTGGTCTCACAAATCCCCATTATATTCCAAAATAATATAATGCATATGTGACAGATAGATCTCTCTTTGTGTGTTGGGTGTTTTATGTTGATTAATATATGTGCGTTTGAGTTTGCTCTTGTGTGTCTGTGCATGCTTGGGCAGCTGTGAATGGCTGTTCATCAATCTGTCGTTTGAAGCGATATGATGGCTGGATGAGGAGGCAGCAGGGGTTTCTTGCATGCATCTGTATGTGTGTAAATGTGTGCATTGTGTGTAAACGTGGCTCCTGCTGTATGTCTGGTGTGTACGTATGTTCTCTGTGCATTTGTGAAGATCCATAATCCTGCTGAATGATCGGGGCTGTGATGAATGTATGAGAGCCAAGGAATGTGTACTGGTGTGTCCCAGCATGTAACAGAGAGAGATGGAGAGAAGACGTCTGCCATAAAGAGTCACAGAGTGCATTATGAAAGCTGTACTGTATATGGCATAATCCAATCACTAATATCTGCCATGTGTGTGTGTGTTTAGACAGTGTCTTATACCATCTGAAACTCATAAACATTCTCCTTTAACAATTTCCAATGAGAGCTGAACACAATACATATTAAGATATGTGATATTGTTTTTGTCTTTTTGATTTTTTGATTTGATTTCTTTTTATTATTATTATTTTTTTTTATTTTATTTTAGTTATTTTATTTTATAGTTAAGTTTTGAAAATATAGCTATCGGGTCATTCTGTCCCATACACTTACATGAGGGTTGTTATAAGTATTTAAAACTATATGTATATATATATATATATATATATATATATATATATATATGTATATATATATATATATATATAGACTATTTTATTTATATAATGTATATTTTATTTCCACTTAATGCACTAAATAAACTAAAACTAATATAAATATATGTATATAGATAGATATACAAACAAACAAACAAATAAAAATTCCAAAAATACACTACAAAATGACTAAAAATTTCACTAAAGTTAAAGTGAAAACAGAACATATAAAAATAAAATCAAATTCAAAAATGGATAAAAAAGCAAACAAAAAACTTACAAAAAATTTCTACAACTTTTTAATTAAAAGGCAACTAACTTAAACTATATTTAAGTTGAAGTACTAAAATAATTAGAACTGAAATAGATAAAAAAAGGTTAATGCTAAATAGAAATATAAAAATGACAACAAAATTACTGAAACGTAAACTGCAATACCCAAAAAAGTCTGTAAAAATAGGACCCAGTGTTCTGTGCTAATATGAAGGATTTTTAAATGTCTTTGCATTATGTTGTGTTTTAGGAAATAATACACATTTTTGTTTTTAAGGATATTTTTCTTACAAGGTAAAATTAAAATGAAAACTGAAAATGTACAAATAAACATTAAATATTAAGGAACTGTATTTCCTTTAAAAAAAAGAAAAAAAAAGGTAACAGAAAACTAAATGTTTTATTAACCTAAAGTCAATTATAGCTCCATTCGGCATTTGGCGAGCCTTCAGTTTGTCCCTTTTGTCCATGTGTGTGAGTTTTGCAGGCTTGTACAGGAGTGTGTGCCCCCCGCTGGCTCACGGACACCCTGCACAAAAGAAGCTGCATTCTTCACATTCCCGTAACCTGAGGTGAAGTGAGACATCATCACTGCGTACAGCGCGTGTAACCTGGAGCTCATGAGTCTGGGATTCAGTGAACACGTCATTCTGTACTGTAAACCTGAGCTCAACTGCAGTAACCGCTGGCACACTTACAGTCAACACGAAATTAAAATTCACTCTTTTTACTTTCTCAGTAACATTCCGGGTCTTACTGTGCATGATTGATTAGTCCATGTTGTTCCAAAGAAAGAAAATGTTAGTCTTTGTAATCATTCATTAAACGCTCTACCTCTGACTTTCCTTGCCTTGAATTATACAATTTGTATATTATTTTAACATATTTTAATTAATTATTTTATTCATTGTCACATGGGTCAATCAGTTACCAAAGGACAAAATGGATACACTGTTAAAAAAAAAAAAAAAAAAAAGACAGTGATTTTAGCGGTAAAAAACTGTGAAAATGCTACAGTAAAAACCTGTTAAATGGTTAATGGTAAGTTCCCCTAATATATACGGTGAAGGACCATTTTTGGAAGTGAAAAGAATGTAAAATTTACAGGGAAAAACCATAAATTGACATTCCCAGAATTCCCTGCGTTGCATTTCAAATTGGATGTTTTTTTCTTTAAAATAACTGTTTCTTCTTAGTTTTTTTTCTTATCAGTTATGTTTATTAGGGTTGTATGTTACATCTAATGTTGTTAAATGAATGTTTATAACATATTTCAGCTTAATGAGTCTCGCCATGATGGTGTTTAGTGCTTGTGTGAATGACACTGTGCACCTTCTATATCTGTTATTATTTAAAAGCTGCTTGTGATGGGCTCTGGTTTGTCATGTGACTTTCTCATCACCACCTGCATTTGGTGGTTATCAGTGTATTACAAAGGTACAAAACAGATTTCAGTACTTTAATAGGTTGGTATATCAACATTATATCAGTTAATGAAGTTACGGTATTTAACTGTAAATTCAAGCTAAAACTGTAAAACCTGAAATGCTGCTACCGTATTTTTAACGGTAGAACTCCGGCAACCACAGCTGCCGTTTTTTTGTGTGTGTAAATTTTACGATTTTTTTTTTACAATGTGTACTTGCCATATTATTACTATATACTCAAACTTATAGTATATTACTATATACTATAAACTCATGATCTCATATACTCATGAACTTTTTTCCTCCTCTTAAATCTGGCAAAATCTGGCAATATATATATTATGAATATTGTTGGCTCTTTGAAATGATTTTGTCAGTTGCTTTGGATAAAAGCACGTAATACTCTGCAATAAGTCTCATTATGCATGTAATATGGGTTGCAAATGTCTATTCACTTTGACTTTATGTTGATTTAATACACTAACCAAGGCTATATTGGTTTTATGGTTAGTATTTAGATTTTATGGTTTGTATTTAATACAAGCCAAAGGAGATTTTCCATATCTATTAACTTATACAAGACTGCAACTGAGTTTGTCATAATATTGCACCTCTTTTATCTACTTTTAAATCTATATTTATGCATTTATTTAAAACTTGATTAATTGATTGATTGATTTAAAAGGGAAGTAAGTGGTTTCATTTTGTTTTAGATGTAACCTGAACAGGATTCCCTTCTCCTCTGTACATTCGGACCCGTGTCGAAAGGTCATCACCCTTGTGGCCTTGTGCGCTCCAGCTGTCGCATATGCCAGGAGCTCCTGAATCGTTTCAGCCCTAAAATAGTCTGCAAACTTTAATTTTAGGAACAACTTGGAATAACCCTGGGCTCCCATTCACAGGACTGTTCCTATACTAGAACAGCTCACAAGGCAAGGTAAGACAAACCAAGTTTCTTTATGTATTTCATACACAATAGTGATTCAATTACAAGGAATATAGGTATCTAATCAATATTTCAGGTGCATTTACTCATTTATTTTAGTAAGAAGGGATGTTGCAAGCAATCAGATGATCATTATTGTAAAAATAAACCCCTTCTGGATGATGCAAAATCCATTTGAAGTTATATATGTTCAGTTTTCCATGTGTTCTTAGTATTACAAGGCCTTTTTGATGCCAGACACATAAAGAACATTTTTTCTGCATTATTTATTTAGGATATATTAACAAGGGTCCTTTAACTGGATAATTGCCCTAAAGGTTTTCTGCTGCTACACCCATCAAATTAGATGAGTCAAAAATACTAAAAGACAGACTGCAATGGACTCAATTCTTGCAGACAAAAAAGAGAGAGAGAAAATTCAGTCCCACACTGTAAACGTCCCGCCTACCTACAGCACCAACCAATCAGAAGCCGCGCATTGTCGGTGCTGCTCTCCGATTGGCCGCTCGCAGCGTGACTGACAGCCCGTGTGAATTAAGTTTTTTCCCACTTTGGCTCCGCGAAGTTTCAGTGACGGGGGCATCACTGCAGCGCACTGAAGGGAAGGAAAGAACAGAAGGGAAAAGAAGGGAGAGAGGTGCCCCATCCATCCATCTATCCATCCACTGAATGTTCCCGCAGGACTTTATTAACGTATGGCTGCATGAGAGGCTTTGAGCTCTCGCGCTCTCTCTCTCCGGGACTGTTGGGTTACTGCTTCTGTCCTGATTTTAAGCAGTTGTCATAATAATATAACCGAACTCTTCGCGTCAGGACGGGCGCAGGTGGTCATGGATACACCTATCAGATGGAAAGTAAAGCGGAGGTTTAAGGAGGTGCGGCTGTGTGTCCTCCTAGTATTCCTGATGTTTGTCACCTCACGAGTCAGCGCAGGTAAGCGGCGAATCAGCTCTTCCCAAACTGTTACTTTGTGCCGAGGGCCGCGCTCACCAGGGGCTGCGCTTCTCCACGGTCAGTCCGCTGTCCCTGGACTGCAGTGACCGCAGGAGGGGATGGTAGGGGCCCTAGAGTGGGACTTTTCAACTAGGGACGTCCGGAGTTGCAGGGAAACATTAGAGCAGCGGCGAATAACGGAATCAGGGACGTTTTCCCGTGCAATGCAACAGCTGCGTGAGGAGATCGTGATGCATCATCTATTGTGGCATGCAACTCGTTTACGCTGCTCCCAGTTGGTGTAACACTCACTATTATGCAAATTAGTAAATAAAGCCGTCATAGAAGAAATCTGGACTCCAGGATTTCATACGCAAACCTAAAAAAGGTTTCTCAGTGGTTCTTTGCAAATGTTTATGGTTCTTGATGTTGATGGTCTAGTTTTCTAGAAATAGAGATTAAAAACTTTTCAACTTTACAGTTAGAATCAATGTCACAGGAGAAGAACCATCCTTTACTGATGCTTCACCAGAATCTGAAGAACCTAAACTCTATACAGCCAAAATGCTTCTTTGCCGAATCTCAAAGACTTTGAGGAACCTTTATCTTTAGGGTTGTATGACATCAGGACCTCTGTTGGTTTCAGACTATGTGTGTTGTGTGAACATAAACCACGCAACCTAGATCGGGTTTGTAGACTTTTTAGAAGATGTTTCACATGCTTTTAGGGGATCTGGCAGAAAGTAGTTTTCCTCCAGCAGGCGCGCTGACTGCTGAACGTAATTGGAAAAATATGCAGGATGAGAAACACACCAGGAGAGAAAGAGAGAGAGAGACACAGAGAGAAGTTTATGTTTTTCCATATAGGCTCAAACAAATGCATCACCCTGGTTCTCTGTTTAGCAAAAAACGGATATAAATGTAAATAAATGCTCATTACGTCTTAAGTCTTGGCTCCTGGTGGATGATCTGTAATGAAGAACATCAGTGGGTCAGGGTGGAGTCGCCGGGTGTCTTCTCTAGTAGATCAGAGATGCTCGAGGTGAAGATCGCAATTATCTTGTAAACCACTTATAGAAGGAATTACCCAGGAGACTATGTAAAACAGTTATTGTAGAGAGCAACTCCATGCATCACATACATTCTGATCTCATCTGCAATATGCCATTAGTAAAAACCCAAGATTTTTTTTAAATCATGCGTGCAATATGCATAAAAATGTGTTCATTTTTTTTAGCACATAAGAGCCAACTTTCTATGGTTGCTTCTGTTGTTTGACATCTGTTTTTAGTGTCACTTCATTACGAAGCTCTGTGTATCACACTCAGATTTGATAGTGTGGAGTTTATTAGTTGTGAACGTGAATCTGTGGTTTGTACAGTAACAACGGAGCCAAAGCAGACAGGATATGATCTCTCATTCTCATCCTCCTCGTTTCTCCAGCCTGTCCCAGGGAGTACCCGTCTCTTTCTCTCTCTCTCTCTCTCTCTCTTTCTTCAGGCTAGAGGGGGAGGGATAGAGGGAGGGGGGTTGGAAATTCTGCTCCGCATGTGTGATTAGCTTCGTGTCTGGTCATGGCCGCTTGGCTGCTCATTATAGTGATGGAATTATTGAGAACATTTTGGTCCAGGAACTTCTCAAGAACATGCTGTCTTACAGTATTTAATAGAGAATTAGTTTGGCAATGATACCAAATCTTAGCAGATGCACTCTTAAAAATAAAAAAGAGTTTTATAATCTGATCATATATTCTCTAGTTATTTAAAGAACCCAGAAAGCACAACACTGATCTAAAGACCCTATAATGAAACGCCAAGAGGTTTTTAATATCCAAAGAAACTTATAGCAACTCAAGAATCTTACCTGGAGTCTTAAAACAGACCTGGAAAAGTCATAGAAATAAAAAAAAAATCTAGTTATGTTAAGCTCTGAAATATTTAACACAAATTGATTTTTATAAACATAATCATGAACATCTGGGAAAACCATGGAAATTCATTGGTCAAATGGTGTGAAAACTTGTTTTAACAGCCAAAAGTGTTTTTTTGCTGCACTTGAGAGCCATTAATTTTCAGCCAGTTTAAAAGTCGATCGTAACTGTTAAATCACTCAACTTAATCACTTTTGCTTGCCTGAGTCAAGGCTGAATTAATTGGAGTGATTCATCGACTTGATTGATTGTTTTATATATTAAGAACATCTGTCACTGAGCATCTGTTGAGTACATTTCGATAGAAACACACTCATTAGAGTCACATCAGACTGAAATTTATTAGTTGTTTAGTTTGCTTCACAATCTAGCATGCTTTGGGCTGTGTGCTAAATACAGCTGTGATCCCTATGTAGCGCTCTTAATTTCTGTATGTATGCTTCCAATTTTATTTAGAGCACACGTGTAGCAGGGCAATGCAGAAAAGATGGTGGACTTGATCCGCAGCCAGACTGGCAGGGATGCACAGCAACACTCACTGCTTCCACGACATGTGGTCTGACAGTGATATCATGCAGTGGGCGGGACTAACCGAATGGCATCTGTAGGTACAGAATGACATGCTTAGTTTATGGTGGGACTAGCAGTGCATTGTGGGATACAGCGGCGCTGTTACGTCACAGTAGACAGAAGCTTGTAAAGTCAAAAATGGCTGATGGGGATGCTGCTGCACTTCCTGTGCAGGGCTATTCTGCTTTATTACTCACACTAGTGCTGTTTTATGAGTGTTTTACGAACACTCTTGGTGGACCGGCCTCGCTCATTCAGCCTGCTGGGTGTGAGCTTCACTTTTGAGAGTAAACGAATACTTTTTAACAAATGGCATGTTGTTTATTGCCCACGTGTGTTGTCTCTGGTTTTGGTTACTCTTGTTGTTGTGTTCTGCAGACCCTTAAAACCAGGAGAGGAGAAACTCTGGAACGTTTGGAGCCAAACTTTCACACCCTTGGAGCCTTTCAAAAATGTTTCTTTTGTAATGAGAGCAAGCTGTCTGTTTCAGCCATCCTGATTCTTCATTCAGAGTTTGATTCAGTGAGAATTGTAGAGAGTAATATTAACATTGTGGAGAAATCAAGTTCGTGTTGCCTTTGGCTCCATGGCTCCCATTAACAGAACAAGCAGTGTCTCCCTTTGGCTATTAAAAGGTACCAGTCTAGTTCCAACAGGAAGAGGATGAAGGGTTCCCCGCCTAATCGAACTCCCAGAATCCCCTTTTGCATACTAACTAGTGTGCAAGATTAAGATTAGTACACTCCAAATCACTCCTGGCTGAATGGCTTATTACATTTACATTTACATTTATGCATTTAGCAGACGCTTTTATCCAAAGCGACTTACATTGCATTCAAGTTACAGTTTTTACATTTTTATCAGCTCTTGCTTTCCCTGGGAATCGAACCCATGATCTTAGCGTTGCTAGCGCCATGCTCTACTATTTGAGCTACAGGAAAGCCTTATTATTTAAGATGGATTTTCTAAGTATGCATGAGTTTCATGCACTTCATTTTAAATAGTATGCATGGTTAAGAGTTAACGTTCTAAATCATAGTATGCAGAAAATAGTATGTCAATAGTGACTGGCTGGCATAGTATGCGAGTATGCAACTGTTCACATACTATCTCTCTTATATAACAGGCAATATTAAGATTAGTGCATCTAATATCATAGTATGTCAAAAGTGACTGAATTGCATAGTATTTAAAATGGATTTTGTAAGTATGCATCAGTCTCATGCTCGCCACATTAAATTGAATGCAAGATTAAGAGTAAACTTCCTCAATCAGTAGTGACTGGCTGCCATAGTATGCAAGTATGCATCTGTTCACATACTATCTCTATTATATAGAATTCAATATTAAGGTTAGTGCTATTAAATTGTCAAAAGTGACTGGATTACCTAGTGTTTACAAATTATATTTTTTAAAGTTTGTATCAGTCTCATGTTCTTCATATTAAATTGTATGCATGATTCAAAGTAAACTACCTAAATCAGGTAGTATGCTGAAATTAGTATGTCAGTAGTGACTGATACAGCATGCAATATTAAAATTAGTGCATATCAAATCATGTTTTTCAAAAATGTTTTTAAAATGGTTTGTCACAGTGACTGGACTGCATAGTATTTACAATGGATTTTTACTCCATAATTAAATAGTGTGCCAGATTAAGGACTAGATAACATAGTATGCAGGTATGCATCTGTTCACATGCTATCTATCTTACATCACATACATATTAAGATGAGTGCACCTCTCAAAAAGTTTCATATGTTGAATATGAATGCATGGGTTGTGTAAAATTTACAGTGGGTTTTTGAAGTATGTCTCATTTTGCATAGTGTCTGTTTTATCAGTGTTGACAAAATTTTGATGTGTGCATCAGTTCACACACAAGGGGCCTCATTCACGAAACATTAAAACGGCCCGTCTCCTCCGGATTCACAAATGCTTTGTAAACTTCCGATTTGATAGTTAAACGTGTGTATGTTAGTGAATTCCAATCATTAGTAAATAGGGCGCTCGTGCACGCTCATTCACAATTAGCATAATCCCCGCCTATGATTACCGCTACGCAAATTGCGTGTCCAGGAACGCAGTGGAATATTCTGGTCTGCTTTCTCAGGTTTGACTCCAGTATATTGCATAAATGCAAAAAAGACTAATACGCCATATGCCTAACAATAAATATTCAATAACGTGTGTCCACCAAAGCATTTTTAGCCAGCTGAAAAATGTCAGGTGCTCTTCTTAAAACGACCAGTTGGTGGCACTTGAGAACGCTTTGGTGGCACAGCATTTTTCCAGCTGAGACGCTTTGGTTACTATGATGTGGAATATCCACAGCAGTAACGTATTACTAGTATTTTGAAGAATATTACTGAATATAAAAATGCAGTAACCAGCAATATTAACTTCTCTATTGTTGTTCAGTTGTTGTGCAACTAGGATGATTGGTCGGTGTAGTATTTGTCCCACCCATCATCCATTGATTGGTCGGCTGGGTAAAAAGTGACAGTGACAAGAGCTGCGTTTACCCAAAGCTAAACAGTTTATCAACTTTCAGCTACAAAAAAAAAAGAAAAGAAATAAAAATTAAAATTCAAAAATAAAAAACACTGAGCAAACAACCTTGTAAAATATTATGGTCCTTGTGCGTTGCGTTCATTTGTTTTTTGATTTAATATTGAAAACAGAAACATGAGAAAACGGCACAATTTTCATTTTCCGTTTTATCAAAAACATGAAAAGACAAGAATTCGCCTAAATTTTTCCTTTTTTCATTCAGGGGTAGAAAATGGATAAACAGCTTGAATGTTCGAATTCCACGTGTGGGAGGGAATGCCCCTTTTCACTGATTGGTCAAGCAAAAATGAGGTGCCGTCATCATGTCGTCTTCGGTTCTGTGCAACAGAATAAGAGTCCTCCGCTCTTAAAGCATTTATTGCAACTCCTGCATTTGGTCTCTCTCTCATCAAACAACCAGACTAACAAATGGACAGGGTTTACTTCTGTGTAGGCATAGATTCTATATGGCAAGTATTAGGTGCTTATTGCAGAAATATGTATGTACCTCGGATCTGCAGCCACATTACCCTTTTAGTCTATTTCTTTGGCGCACCGCACATTTTATTTAGCTGTCCAGTTATCAAAATCTATGTGGCAAGGCTGCGTGACGCACTGGACAACACGGAGTGAATGCATTTACATTATAGTGAAGCGCAGACCAGTATTGATTTTAGTGTGAATACACAGCAGTCCTAACTTTTATTTTAGACATTACAGTTTCATTAATAATGAGTATAAATTGATTTCATTTTAGACACAATTTTATTTGACTTAAAAAACAGGCATTTCATTCTTGAATGAATCCAAGTCTTTGAATGAATCGTTTGAGTGAGTGGTTCAGTGACCCATTTGCTTTGCTCCTGAACAAATCAGGATTTTGAACTAATCGGTTGAATTAATGACTCAATGACTCATTCATCAAAACAGTGACTTGCCGCCACCTACTGGCGATGTAACCTTCATAATTCAGGTATCCAATTGTTTCATTTTGTCACTCATTTCATATTTCATATTCATAATGTTTTTATTTAAAACATTAATCTCATTCCATAATGCAATTGCTGTGTTAATGCATTTACTGCCGTCTGAGCAGCATTAATTGTGTAAATACGTCTAAATTCAACTTAAGATGCAGCTTCTGTGCCACAGTGCAAAGATGGCTTTGGCTGGTACTGATTTAACTGGTAACACCTATAATGTCATATTTTTCAAATATTGATTAAATTCAGGAATTTAATATTAAAGGTAATATTTTATAAAGTTAGAAAAATGCCCTTTTCTATAAAAATAGCATGTATTATATACATGTGTAACATGCCGTCGGATAATGACAGTATCATATAAACTTCTCTATGAAAAAACTCAAAATAATAATAAAAACGGTAAGATAGCTTTATATTCACACTAAAATCGATACTGGCCTGCACTTCACTATAATGTAAATGTCACGCAGCTTTGTCACACAGATTTTGATAACTGGACAGCTAAATAAACTGTGCAGTACGCCAAAGAAATAGACTAAAAGGTTAATGTGGCTGCAGATCTGTGGTACATACATATTTCTGCAATAAGCACCTAATATTTGCCATATAAAATCTATGCCTACACAGTAAGTAAGCCATGTCTAGCAGCTGCCCCAGTATTGATCGTTGCTTGACCAATCAGTGAAAAGGGGTGTTTCATTTCCGCCCACACGTGGAAATCAAACATTTAAGCTGTTTATCCATTTTGTACCCCTGAGTGTAAAAACGGAAAATCAAGGCGATTTCTTGTTTTTTCGTTTTTTTTGAAAAAACGAAAATGGTGCCATTTTCTCATGTTTCTGTTTTCAATTTAAAAAAACAAAAAAAAAAACGAATGAATGAATGCAACTTACACGGACCTAATATGAAAAACAGATGGACGTCTATCCATCTTATACAAAATTCAAGCGTCATCAGTTTGCCAAAAAGAACACAGAACGCTTTACGCACCATTTACACATGGTAGGGAGCAGGTGTACATTTCTTTCGTACCAACTAACATTTTGAAAAAACGAACATTTTCATGAATCCGAAAATTTACGTCAGAACAGCTTTACGAACGATTTACACAAAAATTCGTTCTGCTCGTGTTTCATGAATGAGGCCCAATGTCTTTTATAGCATGCTAATGATATTAGTGAATCTCAGTGTTGAAAACAGAATTTTGATGCTGCATATATGCTTCTTTTTCCATACTATCCATCTTATACAGTATGCAAGATAAAGATTGGCATGTCCAAAATCATAGAAAATGGCCAAAGGTGTCCAGATAGCATACTACGTACTTCAAAGTATGCACATTTTCACTTACTATCAATCTTATGCAGTATTCAATATTAGGATTAGTGCATTCCAAGTCATAAGCATGCATAATGCATAGATGGAGTCTTTGCAAACTTGTATCAATACATAATTTTATGACAATGTAGTGTGTATGCTGTGCTGGCTTTCTTCATACTTAAAAGCATGAGCTTTTTCCTTTGAAAGCACAGTATGTACTTTTTAAAGTTAGTAGAAGTATGTGAATAGTTACCATGTCAGCAGTAGTTACCGTGGCAGCAGTTATGATTTTGGGTGTGTTACGTAAGACCAGACCAGACCAGACCAGACCTCGACCCTGCACTAGCCTTCAGCGTGTAGGAGGTCCAGCTCTGGGATCACAGGACAGAAATGTTGTACGTTTTGTACTGTATTAGACAGTGCTGTTTTCGTGGCCAAATGTAGAAGTAAGTTTTTTTTTCCCTCTTGGTTTGTGTGGTTTGGGCTTTATAGTGTGTGTTTTAGAGTCACATTGTTTTATGATTGCAAGCGTTTCAAGTCTCCCTTCAATCTAAAGCCGCATTTGGGAGGGTGATAGTTGGTGAAACCTTCAAGGTCTCAGTTCACACACTATAAAAACCAGATATTGCCTCTTTCAGATGTAAGGACCAAACCCTGACCCACATGTCTGCTGGGTTCAAACACACATAAAGTTCACTGGAGTTATTGGACTCCATTATATTTATCAAACACACGGAAGACAAGAGAGCAAATGAGATTTTTAAATTAAATTGCAATAGAGATAAATAAGTTATTTGCAACATGAATAAAAACATAAATGATAATATTATGTATTATAAAAATAAAAAAAATTATAACAACTTTTACTGTAGTGATTTGGTTCAGATTCACAAAACTATGTGATATTTGCAAAATCTACAGCAGAAAAATAATATATTTAAAGAATATTTTGAGTGATGAGTCAAATGAATTAGTGAATCATATTCTGAACCAGTTTACTGAATCGAATCGCCTGAATTGCTAAAATGAATCTTCTGGTGTGAAAGGAGGTTGAGAAGTGTTCAGGACTCTGCATGTATGTGCCTGTTTCAGAGAGAAATGGCAGGGGAAAGTGAAAAAAATGAGTGATTGAGGGGAGGAAAGGAGGTGAGTTATAGTAGTTATTGACAGGAGACCTACAGGAGATGAGGTCACGGGGTCAGAGGTTAAAGGTGGCATACTGTGGGTGGTGACCTTCAGATTATGACCACCCTAGAGGTTTACAGTGCTCCACCCTGAGACACAGCGTCTGGAAAACACATCACTTTAAGTGCAGACAGAGACAGATATCCATTTCAAACTGTTTTGACATGAAAAGTGGTATACTTAAAGCATGTAACGTTATAAACGTCTTTACGTTCTTTCATTGAATGCAGAATTTTATGAATAAAAGTGTTACTTTCTTAAAAAAATCTTAGTCATCCCAACATTTTGGGCAGTAGTAAATGTAGGGTTAATGATTTAAACACTAACCCTAAGTTTTACGTTTTTGCATGTAACTTATCACTGTTCATGACTTTGAATTAAACCTTAAATCATGTAACTTGTCATAAAATGGTTGAAAAAATCCCATAGACTTTGATGGACCAGAGCCATATCTGTAGACCATAATACCATAGAGACTTGTGCGTGGGTCACATACTAAAAACCTCTCAGAACAACTTAGCAACTGCATAGCAACCACATAGAACACCAAAGAACCTCTGTAGCAACAATCTAAAAACTCTCAGAACATCTTAGAATCTGCTTAGCAACTCCTTAGTAACCACATAGAACACCCGTGAAACCCCATTGCAACATTCTAAAACCTCAGAACAACTCAGCAAATGCATAGCAACTGCCCAGAAACCACATAGCAACATTCTAAAACCTCTCAGAACACCTTCGCATCTGCATAGCAACTCCTTAGTAACCATATAGAACACCTGAGAGACCCCATAGCAACATTCTAAGACCTCTTAGAACACCTTAGCATCTTCATAGCAACATTCTCACTGCATAGAAACTCCCTAGTTACCACATAGAACACCTTAGAAACCACATAGCAACATTCTCACTGCATATCAACTCCCTAGTAACCACATGAAATACAATAGAAACCCCAAAGCAACATTATCACTGCATAGCAACACCTTAATAACGAAATAGAACACCCTAGAAACCATATAGCAACATTCTCATTGCATAGCGAACTCCTAGTAATGAAAGAGAACATCCAAGAAACCCCATAGCAACATTTTCACTGCATAACAACACCTTAGTAATGAAATAGAACACCCTAGAAAGTTCTCACCCTAGCAACACTCTAAAAGTTCTCAGAGCACCTTGGCAACCTCATAGCACCGCAGTGGTGTGTTCTGCATGGGTTTTTGCTCACATTTTCTTTATGAAGTCAGTCTAGTTGCATTAGGATCATGTTGGATGGACAGGGTTTCAGTTTACACCTGGTCTTGATACAGCCTACCACCCCTGCTGCTCACACACACACACACACACACACACACACACACACACACACACACACACACACACACACACACACACACACACACACACACACACACACACACACACACACACACACACACACACACACACACACACACACACACACTGTTGTCTGCCATGCATGCGTGCATGTGTGTGTGTTTAGATCTCTGGTTCCCAGAGTTTCAGAGTTGATGTTTTTGAGTATTGTATTTCTGTCTGCTCTGTTCTGTATGAATGGACTCTTTCACAGAGCTTTTAAACGGACGCCATGTTTGGGCTTTGCTAAGGCTTTGTTGTGATTAATTGAGGGGGGTCTCTCTGTGTGTGTGTGTGTGTGTGTGTGTGTGTCTGGCACCCCTCCGACAGCCTGAGGTTCCCCTGGGCTGTCATGAAGCTCACACATGTGCACACACTTCCTCTAGAATAACATTCCCTACATACCTGTGCTAGAGCCGCTAACTCGGTGTCAGCATGACTAGAGCACCCCAGAGCATCATGGGATATGTGTGTTTTTGCAGCGAAAAGCCACAGATGGACCAGCATCGCTGGTTTTCTTTTATTTCTTGGCATTTGGGATTCGAGCAGTGAGAGCGAGAGTTTGTGTTCTCACATCTGGAAGCTATAGCCGTTATTGTGCTGTCTGCTGATCCCAGAGAAAAAGAGGGAAAAAAGATTGGGGAAAAAAGGAAAAATGTCTTCCAGATGTTTTCTTCCCTCCCCTCACTGTGGAACAGCAGAGGAATAAAATACTGTTTCATTAAGACAGAAGAAAAATACACGTGCCTCACACAGAATCGAGTGAGATGGAGGGTCGCAAAACGTGCTCCAAATTCACACCAATCACAAAACGGCACAAATCTTACTCTTTAAGCGGTTCTGCCATGCAGATCCACTGACCTGACCCACTTTTTTTTGTAGGTTTATGCATGCATATCTGTTTATTTGTGTGTTTATGCATGTGTGAGATGGAAAGAGAGGGTGGGACACGTCCATCTGTTTTTCAAGGTTTTTGCTTTAGTGTATTTGAAAAGTTTTTCTACCACTGTAAACAGTCTTAAAAAGAATTTGTCATTCTGTTAACACGTTCTGAAAGAAAGGAGTGTTTTGCATTATGAGATTTTATCGCTGAAGATTGGTGAGTGAGTGGTGGTCCTGCCAGATGACTTGCACTGCAAAAAATCATGATCTGCTTTTTTCCCCCATGAGAATTATTAAAACATCCTTAATTACTCCAAAAAGCATGTAAATTAATATAAAAATTCTGAAAATAATAAATAAATTAATAATAAATACATAAATTAAAAATATTTTAATTACTAAATATTAATTATTATTAATTATTAATTATATCTATTTTATATATATATAAATTGATGTTATAACATATATGTTAATATAAAATAAAAACATAATATAATATAATATAATATAATATAATATAATATAATGTAATTATAATATGCTATTTGCCAATTTTCTAAACAAAATGTATTAAATAGGAGCAAATAGGAATTGATAACAGAAATCATAAAAGTGATGTATGAATCAAACAGGCTTAGAATGGTTCTGAAATGGTTCATATCACCTCAAATCACCAGTAAAAATGAGTGACTTCCTGTCACTTCGTCCCTATAAACTTCTGTCTAACTGAGATGCTTGTCCTTGAGTGTGATCGTGTATTTTGTGTATATGTGTGTGTGTGGTGACTTCTGTTGTGGCATGTAAGAACCGTAATATCTCACATGCCACATTCATGACCCTGAAACAAGGAATTATGGGATTGCCTGGGGTTTATGACCAAAACACACACACACACACACACACACACACACACACACACACACACACACACACACAGCTCTCTCTAGCTTTTATTGGGTTTTATGTGAGTGACTGTTGATGTATCTCTCCATCTCATGGAAAGAAGAGGCTTTTTGTGTGACAAACAGATGAAAAACCTTCATTCATGTGCCTCAGAAATGCCACAGATGTTCACATCATTACAAAACATCAAATGTCTGCATCACTCGTCCAAATATCAGCCCACAGTTAGGCAAATTTTATTTGTTTGCTCACTAAAATGTACGATGATAAGCATAGTTTCTACAAAAATACCATGGTTTCCGTCCTATTCGTATTGCAAGGTTAGGTATCTCTTTCAAACAGTGTTTATTGTTTTGTGCATTTTCTTTTTTTTTAATATAATAACAGTAGTCACAAATACCAATTTACCACAATTATAGAAACAATAACTGTAGTAATTATGGTATTTTGGTGGAAACTATGACTGCTGTGGTAAATGTTTGTAAGGGTCAGTACACATGAGCTTTCAAAGGCTCTTTGAGCTTTCATAAGGTTTTCATGATCCTGTGGATGAGGAATCACTTGAAGGCAGCAGTTGGTCCTGTAATGCTTCATTTGAGCAGTATGCTAAAGGTCACATGTGTCTGTGTGTGTTTGAGTCTTTTACACTGCATTCCTATACTGTACATATCAAACAACCAAACACACATTTCCAGATTTTATTTTACTAGGGATGACCATTATGTATGTGCCCTTTTAATTTATTTTAAAATTTACTTTAATTTAATTGTATTTAATTTTTCAGACTATAATATTTTTAATTTTTAATTTTTTTAACGAAGTATGTTCCCATTGGCTGTGCTTTTGTCACTTAATGCAGCACTTAATGAGGACAGTAAAATGCACATAAAATGCACAAATACTATAGCAAGCAATTTTGTGCCATGCATCCAGTACAAAATAGTACAATGCCATCATCAGCTCCCTTATGACCCTGCACACCTGGAATACGTTAATGCAAATGAGCGGTTTTGTGTTCTGTCAATACCTGCAGGTTTTTCTGGGTTACCGATACGTGGAGTGGGTAATGAGTGATTAGTAATGTTTCGTGGGTTATTCATGAGATGTTTAGGGAACCCTGCAGGTCCAGACATGTGAGAAGAACTTTAGGATTCTGGAGTGGTGCGCGGAAAGCTGACATTCCTTCCACTGGCCTCATACTGAGAATATAAAATAGTCTCTCTCTCTCTCTCTCTCTCTCTCTCTCTCTCTCTCTCTCTCTCTCTCTCTCTCTCTCTCTCTCTCTCTCTCTGTCTCTCTGCAGTAGCACATTATGAACCAGCCACAAAAACCACAGAAACGTTCAGCTCACTCCAGAAAGAATTAAACACACACACTTACACACACACTTCGCTCACGCTTGAGTGCAGGACAGAGAGGCTTTTGTTCCAGAGTTGTAATAATCTATGCTATATGTCGTGTTGCATATGACTGAAGTCATGTTAATGAAACTGTGATGATGTCTTTTGATGAGCTGTTTTATGATTTATTATTTTTCAGCATTTATGATCTTGGTTTTGTGGTGCAGAAATAACTGCAACAAAATATAAACATAAAAGATGATTATTTTAGAGTTAAATGAACAATTTTTTTGTATGTTACCCTGGTTATACTATGCTTTTTGTGCACACCAGTCTGGTAATACCTTGTTTTTTTGTATATGATACTGTGGTAATACTGTGATTTTAGATGTACCATGATTAAACCATGCTTTTTGGACATTTACCATTGCAATACCATATTTTTGTAGATGTTATCCTGGTACTTTGTTTTTTCTGTACACAATACCATGGTAATCATGTGCTTTTACATGTACCATGATTAAAACATGCCTTTTGCACATTTACCTTGGTAAAACCATATTTTCTGTACATAGCACCATGCAAATATTATTGTATGTTTTTACATATACTATGATAATACCATGTTTTTTGGACATTTACCATGGTAGAATCATATTTTTTGTACATCGTACCATGATAATAATAACTTTTTATTTTTGTACACAGTACTATGGAATTACCATGTTTACCATGATTAACCATACTTTTTTGCACATTTACCTTATTTTTGTACATGATACCATGGTAATACTTAATTTGTTTGAACATGTACATGCTAATACCATGTTTACAATCATATATGGTAATCATTCAAGAAAATAATTTATGTCAAAACACTAGTATCAGAGGGAGTTTTGGTTCCTTGCCGCTGTCGCCTCTGGCTTGCTCAGTTGGGGACACCTAATTTCTAGCGATTATCGCCGATTTGATTGCTCATATACTATTTAAACTAAACTGAGCTAGACAATGACATCTCTGAGTTCAATAATGAAATGCCTTTAACTGAAAATTAAATGTTTAATCTTATTATATATTACTGACACTCTGTCCTCCAATTTGATACTGTTAAGTGCTTTGACACAATCTGTATTGGTAAAAGCGCTATATAAATAAAGGTGACTTGACTTGACTTGACTAGTATTTTCATCAGATACAATCTTTGTACCGTGGTACCATCTCAGTATTTTTGTTGTGCTGGAGTTTTCTTCAGATCTGTGTACTTTGATCTTAGCATGAAGCTGGTTTTTATGGGTTTGGATGAAGTTCTAGTTGACTTTGATTATTCTGTTATGCTTTTAATGTGTGTGTGAGAGGTGACTCCGTTTGTACTAAATGTGTGTTTGATTTCACAGTAAGGGATGTACGCTGCTTTCTTCTAAGTGTGCATTTATCCCTGCGTGTGCTGATGAAATTGGATGCAAATGAATTGTGTGTGTGATTGAGTTGTGGTACAGCACCACATGAGTCATGGTTTCCAGTGTCTAATGCACATGCTGAACGCCAGCCAGCCATTCAGTCAGTGAACGTGAGCTGTTCAACACGGAAAAACTTCACACATGCTCTTTGCTGAAAGAGAAGCTATTTTCACTTTATTAGACAATCAAATCAGATTAAAAGAGTCTTAAGTTTGTGTGTGTGTGTGTGTGTGTGTGTGTGTGTGTGAGTGAATGTTGCAGACAGACGAAACGGTTTTTGCTGAATCAGTTGGTCTTGATTGCTGCTCTAGTTAGTGGAAACCAATGAACACCACAAAGTCTAACCAAACCACCAAACCATACCATTATGGTGTACTTCAAACAGCCCACTGAAAGAGAGAGAGAGACATATATATAAAACAAGTCTAATTGTGTGCCGAAGGACAGGAAATAAACTTACGCCACGTAAGAAGCTCAAAGCACCTGGTCCAATACCTGCCTTTTTACCCGTTTGCCCTCTGAACTCTGCCTTCCCTCTCATTACAGCTCTGTCCAGGTCAAAGGTCAACTGGTGGACAGTGACCTCCTGCATGTGGAAGAAGTGAGGTCTTAATATAGAAGGCCATCACCATCCGTGCACCCACAGGGCACTCCTCCCGCTTGATTGGCTGCTGTTGGATGAGGAGCTGTCAATCACTCAGATTGACCTATTATTAAACTGTCAACACAGGCCTCTTAACAAACTCTCAAAACAACAGGGTAGTAATTCAATACCATCTCAACCATTCAGAACATCTTAACAATCATTCAGAACACCTTAGCAACCACCTAGCCATGCCTTAGATAGCAACCAATAACAGCCATTCAGAACACCATAGCAACTTTACTCTAGAATACACAACCAACAACTTAGCAATTTGCTGACAAGCACTGAAAATGTGTTAGCAACTGCTTAGCAATGCCCTGGAAACACTCAGAACACCACATAGCAACACCCTGGTCAGAACACCTTAACAACAACATAGCAACGCCCTGATAGGTACCCAGAACACTGTAGCAACTACATAGCAACGCCCTGGCCAGACCACCTTAGTAACTACATAGCAACACCCTGACAAGCACCAAGTACACCATAGCAACCACATAGCAACGCTCTGACAACACCAATAACACTTTAGAAACTACATAGTAACACCCTGACCATCACCCAGAACACCTTAGCAACCACATAACAACACCCTGGCCCGAACGCCCTAGCGACCAGATAGCAACACCCTGGCCAGAACACCCTAGCAACCACATGGGAAAAGCCTGGTCAGAACACCCTAGAAACTACAAGGGAAAAGCCTGGTCAGAACACCCTAGCAAACACATAGCAACACCCTGACAAACACCCAGAACACCTTAGCAACCACATAGCAACACCCTGGCCAGAACACCCTTGCAATCACATAGCAACACCCAGAACACCTAGCAACCACATAGTAACACCTTGACAAACACTCAAAACACCTAGCAACCACATAACAGTATGTTTTCTTCAGAAAACCTGAACAGATGCACCACTGCCCCTCCAAACACACACACACACACACACACACACACACACACACACACACACACACACACACACACACACACACACACACACACACACACACACACACACACACACACACACACACACACACACACACACACACACACACACGCACACATGTTTGTTTTTAATGGTCTTTATACTGCACAAACTGTATGTTCTAATGCCCTACACCAACCCTACCCCTTACAGGAAATGTGTGCATTTTTACTCTCTCAAAAAAAATCCTCAATGTCCTCATAAATCACCTTCTCCTTGTAATACCTATGTCATACCCATGTCATTATACAAATTTGTGTCCTCATATGTCAGAAAAACGCACACACACACACACACACACACACACACACACACACACACACACACACACACACACACACACACACACACACACACACACACACACACACACACACGCGCGCGCTCGCACTCTGGCTTTGAACCAAACAATGTGTTTGATGAGGGATGTGTTTCTGAAACAGCCTTTAAACTGTTGTCTCATGTATGCAGTCTCTCTCTCTCTCTCTGAAGTCATTGCTTACATTTTCCTGAAATGCTTCCAAACCACTGAAATGTGTCAGAGTTAAATGCCACTGTAAAGCTGCGCCTCGATTAACAGCGACATCAGTATGTGCTTTCAATCAGTGATTTTTAGGGTCTGATTGAGAGTCAGATTCTCACGGATTTATCTGAAGTAGCAGCGTATGAGAGCGGTTTCTCCATCGTGAAGGTGTGATGTGGGTTTGTAGTTTAATGCAGCATATGTTTCTGATATATGGAACATTCTAGGCATCCTAGAACACTCCAAACCCGTCTCGGTTCAGAATCCGTTCCGCAGAACCACTGTAACCATCAGACGCTTCACTCGCTCCAGATGTGCTTTAGATACGCACGGTGAAGTTTTGTGAAGCAATTCGTGCTCTTGGGTCTGGGTGAGAATGTTGCACTGTGGAAAATGTTTGTGGAAAGTAGTTGTGGCTATTAGTGTTAATACTTAATAATAACTTTAATGTTAACTAAAGTTCTTAATTATTACATAAAGCTTTACAGCCTATTAGAAAGTTTTATTATCAGTGATAGTCCACTGATGAGTCATGTGTTTCTGCAGTATCTACGAGGGAAAAAATCATATGCTCACCAAGGCAGCATTTATTTGATAAAATTATATGTATTATGAAATATTATTACAGTTTAAAACACCTGTTTTTTATTCAAATATTCTTTAAAATATTTATTCCTGCTGAATTTTCAGCATCATTACTCCATTCTTCAGTGTCACATGATTCTTCAGAAATCTATCTATCTATCTATCTATCTATCTATCTATCTATCTATCTATCTATCTATCTATCTATCTATCTATCTATCTATCTATCTATCTATCTATCTATCTATCTATCTATCTATCTATCTATCTATCTATCTATACTACATTACTGTACAACACTGAGCTGGAAATGGTCAGGAAATTCGTGTTGGTCAGGAAGATATTTGCTTGAAAATGACAAGATGAAAAAGTTTGCTTGTGTTCAGAGCACTGATCTTGTGTTGAGTCAATTTTTCCATCTCACAGTGACACTGTGCTATCTGTGTGAGAGCGACACACACACGCACGCACGCACGCACGCACGCACGCACGCACGCACGCACGCACGCACACACACACACACACACACACACACACACAGAGTACATGTGTTAGGATTAAGAGTTCTACTAAATCTTGTTCCTCTTTTTCTATGAGTGTGTGTTTGTGATTTTTGACTCTGTTATTTATGTTGATTAATACAAGCACGATGATGAATATATTTGTAAACTAGGGTTTGTGTAGCATGTTCATATTTGGTTGCTAGGGTGTTTTGTCTGTGCAGTGAGTGGTTCTAGTGACAATGGTTAAGTTTAGTAGGGTTTCAGAAAAATATTTTTGAAACTTTATGTCTGGCAAATAAATATGTGTGTCGTTCTCTTATCTCATCCATTTCCTGTTGTTTTGTGATTAAAACTAATAAGTCAGTCTGGTCACTGTCTCAGGATGGGAAAAGAGAGAACGAGAGAGAATTAGTCTTGCCAACTGTCTTCCTGTGTCTCCTCCGTTCACCTTCCTGTGTGTGTTTGTTAGTGTCTGATTGTGTGTTCAAGAGCAGCTACACAACAGGACTCTGCCAAATCCAGTGAGGGAGATCCAAACTGTTTCCCAACCCTGCATGCATGCTGAAAAAAAGTGCATGTCATGCTCAAGTGGAGGTCATGATGATTCATTTTAAACAGAATGACCTCAGTGACCCCGGCAGAGCTGAAGCTCAGAGCCAATCAAACCAAACATCATTCTGTGCTGAATACTGAACATTGGTTTGATTCTGGGATTGAGATCTGGCCTGGCATCGTGTGATGGGTTCGTCGTTAATTACCCGTCCTCAGTGAGAGGTCAACCTCAAAAGAGGTTTAGTGGGAAAGAAATTACACACTGCAACTTTAAGATACAGAGACTTCATTTTGTCTATAATTTCAACTTCAGATGTGCTTCCTATTTTTTTTTTTTTTTTAGACTTTATAGCCTACATCTAAAGAATGCATAATAACTGTAAATGATATTAGCATTTATACATTGCTGTTTCAAATTTTGGGTAACTAAATTTATTCTGCAATGATGAATTAAACTACAATAGAAAACAGTTATTTAGAATTGCAATAATATTTCCAAATATTACTGTTTTTATTGTGTTTCTGATCAAATAAAGTGAGCTTATTTTGGTGATCAACATTAAAAAAAACCAAACTTTTGAACTGTAGTGTATATAATATTCTTCTGTGAGTGTGTATATATATATATATAACTGTAGTGTATATAATATTCTTCTGTGAGTGTGTGTATATATATATATATATATATATATATATATATATATATATATATATATATATCCTCTTTATTGAATTTTGAATTGTGGTAGGTCTTTTTAAATCTGTATTTATCTGTATACAAACCAAATTTCATTAATACGAACTTAAAACATGTAGCCTAAAACGTTCACATTTTTCTTGCTGCTTGGAAGCACAGTTATTTCCTTCAGGAAATTCAGATCTAGTATTAGCATTACAGTAAAGCTCTTTAATTCAGTATGATTTGGTTTAATGAGGTTTTGAGAAGCCTTTTTATAAAGTGATCAAACAGTCATGTTTTGACCTGTTATGATCTTTTAGGAGTGTTCAAATGAGACATGTTTTTTTTATTTTTTATTATGGTACGTTATATGTGCATAATTTCCAAAGTTCTTTTCAAACCAATGTTAATTTATCACTTTTGTGCTTTTGTGTTAATTGATCACTATTTTTAGATTTTAAAGCAGCAAGTCACTTTTCATTTCAATGTTTATATCTCGGGCAGCTTTTGTAAATAGGGTCAAATTTCTGAGAATAGGAGTTGGTGGTGGTGTGTGTGTGTGTGTGTGTGTGTGTGTGAGTGAAGCAGTGTATATTTTGTATGCCATGCGGTTTTGGATCTGGTTGTTTTGATGTGTTTTTCTGTTTTGGACTGTGTGTGTGTGTGCGTGGCATCTGTTTTGCTGTCAATATGTAATTAAAAGTTGGCAATGAAGCCCAGCACGTTTAATGCTGAGACAGACGGAGAGATTAGTCACTACATTCATTTGACTTATGCTTATTTCCTGTGTATTTTAATTGCTGACATTTTTGTCTGATTATAATGTGTGTGTGTGTGTGTGGTGGCTGATGTTTAGGGCAGGAATTGGTCTTTCTAATAAGTGCTCTTTTATGAATGGGAGTATTTGCACACACCTGAGCTGTGGTCTGTAGGGTGGTTGCCGAGGGAAATACTGCGGTGACGGAGTAAATCTCAACAGGTGATGTTTGTGTTCCTCTGGGACGGGTCTTTAAGAGGGTAAACACACACACTCACACACGCAGTGTAAACACTCCTGCTGAGTGACTGTAAGGTGAACCCGAGTGCTTCACCTGAGCAGGTCCTGTATGTGTGGGTGATGTTAACATAATATTTTACAGGATGTTGATAGATTCCGTTTAACCTGAGCTGTAAAACATGTAAAACATCAGATTCAATTACGGTGTAACTAGACACACATACCCACCTGAACGGCTAAAATGTCGACTTAACCAACAGAACTCAACCCATGCACCATGCACACAATTCTATTTATGATTAATTTAAAAAAAAAGTCACTTTTGACAGTGTGCTACAGTAATGTTTTTTTATTTATTCATTATTTTTTTTTACCATAGTAAGTGGCATTTTTAGACCTGAAACCATTGAACTGTTGTAGAATCATTGCAGCACACTGCTTTGAGTGGATTATTATTATTATTATGTTTTTTTTAATTGCAGCAACAGCAATAAAAATAAAAGGGAACAGCAATAAAAGGCACCAATGTTCTGTAAATTTTGAAATTATTATGGATTATTAGGATCAGCATAATCCCCCCCCCCCAGCTAATATAGTTTGTTTTTCTATCTGTAGACAACAGCAATTTGGTGCATTAATGCAGAATTTAAAACTTTGAACATCCAATTGAATTAGAGTCAGAACTCAGAATATCAGAATCCATTTGAAAGATAAAGGTTCCAATTAGAACACACACACACACACACACACACACACACACACACACACACACACACACACACACACACACACATACATATACATATATATATATATATATATATATATATATATATATATATATATATATATATATATATATATATATATATATATATATATATAAATGAACACTGCTGTTCAAACGTTTGGGGTTTAGGAAGATGTTTTTAAAGAAATTAATACTTTCATTCAGCAAGGATGCATAAGAGACATTTCCAAAATAATTAAAAAATCTTACTGAACCCAAACTGCATCTATGATGAATATATTTCATTTTTAGAGAAGCATAGAGCAAAATGTGCCACAAAACCAGTGTTGGTATAAATGTGCTGTGTAATGGAGTTCTCTGTCTATTTTTTAATGCTGTGCTTCTGTAAGTGGGTTACTGGGTCACAGTGTGTCTGCAGGTCTTGATTCCCTGCTGTGGGTCTAGAGCTGGCGGACGCCGGTGCTTGTGTGGAAAAACAGCTGCAAAATCGCCTCCATTTACAGCTTTCCCACTAAACATCCTTAAGAAAATATATATATATATATACTTCTGTGCGAGTTTGACCCGTAGCTATTGCTTACTGAGGTAAACATTAGCTTTGCCTGCAAACACTCATGTTTTCCCCCCTAAATGTTGATATAAGCAGCATCTCATGTGTTTACATGAGAGATAGTTCATTATATACACACTGTAGCAAAGCATTTGGTCTCAGTATATGTGCGACAAACCTTTATATTTCCAACTATTACCACATTTATTGATATCAAACCATCAAATTTTACCGCAACTGTAAAGTTCAGGCGTGGTTTTCATTTCCATGGCTTGCTAAATGATAACAAAATGTAATCTGCTAAATCTAAATTAAGATTTTTTTGACTGACAAAGCACATTATCATCGAACTGTTAAAGTGTGTCATTTTAAGACCTATATATATATATATAAAACAGCTCATTTTGGGGAAGCCTTAAAACACTCCTTTATCGTTAAACCATAGCGGTGTGTTTTACTTTGGCAAACCTCATTGCTACTTTGACAGGGACGGCCGAATAGCTTTGGCTAACCAGATAACCTCAACGTGGTTTGGTGATTCGCATCTCTGACGCCGGGTTTCCACAGGTGCTTATCACAGCTCAGCAGGACAGAAAACTAGGAAGAATGGCATATAGTGTAATCAGTTTAATTATCGCAGTTGCTGTGTAATTTTAGTACATGCGCCTAAAAGATGCATGCATCTCTGATTATAGTTTGCTGTTCGTGATGATACTAGTACTAGTAAAATGTGTTTACATGATCTTGTCTGTTGATATTACATTATCTGACGCTTGCCAAAGTCAATTACATGAGTTTTGATGTCTGATTTACAATTGCTGCAAATTAATTCACACTAAAATGAAATGATCTGAAGTCTTTGGTGATGTCTGAAAACAACATTAAACAGCAAAATCTGCTTTGAATTACTATATTTTTGAGTCCATGTGTTGAATGTGAATTAATTTTGTAATATTGCCAATTATATTAGCTGCATTGTTTATTATTGTAGTCATAATGTGCAGTGTTTTATGTTTTCTTTTATGCCAATCCTGAGCAATTTATAGTTTGTTCAGTAGCACTTTATTATAACTTTCATTTAAATTACATCATGTATTTGGCAGACACTTTTATACAACTTATGGTACGTTATATAAGCAATTTATGTTACTTTCATGGTTCATATTTTATCAAGGTTATGCATTTCATGGGAATAAAATCCAGCATTTCAGCATTGCAAATGCCATGCTCTACTGTTTTAGCTACAGGAATGCCATAATACAACAAAAATAAAAATAAACAATAAATAAATTATTTATAATTATTTATCATTTTTATTTTACAAAAATAATATTTTTTTGTAATATTTATATTATTATTATGTATTATTTTTATTTTAATATAACAAATTTGGCACTGTATACAGGATATTTTTTCAATATTATAATATTAACAAAATGTATTATTTATTTTTATTTAATAAAATTAGTCAGAGAAAGTCTGTTATGTGAAGTATGTTTGAGTGAAACAGGATACTCAAAAAAAAAAGATTGAGTTGAATTACAACTATTTGAAAATCTGGAATCTGAGGTTGCAAAAAATCAAAATACTGAGAAAATCGCCTTTAAATTGGTCCAAATTAAGTCCTTAGCAATGTGTACTAATCAAAAATGAAGTTTTGATTTATTTATGGTGGGAAATTTACAAAATATCTTCATGGAACATGATCTTCACTTAATATCCCAATGATTTTTGGCATAAAAGAAAAATCGATAATTTTGGACCATACAACGTATTGTTGGCTATTACTACAAATATATGACTTATGTATATACTTATGACTGGTATATATACTTATGACTGGTTTTGTGGTCCAGGATCACATACATACATAAATATAAATATAAGTATAAATATAAATATGTGTGTGTGTATATATATATATATATATGTATGTATATGTATAAAATTAACATTATCCAAAGTAATTTCAGAGGATTAGAAAGTTGTTGCATTTTAAATAAAAGATTATGAAAACAAATATTTTCTTTGGAAATATCTATTGAATCATTCAGAATTAGACCAGAAATGTGTATTAAAAAGTAAGTGGGGTCAAATTTGGTTTCATGTTGCCTCAATAATAATAATAAAAAAAGACTCACTTCAGTTTTAAAGTTGCTCATTTTAGATCCAAATATTCTTTTTATTCGCTCTTTGCGAGCGGCAGTGAAATGAACAGACGGACTTTAATGTAAATACCTCAAGGAAAAATGTAAACGCTGTGCAGCATCTCAGCGCTGTCTTCTCTTAGACTAAATCAGACTGACCTGATCAGAATCACAGGGAGCGCTCGTGATAAACACTGTCTGTCTGCCTCATCCTGTCACTCTGTCTTCATGTAAATAAGACCTGCTTGAGATAGTGACCAGGGATGTGTGTGTGTGTGTGTGTGTGTGTTCCTCGAGTGATTTTAACAAGCTGCAGCTGGATGTGATTTGCAGACAATGAAATTGTTCCTCAAGTTGATCATTTTAACACACACAAACACTTTAGCATGAGTGTATGTGTGTGTGTGCGCGCATTTAAAGCAGATGAACTGTGTGTGGTCTGCACTCCATATCTTCACCAGAGAGAGTGGAAAGGTTGTGTGTGTGAGAGATTTTGTAGACAGTGTATCCAGTGTTCATATGGTCAGCCGACCTCTAAACACATGAAACACTTGGCTGGGTTTGTCGTTCTGTGGTCGCTCGTTCTGATGGTGCTTTAGGTTGCTGATGACATGTTTGTGGTTTTGTGGGCGTATTGACTTTAGGGCATTATTGCATACTGCACAGTATATAGTACAATGTATAATGCATACTAGTTTTAATACGCATACTGACATGATAGTATACTAAGTTGTTGTCATATGTTTAAGTTATTTTTTTCATGTTTAATGCATTTATTTGTTTATAGATACCTTAACTTTTACTGTCCATACTGTAAATATTTGTAAATAAAAATTGTATGTAAAAAAATTTATGTAAAAATCTATGAAAAAGTCTAAAAAATTCACCATATAATATAATATTATATATCCATGTATGCATGTATGTATTTTACTCTATTTAATTACTATATAAAATAAATAAAATAAAGTATAATAAAACACTAGAAGGTAAAACTATTTTAATAATATAATATAATATAATATAATATAATATAATATAATATAATATAATATAATATAATATAATATAATATAATATAATATGTGTTATAGTATCAAAGCTGTATAAATGTGGTATTGTTTTTGAGGGACAGTTGTTGGTTTTTAAATGTGTTTAAAAACTAATTTTGTGTCTCTCTGTCTTTCTCTCTTTTTCAGCTGAGCCAGCCGATCTCCTAAAGATTTTAGATTTTCACAGTTTGCCGGAGGGTGTAACGAAAACTACAGGCTTCTGCACACACCGGAAGTCATCAAAAGGGCCTGATGTTGCCTACAGAGTCACAAAAGATGCACAGCTTAGCGCTCCTACTAAACAACTCTACCCCTGTGAGTACACACACACACACACACACACACACACACACACACACACACACACACACACACACACTCACACTCACACTCACACACACATGAGCATGCATAAACCCATAAACACATGCAGGTGCACCTGTTTACTTTTCTTCTCCATCTTTCCAGTGTTTGGGCTGCTGCTGTCTGCTCAGAGCACACAGACACTCTGCCCTAAATAACTCTTTCAGAAACTCTTTCATACTCCCATCCTCTGCAGACATACTGTATAATCTATTTAGACAGATGAGAGAGATGACGCAATGTTCTGTTAATGTGACCGCATTGGGCAAGAAACAGTTTCTATGCAAGTGCACAGATGCAGATGCTTGGCCAATGCATGGTCCTGTTGCATGTACAATTTTATTTTAACATGGAAAAAAAAAAATGAAATTGTGATAGAAATTATTTTATTTTATTTTATTTTATTTTATTTTATTTTATTTTATTTTATTTTATTTTATTTTATTTTATTTTATTTTATTTTATTTTATTTTATTTTATTTTATTTTATTTTATTTTATTTTATTTTAAAATCCTGGAAGTTTAAATGTAAAATAAATGTGTTTATTTTTAAACAAAACAAAACCCGGGAGGGTAAAAATAGTAATTTTCAGTAGTGCTCTCAGGCTTTTGGACTTGACTTTTATGCTAATATCCATTGCTGCACCCCTTGCAAATGCAACATGTTCTTTTGTTTTCTTATGAATATCATTCAGGCATATTTCGGATCATGTAGGATCAAGCTTACGAGGCAAAAAACATGAAATGATACTGTTAGGTGTATTTTGGGCTTTACTGTATGTGTCGCTCTCTGACCTGTGTGTGTCTGAGCACTTCATCACTACACAGTGGGCCGCAGCCACGGTGCCCTAGAATCTCCTTTTGGCAGGAACTCTGAAAATCTCAAGAATTTGATGGAAGGAGTGAGAGACGAGTCAGACGAGGAGAGAGATGCAATACCAGCATAATGAGACTAAACTAGATGAGACTAAATCAAACTGACTCTCTTACTTCAGCTCACACTGACTGTGTTCCAAACTCTAGTCTGCTGCCTACATAGATAGTATTTTTAAGCTTGGTAAGCATGTTACTGCTACAAAGGCTGTTCTAAATATATATATATATATATATATATATATATATATATATATATATATATATATATATATATATATATATATAGCATATACATACAGTATAAAAATACTTAACTCCCCAATTTTTGCTAAAATCTAATGCATCACATAGCACAGTTTTCTTATTGGAGAAGGAAATATGTATGTAATGCTGAACATTAAAAAAAGGTTTTATGTAATTAAATTTGAAATTAGATTTAAGGCAAAGATAAATAATTATTCAATGATTGATTGTTATTAATTTATTGAAATTAAACAATTAAAAAATAAGCATATTTATATAATTAAACCCAGGAAGAAAAAAAGAAGAAATGTTATTTTATTTTATTTTACTTTTCCTTAATAAAAGTTGGACTTTTTCTAGATATTCCCTTCCATTATGCTTCCATATCTATCCATTTATGTCCTTAAAAAGCAGCTCAGCATAGTTTGTCCAATGTTTACATGTGTGTCTAGCTATTTAAAGGGGATTTGATTTGTACCTGACTTCTGTTGCATTTGGTTTCAGCTGAATATTCATACTCATATTTTTCAGCTGAATATTCATATTTTTTTGTCTTAATTCTAAAAAAACACATCCCTTCATTTCTAACTCATTTTACCTTTGAGGATGTCCCCAGCTGTCCCCAGAAGGGAGGTTTTGTCAGATTTAGCTCACTTCTGGGGATGATTTTGTCCCTTAAGTACAGCTAAGTAAACACACACGCCTGACTGCTTGAAAAACGTACAGGCAGAGTGAAAGCATATGGAAGAAATGAATCATCTATCGCTCCAAATACAATGCATCTGTTCTTTCTCTCTGTACACTTTTCACTCAGATGCTTAGGATTTACTTTACACATACACACACACACACACACACACACACACTAATGCAGCTGGCCAAGAAGTTCTTATTCTTTTCTTCATCTTTTCTTAACTCCTCCTTCTCTTCTTGTCTTGCTCCTCCTCCTCATGCATACCCATAAGGCCATTGTCTTCCTTTTGTGGCTTGTCTCCAGGGTAACAGAGAGGGGTCGTAGGTCACTAGAGTTCTGGTGATGGTTTGTAAATCTGCTGGAAAGCCAAACATGATGAAGAACAGAGCCAGGTCACAACAGTACAGACAGAGATGATTGTTCCAGATTTAGACATATATATTTCAGACTCTAAAAATGATATGCACCAAAAAACTCTCTGTAGGGCATCGGCGGGCGGCGCTGGACGCCCGATCTCTTCTGCGGGTGACAGAGGAGCGCCGTCATGATCTTAGCCGGTTTCCAAGTCTGGTCTAATTCGCTGATTTTAAAGGGGTTTTGAGAACTTGGCCAGGCTTGAAAACCAGTTTTAATAATTTTAATTGTTTCGCTTCAAAATTTCACATTTAATCCTGATTTTATTAAAAAAAAAACTTGCTTTAATCTAAATAAATAAATTAATAAATAATTTTAATTATTTTTAATGTAAAGATTCAAATCAATTTTTTTTTTTTTTTACGATATAAAAATATGATAATTAATTCAATTTAATTCAATTAAATGTAATTTTATTTGAAAATATAACCAAGGGAATTTAATTTGATTTAATTTTACTTTTTATTTTATTGTATTTTATTTTCAGAGTTTCTTCTTCAAAATTTGATGTTTAATGCTGATTTTTAAACTTGTTTTATTCAAAATAAATAAATTAATTAGTTATAATTATTTTTAAGATGAAGATACATTTATTTATGTATCTATTTAAAACAAAATAACATAATTTATGATGATTGTTTTATTTTATTTTAAAATATAACCCAGGGAAGCAAATAAATGTATTTATTTATTTATTTTTACTGTGCTACTATGTGTAATTCAATGTTTTAATAGCTTTTTCTTTGTAAGTATTCATTCAATTTACTAGCAATTTCTGACCATTTCTGATCGCCATTTTTTTTCAGTGTAGTAGCTAATTCAAAACTTTTCAGTCGTACTTATAGGCATGACCAGCAGGTTGGTCTATAAATGAGGATCTTGAAATCACTTCAGGTAGTGGGTGAAAGGATTCAGGAGTAATGTGATTCCTCAGCGTCTGTAGACTCCAGCATTCCTTTAAGTTTCTGCATAAAGACCTAATTCTGACTGGAGGGGAAGGGAGAGATGAGACCGTAGATATGTCGTCCTCTCTGAACTCTGGTTTTGTTTCATATTGCCCTGGTGATGGGCAGACCTCGTCTCCAGAGTGATGGCCCTTGGCTCTTGCCCTTTGACCTTCAGCTCTGTCTTTTACACAGGAAACCAGGACAAAAGCATCTCTTGTTGTCGTGTGTATTTGTGTGTGTGTGTGTGTGTGTGTGAGAGAGAGAGAAGCTGGTGCTTGTGTGAGCATGTAACAAACCTCATAAAATCATAAAAGCATCATGTAAAGTTTCAATACTTATACACACACTCTCATATGCATGCATGTTACAGGGTTTTCTGGAGAAGGAACAGACTGATCAAGAGTGACATGAAGGACAAATAATGGGAAAAACACACTCTTCTTTTCTCTTTTCTGTCCTTATCTCCTGTGTCTGTTGCTTATAAAGCAGTAAAGCCTTCTAGAATTATCAAACAATAAAGCGGTGATAAAAATGGTTTGGCTTCTCACAGCGGTGAAGTGATCTAGAATATCTGTTTCTGAAAATCACTTTAACAGCAAGGAAAGATCTAGAATATCTCACAAAGAATAAAACCAGTGTAGAATCTATTAGAAAGACATTTTGTGATTCAGAATAAATGCTATATTTTATTATTATTTAATGTCTGTTGTATATGGAAGTCCGTTTCCGCAAAAGGTAATAAAAAAGTTAATTGAAACTTTTTTATTTCACAATTCTCAAGTTTATATCTCACGTTTCAGACTTTTTTTCTCAGAATTGTGAGATATAAACAAGTTATAAATAAATGATATTTAAATTGATCACAATTTCGAGTTTATATCTTGTAAATCTAACTTTTTTTTCACAGAATTGCGAGCTATAAATGAGTAATTGCAAGTTCATATATAAAAATTGTTAGATACAAAGTTGCAATTCTGAGACAAATGTCTGATATATGAGATGTTAACTCACAATTGCAAATGTATGACTTTAATGGATTTATATAAACTTGCAATTCTGAGAAGAAAAGTCCAGTTGTGAGATTTTTATTTTTTTTTATTATGTGGCGGAAACAATTTTCCATAGTTGTAGTATTTATTATTTGAATTTTTAAATTTTTTTAGTTCAGTTTTAGTTAGGAATGCACCGAATGTTTGGCAGCCAAAATTGTTCGGGCCGAAAATAGCAAAAAAAGCTCTTTCGGTGTTCGGCCGAATATGTGAAAAGACCAAATAATTTGTACCGAACAATGACGTGACGTGATCAAATAGAGGCGTGCACTAATGCAGAAAATGTCTCTGCAGTGTGGAAGTATTTAAAACTGTCAGAGAAAGACGCAAAAATATTACAAGCATGAAACACCGACAGCGAGAGACTGCTTAGTGCTGCATCTCACGTCTCCGATGGTTGATGCTGGTTACTGTATGATAATTGAAATCGCGAAATGGCCTTAAACGATTAGTAAATAAACTGCAGAATGTTATGTTTTCAAATGCATGCACAGATTGCATGTAAAAGCGCTGCATGAGCTTGTGGTGCCAGGGTTCAAAGTCCAAAACGCGAGGAAAATCTGCGCTGAAACAGTGTTACTCATCAGTTGCTCAGTAACTTTACAAAAAAAATAAAAAATTAAAGGCATGTGACAATGCAATACGTGCGACAAACATCTTCCCAAATTCACAATGAGAATCATTTATAAATCTGTTGTCAACAAAAAGATGCACTGAGATCTTCCTGCGGGTTTCTGACAAAATAAAAGCTGAGAAAATGCAACAACTCCATCAACATTCATAAATGTTAGTATCGTAATTTTACTGTTGTTCTGTAGAATAAAATAAAAAAGTAAGACAATAACAATGAAAATAATAATTACCCTACAACAGCTCTATTAATACATTTATTATATTCACACATAGTGGTCAAATTGGGATCTATAATATATTCGAATGTTTTAAAAGAATGCTCTTCTGCTCAGCAAGGCTGCATTTATTTGTAGAGTAAAAAATACATGCCTGATTCAAGAAGGGGGTCTCAAAAATGCCAAAAACTATTATTTTACTAACTTACTAATTTTAAGTTTAATTGTGCTTTGTTGGTATAATGTCTGCTAGAATGTTACAAAATGTTCAGTGGTAAGTAAATATTTTGTTGTTTTGTAATTGATTTTTTATTTGAAAAGCAGAAAAAACAGTAAAAAGTACATTTTGGCTATTTAATTTGTGCAATTGTTCAAGAAAAACCGTTTCGCCCAGTGTTTCACTTTGTTCGGCTTCGGCCAAGAATTTTCATTTTGGTGCATCCCTAGTTTTAGTGATTTTAGGACTTCAACTTAAACATATTTATTTCAGTTAGTTGCCAAAGCAACATTTTAAATTTTTGTTTCATTTTTATAAGCTTAAATGTTTCATCTAATATTTATTTTTTATTTAATTTCAGCTCTATTTATTTTAGTTAACAATAACAACACTGGTTATGGAGCTCTAAAGCAATGTATAAAATCATAAAAATTACAAAATTACTTAGAATTAAACTAATATTTAAATGAAAACTGAAAATATAAGAATAAAAGCTAATTCACATGATTAATAAAAACTACAATAGTGAATAAATAATACTAAAATAACACTGGTCTCTTATAAAATAGTAACACAAAATCTAGAAAATATCTAGATCCAGAATATAATGTTCACTGCTTGCTCATTGCCTGTTATTTAAATTAAGGTTGTTTTCAGTGGTGGTTTTCTCTGCACAGCTTGTTTTTAGATAAATGCCTCCCTTCGATTCAAGGAATTTCCATTTCAGTCAGACATTAAATCTTGAGGTTCGTCTGGTGGCTTTATTTTTTGACATTTATACACAATGTGTGAAATTAAGCACTTAATGTAAACAAAAGCAGAAATGAACCTCTCTGTTCTTAGAGAACGGAGATATTTTATAAACCTGCGCAGATCAGACCTCAAATAACCTCATTAGTGTTTTATGAGATGAATGTTTTATGAGGTTTTTAGAGATGTAGACTGTCTGTAATGGTGTGAGTCGAGCAGAATTACATCTGAAGAAACAAAAAATATCTCCAGACATAAACAGAGGAGAAAAGGAGGAGTTAGACATGGAGACGGGATTCCAGGAAGGCCGTCTGAGAGTTTTTAGTAACATGCTCTCTCTAAATCATTAGAAACGTTATGAAGTCCATTAATGGACTCTAGACCTGTGCTGTTGATTAAAGCATAAACACACTAAACACTTCAGCAATCATCAGGTGTGTTTACTACACACATGTATGGATGCTTTGTCTTTTGGATGACTGCAAAACTCACTTCCTGTCCAGGCAGCCTAGATTTTCCCAGAGGTCCTGGCGACGGGCATCTGTTTGGCACATGTTTTGTGTGTGTATGTGTGTGTGTGAGAAGTCATGTCTGTTTTTCTCGTTTTAGAAAGAGACTGTTTAATTTCACCCTTTTTTCCTTCTCTTTGTTTTTTCAAAGTTTGACTGAACTTAAAATTCAATCTTAAAGGGACAGTTCACCCAAAAATGTCAATCTAAAAGCTGCTCTTTTCCAGACAGGAACAAGGAGCTCTCGAGCTTCAGAAATAACAAAAAAGCACCATAAATATACTACTATTTGGGTCTCTAGGATTTTTAATGTTTTTAAAAGAAGTCACCAAGGCATAATTTTTTATTTTATTTTATTTTGTAGATACAGCAAAATCTGTAGTATTGTGAAATATCATTACAATTTAAAATAACTGTTTTCTATTTAAATTTATTTGAAAATGTAATTTATTTCTGTGATGCAAAGATGAAGTTTCATCATCATTACTTCAGCCTTCAGTGTCACATGATCCTTCAGAAATCATTCTAATATACTGATTTGCTGCTCATGAGATATTATTATGAATGTTGCAACAATCTTTTGTAACATTGTTAATGTCTTTACTGTCAGTTTTGGTCAATTTGCTGCATTCGTGTTGAATAAAAGTAATAATCTCTTTCAGAAAAACAAAACAAAAAAACTTCCTGACTCCAAACTTTTTTCAGAAAAACATAGTGCACAAATCAAATGGACCACTTTTATGATGCTTTACTGGCGTTTTTGGAGCTCGATAGTCCTCATTCACTTTCATTGTGTGGAAAAGAGTCAACTCTGAGATTCCCAAAAACATCTCGTTTTATGTTCCTCACAAGAAAGAAAGTCATAATTTGGACTGGTGTGATGGTGAGTAAACAGTGACAGAATGTTCATTTTTCAGTGAACTGCTCCTTTAAGAATGTTGCTCGTATATTTTCCTCTCTGTTTGTACTTGTGATTCTCTCTTTGCTAGATGAATTAGAGTAATAAAATGTCTCTTAGGGAACAGCTGTTCTCCTCATTACTCTCTCCATCTCTCTCGCTCTCTCTACTCCCTCCCAGTAGATCCGAGACTCTTATCAACGCCGTTAGACACACACACACACACACACTGTTACAGAGTTTCCCAAAGATGTGCCAGAGATCCAACCGTTTTCCATTCTGCTCTTATCCATGTCAAACACTTTATCTTTGTTACCTGACAGCGTCTGTCCACTCATAGACATGATGTAATGCTCTGTCACACACTGTCCTCAATATTTTGTGCCAAGTAAACCCCCCAAAACACTGGATTTTCAAAAATAACACTCTCTCCCTCTTTAGCATCCGTGTTTCCTGAGGACTTTTCCATCTTGGCGACGGTGAGGCCGAAGAAAGGCAGTCAGTCCTTCCTGCTGTCGGTGTATAACGAACAGGGCATCCAGCAGCTCGGTCTGGAAGTGGGACGCTCTCCTGTCTTCCTGTACGAGGATCACCTCGGCAAACCTGGCCCGGAGGACTACCCGCTCTTCAGAGGGGTCAACTTGGCAGACGGAAAGTAAGACACACGCGCAAGCTATGTATTAAATATGAAATATGTGGTGTGATTTTGTCACAGTATTTCACTGTCAGGAACGATTTTCTTGACACTGGAAACTTTAGGGCCGGTTACGTAACGTCTGGTTAGGATTTAGTATGTTTGGTTTTCATTACTAGCTTTGATGTGCGACATATTTAATCTGTCACACTGGTGTGAAGCCAACACCTGCACAGGTGAGCAGACGCAGGTGTGACGCCCTGTATAACTACATAAACACTGCAGAAACACTTCAATAACACATATGCATATGGTAATCTTTGGATAAATAGATAGATGGATGGATGATAGATAGATAGATATATAGATATATAGATAGATAGATATATATAGATATATAAATAGATGGATGGATAGATGGATGATAGATAGATAGACAGACAGACAGACAGATAGATAGATAGATATATAGATATATAGATAGATAGATATATATAGATATATAAATAGATGGATGGATGGATGGATGATAGATAGATAGACAGACAGACAGACAGATAGATAGATAGGTAGATAGATAGATGGATGTACAGATCTATAGATGGCTGGATAGACAGATAGACAGATGTATAGATGGATAAATGGATAGACCCTCATTTGTGTGTGTGTGTGTTTGTGTTTGTGTCAGGTGGCACCGTGTGGCGATCAGTGTTCACAAACAGAGCATCACTCTGGTTTTGGACTGTAAGAAAAAGGTGACACGGACGCTATCCAGAAGCCCTCACCCCATCATCGACACCAAAGGCATCGTGGTCTTCGGGACGCGTATCCTGGATGAGGAGGTGTTTGAGGTAAGAAGCAGCTCCAGAGTCTTTCCTACAGAATATTAGTCAAAAAGTTCTTCACATCTTCTCAGAGCATCTCCTTCTTTATTGCTCTTTCATGGCTCAGCAGTTTGATGTGAGCCGTTGCTGTCTAAGAGTAAGAATTGAGATATAGTAGAAGACAGATCTTATTTGCACTGGGCTGTGTTTCTTTGGTCTTGTTGTTAGGGTGTTGTGGGTCTTTAGCAGGGATTTGTGGACATTTGTCTGTGGTCTTCACTGAGAGATGAAATGTTTCAGCATCTCTCTGTGACTGTGTCCAGTGGAGATGTGAGAGATGTGTGCGTGTTTGTTTAGCACCTAGTTGTGGTTATGTAGTGCTAATGTAAGATTGTAGGGTTACCCAGTGGCACAAGAGTTTATAGACTGTCATGTGTGCTTGTGTGTGTAATGGTCAGGTCAACCATAGATGTTTAAAATAAGTATACAGTACATTGAAGTGTGGTTGTGCTTGTATTTGGTCAGACTGTATTGCTCAGAAAGACATATCATACTACTCATGTTATTTGTGCGGTCAGTGTGTCCCCTAAAGAAACATAGTGATAGTAAAACAATGAGATTGGATGAAAAATTATATTTCAAATATTTTTCGTTCCCTCCCAAAACCTTTGCAGTTTCCTTGTGTTTGCTTGCAAGAGTTTTGTGATTGAATTTATATGAGGTGGTGGGAGGAAAAAGGACAATTGTTTTTATCTTTTTTAGTAACGCATCACAAATATTTTGTGAGAAAACGCAACGTTTGAGAGAACGCAATTCCTTTTACCAGAAAATGGAAATAGTTTGCAAGTGAATGCAAAGTTTCTTGAGAGAAATGCAATAATTATGTGAGAGAATGCAAATATTTTGCAAGAGAATGCAAAATTTCTTGGGGAATGCAATTATTTCATGAAAAAATGCAAATATTTTGCTAGAAAGCGCAGCTTCTTGAGAGAAATGCAATAATTTTGCTAGAGAATGCAAATATTTTGTGAGAAAACACAATGTTTCTTGAGAGAAGTGCAATACTTTTGTGAGAGAATGAAAATTTTTTTGCGATAAATGCAGTTCCTTGAGAGAAATGCAATACTTTTGCGAGAAAATGTAAACATTTTGTGCGAAAACGTAAAGTTCCTTGAGAGAAATGCAATACTTTTGCATGAAATGCAAATATTCTAGAATTTTTTTGTGATGTTAGATTAGTCAAAAATTAAGATGTTTTTGCACAATGTTGTACAAAAATGCAAAATAAATAATGCAGTGCAGTATGCAGGAAGAAATTCTTTTCAGAAACAAATGCAAATCCAAAACATCTTAGAAAATTGAATTTGTTGCTGTTTGTTTAATCTGTGTCTTGATAGCAAAAGCTGAAGGATTGTGGGATTGGAACGGTCGGTGAGTGGATGTGAGTCATTCAGAAGGACTGTAGGTAATGTTAGTGTTCATCCCGAGGGTTTTGACCGCAGACGCACGGGGTTCATGGAATGCTGATGTGTCTTTAAAGTTTGGTCTACCTTTCTGTTTGAAGTTAAAGTGTTTGGAGAAAATGGAAAGAGCGTGTGTATTTTTCCACAGACCGAGACACAGAGTCACCACAGAACCTTAACCAAGCCCCTGCCGTATACGCACAGCAAAATCATATTTCATTTCAGAGTCTGCACGTGTAATTCAATTCCCTTAAATGCTGACACATTTCACTAAGATAAACAGAAAGAGAGAATAGACGAAAGACAGAGAGAAATAAGATGGTGTGTTATTTGCATGAAGTTGACCTGTTGGGTTTATTTGGATTTAAGTGCTTAAATTTCTTTAGTTGTTTCTTTAAAATGATATAAAATACTACATGTTCCAAAACTTTGTGAGCTGCCTATTTAGACAACATTTTTTGCATCGTAGTCACACTTTTTCGAATTATACTGTTTTCTATTGGCTGAAATCCACAGCATGTATACTTTATAGATAAGACAATCCCAGAATGCATTGGGATGAGCTCAGTGATTTCATCCAACATGGCAGATGAGAGACATTTTGACTATAAATAATATGCTTAATTTGTGGGGCTTTAATGGAAAATTTATGTTTAGTTAAAATGCACTCAATATTTAACATCTGTGTTTTTATGATTATTTTATGCTACCATCATAATAACATTATAAATGATGCCCTTTAATTGTAGCAGAGAGTTTTGCATAGGAAAGCACTGTTTGCTTTATTATTTAAAAAAAAAAAAACTGAGTTCTTGCTTTTGTTGCACAAATAAGTACAAAGAAACAGCAAGTAACACATTAAATTAAATGTGACATTTTGAGGTAGAAAGACTGAAATTGTAAAACATACTCTAATAATCTTTGTTTTAAAGCTTCGAAAATGTTTTTTTTTACAGTGTATTTATTTGTGTAGTGAGTTTCTGCACATGTAGAGCGTTCCAAATGCAGACAGTAGACAGTAAAGCAGATGTTCATCTTCAGTTTCCTGCAGCATCACACTGTTATCAGTTTTAGGTTTGTATCAGATGGAAAATATCTCACACACGGAGGCAAAGGTGATGTTTTTGTGGAAAGTTCTGGTCAGAATGAGGAGTTTGAAACTCATGTCTCATGACATCATTGAGGGGGTTTCCACAGCACATGTACAGGTCAGCAGAAGTGTGTGTGTGTGTATGTGTGTGTGTGTGTGTGTGTGTGTGTGTGTGTGGGAGAATCTCTCAAATACTACAGATGTGTGGATGAAATTAGCATGATTCACACGTCACTCATTGCACTCGTCTGCTCGATCTGTATCATCGTTCTGTCTCACCTGACTGAAAGAGAAAATGAGAGAGGAAGAAAGATATTTAAAGAAAGAAATGCTTAAGGTTTAGAGTTTCACTTTTAAAGAAGATAACAGCAGAGAGCTGACATAAAGACATGAAACTGCATTCTCTATACATTTAACTTCTATAATGTTCTGCATTTCTGAGTGGAACAAAATATTGTGTAGAAAATAAAGTGGGCAGGACTTGATAATCAGGATTTAATTGGTTGAAATGTGTTAGGCGGTGATATGATTTCTTATTATTTTTCCTATATACACCTATTTTTTAAAGAAATACAAATTTTATTCCTTAAGGATGCATTAAATTTATCAAAATTGACAGTAAAGACATTGTTGCAAAATATTTCTATTTAAAAATAAATGCTTTTTCTTTTCATCAAAGAACCCTGACAAAAAATTGCATTTCCACAAAGATATTAAGCAGCAAAACATTTTTCAACATTTATAATAATAAGAAATGTTTCTTGAGCAGCAAATCAGCATATTAGAATGATTTCTGAAGGACCATGTGACACTGAAGACTGGAGTAATGATGCTGAAAATTCAGCTTTGCATCACAGAAATAAATTACGTTTTAAAATAGTTTGAAACAGAAAACAGTTATTTTAAATTGTAATAATATTTCACAATGTTACTGATTTCACTGTATTTTGGATTAAAAAAAATGCTGCATTGATACTATGATATACTTCTTTCAAAAATCAACCACAAACATTTGCATCCCCAAATAGTCAAGTAAAATATTTGCTTATTTGTCTTTAAAATAACTGTATTTATTTACATATTTTGCAGTTCCATTTGGTGCTGCTTAAATTACAAAATGCAAATTTAAATATGCAGTGCTTGTATGTAAATTAGGCGAATAAACTTTCTCAGGCCGAATGAGGGAGAACATTAAAGGAACATTGCACAGATGTTTTGGTTCAGTAGTTTCCCGGCATTCCAAATTATACTTTATCATGGTTTCTTGTGAAAACACAGTTTAAATAATCCATCATTCAATGCTGCAGTTAAGGAAGCTGAACATAAAAGACCAAGAAACTTTTGCAAAAAGTGAAAGTGGAGGTGAGGGATGGAAAAAGGAGAAATGAAGGAGCGAATGCTGACGCAGGACTGGTGGACAAAAGGAACGCAGGGAAAATGCAGTGGTAGACATGCCTGTTGCTTTTGGCAAAGAACTTAAAGGTCTCCAGACGCTGCCACTGTGTGTGTGTGTTCATGTCATTGGATGATTTTAGGTTTCTGTGGTTGTTTTTTTTTTTTGACTCTTGAGAATGGCCAGACGCTGCCTGGATTTGTGTGTGTGTGTGTGTGTGTGTGTGTGAATCCCGTTACACGTGTGAGCGTCTGCATGTGGTGATTGCGGTCCCGAGTTCACCCAGATATTCAGTTGCTCTTGTGGAGCGTTTCATGCTGCTTCATTAAAATCTTTTGCGATCTCTCCCAGAGCGTGAGTCCATGTTCTAATGTGGATCACATGCGACCTGATTCCTGTGTCTTGGGCTGATGAGGTCATAAGCAGCTGCGAAGATGTCATTTTTAAACAAACCTAATAAGTACAAGACCTCAAGCTTTGAAACTGTGGTTCGACCGGATAGAGTGTGTTTGTGTGGGTGAATCTAACATGTCTGGGTCATATTTAACTCCAAAATCAGTAGAAATTCACCAGTTTTAAGGGCTATTAAGACATTTAACATTGTATCTATATATTTTATTTTTTTTGATTTCGCCTATACTTGCATGTAAAATTAGAGAAGCAACATAATGTCTGTGTTTAACTGAAAGGGCGCAGGTGCTGGGACAGCAAAACCTCGCGCTCGCGCGGCAGTACCAGCGAGTCTCAGAAACTAAATAAGTTTTGGGCAAACCCTAAAGATTTGCCGCTTTTTTGAAGAAGGGGACAAAGTCGCTAAAGGGGTCTGCAAAGTCGCTAAGTTGGCAACACTGTGCATCTCCATTTCTCCAGCTACAGGCTAGGCCACGGATCAAACAGAAGATGCGAGCTGAGTTAATTGGGCGTTAATAAAATTAGTGCTGTTAAAATGAATTTGTGTTAAGGCGTTATTAACTTTGACAGCCCTAATATATATATATATATATAGATATATATATATATATAAATAAAATATTCATTATTTAACCATATAATAACAGTAATAGTAGAATATATAAAATATGTAAGTATAAGTATATGTATGTTAATTATATTATAAATTATAATCCTAATAATTTATATTTATAATATGATATATTTGTCATTTTATATTTTTCTGAATTATAATATTAATCAAATAGATATGTTGTAAGATAAATAATATAATCATTTAATTAATTATGTGATTTTGGGCTGTAATGAGTCAGACGTGTTTTCATGAGATTCATCAAACGCGTGTTTACAGTACGTGCACGTGTGTGTGTGTGTGTGTGTGTGTGTGTGTGTGTGTGTGAACATGTCGCATGTGTGTCAAAATGAAATATGGCAGGACAGAACGAGGAATCGAGATGTTTTCAAGTACTGAAGGGAACGTGTTGTACTCTGGGCTCCCTACCAGAAGAAGTCTGGGATCGTTCCTCCATTTTTGTTTATTTGCAGCAGCGCTGTCTATCGCCCCCTTCTGTTGACTGCAGCCATGTGACGCTAATTGTGAAAAAGTTGTGTTGTTTTGAAACATCTGAAACGTGTGTGTGTGTGTGTGTATGTGTGTGTGTGTGTACAGTGTTTTGGCTGCACACGTCACCACAGGCAGCTGCTAAAACAGTTAGCTCGGACTCCAGAGAGAGATGTGGGGAACTTTTGGCGAAAAAGACTCTCGTATTTCAAAGTTGCTGACAATGCAATGTCTATTATTCTCTCTCTCCCTCTCTCTGTCCCACATTAATGTGATAAATTCCTCTCAGAATAGATCTGTTGTCTCTGTACACCTCTGTTTCTGCTTTCCTCTTGCCTGTTCTGCTGCTCTTCTCCTTGCACGCTATGCAAACAGAAATATTGTATGTTCAAATCTGGTGTAATGTGGAAAGTCAAAGGGATCGTTTTACAGATCTGATTTATACCGGTTGAAAATATTCATATTTGCAGATGACAGAGAAATGAGTAATAGAGAAGGCGACCGGTTCAGTTTGTACTATTGTTAGATTATGAGCAGAGGAGGATGAGTGTGATTAATCATAGCTTCAAGGGATTTATAAAGGACTATATATATTGTCTAGAACTGCCAAAAGTTTTATTTTAAGGTTAGGGCTCATCTGAATGTGTTTGATGGTTGTGAAATAATAATTGAAAGCTTACTTGTCAACAGATGTCTTATCATTTGTTTCGGATAAGAGCTTGTGCTAAAATTACCACTCTGTTGTTATATTTAGTTTACATTAAGAAAAGTAGATTTGTCTGTGTGTGTGTTGGGCCGGTTTGAAAGGTTTGAAGTGTGTGTGTGGATTTAGCAGACTCTGGATTTTGGATCTGAATCTGGTGTCAAGTCCAAACACATGTTTACACTGGCAAACAATCCAGAGCAACAGTCAGCGAGAAATGACTGCAGTCATTGTTCCTACAGTAAAGCTTTAGGAAAATGTCACAAGTGACAAAGAGAACAAAAACAGGGAATGAAACCAGGAAAGACACTGATGCTACTTACACTGTTTTTTCAAAGAAGCCTCTTATGTTTTTCAAGGTCTGCATTTACTTGATAAAAAATACAGTAAAAACAGGAATATTGAGAAAGGTTGTTCCAATTTCAAATAGCTGTCTTGTCATTTATTTTTGTGATCCAAAGCTGAATTTTTTAGCATCATTACTCCAGTCTTCAGTGTCACATGATCCTTCAGAAATCATACTAATATGCTAATTTGTTGCTCAAGAAATATTCGCAATGTTGAAAACAGTTGTGCTGCTTCATATTTTTGTGGAAACAATGATACATTTTTTTTTTCAGGATTCTTTGATGAATAGAATTTCAAAAGAACAGCATTTATGTGAAATAGAAACATTTTGTGTCATTATGTCTTTACTGTCACTTTTGATCAGTTTAATGCAAGAAAGTAATTTCTTCAATTAAAAAAAAAGATGCCAAAATTTTGAACAATAGTGCACAACAATGGCATGCTAATTTCATTTTACATCCATTTTTGAATATAAGCCATAATTTAATAATCTCATTTGCTTGCAAATGCACATTTACATGCAAAGTACATGCATAATCACTAAAAATGAATGATTTAATGAAAAGGATTTAGCATCTGTGACTCAGAGTGAGAATTCAGGCCCATCTGTCTCATTAAAATTTTATTTTTATTTTTATTAAATTAAAATGTGTTTTTTTGTTTGTTTTGTTTTTTATGTACAGAGTGCAAATTTAATGCTCCATGTTGCATTTGTTTATTAAAAATAATTATGTCTCCTGGATTTCCCATGTTACGTTATATGGCTACTAATGTTAATTGTCATAAAAGAAAGGAAGTTCAAAAGAACAGCATTTATTTGAAATAAAATTTTTTGCAACATTATAAATGCCTTTACTGTCACTTTTAGTCAATTTAATGCATCCTTGCTGAACATATTTTTCTTAAAGCAAAACTTAAAGCATACCCTGCACCAAAGTTTCCCTGAGAAAAAAAAAAGTACCCATAATTCTCTCTGTTATGCAATGCATCCTCTGGAGCTCTGTGTTCAGCTGTTTGCTCGGCTCCAGAAGCGTTTTGTTTTGCAGTATTCTCTGTGGCTCTTGTGTTTGCTGTGCTGATTTTGTCTGGTCGCTCTCACAGCCAAATCTCCACACAGCCTGGGGAGCCTTCTGCACGGCTCTCTCTCTCTCTCTCTCTCTCTCTCTCGTCTTGTTTTCCCATGATGATTTAAATCTCCTTCATTAGATAATGTGTGTGTGTGTGTGTGTGTGTGTGTGTGTGTGCGCACTAGTCTCTTCATGTTTGACTCTAAACTCATGTCAGTTCCAGACATTCATCTTCCTGACTTCACACTCACTTTGCCCACATTTTCTCCGCCTGCTTGTACAAGTTTCCTCGGATCGCTGTTGGAAAAATGTGTATTAGTGCGTGTATAACAAGGAAGAATCACCGATTAGACTGATATATGAATCTGACTGGTATAATAAATCAGTGCAGAGTTCCCTGCACATTTACAAACGGAATGAAATAATACTATTTTTAAAGTGATGATGCAATGTCAGCTTTTGAATAAATTATGCTTTCTTCATTCAGTCGAACACACACAATGAGTGGAAAAACTTTTAATCCCCAAAATGAACTAAAAATATCACTTCAATTAAAAATCACTGAATATAACAAAAACAATTGCTGTTATAAAGACTCTAATAACAATAATTAACAATGAACGCGTCGTCAGTGCATCATGGGAAAGTGGCTGATCCCGCAATATTTTCATGTTTTTTTTATTATTTTAATAAAATAACATCTATTATAATTAAGCCTCTTTTTTAATGTGTGTGTGTGTGTGTGTGTGTGTGCTGCGTATATATTTATAGAAATATTTAAAAAATATAGTAGACTTATATAATTAATAATTCATTTTATTTTTTATATTTACATTTATATTTTATATTTATATATTATATTACTTATTTATTTATATATTGTATAATATTGATATTATTTCTAACTTTATTAGTTCTTTTTGACTGATTCATAGGAGTCATTTGTTCATGAATCAGTCATGATGGTTTATTTTATTAAATTAACAATCATTGTAATAATAAAGCCTTTTTGTTAATGTTTATCTTCAACTACATGTTGTCATATAAGCATATAAGCAGAGTTTGATTCAAACTGATAAATTCTGAGTTTTTGAATCTTTTTGAGTGATTCATAAGAGTCATTTGTTCGTGAATCAGATTACACTACACATAATTGAAAGGATTGCATGCATGTGTGTCTATGGCCACATACACACTACAGCTAAATTTGTTTGTCAGTTCACCTTTTACTCCCTAATCACGTTCTGTACACACATAATTCACTAAAATACGGGAGTGACAACCGCATTCCACAACCGTATTAACTCCTGAAAAATAGAGGTAGTGACAACCGCATGTACAGGAATTCTACGCAGTGTGTACAGAACTGAACTGAACAACTAGTTGTTAATGACGTATTTAAATGCGCATCAGAAATGTGTCTTCGTCTGTATGTGCGATGCAAGAAAATAACAGTGAAAGAAGTCTTAACCTTAGCACATTTTGACACGGCCGGAGCTAGTTGCGCTCACGAGCCCTGCGGTAAAGTGTCAGTGTTGCCAGATCTTCACAGAAAGAAAAACAACAAACAAGGACAAGCACAAAAACACTAAAACACCCAATTGCTTTATGTTTTATAACACTTAAAAAATCGTACTTTTTGATGTAAGTACATAGTAGTTAAGGCCACCTAATATAAAGTGTGACCAAATGTTGCTATGGTTACAAATGCGGGAGTGACTGCTGTTCCGTACACACATGGAACAATAATTTACGGGACTCACTCCTGAAACTTACAGTGTGTACGTGGCCTATGTGTGTGTGTAGCTGATGCCACACTATTTTTGTATTTCATTAGGATAACATTTATCAAATTAAAAATAATAAAGCTTTTTTAAAGTTAATAAAGCTGTTTAAGTTTAACTTCAACTACATCCCATGTAAACATCCAATCTGATTCGAACCAGTGATTTGTAAGTTTGTGAGTTTTTTTGACGGATTCAGAAGAGTCATTTGTTCATGAATCAGATTATACTGGTCATAACTGAAAGGATTGTGTGTGTTTTTGTCCATGTGGGAATGAGAGAGAAATGCTCACAAATTACAGTAATTATAGACAAGTGGATTATTGTTTTGCAGTGAGCACATATTGTAAAGTCAGTAAAACACGAAATTACCTTTTCAGATGGTAAGAGAATGTTTCTGTCTCGTAGTGTGTGTGTGTGTGTGTGTGTGTCTGTGTGTAAGTGTACAGGTGCTGGTCATTGTGCCCTAATTCAGTTGGACAGTTTTGGCGTCCGCTCAGGTTCTGACTCAACTCTCTCCTCCCAGACTGTGACCCACTTTCACCGTGTGTGTGTGTGTGTGTGTGTGTGTGTGTGTGTGTGTGTGTGTGTTTCCTGTCCTATTGCAACAGGTGTTTCATCCCTTTTCCATACTGTATTCATTATTTTTCCAAAAACCATGGTTATTGAATGAAAGGATACAGCTGTTTCTGTCCTGTTTCTGTGTGTTTTGAATTTTGGATGAATTTGACATAATGTTGTTTTGACTTCCTGATTCATATGAAGACTCATCCTATGTGTGTGATTATTGTAGATGTTTCTTCATGCATTAGTATACAATTTGGCAATTTGGTAGGTTTGGCAAACCAAGAACAGTTCTTGTTCTGTTTTTCTGTTAATGGTTCCTGGACGTCTGCATTCTTCCAAACACTTACGAATCTGTCTGAGCAGTCACTGAAGTAATCTGACTCACTTACTCAACCGCTATATAAAATGAGAATGACTAATTAGTGAACCTCATTCCTGCTGACTCTGTGCTACATTAAAACATTTTTTTGAATTATGTTAAATTTTTCAGTTTTTTAAAAATTGTTTTTTTAGATTGGTTCACATGAAATCTGAATGATCTCATCTTTTGGCAACATAATGAGAACAGAAAATTTCATGAATAATATTTACATAATTAACTATATTCTAATTTATATTTTAATGAATTATAATCAATTAACATTATTTTATAAATACAATTATATATAATTAATATTATTACTCAATTAATTAATTAATTTTATAATTCTATATATATAAATTAATTGATTAATATATATATATATATATATATATATATATATATATATATATATATATATATATATATGTGTGTGTGTGTGTGTGTGTGTGTGTGTGTGTGTGAATATGTGTGTTTGTGTGTGAGTGGAAAAATTAGTACATTTAAAAATATAATGACCTTCTAATTAATATTAATGAGTTGTATTAAATTGTAATAAAAATGTATTTTGTTATTCATTATATATAATTATAATAATATGTAATTTTATTATTACTAAAATTATTGTACATTATTATGCACATTATACATTATTATACATACATGTTTGGAATTATATACATTATTTTTATCTAGCTCTTTTTTGATACCTTACTTTTTTGATACCTTAGCTCTAGCTGGTTCTTTTAAAAAATAGTAAATCAAACTACTTAGTAAATGTGAGCCTTGTATGCTGTGTAAGATATAACTGTTTATTAAAGGTGCATTGAATGGACTGTACTTCCTTCCCTCACAGACTCATTTTCATTTGCATCAAATGAAATATGGCATCTACTCCCTGTCTTATAGGGAGTTGAAATTTTGCTCTCTCTGCTGGTCTTATTTGTCTCTTGCATGGCCTGCATCAAGCACAAAGATATGTCAATCCTCCATATTTGTTTTGTGCTATTTTCAGAAGTTCTAACAGTTGATTTCATTGTTTCCAGGGTGACATCCAGCAGCTGATGATTGTATCGGACCATCGCGCTGCATTTGACTACTGTGAGCACTACAGCCCCGACTGTGAGGTTCCTGCGCCTGAACAGCCCCAGAACCAAGACCCAAACACTGATGAATATGTAAGTTCATATACTGTACTTCCTCCCAGATTCATTTCCTTTTGAGCTGGAAGAGCATTAAGGACACCCCAGAACCCTCTGAACAAAACCAAACCAAAACAGACAGCAGATATTCACCTCTGTTGAACTCAAGAACATCTTATTGAGTATTGGGGCACCCCAAAGCTCTTTTAAATCTTAAATCAAAAATAAAATCATTACATGAACCAAGCACTTAACAATGATCCCTAGCCTTGGCAGTTTTAGTAACAGATACGTTTTAATGGTGAACCGTTATTCATTTTAAATGGTAAATGATTTAGTGCAAGTGCTGCTCACATTTTCTTCCGTGAATGTAGAATCTGGTTTTGGTGTTACAGTTGGCTTATCTGACAGCACAAAGCGCTCACTGTTTGAATATTTATGCATTTATTCAGCTTTCATTCAGTCTTTGGAATGAGAGACAAATTAAAATGGAGTAATAATACCTGCCCACACTTGTGTGTGTGTGTGTGTGTTTCAGGCGTATTAATTCTTTATGGCTCTTTCCATCTCATCGGAAAAGACCCAGCTGCAGGCAGTCTGTTTAGAATTTATTTTTCCAACCGAACGTATGACCTCATCAGTCAGAGAAACGAAAGAGAGAGTGATAGAGGGAGGAGATGAGAGCTCTGAAGCAGGTCTCAGCCTGTAGAGTATTTGGGATCAGTATTGCTGACATACTATATTAATAATGTAAAAAATGTAAAGAAAAGACATTATTTTGTCTCTAAATTAAATGCTAAAGTCATATTCAAGTCTTTCTGTTGAAGTACGAGAAGGAAAAAAAATCACATTTCACATTTATGTGACAAATTAAACTTTCAGATTTTGCCAGTTGTGCTTTTCTATAGTGGAAAAATCACACAGATACATTTTATTATATTTCATTCCATTTAATTAGGGCTGGATGAACAAATGTGTATTCAATGGACTGCATTTGGAAATAAAGTTTTTCCAAATCTAATCTTGCATTTATATTTAAAATGTAAAAAATAAATAAATAAATAAGTTAATAAATAAAAACACATTATTTTCTTGCAAAATAAAAAGCTAAATTCATATTCATGTCTTTCTGTTAGAAATACGAGAAGAGAAAAATCACATTTCATATTTATGTGACGATGAGATTTCAAAATTTCTAGTGGATTTGATGCTTAAATTACAGTATATATTACTATATTTAATTCCAGTTAATTCAGGCTGGGTTAATGAATGTGTATGTTAATAATGTAAAAAAAAAAATGTAAAGAAAAGTCATTATTTTGTCACTAAATAAAATCTTTCTTGTAGAAATATTATACATTTAAAATGTGTAAAATGAGTATAACAACATAAAGATAAGCAGATATGGACTAAAAACCACAAAAGTCCAATTTTTATTTCATGGGGACAGTTGAGTGTTCATATTCGGTCTCCGTCCATCTGGGTTCACTCAGATGCCAATATCCTCTGAGCGCTATGGAGAAAGGAAGAGAAGGCATTAAATGAAAGACTGAGAGATTTAGCATGTGAAACAGATGATAAAATAGTTTGAGCTGAATAACACAAAGATGGCCAACCGTTTTCAATTGATTCTCTATGGGAGCTAAGCAAAAGGCGGACTCAAGGGAATTGTGGGATTGACCACGAGGCAAAACAAATGGCTATGTCAAAAAGTGGAGAAATGCTTAATTTAATGCGAATGACAGGTGCAAAATCACACTTTATATTTATGTGACTAGTAAAACTCTCCATTAATAGTGCTGGAGTTTGTGGTTTATATGCAAAACTTTGCTTTTCGGGCACTGGCCAATTTTGAGATTTTTCTTGATGTGCTGACTAGTGGAAAGAAAATATTCAAAATACTTTTAAGTTTTTGATTTATTGCACTTTATCTATTTGTGTCTTTTAGATTTCACTTACAGTACATATTTTTAAAGGTCGTTTTCTCAAAATATAATAGTTCTCAAACAATTTTTCTCCATTCAACAAGACTTAAATACACACCAAACTTTACAGTTTTATTCCTTTCTATATTCTGAAGGTTTTTATTGAAGGATATGTTCATATATAATTTGCCTGATTGTATATAACATTTTATTCCTAAAAACATGGTAAAAAAGCATATTTTTAAAGGCTGTGAGTTTTTTTCTCCACTTCATCAGCACTTGCCTGCACCACAATTTACACTTTTATTCCTAACCATAATCTGAAGGTTTTTACTGAAGGGTTTGTTCATATATTATTTGCCTGCATTTATGCAACATGTTATTCTTAAAAAAAACATGGTGAAAATGCATATCTTTAAAGGGAGTGAGTTTTTTCTACACTTCAGGAGCACTTGCATGCACCAAAATTTACAGTTTTATTCCTATTTGTATTCTGAAGTTTTTTACCAAAGGATTTGTTCATATATAATTTGCCTGATTTTATACATGTATTCGTAAAAACGTGATAAAAATGCATATTTTTAAAGGCTGTGAGTTTTTTCTCCACTTCAGGAGCACTTGCATGCACCATAATTTACAGTTTTATTCCTAACCATACTTTGAGGGTTTTTACTGAGGCGTTTGTTCATATATCATTTGCCTGGTTTTATGCAACATTTTATTCTCAAAAAACATGGTGAAAATGTGTATCTTTAAAGGCAGTGTTTCTTTCTCCACTTCAGCAGCACTTGCATACACCAAACTTTACAGTTTTATTCCTGTCTGTATTCTGAAGATTTTTACTGAGGGGTTTGTTCATATATCATTTGGTTGGTTTTACACATTTTATTGCTGAAAACATGATAAAATGGGTGAAAATTTCTGGCCGTCGGCAGTATTTTCTAACTTATGAAGTAATAAAAATAGATAGCAAAAATCCCCTCTGTAAAAACCTTAAACTCTAATATGTCAACAAAACAAACCTGATTTATGAAAATTAGTGCATACATTTAATTTAATATTTAATTAGATAATGCCTCGTGCGTATTTAAAGATGACATTTGGGTAAACATTAGCAATTATTGATGTAATCATTCAGATGGGTAAGTATGGTGAAGTCTGTCAGTTAAATATTTTACCCTATTCACCTCTAGTGTCTTGCCTTAAATTTCACAGTTATATATATTGGAATATTTAATTCCAGCATATTCAGGCTGGGTTCACGAATGTCTATTTAATTGCATTCAATTAAATGTGTATTTGACTGCATTTGTAAATGTTTTTCTAACTCGAACCCATGACCTTGCTGTTACTAGCATCTTGCTTTACCATTTGATATTCAGTAACATAGATGAACAAAAAATGAGCAAGAATCGAAAAAATTAAAACACAGCTGTCAGTAATCTTCATAAATAGCTTTCTATCGGAAAACTGTTGAGGCCAACATATGGTGAAGTTGTCTCTGAGTTATGCCTGTAAAACGAAATGATATGCACGTGACTGCAACATATGGTGTGTCTTTAGCCATGCATGGACTTTTACATCTTTCAGGGCTTTGATGTCAGCATGTTGGCACAGAAACGACCCTCTGCTGACCTCACGTTCACCTTTTTCAGTTTTCTGTGTGTCAGGAGCTGTAAATCTCAGTGTAGGGTATTAGTAGGAGGCAATATGAAAGAAAACCCGCTGCACCTTTGACCAGCCCTTCAAAAGCAGAGTTTGCCGTTTAAATATCAGCGAAACCTCTTTACAGATGAAAACGTGATGAGTTATCCATTGCTAATGTGTGGGAATTAGGGAGAAAGAGGCAGAACGGTGCATCCGAGCAAGAGGTCGGCGAGCGGTTGGAATTCCTTGCGTTCTTCTCTTTCTCGCTAGATAAGAGAGAACATGGATTTCCGCTGGACTCAGTCGGAGGGAATCCCTCCTTTCCTTTGCTCTTTCTTCTCAGAGAATTTGAGTCTATTAAATCAAGACCGCTGCTTGAATTGTTTAATTAGCATGCTGTGAGTATAACTCATGAATGAGAGAATGAAATCCTTTCTGAATGAGCAAACACCATATATATTTTTTATCAGATTTTAAATATTTATATAAATAGAATAAATAATAAAGTAAAATAACAATATTCCTCGTATTATATCCTTTAAATATTTTGCTAAATAGTTTGCTATATTTTGCTATAATAATTTTTTTATAATATACAGTATATTCATTTATAAATACTTGCAGAAATACTAAACATATGTTGCATTCATGACATATGCTATGTCATAATTACCATAATTACGAGATGTCTATGCTTGAAAGACTCTTAAGAGACTCTGCTCATGTTCATGTCCGCAGGTTCAGAACTCATTTGATTTTTTGTATTGCTCATTGCCAAAATGGATCCATGTGCAGCTTTATATGTGGTGGGATGGATGTGCTGTATTCCATCTGAAACGAGTTTAAACAGCATTTTGCTAACAATTATTATGCATGCACTGTGTATGATCTCATTCCATGAGACTACATGGAACATTGTCAACTACCCATATGCACTTACAAAAGAACTAAGAAAGCTAAAAAAGTCTAAATGCATGCTAACGCACTTTAGAATATTTTTGTTAGTAACTAATTGTAAGGTACCATAGATTTTTTTCTGGAACACTTGTGATAATTTTGATATGTAATAACATATTAGTTCTACACTTTCTACATTTAACACTTTCTACATTTCTCTTCAGAACACAGAGGATGACAACTACTATTACGAATATCCGTACTATGAGGACATGGATGCTGAAAAGACCACAACTGGTGAAGAAACGGCAACCGATGAAACGACTGGAACCGAAACTGAAGACCTAACGGTCAGTCTTATTTTAGTACTATTTATGTACTATTGTAGTATTTATTAATTTAATGAATTATTTATTTAATTAATTAGCTTTTATTTTTTTATATTTTCAGTTTACATAGTTTTAGTCATTTTATCATGTGCTTCTGTCATTTTCGTTATTTTAAATATTTCTGTTTATATTTAATTTATTTTATTATAGTTTTTAAATATATTTTTACTATAGTTAGTTTTACAAATTGTACTACTTCAAGTTAGTTTATTTCAGTTAGTTGCCAACATTTCTAATTTTCATTTTTTCAGTTTTATGTTTTATCTGATATTTATCTAATATTTTAATATTACTTTATGTCAGCTTTTTTTAATTACCGAAAATGGTATTTAATTCTAACAAAAAAAAAAAATCATAATTGTTAGGGCTAATTGAAGTAAGTTATTAAAATTTCATATCGATTTCTAAATTCAACATTAAACTATGTTCGTATTCTATTTTTCTTTTCTTTTATAATATGGAATATTTGCAAAAATATACTAAATGAATTAAAAATGTGGAGCGGGACTATTGCTGAAAATTACCATCAATAGTTCAGTTCCCAGCATTAATCTGTAACATAAATATTCCTAACTGGGATCAGATGAATTGAAAGTGAATCAAGAAATCAGTGCATTCATCAAATCATTCGTTTTCAACTATTTATTCTAAAGAAGTGTCTCTTTCCTGTGATTACCAGGTGTCTGTTCCGGATAGCGGTCGCGTGGTTACGTCGGTTATCACTAGTGGAACAGGAGGCTCCAGCAGTTCCTCGAGTAGCTCCTCGTCCTCCTCTTCTTCATCCTCTTCATCCTCCAGCTCTACCACGACTACTGGCGAGGAACCGTACGACGGCTACGATGGATACGAGACCGGATACGAAACATACTATGACGAGTCGACCTCACGGCCTGACGGCTCCCGGACCATCAGCATCACTAGCACAGGCACGGGTACCGGCGGAGAAGTTGATATCGGACTGGGCAGTGAAGTGGATTTGGGACTGGGAGGAAACCTGGACAGGCGGATCATCACATCATCATCATCGTCGTCATCATCAGGAGGAGGAGGAGGAGGAGCAGGAGGAGGAAGTGGAAGAGTGCACTCAACTGTCACAGTCATTCACAATGGAACCTCCGGCTCTGTTTCCAGCTCCGGCTCCGGCACCGGCACCGGCTCTAGCACCAGAGTCATTTCTAGCTCCGGCTCCGGCTCCAGCTCCAGCTCCAGCTCCAGCTCCAGCTCTGGAGTCAGTACCGGCTCCAGCTCCAGCTCTAGCTCTACCTCTACCTCGGTGAGTTTAGTTGCAACTAGTTATCCCAAACAGTTTCACTTTTAAGTGAGAATCCATTCAGTCATTTAGAAATATTTTGTGTTTAGTACAGTATAATGTATTAGGATCCTACTTTACTGAAGTGGATTTTACTGATCTCAGGGATCCATTTAATAATAACATTTAATAATAACTATTTTTTTTATTATTATATATTTTTTTAGTATTTTAAATGTTTTAAATATCTTTCATGTGTTTTGCAAGTTTTTCTTATTATTGCAATTACTGAATTGTTTAGTTACGGTTTTATTGTTACCGAAGTGGTTTTTACTGAACTCAGAAATCGAATCTAATTCAGATATAATAGATTTTATTGGGAACATTTAATAATACCTTTTATTTTATTTTATTTTGTTTTATTTTATTTATTAAATATGATATATTTTTTATATATTTTAACTGTTTTAAATATCTTTCATATATTTTGCAAGTTGTTCTTATTACTGCATGTACTGCATTGATAAGTATAATAGTGCATTAATATCCTTTTTTACTGAAGTGGATTTTACTGAACTCAGGAATTAAGTCTTTATTTTATTTTATTATTGATTATTTCAAGAATTTTCTGTGTGTTTTAAATGTCTTTAATATGTTTTTTTTTTTTTAAGTTGTGCTTATTATTGCAATTACTGCAACATTCTCTTTCATCAAAGCCCGCCAGGAACATGTCCAAGTTATATTTAATTTCAACTAATTAAAACAAATATACTGTAAATTGAATAAAAATAATTGGGTTTTTTGTTTAAAGACAATAATGCCTGTTTTAGGACTATAAAAAATATTGTACGACAGGATTGCGAATCTAAAGAGAATCACCACTGAAAATACTGGGCAAAATACTAAAAATAAACTATGTGCTTTTTTGTCATAAAAACAAAAAAGTAGTCTTACTTTTCTTTGTTTTTGTGATATTCACACAAACAGAATTCTGTTTTGAAAATCAATGGATAGATTTATACGCAGTGCACAGACTTTTGCATTATTACACTATTTTCCTATTTAATACTGTAAAGCTGCTTTGACACAATTTGTATTGTTAAAAGCGCTATATAAATTTTGTTGACTTGACTGGACTTTATTTATATAGACATTGAGTCATTGAGTCATGAATGGTTATGTCTGAAGCCTTGTGTTTGTCTGATGTGTAGGTTGATGGTGGTTATGATGATACCCAGTATGGCGAGGGTTTTGATTTGACCTATGGAGAGGGATACGGAGAAGGATACGGAGAGGGAGATTATACCGTGGAAGGAGGCGGCAGCAGCAGCAGCAGCAGCACTTCAGTGTCCGTCGGAGGCGGGTCTGTATCTGTCGGGGGCGGTTCTGTTTCCGTTGGAGGCGGGTCTGTTTCTTCGAGTGGCTCAGTTGGGGGCGGATCCGGCAGCGCTGGGGCCAGCGCGGGGACGGGGTCTGTTGCCACGGGAGGACAGGGAGGAATCGGTGGAGAGGCAGATTCCATCGATATCGACAAGTTCAAGGAGGAGTCCATCACAGATTACACCGACGCAGAACTGGAGAAGATGTATGATTATGACGACCTGTACACTGATGGCGACAAAGCACTGCCCGCAGAGACTGACGAGATCTATGGACAGGTGATCTCTAGCTCCACCCACCTCTGTGCAAATTCATAGGATTAATAATGATCATTTTCAATTCTTCATGTTGTTTCAAACCTGCATGGCTTACTTTTTCTTCCTGTTGAACATAAAAGGAGAATGTACTTCCTGCTCTTTCCCCACTTTGGGTTTCAGACAGGCTTTGAACAACATGAGGGAGACCTATAGTTTATTTTAGTTTAGTTTAGAGACCTAAAATTGTTTTATTTATTACCTGCAACTTTTCTGTTCCATATTGTGTTTACACTGATATACACTGGATCTGGATTGAATTCAACCGAGTTTGTGTTTTTAAAGGTGGATGGACTGAGGGGAGAGAAAGGCCAGAAAGGAGAGCCTGCCATCATTGAACCCGTAAGTGTCACTTACTATGTGATGCATATATACTACCGTTCAAAAGTTTGGGGTTGGTATTTAACATATTTTTGAAAGAAGTCTCACCAAGGCTGCATTTACTTGCATCTTAGATTTTGTCCTGAAGTGGTTTGGCATATTGACAACCCTTTATTGACTCAAACCCAAGGAAGGTTTCCAAGTGTGATCTTGCAATTATTGCATTTTCCGCTCACTTTCACATCCATCCAATTTTGCATTCATGCACATGTTCGGGCAGCTTAAACACGCGTCTTAGAAGACACCTGGATCAGTCGTCAGTCCCGGATTAATCTGGATTCACTCCTTATTTGCATTTGCACTTCAAAAGGAGCGAGTCACTCCTGTTTCAGACTCTGCAGTGTCTCAGATTTGCAGATGTGTTTACCCCGCAGTTATATTTGCATGATGGGAATCATCGTCTGTCCTTGCATACAATCTCTACTGCTCACGTGGCTCTTGATCTCTAACAGCTGGGAGACTTCAAACAGATGTCACTGCAAACTCAGCGGGAGAGAATGACATCTGGGTTTATTATCAGTGAATATCAGGATAGAGAACGAGACAAGATCTTACCTTCACAGTCATATCAGGCCATATCATATCATATTACAGACTATTAGGATTTCTGTACACTGAAAAAATTATACCTTGGACCACCAAAAAATAGTAAGAGCTAAATTTATTAATATTTCTCACATTGTATTTATGGTTTACCTCAAACCTTTACACCTAATATATAACCTAATATTATATATATATATATATATATATATATATATATATAAAGACCACTTAAAATATTTTCTTTAGACATAAGCCAAAATGGTCAATCTAATATATATAATTTTTATTTTATTTTAACAGTTAAGTTAGAAAGTAGATGAGACAAAACATTTTGTTACTCAGTGTTTAATTTAGTTGACTTATTATAAATAAACACAACTTCAAAAGACATTAATGTTTATTGTGATGTCTGTTTAGAAATGCATCATTTTTCTCTTATGTAAAAAACAAACAAATAAATAAATGAATAAAAAACACCAGAAAATTTGATGAAACCCAACCACTCATTGCAACAATGGTGATAAAAAGAAAAAGTTCAAATACCTGTTGCAAAGACAATAAAATAAATTAATTCTACACTCAATTAAACAATATTGCGAATTAAAATTTCACAGGATAAACAAAACCATAAATCGAGCTAGATTACAAAAATGCCTACCATTTCCTCTCGTAAAAATAAAAATAAGAATAAATAATTACCAATAAAACCAACTAAATAAATAAATTAATTAATAGCAAGAAAAAAACTTTTTTTCGGGGTATCTCCCCTTGTATCTTATATTTTAGTTTGATGGAGGTGTGCTAGACAAACTCAACAAAACATTTTTTGATTCTACCAATATAAAAATGCACTTTAAATAAATGACACAGTTGTTTCAGTTTTTTTAGGGTACTGTTACAGAGATACAAGAACAGATCAACGAGATCAGAGTCAAGGAAAAGCACAAACATGCAGATCAGGACAGCTGGTTTTAATGAAGGATGACCATGTGGTTTGCAGAAAGAAAAATGCTCAAATCACATGCTTCTTTCAGCAAGCGCCCACATTCTCTCCCATTTCTGCTCACACACACACACACACACACCCACACCACTCTGTGTTTTTTGGCATGTAAGGATCGCACCAAAACAAAGCGAACATGCCCACTGCCACGACAGCACACTCGGACGATGCCTTCGGGACAGAGCTAAGACCCACAGCATCTTTAAAAAGCACCAGATTAGACAACAATGTTACGACAAACAAATGCTGTTTGTCTTTTTTTATCTAAGAGTTCTCTGGATCTTAAGAGAGGCTGAGCTCTGCATATGTAATGATCCTGCACTTTGAGCTCTGGACCTCTCAGTGACTGTAATTCAGTCTTCACAGGCTTTTTGAGTTAATTGCACTGTTGTGGTTATGACGCAACTCATGCAAGCACATTTTGATCAGTAATTGGTCATGATTGATGACTTCCAGACAAAACAGCTTGTATGTCCTGATACAGATTGCAGTATATTTGGTTACAGTTGATCAGTTTTAATATGATTTACCCTAACATATGTGCAATGATGGAAATTTTGTGCATGTTTAAACAATATGCAGTGTGTAAAACACCCTCTAATTTTTATTTTTAACCTCATCTATGATGGTAAAATGCACCAATGTTTAGTAAACACAGTATTTAATAAATACATTTATGCGTTTAGCCGATTTTATCCAAAGTGACTAACAATGTACAGCTAACTGAAGTAAAAAAACTTTAAGTACTAAAATGACTAAAACAGAAAAAATTATTAAAAAACCTACTTCAAAATGAACTTAAAAACATTATTTATTTATTTATTTATTTATGACAATATATCAGATTACTGCATGTGGTCTAATTTAAAAAAAACAATTCTGGCACAAAACAATATTAGTTATTGATTATTTATTAGCAATATTAATGATTGATTATTAATTATTTAACACGTAAATACAACTAATAAAACAGTACTAAACTAAAAAAACTAAAAGTAAAACTGTTACAAATAGTTTCAGTTATTGAAATAAAGCTGAAATATAATAAAATAAAATCAAATATAAATATTAGATCAAAGTGTCACCTTTAAAACTTCAAAGAGAATTGGAAATAAATTAAGTTGAAGTTGAAGCACTAAAATGACTAAAACTAAAACGGAAAAGAAAACAATTAAAGCTATGTAGAAATATTTTCTTTACAAAAATAAATAAAATAAAAATGATAAAGCCACATAACAAAATTACTAAAACCTAAACTAAAATGGAAATAAGTGTTAAAATTATAAAAACACATGCTAATTCAACATAAACTTCAAAAACGTTCTATATTTTTTTTGCTCATCACATTATGCTACATTTTCAGCTGTTTTACTCATCAAAATAGCAGTAATAGATGGCATGGCATTACAGTGGAACTGTAAATATCAGATTCATTCTAGAAGTTCTGGAATGTTCAGTCAGCTGTGCTGCAGTCTGAAGATCATCTCACATGCTTCATAAACCGTCAGAGCCATGAGAAACAGGCACCAGTGCTTTAACAGATGCTGCTGTTTGGTATGATCGTTAGAGACCCGCGGCCAAGCGCACATCTCACATACACAGTCCACAGAAATGTAAATGATTTTGACCAAAGCCGTGGTGCTCTCACACTTCAGTTCTTATGTTGATGTTGCAGGTTGTGCTTCTGCTGTTATTCTAATGCGTTTGTGTTTTTCTGTTCTTGTAGGGAATGCTGGTCGAAGGCCCACCTGGTCCAGAGGGTCCCACAGTAAGTCTACTTTCCTTCCAAAACCAACCAGTTGAATTGAATCCTCTGAGTCAACTGATTCACTAATACAAACATTCTAAATCATGGTCTAACTTTGGCCTAACTTTGGTCCATTGAACTCTATTGGTAATGACTGAACTTAAGACCATAGTTGCTTTTGGGAAACGTGCCCCAGTTGAATTGAATCCTCTCAGTAACTGATTCGTTAAAACAAATCTACACCAACCAGCTGAATTAAACTTATTGAATGAACTGATTGTTAAAACAAACCTTCCAAACCAAACAGTTGAATTGAATCATCTGAATCAACCGATTCGCTAAAATGAACCTTCCAAACCAGTCTGTTGAACTGTATCCTCTGAGTCGACTGATTCGCTAAAATCCAACCAGAGGTGCATTTCCCAAAAACACTGTTAACTAATTATGGTTGTAAGGTCCATTGAGCTCTATTGGTAATGACTGAACTTGCGACCATAGGGAAATGTACCCCACTTTGATTGAATCCTGTGAGTCAACTGATTCGCTAAAACGAACCTTCCAAATCAGTCAGTTGAATTGAATCAGTGAGTCAACTGATTCAAACCAACTGGTTCACTAAAATGAGTTGTACTTCCCAAAGCGACTTCAGAGCAAGACTGTGCTACATTGCACCATAAAAAATAGTAATTCACACCACTATTTGTTGTAAAACTGAGTTGCTAGGAAAGATGATCTGTTTTCTAGGTCCTGTGACTATTGCTGACAATGCTAAACAGCTGTATGTCTGTTTTGTTGCTACAGTTTCATTCTTGACCTACTTATTTATAAAGCAACTCTTCTCTCAGCTGGAGCATTGATGGATCTGATGGCTCTTTTGGGACTAGAACAACATGAGTTTGAGAAATAGAGCAATGGAAGGAGTCCAGCAGTGATCTAGAGTCTTACCTCACCGGACCAACACCCATGTGTGTTTGTGTGTTTGTGATGGCTTTATATGTGTTCCTCACAGTACCGTTGTGTTGTTTTTAGGGTCTCCCCGGTCCTCCAGGTTCATCGGGACCCCCAGGTAGCTCTGGAGATCCCGGTGAGAGGGTAAGTAACCATGACAATAAAAACAAGGTTTTGAACATGTTCAACAGCACTTAAAACTGTCCAAGAAATGTGAAATTGTCCAAAAATGTCCAAGTCTGTAAAATGGTGAACAGGATGAATGTCTAAAAACTAAAAGAAATGTCCAGGTCATATATTCAACAATAAATAAATACATATAAAATATATATTTATTTATATATTAAATCTAAATCTAAATCTATCTATCTATCTATCTATCTATCTATCTATCTATCTATCTATCTATCTATCTATCTATCTATCTATCTATCTATCTATCTATCTATCTATCTATCTATCTATCTATCTATCATCTATCTATCTATCTATCTATCTATCTATCTATCTATCTATCTATCTATCTATCTATCTAAGAATTAAAATTTAAATTACATAAAATTTTCTAAACTGTAAAATATTTATTTGTTTGTTTGTTTATTTAAATTTAATTTTAAGATTGTAACGTGTTTAATTGCCAAAAATAATGTTACAATGTCAAAAAATCTGAATAGGTAATAAATACATCTTATACAAGTTTAAAAAAAAAAAAGTATATATGAATTAAAATTAAATTTTCTAAAATATATATTTATTTATTTATTCATTCAGTCATTCAATTTTATGGCTGCAAAATGTTTAATTGTCATAAAAATAATGTTACAATGTCAAAAAATCTGAATAGGTAATAGATACATCTTATCTTTCTTTCTTTCTTTATGCAAAACCCCAAAATAAGTATGTATATGGAATAAATGTTATTTTGTGTGTATGTGTGTGTGTGTATATATATATATATATATATATATATATATAAATGTGTGTGTGTGTATATATATGTATATATATATATATATATATATATATATATATATATATATATATATATAAAGAGAGAGAGAGAGAGAGAAATATTTAGATTTTTTTTTTTCAGAGTGAAATATGACCTGAACATTTCTTTATGTGATTCATCGTACTGTATAAAATTACATTTTAACGTTAGAGAGCCTGATTACACTGATTGAAAGAGATTATATTAAAGATCACAATGCGGTTTAAGGCATTACCCATAATCCCTTGCTCTTTTGACAGGGTCTTCCTGGTCGCCCTGGTCTGCCTGGAGCCGACGGTCTTCCAGGACCTCCAGGGACTGTCCTGATGTTGCCTGTATGTAAATCTGAGCACAATCACTAGATACACACTTACACATTAAAATGACACATGAGCAACTGATTGATACACGTTTGCACGTCTTTTAGCTTTTACAATTTAAAGCCCCATTTCGCTGTACTGAGGTCAGTTTTAGCCTGTCGACGGGATCTGCAGTACATCATAATGAATGTTCAGAACCATTAGTTCTTGCACTGGCTTGATTTATTTTCAGAGTGGTTTAACAATGATAATTATGTCAGAGAGATATCAGAAACATAATGCTCCCTTTGCTGCTGTGATTCCCCATCAATCACACGCTGGTTAATGCAGTGAGACATTTCGCAAATTCCACATCATACTCTCAGCTTTTCCAAATTTCCTCTTTCCCAGCTGTTACTCCAATACAGGTTTTTTTTTTTTTTTGATTCCGGAACGTGTATCGACTTCACAATGTCAAGAGCTCTGGAATGCTTCCATGGCAAATCCAGATGTTCTGAACACCACATTAAAAATCATGTTGTCCGTGTTGTATATGTGTTTTTAGTCAACATGTGATTGTAATTAAACCCCACCCTAAATACTACACCCTCCCCCCAAATACACATGAAAATCAATACAGAGCTATGAAGCACAGATTCACTTTGAAACTATTGGTCATACTCTTGGAAGTGTAGTGATTGAGTTCAGCCACCAGATGGCAGTGCTGAATAACTTGACTCATGTACACAAAGGCACAGAATACTGCATAGTGCATACTACCATACAACTGCATACTACCGTATTTCTGTCTATCTTTACATGGAACAAATAGTAAGAGTATTATGCTAGTCTGAATTCAGCTCTAGAGTACATTTGGAATTACATGCTGCCACACGTATTTTATTCTATTTTATGGATGTATTTATTTTTTATTTTTGCAGTACATTACTGCAATTTTCAATTTTTTTTAATTTTTTTTTATTTTACATATAATGAACTTTTTAAAATAGATTAAACAATTTAGAACTATTTTATTTTAAAATACATTATTTTATTTTTTTTCTTATTTTATTTGAACATAAAATGAATATTTTAAAATTTTAACTTTAGAGTTATTTTATTTTATTTTATTTGGAAATATACTGAACATTTTCAACTAGGTGAAACACTTTAGATCTATTTTATATTATTTTATATAAAAAAATAAAATTACAAAAACATTTATTTTAGTTTTTTAACATAAAGAACTTTTTTAAGATAGATGAAACACTTGAAAACTATTTGATTTTTAAATGGATTATTTTATTTTAAAATATAATGAATATATTAAAATTGGTGAAATTCTTTAGAGTTATTTTATTTTAAATGTAATTATTTTATTATTTTTATTTTGTGTTCAAAACTATCACCTTACTTTAGCCCGATTCACAACGGTTAGCTTATAATAATGTTTTCTAATTTGAGTGGTACGGGTAGGTTTTTGAGCACGTCACTGCGTCATTACGTCACATTTGTAAACGTAAAGAAGTTGTCCCGGTTACTAGGCATGTGAGGATCCTGCAGGAGACAGATCAATTATAGCCTTTTCTCACAGCATCTAGAATAATTAAATGCATCATTTTGATGGCGGATTGTAATCCAGAAAGGATTATGTGTTTATGAAACACATGTGAATGAAATTAAAGTATATTCCAGTTTTAAATGTGCTTCTGATTACAGACAGCCTGAGATTACACAAGATTTGTATTTTAAAGACAATCAGTTGGAAGGGAGCATAGTTTGCTTTTTGGGTTAAAAGAATTTCTTAATATGAAATTCAAATGACATGACAATTAGAGATTAGACTGTACAGAAATTGAAATCTGCACGCTAATACACACTATACTCATAGTAACACAATGCTGATGGTGTTAACATTAATAATTTGAGAATAAAGTATAACAATAATAATAATTTGCACGGTTTGATGTGATATGAGCTAACCAATCGTTAGATTAAATCACCATTGGTAACGCAATTTTGACATTAAAACAGGTGGAACATTTTTCACTCTTGCTATCATGTCTAAAGTAAACTATCATAGTCTAAATGTTGATAAGTTGGTTCTGTCTCTGTAGTTCCGCATGAGTACAGGAGGCGACAGCGGACACAAAGGTCCTGCCGTTTCTGCCCAAGAGGCTCAGATGCAAGCCATCATGCAGCAGGCCAGGGTAAAAACACACACTTACACTAATACACACTATATTTCACACACACACATGCATCTCTGTGCAAACTAATCGCTCTGTGTCATTATTATACAGCTGGCGATGAGGGGTCCAACCGGACCCATGGGTTTGACGGGCCGTCCCGGTCCTCTGGTACGTCTGTATATCTGTTTTCAGTCTGTCGAAATGATGATATCTATGATATTATGATGAGTCTGAGATGTTTTGTGTTTGATTTGATTTCCCCAGGGTTCTCCTGGTGTTCCTGGACTGAAAGGAGAGTCTGGGGAATCAGGACCTCAGGTAGGCATCACAGGTTACCCACAATCCTCAGCTATTTGATGACATTTTAATGCAAGATAGAGCTGTTGTGAGACCCATGTGTGTGTGATTTTAGGGTCCTCGTGGTCCACTGGGATCCGTAGGCCCTCCTGGAAAGCCTGGTAGAAGGGTACGTTTGCATTTTCTTGTTATTATTATTATTATTAACCTGATCATTCTGTATAAAACGATTTATGAACAAGAATCATGTTTACTGTGGCTTAGGGTCGACCCGGCTCAGATGGAGCCAGAGGAATGCCTGGACAGACGGGACCAAAGGTAAAACTAATGAGATAAATGTTTTTTTTACGACAAATATATTTTAGCATAACACACAATAATGAATTGTGCACAGTAAGATGCCAGAAAGTAAAAAGCGTCAACTTTGATTTTGTGTAGAGAAAATATAGTAGTTTCTTATTTATAAAATGTTAATATCCTGCCATTCTGAACTGTTTCCTGTCTGTGTGCTTCACAGGGTGACCGAGGATTCGATGGGCTCGCTGGTTTGCCTGGAGAAAAGGGTCACAGGGTAAAAACATTTTAAAATGAGTCTTATTTGAGTATAATTGAGATAGTATTTTAGTATCAAGTATTTTTATATTTTATAGTAATTTCTTCTGTTTGTCATTTTTTCATATATATATTTTTTATATATGTCTGTATTGTTTTTATTAATTTTTATTTCAGTTTTAGTTTTAGTTATTTTAGTATATCAAATTAAACTTGAAAACTAAAATTAACAATGAGCTGAAATTTTGTTTTTACATTTTATTTTATTTCAGTTAACAATTTTTTTTATGGTTTTAGTTTTAGTTTATGGTTTTAGTTTTAATGAACTATAATAACCTTGCTCTGATTGGCCAGTCTTAACAAAATTATTTCAGTTGAGAGCAACATTTAATTTCCATTTTTAAAATGTATTTTGCAGTAAAAGAATCGCAGTGTGAACACGTTTTAAAATAGGTGAAACACTTTAGGTGAACAGCTATTTTATTATATATTTTATTTTATTTTCAAATACATTTTTGGAACACTTTAGAGTTTTGATTTAATTTGATTTGATTTGATTTTTAAATGGCTTTCTGCAATACATGATTCTGAATTGGCCAATTTAATAAAATGATTTTAGTTAAGGTCAAATTTAATCCATTTATTTATTTATTTGGCAGTAATCGTGTTAAAAGGAGGGTGATTCCTTCTATGAAAACTTACGAGTGTGTCTTTGTCATTGTTGTTTTAGGGTGAGACGGGTCCTCAGGGGCCACCTGGGCCTCCAGGAGAGGATGGAGAGAGAGTATGAGCTTCTTATTTTAATCCCTTTCTGTTTCCTTCATCATCAATGTTATTGTTCTATATCTAAATGAATCTTGACGTCATTATGACATCATTTCCTGTATCCCAGGGCGATGATGGTGAGGTCGGACCCAGAGGTCTGCCCGGAGAATCGGTGAGTTCATATCTCCTCCAGTATCCCAGCATGCTCTCTTATCCTTTGTTATCCACTCGATCGTAGTGTTACTTAACATAACGCTTCCTCCGGTGAAGTGAAACCACAGATTCATGTCACTCTGTTTTTGAGGTGTCCGCTGCTCTGCATTACTCATTATGGATGTGAAGTGAAAGAAACATTCAGAGACAGAAAGTGTAGTAGAGATGAAATAAGCAGTTTAAGACTCTGCCCAGCAGGGGGCGCTCCATCTTCACTATTTAGATTGAGAGTGACTTCATCTGCTCTTGCTTATACACATAAACACAAACAGTAGTATTTTAGGCTCAGGTTTGAAAAAGAAGCACATGAGATGAAGACTCATTTAAGTGGCACAGAAAAAGCTGTTTTATTCATGTTGAGATCACATGACTGGGCCAACACTTTTTTTTTTTCATTTTATTTTATTTAAATTTTATTATTTTAACATTTATTGAACGTTTTAAAAAGGTGGAACACATATCTATTTTATCTTGTTTCTAAATGCATTATTTTATTTTATTTTTAGTTTATGTAAATAATAAATAGACAGTACTCATGTTTAAAATATAGCACATGAGGTGAAGAGTCTCACGAGTTGCATAGAAAAAGCTGTTTTATTCATGTTGTGATCACATGACTGGGCAAATACCTTTTTTTAAATATTATTTTTTTTATTTGAGAATTGATTGAAAATGTTAAAATAGGTGGAACATTTGATAAGAAATTAATATTATTTTTACATTTATTTAATTTTACTTAAATAAGAAATTAATTAGTACTTTAGATAAGTATGTTTAAAATGAAGCACAAGATGTTTTTATTCACGTTGAGATTACATTGCTGGGTGAATGCTTTATTTTATTTTATTTAAATTTATTTTATTTGTGCAAATATTGAACATTTCAAAATAAATGGAACGCTTTATATCGTCTTCATTTTTTAAATGCATTATTTGAACAAGAATGTGAATTTTATTTTTAAATACATTATTTTATTTTTATTTCATGTAAATAAGAAATAAGTTGTGCTTTAGGCGAGTATGTATAAAATGAAGCACATAAGATGAGAAACCATATAAAAGGCATAGAAATAGCTGTTTTATTTATGTTGAGGTCACATGCCTGGGTGAATGCTACTCACTTTATCTCAGTAACGCCTCTATTATCAGACACTTTCAGCTGAACACAACTCTCTGTTTCTCCTTTTTCTCTTTTTCAGGGTCCTCGTGGTTTGTTGGGTCCTAAAGGTCCCCAGGGGGCCCCAGGACCTCCCGTGAGTACAAACTTCCTCTTTATCTGAATCAGTTACTCTTCATTAACCTTCGTGGTATTTATTTACTTACAAATAAATAGCTTAATTATTAATGTTATTATTTATTTAAATTAATTATTAATTTTTTAAATGTGAGAATATGTAAATGTGTAAATATTTTTTAAACGTGTTAAATTCCTTTTCATTTATTTTGATCCTTCTTTTATCATTTTAGGGTGTGACTGGTATGGATGGACATCCTGGACCTAAAGGAAACATTGTAAGTCTGAGACAAACAAACACATACACACACACTTCTATACGTACAAACTTACTTCTGCACATTCACATATTCACATTATTATGTTTCTGTTTTCACCGTCAGGGTCCTCAAGGTGAGCCAGGTCCTCCAGGACAACAAGGCAACCCCGGAGCTCAGGTATTCATCAAGCCACGGCCACTCAGACATTATCTATCCCACCCATCGTTGACTTCATTAACCAGTCAATATCCTCTAATCCTGTCCTCTTCCACAGGGACTTCCAGGTCCTCAGGGGGCGATCGGACCTCCAGGAGAGAAGGTGAGATAGCATGTGTGGATGATCGATGGAAGGATGCTTCTCTGGTTAATGGATTAATGCCTTTATATAGAGTTTGTATATATGTGTGTGGGGGTTTCTATTGATAATGTTTATGTTTTATGACAAGACATTTATTCTTAGTGATGAAGATTACATTTCATAAGTACACTACTGTTCAAAAAGTTTAAGGTTAAGGTTTTTTTTGAGAGAAATGCATAGGATGCATTAAATTGATCAAGACAGTGAAGAGATTTACATGTAACTGTATAATGTTACAAAAGATGTGTGTCAAATAAATGCTGTTCTTTTCAACTTTCTATTCATTAAAAACGTATCAAGGTTTCAAAAAATAAATAAATAAATAAAAAAATGAAGCAGCACAACTATTTTCAGCATTGATAATAATAAGAAATTATTATTGAGCAGCAAATTAGCATATTAGAATAATTTCTGAAGGATCATGTGACATTGAAGACTGGAGTAATGATGCTGAAAATTCAGCTTTGCATCACAGGAATAAATTACTTTTTAAAATATATTGAAATAGAAAACAGTTATTTTAAATGGTAATAATATTTCCCAATATTTGTTGATTTTACTGTATTTTGATTAAATTAATGCAGCTCAGATAAGAGGCTTCTTTCAATAACAAAACAATCTTACAGATTATAACCTTTTCATTTCTAAATTGAAATTATTGTTATTATTGTTATTTTATTTTTTATGCTGGGCTTTAAGATTGCAGATTGTAATAAAGAATAATTATTTTGGTGAAATATTTTGTTATTGTTTATTATTAACTGTTTTGTTTTATTAGTAGCAGTAGTAGTATATAATATTTAAAAAACAACAACATTTGACAAGAAAACCATAAAACAGGAAATGATATGATTTGAAAATAATTATGACGATGTGCACATTTTATTAATTTTTACTTTTACTTACACCACTTGATTTTCTTATAGTCATTAAATTAAAATATTGATTGAAAATGTTTGTTTTTTTTTCTCAACCCTGCATGAATACAAAGCTTACATATTTAAGAATTGAGCACATACTTTTAAAGCAGATTTTCATAATTCTGGACATTGATATATATCATTAACCCTTCTGCACACTGACCACTTTAACGTATTGATCGCTCTAGTGGATGATCTTCATGAATGTGTGTTGAAACAGGAAGTGTGTGCTGAGTGTTAATGGACTGAGTGCTTATGCTGGTTTTCCTCTTCTCAGGGTCCCACTGGAAAACCAGGCTTACCGGGAATGCCAGGAGCCGACGGACCTCCAGTGAGTCCGGGAAACGCACACACGCTTCACGTCTGATCATCTCAAGCTCCATTGTTTGTGTATCAGAGAGATTTCATTGTATTAATAATTATAGTACAGTGATCTGCCTGGCAGTTCTTCGTAGACACTCATTGTTCGCGTCTATTCTCAATGCCTGTTCTATCCACATTTCATGGTTTTATATCTTAATTACTGCAGCATAACGTGTCATTTCTCTTTATCTTTGTGTCACGCACACAGGGCCACCCAGGAAAAGAAGGGCCATCCGGAGAGAAAGGACATCTGGTATGTTTATCCTTCATTCCTCTATCCGGAGAGTGTATTACAGACAGTTCTCTTGCACAAATGTAGCTTCAGATGTGATCACTAACTCCAGCGATAACTGATTGTGTTTTACAGGGACCTCCTGGTCCTCAGGGGCCGATCGGATATCCTGGGCCTCGAGGTGTTAAGGCAGGTGTTTTTTAATCCTCACTGGTCATAGCAGCACTCATAACGATCTCTCATTGGTCAGTGGGTATTGTAGCTCTGTAGTAGTAAGATGTCAGTGAAAAGTCACCCAACTCATTTTGCCTCTAGCTTTTTCCTCGTAGTGAAAAGGAGATGGCACCCTGCCAATGTTTCTGATACTTTCCTGAGGCAGAATCATCTGAACTTTATAGCCAAAAGCCAAAAACTATATTTCCAAAAGTTGCCTACCTAGACAGCATTTTAGGCGTCAAAGACAACTTCTGAGATAAGTTCTTTTGTCCAAAATGTAAGGCAGTGCAGGTAATTCACTGATGAGACACTTGTGTCCAATTTGAATGTGATGAGGATAAATGTCTCAATTATTATGTTATATTAGATTAAATTAGATTATTTTTATATATTATTTATTGTTAGAAGTCAGTCTAATTGTTTTGTGTCCTGACCCAATAAGTTAAAAAAGCATTAGTAGTTAAACTGTTGTGCAACTGTACCAAATACAAAAGTCACTGTTAGATTGTTAGATTTAAAAGAAGAGAGTCACTGAAGTTATATGAAGATGAATTTCTGAATTAAAGTTGAAAAAACAAAGCTATTGTCCTGCGATCGTATAAAAAATCTCAATTAAAGCCTGAAATAAAAAAAAGATTATTATATTTTATTGGGCTGTCAATATAATATAATATAGGGCTGTCAAATCGATTATTCATCTTTGTATATGATTTATATTATATATAAATTTAAATATATATTACATGCATATTTAACATGTATGTGTGCATATTTATACATGCATATAAATATACACAGTACACACACGCATATTATGTAAACAAAATTTGTTTTGGTGCGATTAATAGATTTTACAGCCCTATTATGTTATGTTATGTAAGCACAAACTTTTATTTTGGTGCGATTAATCGCGATTAATCGATTTTAAAGCCCTGTTATGTTATATTACATTATATTATTGTTAGAAGACATTTTCTTTGTGGAAAATGTAATCCCTGAATGCACTGTGAAGAATGCATTATCCAAAATGGCACATGAATCAAGATAATTGTTTAATATAAATACACCTATATTTCATACCAAATTAAAGCATAGATAATAAAAATAAATTGCAATTCAATTAAAATGCACTATTGTAATCCACTGTGAGTCGGGTTGCTGCCTACAGTGAATAGACAGTAGAGTGTAATGCAGCTTGCTAGGGTTTGGGAGCTTTTTTCGCCTTCATGGTTTCTAGTCAGTGTTCGTGATACAGTGAGTCAATCACAGGGGTTCGGTTTCTCAGATGTTTGAAGTTTAGATGGACTCTGTTGATCTTTTTTCTTTTGCTCTTTCGTTCTTTCTGTCTGCAGGGTGCTGATGGAGTCCGCGGTCTGAAAGGAAACAAGGGTGAAAAGGTAATTTCAGAGTGCGTTCATGCAACTGCGTCCGTATGGAGACGAGTTGTTGTGTGTGTGTGTGTGTGTGTGTGTGTGTGTGTGTGTGCCGACGGCTAATGCACTGCTCCTGTGTCATTAATGTTTCATTTCTGCTTCTGAATATGGAAACTGGTGTACTCCAAGATGCATTTTTGACCTTCCCGCTTTGGTCATTAAAAAGTTGTATCCTGCGAGAGTGCAGCAGGAAAATAAGATCAGGCCCCGGCAAATAGCAGAAATAGCAGTTGCCATGGAGATCTGTCCCTTTGCATTTGTCAAAAAAGGGGTATTATGTGCGAAAGGAAGTTTGCAACGCTCTCAGTGTCAAATCTCTTTCCTTCTCAGGGAGAAGACGGATTTCCGGGATTTAAGGGAGATATGGGCATCAAAGGCGACAGGGTAAGAGACTTATTCGCAGGTTGAAGAGGTTATTTGTTTTTGGCTTTATCACTGGAGAATTATGGGATTTGATTTCTCTTTTCACTTGGGTCGATCTTTAATTCTCAGAGCATCTCTGAGGAGGCACATAAATCACAGTGGGTCTATATTTAGTGGTGCATCACTATTACTTTTGCTCATACTTGCTTTGGGATTTGAACAAAAATAGACATCCTCAGAAAAAAGGACCCTAAGGACCATAACCTGGGAATCCGGCCACATAGAAATGTGTTAAAAACACCTTAGCGATCACAAATCCCCAGACGACACGCTCCTGAGTCTATTTTACAGGCATTTTTTCACACAAAATGCCAAGAAATTTTGTCATTTAGGACTCCAGAAGTCGGTCGAAGGGCATGTAAAATATTCACCCAGCCTAATTGATCTGATTTTTTGCTGTTAAAGTCCGCTGACTCAGCCGTGGCGCTGAGTAAATGTCTGTAATGAGCAAACGCGCACCGCTCTAGGTTATTAGGGACCAATATGCAAACGCTTCTAGATTTAAGTGGGTGGACATTGTCCCAAATTACCATTTACTCTTGTTAAATGCCACGCACGCACACACTTCACTATTCCCATGCTGCTCAAGTGCCAGTCTTTGCCCATTATATCTCTAAAGTGGCAAAAACATCAAACACACACTAACTGTACACACAAACTTGTTTCATCATTAAATTCTAGGATCGTTTTTTCAAAGATGTCCAACCAAAAACATTTGAAGACATCCCTTTTTAATTTACAGTAATTAGGAGATGGAAGTAAGTAAAATAAGTAGTTAAATTATAATAATAAAAATTGTAGAATTGTGGGAGGTGGATTAAGAATTTTTTTTCGTCTTTTATTAAAACATCGTGAAGCCCTCTTGGAAGTTTTCTTTAAATAATTGAATCATTTCAAATAATTAAATTTTAACATTCTAGAAATTTGGGGGTGAATTAAATGTAAACATATTGTAATTTTAGTTGTTGTAGGTTATTCTAAAGCTTGTTTTGTCTTATTTTAAAACATTTAAGTCATTTTGAGGCCCACTTGGAAGTTTGCAGAGGAATTTAAAGGGACTTGTTCTATATATTTTCAATGTATTTTTCCCCTGAAAACAACTTTTATTATTTATACATTCAATTATTACATCAGTCAGTGTAAATTTAAATGTAAATGTAAATGAAGTTTTCTCTGATATGATTGGCTGACATACAGCTGTAGTTTAGGGCTATAGGGCTCTAAAAATATAAAAATCTCTTGTTTCTGAGGGACATGTCTCATATGAGTCCTAATGTATTCAGGGAGAACTTGGTGCTGCTGGACCCAGAGGTGAAGATGGGCCCGAGGGACCCAAAGGAAGAGCCGGTTTACCTGGAGATCCTGGACCACTCGGGACGACCGGAGAGAAGGTGAGTGTATCGTGATATGATATGATAAATGCATCGTGATGTTTGTCAGTGTTTTGTCACGACTGATTAGTTATGTTTCTTCTGTGTACTTTGGTTTTAGGGTAAGCTCGGTGTGCCCGGGTTGCCAGGTTATCCAGGAAGACAAGGCCCCAAGGTAAATAAACCCGATCTGCCTGCGATTACCCAGCATCCACAGCGGCTGTGTTCGAGTGTGTGCATGTATTGATAGAAGGACAAGGTTGTGTGTGTGCGCGCATGCATTAGAGCGGGATTGGAAGGCAGACATGTTTGAACTTCTTGATCAAAGCTAAGTGGATTTACCCATAATGCCATCTGGTGTCAGCTTTCCGTTTGACCGTGACCCAGCATGCACTGCTGCAACAGCACTTTTCTTCTCTTCTCCTCCTTTCATCCCTCTCTCCCTCCTCGCTTTGATGGACCTGTGAATTAATCTCTCTCTCTCTTTTCCTCTTCAGGGTTCTCAAGGATTCCAGGGATTCCAAGGAGCCAGTGGAGAGAAAGGCGCGAGGGTGTGTAAAAAAGAGATCCATATGTTTTTGACTTTTCCTGTCTCATTTTATTTCTCTCACGCACCCTTTTTCTTCATCTTATTTTATTTATGTATTTTGATTAGCGAAAAGATTCACTGGTTTTCTCTCAAGTTTGTGGATTTTGAGAAAGAAATGCAGGGTAATCGTTTAGGCTAACATAATGTAAAAGATATAATATAACGTAGAATAGGACTGATGTAATATAAACCATTTCAATAAATGCAATTTGATTAATCTTATGAAGTGAGCAAGAAAATTAACTTAGCTCTATTCCAGTTAGATTTTTATTCTCTGTCATGTTATTTTAAGATACAATGCAATTCAGAAGTTCAGAAGCACCGTTAGGAGAATATTTAACTAAATCTAAAACTGTTAAAAACATTTTAATTGAAGTGAAACTGAAGTAATATAAATTATATTAATAGATGGAAAAACTATAAATTAACTGAAAACTGAAATTATTAAAATAAATAGAAAATAAACAATAATGTATAACAATAATAATAATAAATGACAAAAGAACATGAAATTGCTAAACGTTAAACTAAAATTAAAATGAAAACTGAAAATATAAAAATAAATAAAAACTAAAACTGAAATAAAAATATGTTTAGCCTAAATGTAATATAAAAAACTAATAACTACAAAAGCGTATATTACTGAACATTAGAATTAAAATGAAGATTGAAAATATAAAAATGAACAAAAACTAAAACTGAAACTAAAATGAACATAAATAGTAATATTTAAACTAAACATTTAAAGCAAAAATTAAAACGAAAACTGAAAATATAAAAATATATAAATAATACAAAAAAGTATAGAAATGATACTAAAATAACACTGCCTAAAAATGAAAATTGTCATCTTTTACTCGCCGTCTTGTCATACCATTGGCAGAATAAATAAAAATGACAAATAAAGGTAATAAAAGGAATAATTTCAACTTGTGCACACGATAGGGTTTTGTCTCAGTGTATGGAAGCTAACATTCCCCGAGTAAACCCCCAGCTCTCCGCACCGATGCTTTATTGGCTGTATATCATCACATTTAAGCTGAGAGCAGCAGCCGGCTGCCATTAGGAAGACAATGCAGTCTCCCATAAACACGTTATAATCCAAAAACCTCTTATTCTCTCAAGCCATTAAACACACACACACACACACACACACACACACACACACACACACACACACACACACACACACACACACTCACACACACACACACACACACACACACACACACACACACACACACACACACACACACACACACACACACAGACACAGACTGCATTCATTTGTTGATGCAAAACTTTCTTTGTTCCACCATAACTATCTGCATGAAGTATTCATGAGATGGAGAGATGGTAATATAATCTACAGATAATCAAATTAATCACAGTGTTCTACTAGGCTGAAAGAAATATTGCTTATAGTTTTGTTGAAATTACACAAATATTGACCATCATTTTTAATGACTGAATTCGCTGAAAAGGGCATTTAAACAGAAAGAGAAGCATAAGAATTTAAAAGCATACATTTATTTAATTATCTCTACTTCTCCTAAATTTTAGTAAACGTTTTTATTAAAACAAAAATAGTATTCAATTAATAATTGTGTTTATAGTGTAGTTTAATTATATAATATAATAATATAATTATTAATTATATGTTATTATTGCATTTATAATATTTTTATATTTTAAATGTAACAAATACCTTTTAAAAATTAATAATATGAAATGAGTAATCATTCACTCGATTGACAGTTTAATTATTATATATTATTGTTAATTTAAAAATATTTATATATTTATTTTACTAGAATTTATTAAATATAACATAGATATCCTCTAGGAATAAATAATATTGATAATTATTCATGCAATGCATAATTTATTTATTATTGTTAATTAAAAATATGTATATTTATTTTATTAGAATTTATTCAATTTTACAAATATCTTTTTTTATTACAAATATTTTTTATAAGTTTTATAAGAATGCATTCCTTATAACATAATATCTTTAAAAAAATAAAATATAATAATAATAATAATAATAAAAGTAGTAATAGGGAACTGACTTTTTTTTTTTCTCCATTAATTCACGTTATGCTCTCTCACAAACAGGGGACAGCAGGAAAGCCGGGACCCCGAGGACAGAGAGGACCCACGGTAAGGCAACAAAGTTAGGACAAAAACAAACAACACGTGCCCTTTTGCTGATCAGTTTAGGACTGATTTCACACACTACTTTCTCATACATCTTGTGATTGTTTCTGTAGGGACCCCGTGGTGAAAGAGGGCCGAGGGGACCAACTGGTAAAGCAGGACCAAAGGTGAGACTGTCTTTTTTCATAAATATCTGCATTTGTAAGATTATATAATGAAATGAGATGATGACATATTGAGGCAAAGCACCTTTTCAGGGTCTTATAAATAATATGACATGCAAATGTAAAAACACCAAGAAAATCGTATCATGCGTGCATTCAAGCGTACATAAAACAAGTGTTTGGCACATAAAAATTCAATTAGGAAAAGCACACCACACCCTGACTGACTGAAAGAAAACATCTCGGGCTTCAGAATATTTTAAACCTCTTTCATCATTTGTTGTGCTGTGAAAGCTAAACGTGTTGACAGGAGTAAATGGTGCTCCTATTACATTTCAAAACGCAAGGTTTGTCTCCACGGCTCAGCTGGAGCGAATCCAAATGCAACAGGGATTTTACCGATCTACATATCCTCTATCAGTCAAACAAATCTTTAATGGCACTCATTACCTCGGGCAATAAGCATAAGTTTTACGTTATTAATAATTAATCGCATTTGCATGGACGTTTATACAAACATTCTGAAATATTAAAACATTCTGTTTAATTTTCCTTTTCTCATTTGCTTCTCCTCCCCTCCTTCACAGGGCAACTCAGGAAGCGATGGCCCCCCAGGACCACCCGGTGAACGGGTACGGTATAAATAATAATCGAATCCTTCCAAAGTATTGATTATTGCTTTAGAGAGAGAGATTTAACACTTATTTTTTTCTTATAGGGTCCGTTGGGATCAGCGGGACCTACTGGATTCCCCGGCCCTAAAGGTCCACCGGTAAGTGATGTTAAAACTAGAAATAACTATAAAAATCCTTATTTCATCCAATCATCTGTCCTGAGTTCTTCTCTCTCTCTTGTTTTTAGGGTCCTCCCGGAAAGGACGGGCTGCCCGGACACCCTGGCCAAAGAGGAGAGACTGTGAGTGGCATCTGATATGATTGCACACACTTTCATTCACACACTCATGCTTAAAAAACTCACTTGTATTTTCTTCTGGCAGGGTTTCCAAGGTAAAACTGGACCTCCCGGACCCCCAGGTGTAGTCGGACCTCAGGTAAATGGAACACAGAATGCTGAAGTTCAAATCTTCAAATGTTCAAAATGATTCTAGAATTACACACTAAATTGTGCCTCTATATATATAAGAAAAATCTGTTTTGGGACAATTACAGATTTTCTCTCCATTTTTCCATTTTTAATTTTTATTCAGTATTAAATTAGTATTCAGTATTAAAATTGATTATTTTAATTACTGTGTTAGTATTTTTTTTTTTTTAGTAATAATGACAAAGGAATGGCAGAAAACATAACTGTTATCAAAATAATAAAGCAATGCACAATAAGTCTTCAAAAATCTAATTTTATGTAAAACAATATTTATTTTTATTTAATTTTGGGATGAAATATGCTGACAGTGTTGTTATTGTTAACTAAAACTATAAAAAAAATCATTTTCTGGAATTAAAATAAAATTAAATATAAATATTAGATAAAAAATATAAATTAAATGAAATAACTGAAATAAATATGTTAAGTTGAATTATTAAAATGACTAACCCTAGACAGCGTTGTTATTGTTAACTAAAACTATTACAATTTTCTTGAATAAAAATAAAGTTTAAATAAAATTAAATATAAATATTAGATTAAAAACTAAAAATACAATTAGAAATGTTACCTTGAAATGAAATGTATTATTAAAATTACTAAAACTGAAATAAAATGACTTATGGCTAAAAAAAAAAAAATACAAATGCCATAACAAAAGCACAAACACGTAACCAAATTACTAAAACTTGAAGAAAAAAAATGTAAACTTGAAATCTGAAAATATTCAAATAAAAGCAAATTCAAAACATGAATACAATAGTATATAACTAATACTAAAACAACATTGTCTAGACATTTCTTTAAACCAGGATCAAAATATTTCAAAGACCTGGACCAGCAAGAAACCACCTAGCAACCGCCCAGAGCTCCCTAGCAACCACAAAGCAATACTCTGGCAACCGCTCACAACAACCTAGCGAAGTGACAGGGAGTTTTGAACGAGCAAGAGCCCCTCAGGAAATGTAAAAATCTGCTTTCCAGTTCTATGCTAATTTTGGCTGTTTTCAAGCATTTTAAGCTGCTTCTACACTCTATTGTATCTTTAATGCTCTGGAGGCATTAGACGCGCTCCACTCTAGGCCGCATCTACCATCCGTAGAAGAATACTCACCCATCTGTTTTTCCAGCGTGGCTACCACAGGCAGAGGCCAGAGACACGTGCTACATATTCATGAGGCTGTCAGCAGCCATCACTCGCTCATTAGATTATCTTAAAGGTGTCCTAAGGTTGTCACCGGGGGAATCATAATGGCTCCATTAGGTTACATATGGGCTGTTTGTTGGCCTGTCTGTGCTTTGTCTCCTGACATGCTTTTGTTTATGCGGTTAGATGTTGGCGCTGACTGGGTAATGAATTATTCATAAGCAATCATGATATTCTGCTTTTTATGCAAATGTTGAGGTGGGCACAGGTTTCAACAGTGCCACACAACACATATGGATGTTCAAGTACACATGCTCTGCCATGCAAATGGATGTATATAATCTGATTTTCTTGCTTTCGTTCTTCATGTTGCATAATTTGCATATCCACTGATCTTCCTGAAACACCTGTAGCATCTTTATTAATGTATGTTTTCCAGACTTTATGATTGCTTTCCTTGATTATACTGTACAAACACACTTTTGAACTATGAAAGAACTAGGAGTAAAACCGTTCCTTGTGTTCCAGATGCATCGATTAAAAATCAACCTTTAAATATAATGAATTATTTGTTTTGCTGTAGATTTAAAATGTTAGCAATATACATAAATTAATCATGTGCAAACTCTGCAAATTGCTTTGCTGAGGTGAATTAAATCATTTTTATTAGTTTGACTAATTTATTAGTTATTTACTATTAAAATAAAATGTGGAAAATTTGTGATAAATGTCAAATGAGTAGTTAATTAAGTGCATAATTATCAATGATAAATGCTTATAGATTTATCTTTAAAGATTTATTTCACATTTTCTCTATTTTCGTTTTTTAATTTTCATGTTTTAAAGATATACAATTTATAAGATATATAATATATGTTCATGTTTATTTATGCATTAAAAATCATAGCTCATTTTTCATTTAGATTTAAAATGTTATAATTTGAATTAATAGCGTTTTGTTAAAATAGCAATATGCATAAATAAATCACATGAAAACTGCTGAATTAAGCCGTTCTGAAATTGCAAATCAGTTTTAAATTGATTCATTGTCTCCCTAAACATTCATCTACCCCACTACCTTACCCATAATCCATCTCTCTTTTTGTTCAGGGACCAACAGGTGAGACAGGACCAATGGGAGAGCGAGGCCACCCTGGACCCCCAGGACCACCCGGTGAACAGGGTCTACCTGGACCAGCAGGAAAAGAGGGAGCAAAGGTGCGAACAAATTCAGGCCATACACACTTCAAGATTAACACACAATAAAGTTACATATACACAGATCCAAATACATTTATCTATTCATCAATTCATATCTGGTCTTTATAGGGAGATCCAGGTCCTGCAGGACCCACAGGTAAAGACGGACCTCCAGGACTCCGAGGGTTCCCAGGCGAGAGAGGTTTACCAGGCCCTGCGGTGAGTATCACGAACGAAACAAACCCCTAACACCAAATATTAAAACTCTGTGTAACTCACCCTTCTGCACAGGCAAGCATCTCACTTTTCATGTTTTGAGCTTTTAGTTTGTTGCTCAGTATAAATAGCACATCCCTGTGTCACCTCTACCCATCAAACGTGTCGTGCAGCAGCACACGGATGTGTTTGTGTGCGTTCAGCAGTTTTATGTGTGTGTGTGTGTGTGTGTGTGTGTTTGCAGGGGTCAGCGGGTTTGAAAGGGACTGAAGGACCTCCAGGGCCACCTGGACCCGCTGTAAGTAGACATGTTCTCTCTTTTTGTCCATCTCTTCTCCAACTGCTTTGTTTTTCGCTTGTTTACCTTGTTTTCTCTTTCTCCTTTATCTTTTTGCTCCACACACTGGGTTTTCAGTGAGTATGGTGATTTAGTTCATATGACACGGATGATTTACAGTATATCTTCAGTGGCAGGCAAACATTAGGACTTACTTTGAATTATTGTTTATTTTTTATATATGTGCTGGAAATGAGTTTTGTATACTATTTAATTCATGTTTTAGAGTGGATAGTGCAGAGAAAGCATCAACAAGTGTTCAACATACACTATCATTCAAATGTTTGAGGTCAGTAAGAAAATAACACTTAAATGCATTAAATACGTCAAAGGTGATAGCATAGACATTTATAGTGTTACAACATATTACTATTTCAATTAAACACTGCTTTAAAAAAAAAATCTTTCTATTCGTCTAAGAATTGTTAAAGAAATATATTACAACAGAAAGCACTTATTTCATTTCATAATATTACTGTTTTACTGTATTTTTGATCAAAGAAATAATGCCTTGTAAAATAAATAAAGCGATGTCTTCTTTCAAAAGCATTACAAAATCTTCCTAACCTTAAACTTTTGAATGGTAGTGTACATGTGAACATCTTATTAACGAGTGTGACTGAAAGAAGATGCTCAAATATGAATATTTATATTAAATATTGTATTTAAATATTAAATACTAAATAGTAAATAGTAATAAATAAAGGAAAGAATCTAAGTCAGACTAGTGCATATTTATAAATGATAAATGATTAAAAACGATCAAAAGGTTTATCGGTTCATCTTTTCTCTCTCTTTTCATGCAGTCTTGACACCAGGATTTTGAATATTCAGATTTACTGATATCTTATATAACATTGCAATATGCGTAATTATATAATCAGTAAGTTGAAAACGCAGCATTTATTTCTGCATTAAAAATCATATATGCATGCCAGCTGTCAACGCCTCCATGTGAAATTTTTTTCAAGAAAAAATGCATAATTAATCAAACAGATCATCAAGCTTTCATTAGTAAATAGCAGCCGTTGCAAGTATATCAGTTATTCAATTTCATTTTGACATATTCATAGGGTTCTCCTGGTGAACGTGGTCCTGCTGGCGCAGCTGGACCTACCGGGCTCCCGGGCCGACCCGGACCTCAAGGACCCCCAGGCCCCGCTGGAGAGAAAGGTGGACCTGTGAGTACTTCCTCAAACATGCTATGTATCTTCATTTCTGAGGTTTTTTTCACTGTAATATGATTAAATAACTGAGTATATCCTCTCCTATTAGGGCGAGAAAGGCCCTCAAGGCCCAGCTGGTAGAGATGGTATTCAGGGACCTGTGGGACTTCCAGGCCCGGCCGGACCCATCGGACCCCCGGGAGAGGACGGGGATAAGGTATAGAAGAAAAAGAAGTGATAGAAGGAGGTTTGAGAAGAGAAATTAATGAATTAAAGACAGAGATGCTGGCATGATATTGATTATCATGGATGAATATGATGGGTTACATCACACACACACACACACACACACACACATAGATCAAATGACTCCATTGTCTGAGCAATATTTTCTCAAGAGGAATGGATGGATGGTTCAATATTTGCTCTGCGCATGGGCAATTATTTGAGAATCAAAAGAAGCTTTGATTATAAATACTAGGTTTTTATCACGAGTTAGCAGGTATTACATTTTATTTCATTAAATACCGGGTGTTTTCTGTATGGTTTGTGTTTATTAGAAGATCAAACCATTAGATTAGCAACATAGCAATGTCACATTCAAATAAGAAATATATGTGATACTGAAATATACGTGATATTACAGGGAATCAAATATGCAGTTACCCTTATTGGAAATGATCTCATTTAACACTTAGGTGAACGTGTCAGGGAAATGACATCACCGTGACTCTCACACACACACCTACACACACAGATTTAGGGTGTGTGTGACACCAACATGTGTTAGCATTGGCAGTTTTAAGGTGTGAGCGATATTTGAAGAATGTATGTGTCGGCTCTGCCATGTGTGACAGGTGCAAAGCCTTCTGGGAAATATAGTCAGAAGAATTAATAATAGTGTTAGTTTCCTACAAAAAAAAAAAAAAAACAGTCCAAAAAGTATAAGAGAGTATTATTGCTTACCCTGGTGATACCATGTGTTTTAGGCATGTACCATTTTTCTAAACATATACAATGGTAATATCATTGTGTCATTTCATTTTCATGTAAATACCATATGAATATGAATGCATTACCGTTCAAAAGTTGAAAAATGAATACTTTTATTTTGAAGTGTTGTATTAAATTGAACAGAAATGACAGTGAAGACATTTAAGATGTCACAAAACAATTCTGTTTCAAATCAATTCTGTTTTTTTTTTTGTTTTGTTTTTTAACTTTGTTAATCAAAGAATCCTAAAAAATCATGATATCCATAAAAATGAAGCAGCACAGCTCTTTTTAACATTGATAATAGTAGAAATGTTTCCTGAGCAAATTTCTGAAGGATCATGTGACTCTGAAGACTGGAGTAATGATGCTGAAAATTCAGCTTTGCATCACAGGAATAAATTACATTTTAAAATATATTCAAATAGAAAACGGTTATTTAAAATTGCAATAAGATTTCACAATTTTACTGAAAAGACTGTTCTTTAGAAACAGATACTGGATTTGTATAATTTATATTATTGTATCTTGTGACATTTTTATGTATTTGCTGGATATTATTTTAGATATCAGATATTTGCATAAATGCTGTGTTATTGTGACAGGGCGAGCTTGGAGAGCCGGGACAGAAGGGAAGCAAAGGTGACAAGGGCGAGCAGGTGAGTGAATTTACTCTTTCCATTTCCATTTCACTTGAGTCTGAAAACATTATTTATTCAATGAGTTCTGTTTGGATTTGTCTGTTTGTTTGTGTCGTTCTCCCATGACGATCATTCGTTCTGTTATTACCACTGCGCCGTTATGAATATAGATGTTGTCTTTGTTATGACAATCAATGAGTTGTACTTGCTTGCTTGCTTTTTCTTTCTTCTCATTTATTTATTTTTTCTCTTTGTTTCTGCCGTTCTTCAGGGTCCTCCAGGTCCCGTCGGTAGCCAAGGTCCTCCGGGTCAGCCGGGTCCTTCTGTGAGTATCATGAAATAGCCCTTTCTCACATGGCGCGTGTGTTGCTGTGGTGTTACTGATGTCACTTCCTCCCTGCAGGGTGCTGATGGAGAGCCAGGTCCCAGAGGTCAGCAGGGTCTGTTTGGGCAGAAGGGAGATGAGGGTTCACGAGGCTTCCCAGGACCACCCGGACCCGTCGGCCTTCAGGTTAGAACTTCAAAGTTTGGCTTCTGCTTATTTAAAACACTGTAATGTTAGTATATTTGTGACCCTGGACAACAAAACCAGTCTTAATTAGCTGGGGTATATTTGTAGCAATAGCCAAAAATACACTGTATGGGTCAAAAATATACATTTTTATTTTATGCCAAAAATCATTAGGATATTAAGTAAAGATCATGTTCCATGAAGATATTTTGTAAATTTCTTACTGTAAATATATCAAAACTTCATTTTTGATTAGTAATATGCATTGCTAAGAACTTCATTTGGACAACTTTAAAGGCGATTTTCTCGATATTTTGATTTTTTTGCACCCTCAGATTCCAGATTTTCAAATAGTTGTATCTCAGCCAAATATTGTCTGATCCTAACAAACCACACATCAATGGAAAGCTCATTTATTCAGCTTTCTGATGCATAAATCTCAATTTTGAAAAATTGACTCTTAAGACTGGTTTTGTGGTCCAGGGTCACATTTCATGTACTCTCATAGTTTTTATTAATTGATTAATTTGATTTATTAATTGATTAAATTGATTTAGATGTTAAACTTTTATTTACAACTCATATTTAAATATTAATATTAATTTTAATTTTTTAAAATTGTAATCCTTATATTTACCTCTCATATTATTTGAATAATATTTGAATAATTTTTAATAATTTTTATTAGATTTTCTAATGCCTATATAGTTTTTATTCATTTTTTATTACAGTATTTGTTTGTTATTTTAGTACGTCAATTTAAACTGAATTTTATTTCATATTGAGATATTTTAGGACTTAAGTTAAACTAAGTTAAACTACTGTTGCCTTGGCGACTAGCTGATAAAAAATAAGTTTAAGGCCTTTTTATATTTGTTTTTCAGTTAAAAATTTTAAATTGTTTTTTTAGTGTGATGAGAGTTTTTGTTAATTTTATTTCAGTTTTAGTTATTTTAGTACTTCAATTTAGAAATATTGCCTTGGTAGTCAGTTGAAATAAAATAAGATTAAGGCTTTTTTATATTTTATTGTGTTTCAAGTATACGGAAATATTTTTATAGATTGGAGTAATGATGCTGAAAATTCAGTTTTGCATCACAGGAATAAATTACAATTTGGAAATATATATAATAATAGCAAACCTATTATTTTAAAATGGAATCATATTTCACAATTTTACTGTTTTTAACTGTATTTTTTCAGCAAATTTATTCCAGATGGATAAAAGTCTCACCTTGGAAATATGTCAGATTGTGGAAGTGAAATGGACTGTAAATGTTTATGTAGTTTTGGACAGGATTGAACTGGTTTTAACTAGTTGTGTTTGTGTGCAGGGTTTGCCTGGACCCCCGGGTGAGAAGGGAGAGACCGGTGACGTCGGTCAGATGGTACACATCCACATCCATACAGTCATTTTGATCAAATGTACTTGTATTTTAATAGAAACTGAGCTTTCTTTCTTCATTTTCTTGACTTTTCTCTCAGGGTCCACCTGGTCCTCCTGGCCCCAGAGGCCCCTCCGGACCCCCAGGAGCCGATGGACCACAGGGACCCCCGGGAGGAATCGGCAACCCAGGATCTGTGGGAGAAAAGGTGATCCGCATCAGCACCACGAACAAAACACTATCATTTCATTTTAATTAGAAACCGACGTCCTTAATGATCCGAGGGAGAATGTGCCAGTGTGTGTGTGTGTGTGCGCGCGCTCAGTCAGTTCAAGATCTGCGTGTCTCTCGTGACTGAGGTTAGCTTCTCTCTAGAGTTAAAGCTGTGTATGTGTTTGCTTGTGTGTCTGTGAGTGTTTTTATAAGTTAAATACTTCTCAGTTTAATGTGCAGACTGTAAGTAAGCCATTCATTGATTATTATCCTGTTTCTATGCAATGACGACAGACAGCTTTGTTCATTCTAATTAAAATGATTTCATTTCATTTAATGAGCAAGCAATGACTATACACCATTTAGATGTCAGTAGATTTGCTCATTCTAATTAGAGTCATTTACAGTAATAATAATACATTTGTATATATAGTTTATAATAATATTTTTTAAGTAGTGACTATTCAGCTAGTAAATGTATCAATAGCTTTGTTTATTCTAATTAATTTCTTAATAATAATATTAATAATACATTTATATCTAATATATAGTAATAATAATAATAATTTTAAGTACTGACAATACAACAAGAGTTTCTCAGTTTATTCGCCTTTAGCAGATGTGTGAAGTGCATTTTAAATTGTGTGACAAGATTTTTTTAAACGTGCTTTAAACATGCTTTACTAGATAAGGTATTATGGCAAAATTCAACAAGTAACATGTTGCTTTACTTCATGCTGTACGTTCAGTGCAGTGATCTTGAGTTTTTTCTCTGGAGTGTGTGTGTGACAGTGAGCTGTGAGCGTCTGTATCTTTGTGTATGTCTCAGCAGAGCATGCGTTCGCATGACTGCGCTCCATCACTTCAGCACCGGCCACTGTCAATATTATTTAATGCGGCACTTCAGCACTATTGTTCTGCCTCGGAACCAAGGACCCGTTTCAGTTGTGCTTAGAGAGGAGTTTCGCCCAGAGAAACGACCCAGAAAAACACAGACGAGGGGAGGACTTAAAGAAAACAGATAAAGATGATAGAATGAGACCTGGAGACAAGGCTGTTTGCTGTTAGTCTGGAAGATTTACCTCAGCACTTCACGCCGACAGACCTCTTATCCCACCACAGAGAGACAGAGATACCTCAGTCTGACACACACACACACACACACACACGAATGATGCAGTTCAGAGCGGCTGAGAGACTCTTAATCCCTCAATATGGCAGACGTGCAGAAGTATACACACACACACACACACACATACTTAAACAGCCTCTAAGAGCACAGAGAATAACTCATAAACATGTTTATAAGAACGAGAGAATGAATGAGAATGAGAGAATGTTTAGTCACAAACTGATTGATTTAATAGTGTTTTATTAGTGGTTTGCTAAGGGAAGCATCACTGTTATACACAGTTTTACCTTTCGATTACCTTTGCCGTCATCTAATGTTCACTTAAAGTTACTCTAATAATAATAATTTGATAAATCTTTAAAAGTATAATTTAATAACACTGTAAATTCTAAGTGCACTATAAATCAATTGTTTTTATTTATTTATTTTTATTTAGATAAAATACTATTGAATTTTAATTGTGGTAATTTATTTATTCATTTACATTTTTATTATTTCTTAGTATAGTAGAGAATTTTAATTTCATCTTCTTATTTATTTATTTATTTTATATTTTTGTTTAGACAAAATAGTACAGAATTTATTTATTCACTTTAAACGTTTTTATTTCGACAAAATAGTATACAATTTTAATTTCAGCCGTTTATTGGCTATCAGTCATTACATGAAAATAGTTATTGAAATCAAGCAAAATAGAACAAAAAGATTTTTATTAAGACTTTTAATTTTAGCAATTTATTTACTTAGTTTTTTATTTGTATTAATTTGTTATTTAGGCAAAATAGTATAGAAATTTAATTTTGGCCATTTATTTATTTAATTTATCATTTAATTATTATAATAATTAATAAATATTAAATTATATAATAAATAATGTTGGCGCCTATAGCCTATATAGGCTGACATATAGCGTCGTTGCACTTCGGGCGTCCTGCTTGTGGACATTTTCCAACCCTGACCCCCTCTCTCCCACTTTACATCCTGTCATTACACTGGCCTATCCCAGTGTTGCCAACTTCTTTCGATGGAAAGTAGCTAAAGCCAGTTTGAAAAGTCGCTAGATGTCGCTAGATGATGTCACACGCTAATTAGCATATTCATGACGTCATCACGTCATATTGCCTTTCACATTTGTTTGTCTCTCTGTGCTCATACTGTATTTTAATGCAGCTAAATTCCCAATAAAACTGTTTTCCTTTATATATTTTACTGTTTCTGTTGTCAGTCAACGGGATAAATATGAAACAGTGACTGAAACGCAGCACTTTAAGAATATATAACCAGCTCTCCCTTCCAAGAAGTTAGTCTGCACAAAAATCCTAATTTATAATTGAGCCGTCGTCTGATGAAATCAAATAATATACACAAGATTAGACAAGACAAAGACAATTCCTGTTCTGTGATTTCGGCTATATTTGCATGTAAAATTAGAGAAGCAACATAATATCTATTTTAACTGAACGCGCTGCTCCTCTCAGCCGCTCGCTGAACATAGCAGATGCAGAGAAAGAGGTGCGTGCGCGCTGACCTCGCGCCGTTGCGGCATTACCAGCGATCACAGAGACTCGCTAAGGTTTGTCCAAGAAGTCGCTAGATTTGTCGCTAGTCGCTTTTTTGGAAAAAAGTCGCTAGGGGGGTCTGAAAAGTCGCTAAATCTAGCGACAAAGTCGCTAAGTTGGCAACACTGGCCTATCCTAGTATAAAATAAATAAATATGTAATGTATAATAAATATTATAATTATTTATTTAATTTCAATTTTTTTTATTTAGAATATTTGTTTAATTTTGGCCATTTATTTAATAATTTAATTTATTATTTAGTCATTTAATTTCAATTTATTTATTTTTAAAATTGACAAGAAATAACATAGAATTTTCATTTCAGCCAATTATTGGGGATCGGTCATAATATAATTTGCATTAAAAAAAACTCATTGATATACATTGCAGGAGGGACCCAAGTCATATGTAGAGACCAGAATATTATAGAAACCTGTGGATGTTCTCTTTTGACTTAAACAATAATGCTAAACAACCACCAACAAATCTCGAGCATAATGACTCACTTCCTCAGAAAATGTCAAAGTCTTGTTCATTTTTCTAAGTGTCATCGCACTAATTCAGAAGTGTCTGGATACATATAATGATTTCCATTCTCATCTGATGTCTGATGGTACTGGTCGTCATCAAGGTCGTTTGTTGGTCTGAATATCGATGTTGCGCAGATTTTGATGCTAGAATGTGGCGTTCTGCAGAGGAAAGCAGATCTGCTGACGAGACAGTGAATAATGATGCTGACATGCTCTTCTGTCCGGTGGACAAAATCTCTGCAGTGTGGAGGAGAAAAAAGAGCCCTGCCATGTTTTACTTACATCTCTCTCTGTTTTTCTGTAGGGAGACGCCGGTGAAGCAGGAGAACCAGGCCCACATGGCGACGTCGGCCCTCCAGTACGGCAAAAAACAAACAAACTCACATATGCAAAACTCTAAAACATCAAAAAGTAAGCTGAAAGTCTCAGAATAACACACTCATATCTCATATTTTGCGTGTGTGTGTGTGTGTGTTTTAGGGTCCAAGAGGCGAGCGAGGAGAAAAGGGAGAAGCCGGACCCGCTGGTTCTGCTGGGCCGCCCGGACCAAAAGGACCACCAGGAGATGATGGTCCTAAAGGAAGCCCTGTATGTTCTTACCATTAATGATTTATTTGGTGTCTGAAACATACACTCTTAAAAATAAAGCTTCCAAAAGGTGGTTTGTGCAACAATGCCATAGCAGAACCATATTTAACCAGCAAAGGTAACCTTTCAGTGACCTTTGCCGTCATATAATGCTTGCTCAAAGTTAATCTTTACAAACACTAATAATTTAAAAACACTGTTAAATGTAATCTTTAGCAAACCTCAAAGTTAACATTTCATACTGTACCATATTATAATGTTACGATGCGTAAATTCACATAGTTGTTTTATGTATTTATTTTGCTATTTTTTTAATTAGAAGTATATAGAATTAAAAATTTGGCCATTTATTTACTTATTATTATTATTATTATTATTATTTATTAGTGCTGTCAAACGATTAATCGCGTTCAAAATAAAAGTTTTTGTTTACATAATATATGTGTGTATACTGTGTATATTTAGTGTATATTAGTATAACTGATATTACATATAAATATTTTAAATGTATAAACAACATATTTTTCTGAAATATATACATGCATGTGTGTGTATTTATATATATATATATATATATATATATATACACATAATAAATATACACAGTACACACACATATATTATGTAAACAAAAACATTTATTTTGGATGCAATTAATCGCGATTAATCATTTGACAGCACTATTATTTATTTATTTAGACAAAATAGCATATAACAGCTGCCCAAACGTTTTAATATTGTGCTCTATCTTATTTATCTATCCTCTTTATCATTCTTATAATAAACTTGCCTTGCCTAATATGATAAGCCAAAAAGCAAACTTGATACATTGCATTGTATCCAACAATATATACTGTATTAAAATGTATGACATTTTTAACATTAAAAAAAAAAAATTAAACAAAAATGTAATTAAAGTTTTGAAACGTTTAAATGATTTTTAAAAACCAAATGTATTTACATTGTTTTTTTGTTTTTTTTTACATCAGTACAGTAAATAATAAGAAATTAAGATATACTTTAATCTTTTCTAAAACCTTTATTTTTGAGAGTGTATTATAGGTTCTGCATGCTAATTGGTCAATAAGCATAGCTTGTCGTACCTTACTCTTCATGCTTATGAGACCTTGCAGTTACCATGTTTCTGATTAAATATAGAAATGTTCAAATATTTGGTTTGATTTTCAGGGTCCAAGTGGTTTCCCTGGTGATCCTGGTCCTCCTGGAGAGCCTGGTCCACATGTAAGTTCTATTCATGTAAAATGTAGATATTACAGAGACATGTTCAGGTTGTTTCCGGAAGTGACATTCTTTTTCTTGCTCTACAGGGTTTGGATGGTGCTTCTGGAGATAAGGGTGATGATGGAGAGCCTGGTCAGCCGGTGAGTATGATTTAAACACAATCATTTGACATCTCTGGTGTCAGCTGCATGCAAATGTGTGTTTTATAATGTTTGCTGCTTTGTTTCTTTCAGGGATCCCCTGGACCTACTGGTGAAACTGGCCCCACTGGACCTCCAGGAAAGAGAGTGAGTAATGCTTATAAACATACTTTTTATTAAAAATATTTATCAAAAATATTTCTGACTGTCCATTAATATTAATAATAATAAAGCAAATATACCCATATATGGCTCTCAGTTTTCATTTTTTCTCTTTAGGGACCTCATGGACCTGCTGGACCTGAAGGAAGACAGGGAGAGAAGGGTGCCAAGGTAACATGCAAACGTTCACACAGTCGTACACACTTTCATTAACTTAACATGCTATTACAGTACAGCTACAAATATATTACGGCAATGGTTTCAATGGTGTTGTGTCTCTGAATCAGGGTGAATCTGGTCTCCTGGGTCCACCTGGTAAGACAGGTCCAGTTGGTCCTCAGGGAAGCCCTGGAAAACCTGGTCCTGAGGGTCTGAGAGGTGTGCCTGGACCAGTGGTGAGTGCTAATGGAGCACAGCTCATTATGTCCTAATGTCACATTATATGCCATAAGTATTTTGTCAATCCCATAAAGCCTGTGTATATCCTACCCGGGTCATATTTCACTACAGAATAATAAAAGAATTCAAAATATGCCAAAAATGTAAGATTTTTATTTTAAGATTAAAACATAACTTTCTTACTTCTAGAATGCAACAAAAATCACGTATTTAAAAAAAAAAAGATTTTATTTTAAGAAAAAATAACTTTCTTCTAGAATGCGAGAAAAATTACTTATTTAAATTACTGTTAGTAATTCACTATTTTAGTAAATGTAATTACCTTTTTTTACTACTTAAAATTACTATTAGTATTTGTATTAGTACTACAACATAGAATGAATGAAACATGAACATTTTTATTTTAAGATCAATTAATTAGTATTGTAGCATTTTTTTTTTTTAAAGATTTTTATTTTAAGATCAATTAAGCTATTTTATACAACCAAATCAAGAAATTGAAGCTGCAGATTAAAGATTCTAAAGGTTTTAAGATAAAAAAACTAATTTCTGCAATGCAAAAAATATGTATTTAATTTGTGTTTTATTAATAATTCAAACCTATTTTGTAACATAAAAATACCAATTATATATTAATGCTCAAATATCTTTATCAAAAAATGTCTTTATTAAAAGTTATAATATATATAAAATAATGAAATTATTTTAGTTGTAAATTATATATATACACATCCTTATGTTAATTCTTGCTGTTTTAAAAAACAAAAAAGCCACAGTGCAAAAATCTTCTGGTACCTTCATTCATAATATATAATAGAATACTATAATAAAACACATTACAATAACGAAAATACAGACATAATACTATAATCAAATTTCTTTTTTTTTCTCTTTTGGTTGAAATTAGAATTATAGTAAAAATCACCCTTTCAATCATCAGAATATAACACCAGACCTGATATACAGTTCTGTCTAAGGCAGTGATTTTGTGTTAATAAATGGATCTGTTTGATCCTGATGTAGGGAGAACAAGGACTGCCCGGTGCTCCTGGACCCGATGGACCTCCTGGACCGATGGTACTGACATGATATTCCTCTTAGAATGAGTTCATTACTGTCTTAAATGATAATCTACAGTCCTCACTCTTCTTATGTTTCTCTTTCAGGGTCCTCCTGGACTGCCTGGACTAAAGGGAGATACTGGTATTAAAGGTGAAAAGGTGAGAGAAGCAAATCCATCTTTGATGCTCTTAATTAACTGCACTATGCAGTCTAGGTAGGTGACACTCTAGTGTTTGGAACACAGCTGTAGTAACGACTTTACATGTCCAGTACATTCATTGAATTCTGGCTGGCGTTGCTGATTATGAAGGAGTATGTTCATTACAGATGTGTTTAGTAAACATGCGACTCGTTTCAGGGTCATCCTGGTCTCATTGGACTCATCGGACCTCCAGGAGAACAGGGAGAGAAGGGAGACAGAGGGTTGCCAGGTCCACAGGGAACTGGAGGACCTAAAGGAGACACTGTATGGAAACATGTTCACACACATACAGCAATAAAATCTTAGTATAAACTTTCTAAATCTTTTGTATTTTTCGTAAAGCAGTCTTCAATATCGGTCTTTTTCTACAGGGTATTTCAGGACCTGCTGGACCTATTGGACCCATTGGACCTCCTGGTCTCCCGGTACCATTTCTGCTGTTTTTTTTTTAAATCCTTTATTATGTATAGTTTGATAAATAAGTTCTTCAGTGTATAAGGTACTTCAGTTGCAGTGTGATATATATATATATATAATAAAAAGGTTCTCCATCTTTTTGGTTCTAATTATAACCTTTATTTTTTTAGAGAATATTATATATATATGAATTGTGATTTATATGTATGTTTCACTTCTTTTCAGGGTCCTCCTGGTCCTAAAGGTGCTAAAGGATCATCTGTAAGTTCATGTTCTTATTTAATTATTCTTGTTAATTTAATTAACATTTTAATTAGCAGATTAATTTATCATCTTTAATTAGCTCTGATTTGCCTAAACCTTCTTCTGATTCTGTCTTTATAGGGTCAGACTGGACCGAAGGGAGAAACTGGAGTGCCAGGACCTCCTGGAGCTCCCGTAAGTAACCACACTAAACCCAACTGTAAAACAAACCGAAATTCAACACACAAACGAGTTATTCCTCTGTGAGATAAGCTCATATTTAAACAGATGATCCTGCAGTAGATGTTACGTAAGTGTAAATGAGCTCTATTATGTGGTGTAAAGCGAATCTGTTAAGGTTCCTCTGAGAGCTACAGTGGATTTTGCTTCCTTGAGAAACCCTGATATTTCACATCTACAGACTGTGTCGATTGCTGTTTCCACACACTGAGTAACTCAGCCTTAGGACACAGAGAGAAATGCAAGTGTTTAGTTAATGTCAGTGTAAAGGTCTAGTTGCTTAGATGGATACTCCTAGATACAGTTATTTGTCAGGTTTATTACAGTAGTTTTTATTACTGAACTTTTTTTGATGCTACTTTTATTTATAGAGTGAGACAGAGAACAGGAAACAATTAGAAGCATTGAGAATGTAGTGCCCTAACAACCACTCACAACACCCTAGCAACCACTTGAAAAATCATAGCAATTGTCTGAATTTTGCAAGGCCAAGCAACACTCTAAATTTCCAACAATTTTGTGACTCCCTAGCAACACTTAAAAAAAAACAACAACCTAACAGCCACTCAAATTATATTAGCAACTTCCTAACAACCACCCAGAACATACCATCAACACCTTAGCGACCTCCTAAAAAACTCCAACAGCCACTCGGAACACCTTAGCAACTGCTTATGAGCACACTATTATTCCTAGTGGGCTACACTCAGTAACAACCTAGCAACTGCCTAACAACCACCCAAAACATCCTATTTACACCCTAGCAACCACCTAAAAAACAAACAGCCATTCAGAATATCTTAGCAATTGCCTAACAACACCCTAGTAACCACTCAAATGTGGCCAAGCCACATTTTCCAGTTTTAACAGCCTAGCAACCCCAGCATCCACCCAAACATTTTAATGGTGTATTTTGCACGAGCAAGCAGCACTAACCTGTATAACGCACGTTATGTGAATATTAATGGTTGTTTTCTCATCTAGGGTCCACCTGGTGATGTCATCCACCCTCTGCCCATCCAGTCCAGCCCCAAACGGGCAAAGAGGAATATTGACGCCAGTCAGATGATGGACGACGCTGCAGATGCCAACTACAAAGACTATGAGGACGGCATGGAGGAGATATTCGGCTCTCTGAACTCACTCAAACTAGAGATTGAACAGATGAAACACCCGCTGGGCACACAGAGTAACCCCGCCCGCACCTGCAAAGACCTGCAGCTGTGCCACCCAGATTTCCCAGATGGTGTGTTTCTCACACACACACACACACACACACACACACACACACACACACACACACACACACACACACACACACACACACACACACATTTCCAAGTGTTAATGATTGTTTTAAACAAAGCATCAGGAAAAACAACAATAATAAAGAGAGACAGAGAATAACCATGATGCTAATGTAAATAACATAAAGGGAAAATGTGAAGCCCTAGCAACCAACCACAACACCCTAGTTACAGCCTATCAAATAACTAGAACACATTAGTAACCAAACCGCATCCTAGCAACCACACAGTTGTTAAGGTGATGCATTGTGCACGGCCAAGCACTACTCATGTTTTCCAATAGTGGCTTAGCGACCTTCTAGCAACCACCTAGAACATTCTTGTAGCCGCTCAGGACACAGTTAGCAACTGTCTAACAACACCCTAGTAACCATCCAGACATTTAGGTGGCGAGTTTTGCAGTTTACAGTAGTAATTGCCTGTTAACCACTTTGCAACACTCTAGCAACTATCCAAAATGTTCACGCAACACCCAAAGTCATGATGCAAATAAAATAAACCTAGCAATATAGATGTAATAACATAATTGAATACATTTAAAAATGCATTTAATTAAAATTAAGGATACAAAGCAGCAGAAAACAATTCTGGAAAGTTTCCAAAAATTCTTCTGAAAACTTACCATACTTTCTCTGCCTCTTTGCAACCCTAATTAAGATTTGTCCAAGAATTATCTTCATTTGGAGGCTTTAATTGAATGCATAGTGACATACACAATTCATCTGAATGATTAAGTGCCAAATCACATAATTAAAATAATCTGATTCTCAGCCCTGTATTAAATGAGTCCCATTTGAAAATATCAGGAATACATAAAGCTTACGATGGCCCTTGTTTCTCTGTTTTCAGGTGAATACTGGATTGATCCGAACCAGGGCTGCTCCAGAGACTCTTTCAAAGTGTACTGTAACTTCACAGCAGGTGGAGAGAGCTGCATCTTCCCTGATAAAAAGAGTGAAGGGGTAAGAAATGTTCTCCTGACAGCCACAAAGCAGAACACTTTGGGACGGCTTCCCACAAGTCCACATCAACAGTGAAACAGCTTTGATGTCAGAATCTCTAAGCACAACACTACTTTAAAAAGCATCATATCGAAATTAAGAAGAACACACACTAGATTCATCTCACAGTTAGTAGTCCACGGATTCCTGAAAAACCTCCAGAGAGAAATTGTTCAGCTTAACATGCAGAGAGGAATAGAGGTACAGCCTGTTCAATATGTCACACTGTCTTAAGGTCACATCTGATTTAGACGGTTTTCTCCACTAAAAATCTATGGGAAGACATACCCTGCGCATCACAATGACATATTGAACGACCTGTACTTTCTTTCACATCAACCCGAATAAGGTCTATACCAGTATAACTGTTCAAAACTAGTCAGAAGCACCATTCCTGAATATAATGAGGGTTCTTGCATCCTAGTCTTTAATGATGTTTGTGTATTAGATTCTGCACACAAGTGTGACGAGTTATTGGCCTTAATGAGTCTCAGAAGCGTCACTGATGGAGAATCACTCAGTGGGGTGTGAAGGTGACTCTCAGCACTAACTTCAGTTCTTCCACAGGTTCACTCTTCAAACCAGCAGATGCAGACAACAACAAACAAAAAAACCTCCTCAGGCTCATTCTCACCTCGTACAGATATTTACCAGGGCAAGCTTTAAATTCAAACCAACCCTTGCATCCAGCTGGACTGCTCCACACCGGATGCAAAAAAACCTCAAAAATGGTTTTTGCTGGTCAAATTTGAGTTCTAGGGATTTTTATTGATTCAGGATCAAAGCAAAATCATTTAATTATATTACTATTATATCATTACTTTTTTTGTTATTATATGCATTTTTAAAACTACTTTTTAGGTTTTCAATTGGCACTTTTGTAGAAAAAAATTCATTATGTAAAAATGATCATCATTTTATATCAATTTTGTAAACCTTTTTAGAATATATAGTGACTTAGTTTGCTCAGCAAAAAAAGAAATGATTAAATATTATTATATATTTAATTATAATTCGGTTTGATTTTAGTAATAGAATGGATAATAGTTGTGTAAAGCTTGCTTTCATAGTATTGTGTTTTGTTAATTGTAGGGCTAATGTGTTCATTTATGACGTCCATTTGTATGTACACGGCTATTCAAACATTGTGCATACTGTCTGCAAGAACATGTCTTGTGTGAAAGCCTCTGCCTCGGACAGATTGACAACTACAGTGCAAAACAGATCAAAATAATTCCCACAGGCTACCTGTTACTTCCTGTCTGTCTGTCTTCAGTATTGACTCTAGCTGACTCTCTCTCTCTCAGGCCAGACTCACCTCTTGGGTGAAGGAGAATCCAGGGTCGTGGTTCAGTGAATTCAAACGTGGTAAACTGGTAAGAGTGACTCCTCTTTCTTGTCCTCCTGAAATAGTCTCCTATTTTACAGAGCAAAATGGCTCGCTGGCCCAAAGACAGTCCAGGCACATGGTATAGTCGCTACAAGAGAGGGTCCATGGTAAGTAGGAATGCATGAGGGAACGGGCCGGTACCGAGGGTCCGTGGATCCTCAGTGTTTCCGGACCATCGGTCTCTTGGCGGCCCGTGCTTCTGCATGCTTCTCGGATCCCTTTGTGGCCGAGCATGGTCATCATCAGAACAGCAGCAAAAAGTGTGTTTGCTCAGACTTATGGGTAATCTGAGGACTGTGGGCGGAGACGTCAGTCAGTCTGTTCCGTAGCAAAAAGACTCAAGAAACTGACTGACATAAACCCGACTTACCCTAGAATTTGGAGATTTGTTCATGTGGAAGTTCTGGCTGATGGAATCCAACCCGTCTTCTTTTCCTGTAAGCTTGAGGAAGTCACCTTGAAGTGACTGAGTCTGCTAACACACGATTGTCCCTCAGCTCCAAATGCTAGTGAAGTGTATCGAACAGCTTCCATTTAAGATACCTCGTTATAGAATTGCATGCATCCTTTGCATCGAAGACGATCGCATTGTGCTGAGCTTAGTGAAAAGCTGTGTATAGATGGGTTTTTTTTGTTGCAGTATTGAAAAGGTTTAATAGAAAATAGTTCCATTTTAAAAATACACTATTTAACAATGCATGTTGATTATCAAATCAAGAACATGTTAACATCAAACTGTATTGGAATCAACTGTAACCATAGGTCAAGTTAGTTTGAACTTTTATATAAAAAAACACTTAGTCAGCAATTAACAGTTTAGTTGGACTAAGTTTCAATATAAAGCAAAATAAAATACAAGACAATAAAATTAATTTTAAGGTAAACTTGCATGCAAAATTTGGAACTGAATTAATTGAAAATAATTAACTGAAAATCTATGTTAAAATAATGTTGTTTTTACTTCTTTATTTTAATACTTAACCATAAAATATTATTCAGTTTATTTTTTCTGAGGTAAAAAGTATGAGTCACCTTATTTATGATGGAAAAAGACAGTACAAGAAGTCCTTGTGTCATGCTTCATTATTATTTTGATTATATTTAAATTCTGGCTAATGAAGATAATTTCAAATCAGTCACTATTAGTCAGTGTTAAGTATTTAATTGATATACTATAGTTTGATATACATACATATAAATACATATTATATATACATACATATAGTTTTAGTTAACTGTAATACATTTAACATAAGCTGCCTTAGAAGATAGACAGTAGACATTCACTAGCATTTGGAACAGAGCCTTTGTGTCTGTGGCAGATCTCAGTCACTGAGCTTTGGGTTCAGTCTCTCTTGACATTCAGCTGTGATCATGAGGTAATGTGGTAATGGGCAGGTGTTCATGGTGGGTTGCATGCATGCATGCAAAGTCAATGCACATGAGTGTGTGAGAGGACCTCCTAATCGTAAGTATATCATGATGTGTGTGTGCATGGAGCATGCGCTCGCTCTCTCAGTCAGTCACATATGTGTGTGTTTGTGGATCAGAGGAGATGGAGTTTTCTTCTAAACATGGGTTGGTATATTCAAGAATGAAAACAAAACATTTGCATATTTCCGTAATGCAAATGTTGCATCACACCACAAGGGGAGAATTTGCATATAAACCAGTACAACTCATTTGAATATATTAGTGATATTTTTCAGTGGAGTCTGTAACAAAATGAGTTTATCTTCCATGTTTGAATGTGTAAATGAATTTTGGTGTTTAATACATGCAGAGCTGATCCGTACTGGGAAAAGAGTTTCCTGCTCTTGCCTGACTGATGAAACGAGTGTTTAGACACGATAGACACAGATCAATGTTTTAACCACATATAAACTTGTATGAGATGATTTTGCTTTCTTTCTATTTTTTTTTTATTATTATTATTATTTTTAGCAAAGATGCATTTATGTGATCAGAAGTGACAGTAAAGACATGTAAATGTTGTTTTCACTAAATACGAAGCAGCACAACTGTTTTCAACATTGAAAATAATGTTTCTTGAGCAGCAAATCATATTAAAATAAAGGATCATGTGACACTGAAGACTGGAGTGATGATGCTAAAAACTCAGCTTTGATCACAGAAATAAATGACATTTTAAAATTTAATCAAATAAAAAAACAGTTATTTGAAATTGTAATAATATTTAACAGTATTGCTGATTTTACTGTATTTTTGATCAAATAAATGTGAAATACAAACTATATATACATAATTTTTTATAGCTAAGTATTTATTCAAAAAGAGTGACAATGGTTTCAGACAAATAATTGACAACTAATTTCACTGCAAAAACAAAATTGCCTTTACTTTTTTAGTTTTGTTTTTCAGTAAAAATATTTAAAGCTGCAGTCTGTAAGTTTTGCCTCTTTGTCGCCATCTCTGTTTGAAAACCTGGAATTGCAGCTCTGTGCGGAATTATCTTGCCATTGTAAAGTTTTGAACCCAAATCTAAAACAATAGTGATCACAAAGTAGCGTAGGATCGGAGGGGTGTGATGTGTAGTTTTCAGCAGAACCTCTAGGGGGTATTTGTCCAGCAGTTTTCTTTACCGTACCGCTGTCCAATTGTCTGCACAGCTCTCATACGTGGATGCAGAGGGCAATCCGATCGGAGTGGTCCAGATGACGTTCCTGCGTTTACTCAGTGCCACGGCTCGGCAGAACCTGACCTACAACTGTTACCAGTCGGTGGCTTGGCACGATCAGGACCAGGACTCTTACGATAAAGCCATCCGCTTCCTGGGTTCCAACGATGAGGAGATGTCTTACGATAACAACCCGTACATCAGAGCCGCCGTCGACGGATGCGCGGTAAGAGCAGGAAACCCTTGCTGAATTCAGAACTGCATACTAACTTACTATTTCAACCTTAAAAATATGTTGATTTATGCGGTTCCGAGTTGTGAAGTCGTTTTTAGAGCTGAAAACTCTCACAAGCGATGTTCATAACGCTCCCTTTCTTTCCTCCCGCAGTTGAAAAAGGGTTATGAAAAGACTATTCTTGAGATCAACACACCAAAAGTGGAGCAGGTACCATTTGTTGACATTATGTTCAACGATTTCGGCGGAGCGACGCAGAAGTTCGGCTTTGAGGTCGGACCGGCCTGCTTCATCGGCTAAGACTGCTCAGCGAGCACACGCGAACAAAACATATTCATTTTCTCCGAAAACAAAACACAAGAAAGAAATAGGACGACTTATTTGTAAAGTTTTGTGTTTCCAAACAAACCCAACAGATACCAAAGTAAGGATAAAAGAAATTGGAAGAAAGAATGGATGTCCAAACAATGGGTTTTTATAACAGAGCAACCTTTTTAACCTCAGTGTACCCTCTGCATCACATGCAAGTTTTGAAACTGGATGAGGTCATCACTCATGTCTCTCCCAGCCCCGCCCACTTTACGCTCACCTGACTCTTCACCCCTCCCACTGGCTGTATAGACAGATTAGATCCATCCTTTTATTTCCCTCCTCTTCTTGGACTCGTCCGGTTCGGCCTTTCTCGTACGAGAAATCTTTTCCGTTGGTTTGTTTGCTTGGGTTTTATGTTGTTCCTCTTTCCACTTCTAAGCTTTGTTTTTTTGTGCATACTTGTCTTCCATTCCCTGGAATGGTGATTATATATATAAATATATATAAATATTTTTTTCTATGTTTGTAAGTACTTTCTGTATATTTTTTTTCCGGTGAAGTGTTTTTTTTTTGTTTTGGTTCTGGCTTCAAAACATGCATGTGAACCCATTGAGCGATAAGGACAGAGCTGCTGGTTATTGGAAAAAAAACAAAATAAAATATCCCCCAAATAAGAGCCTGAGGAAATTTCCAGTGAATCTGAAGAAGAGAAAATAAAGGAAATGATTAAAATACGACAAAACAGCAACAAAATGTCTTATTCCAGATGTGAACAACGTCTTTTTGTAATTTAAACAACAAAATGACAATAAAAGTACGAAACAGCCGTAATGTGAGCATTAATTTGCTACCTGTCATGTTGAAGTTGCTTCCATGGGTCTGTGAGATCGCGACCCGCGTGTATGAGGGGAAACTTTGATCTGACGTTCATGAATCGGTGCTTCCCTGTATCAGAAGAGCACACCATCACACTGAGGAAACACAATATCGGTAAACTAGGTGCTATTTCCTTCTGTCTGTGGTGCTAAAAATATATACCTTTTTTTTCCTGTACTTGTTTGTTGTAATTGAAAACGGCTCTGCGGTGATGCCCAAGCGGTTCCACGTCTTCTGTCAAAGTCCTAGCTTTGCTTCCCGAGGTGGGGAGTATTTTTATGCATGCCGTAAAATCATATTCATTTATAGATGAGAACACATTTTTCTTCTGTTATCATTCCTCATGTCCAGATTGTTATATGGAGATAATTTATGGTCCTCCAAAGGCTTTAGCTTACACTTTACATTACAACGTTCTATTCACACGATCTGAAATGGTTAAACGGAGCACAATTACTGTTAATGCTGTTGTGATTGAGGCATGGCGTGTAATGTAAAGTGTTACTCTAGCTAACAGAAGCGATGGAAATGAAATGCCTTTTCACGCACTAAAAGTTTTAGCATTTAAAACCGCTCTGGAGAATTAGCTTGGGACCTTTTCGGAGGGTTCTGTGAATATTTTAACCAAAACGCTTAGAGGAATGAATAGTTAACTTGACTGCCGATTTCAGCTTTCCTTCCAAAGAGATTTCTCTTAATTTAAGAGACTTGAAGACCAAGAATCAGAGTGTCTTGTGTGATTATTCAAGTATGTTGTACATTACAGAATTTCGCTAGCGTATATTCCTTCACCTGTCAGAATTTGTTGTCATTGACTAGAGCCATCTTGTTATTCATCTATCACAACTTTTGCCACTAGACATTTTCCTGCACTCTTTTGTTCTGCTTTTTGACCACTAGACCTGCTACTGCAAGATCTTGCTCTAATTTTTGATTAAATATGACTTGAACTGTTTCTTTTAAGAGGATTCAACATGGAATATGCGGTTTTGACACGAAACAAATTTCAACCGATTCTTCTGTAAATTTCAAAACCAGCAGTAATGCTGCCAATAAAATTTATTCTGTTTTGTTTTTTTGTCTTTGTAATGTTTGTTTGTTTGTTTGTTTGTTTTTGCGGTCGTGTCAAACCTGTGTACGAGAAGATAGAAGAGATATTGGTTTTGTGTCAATAAATTCAGGTTTACTGTGTCCACCCACCCTTGTATGTCTTTTGAAGCATTAAAACTTTTCTGTATGCATGAAAATGTTAAGCTTTCTCTTCATGTTTCTTCCCACAGCCACATTTCTTTTTTATCAGCCGTATGATACATCCGCTCAGTGCTCCGATGAAAACAGGCCTGTCCTTCATTGTGAAATGGAGAGAGAGCGATGTTTGTTGTAACTCTCTACCAAAGCCCATGTTCCTTTGTAGTATATTTATTGTATTATTTAAAAATAATAAATGTTAATTGATACCAGTAGTGTTCTTGATATCTGATAAATCTATATCTGATATCAGATATACATCTTTATATCTGATAACTGTTATCACTGTGATACATTATGAAGAGCTGCAGAAGAGACGCATGGACATGTGAAATGTGAAATGAATTTTTAAGGCAATCACTGGTTATCTGGAACAAAGACCGAAAAAGCTTTTCTTAAACAAACCAGGAAGTGACTTACTTTAAGCTGGAATGATCTCTGAATGATTCTTATTTTGGTGAGTATTTTGACGTGAACAAACCTGACGATCATGTTCTGCAGCATGACTTGAGATGATCCAGTGAGCAACCTGTACTTCAGTGGAACAAGAACTTCTGACCGCCTGTACAAAAAACACGTTTACTTGATTAGACACACAGAAATACTTCTTATTTTACATCTTAGTTTTACATTACAAAACAATCTTCTCACGAGTTTTGGACACACCATTGAAGAACAATCCAAAAAAATTGAGTTTAGAAAAACAGATTATGGAACAAGTCTTGATATTTTAGTATAGCTGTGATGCCTCTAAATATATTAATTCAGATTAATTGGGACATTTTTTTTCACAGTCATCTCAAATTTACAATTTCCCTGAAATCACCATGTTTTTAAACATTTTTCAGAAATATTTCTTAAGTTTAAAAATTGGACAACCCTAAAACTGCACTTTGGAGTTAAAAATAACACACTTAAAAATAAAGGTGCTTCATGATGCCATAGAAGAACCTTTAACATCTGAAGAATTCTTTGTAGTGAAAGAAGGTTCTTCAGATTATAAAAAGGTAAGGAAGAGATGGTTCTGTGTAGAACCAAAAATGGTTCTTCTATGGCATCACTTGAAGAACCTTTTGAAGCACCTTTATTTTTAGGAGTGAATGAAGCACTTTTTTTTTTTTTTTTTTTACATCTATAGGCCTACTATTGTTATAAAATGAGCAGAAAATAAGAATGAGTAAGTGTGTCCACACATTTGACTAGTAGTACAGCTTGTCCAACCAAAGTAGGCCTACAACTTGCTCTAACTTCAGTCTATGTCTGAAAAAAATTGATTTATACAGTTTTTTCTTATTTGCCCAATATTAAATATAAATCGAATCAAGATCTTTCTCTATAACTGAAGGTAGTAAAGTGCACACTGACAGCTGTAATAACCCAGAGCTCAGTGACTGGAGTCTTTTTCTCAAGAGCCCCGTGTCACTGGCCTAGATCCATCTCAAACAGCCCCGACTGCAGGACGGGGCGCTGGAGCAGGGAATATTAACATATCCGGCACGTCAGCCCATCTCAGCTGTGAGAGACCACAATCTCACAGCTCACTGTTACTGATCCAAACAGTTTAACATAGTAAAAAAAAAGAAAACTTCATCTAATTCCTCTTATTGCTGACAAATCTTGTTCATTCAGTTTTGTCTTTAATGAAAATGCCCATGGTGTTATTGTTGGGTTATAAAATTCATACTCCTGCAATATTTACTAAAATTTTAAAGTGAGCCAACCAGAACAACACTGACCATTCAAATTACATCGACAAAACCAGCACAGAAATAACAGCAAAGGCTGCTATTAGGCTATTAATTCCTCTTTTATGCAAACTACTCTCATTATATCATATACACAAATCAGTGGATATGTTCACATAAGAATGCTTTCATATTACTCTTTGTGTTATTTTCGATCTATCATTAGGTTTTTTTGTTTTATGTTATTTATTTATTTGTTAAAACAAAGTCTTAGCTTCCAAATTGCGTCAATTTTATTCCGAAATTTCAACAATAAGTATAATTTTGCCGCTCTTTAATATGGCGAGATAGATCGCTCTGTGTACCTGATCATCTCTCCCTCTTTACTAGTAGCCTAAATGTAGCATGACATAACTGTAAATGAACATCAACAAGTAAAAGATCGAGCACAATTTACGGAAATATAATCTCTCGTGTAATCGCCAAAACGCGTTTCGACCGTTGAAAGACGTAAACAAAATGTCACGTGACTACTTTTACCTCAGGAGAGTCACTGAAAAAAATAGAGAGAAAAAAATATTTTTGTTAAGGCATTTTACACAAAACTGGATTAAAATAGACAAAACATGTTTTGTTTTGTTTTATTAACATCTTTCCATGGTTAAAAACACTATCACATCATGTTTTGTTTGCCCTCAGGTTAGTCACTCAATTCCATATATCGCCTCAGTTGGCTAGGTAAAAATATTTTAGTATTTAAATATTTAAGGCATTTTACACAAAATGCTGGTGGATAACTGAGATAAACACTGGTGGATAACTGAATTAGCTACTGGAAATATACAAAGTAATGAGGTCATTCAAAAACAGCCTATTATTGAGATGTTTATTGTTGAATACGTTTCATATATTATGATAGTTATTTTTTTTTTAAAGTGGACAGTAGCCTGTGCAGCATACAATAAACAGTATGCCAGTATTTATTCTGAACATACATTTTTATTTTAGCTCCTACTGAAATACTGTAGGCTATTTTTGAGACTGATAGACGGCCATTGATCTATGCAGAGAGGACGTCATGAAGGACAGCTACAGAAATAAAGGTTCCAATAATTTATATACAGCATGAATGAAAGAATAAAGCTGTAACAGCAAACATGGCCTTTAGGAGTGTTTGAAATGAAGGCGCACTGCGAGGACACTGGGGTGCGATCACTCTCACTGAGACAGGAAAGCTTTGAAATGGAAAGTGCACCTTTGACGATATTATAGGCAGGAGTATCTGTGGAAGCGAATTGAAGGAATGTGCTTCACATTAAGAGAAGCCAGAGTACATTTCTCTATCACAGCCTGTGGAAGGAGGGATGAACTCACAGAAGAGAGAGAGTGAGAGAGGTGCAGGAGGAGAGACACGTCTGATGTGTAAATTCATCAGTCTCTCTGTGTGATGTTCATCTCTGGAGACTCAGGGACTCATTTACAATGAAACCACACACGATTAAGCTCATCTGTCTGTCTGTCTGTCTGTCTGTCTGTCTGTCTGTCTGTCTGTCTGTCTGTCTATCTATCTATCTATCTATCTATCTATCTATCTATCTATCTATCTATCTATCTATCTATCTATCTATCATCAGTAGATTGTTAGCACTGATCTGTAGGTCTTGTCTGATCAAAGTGACAAACAGCAAAGCAGTGACACGATCAGCTGTGAGGCACACTTGTACATTACAGCAAACCAAAAGTCAGATTCAATGAAGAAAATGTGTTAACTGCTATCACACACCTCATCCAGACTGTGACTGTGTTTGTGATGTGAAATAGTGTTAATTGAATTATCTGCACTGATTATTACAACACAAGGATAATGAACATATGGCTCTTTAAGTTGTTATTTCATTACTGCAGAGAATGGGCTGCTTCTGGCAGTGAGTAGAGAGAGTAAGTTCAAATGACGCTCCGGACACACACACACACACACACACACACACACACACACACACACACACACACACACACACACACAAACACAAACACAAACACAAACACACACACACACACACACACACACACACACACACACACACACACACACACACACAAACACACACACATCTACATGTGAAAAAAGTCATATGAAAATATTGCTATAATAGTAAAGTAAAATACAGTCTTTATGTTAGAAGTCACCTTGAATTTCCCTTTTTCTATTTTCTTATATGTTTTGTACATAATGTAATCATCAATAAACTGTCATTTACTTGGCAAAATAACAAATTTAGTAGTCATTTCATGGATATTTTCACAAAGCAAGTTAGTTTTAGCAACTTGGAGGTGATTTTTTTTTTACCAGTTCAGAAAAGTTAAACCAACTCTCTCTCGCTCTCTCGCTCTCTCTCTCTCTCTCTCTCTCTCACACACACACACACACACACACACACACACACACACACACACGTCCACTGTCATATACGCACATGCTCTCGTCTCTTTCACGTTTCCATCCAAAGTTGCGAATTTAACTTATGCGCAAATTTGGAATATCGCATAACACATTTGCGAACGAGCACCGTTTCCATCAACGAGTCAAAGAGAACAAAATCGTCACTTCCTGGTAAACTGGCACTAAATAGCCTATAGAAAACTAGGATAAGCTACTGAATATAATAATTTTAATTTACGAAAAATTAATTGCAACTCAGAGCGAGCAGACGAAACACAATAAATGCTGTCATTGCTTTCGGAGGTGAATGCTGCTGTTTGGGAACACAGTTGTGTAGGACAATTATACAGAAATACTTTGATGACAGACTTTGCTCAGGCATTTCAGAACGACCAGCAACATTTCAGATGCTGTGAATGAGATCAGTCCGCTGCTAGTCAAGTTATTCCGTCTCATAGCTCACATGACTTTTTTGATGCGCTTGGAGGAATTTATTCGCAAAATGCATTTAAGTCAAAAACCACCTCAAGCGAGCGTAAAAACGTTTTTGCGAATTAAGGGATTTTTATTCGGAATTTGGCGTTTCCATCACTCGTTTCTCATGCGATACTTCAAAATGCGCATTAAAACAGGGTGATGGAAACCCACAGAATCACACTCTTCTTCTCCCTAAAGTAGAATGGAAAAGCAATTGAACCAATCATGAGGCTGATGGGCTGATAATGCTGATGCTGCATTTCTGAACTTTCAAAGTCCAAGTCTGTGAAGACAGGAAACAACGTGAGATGAAGAGGGATGTGATCTCACTGGGAGAGATACATCCGCTGTCAAGAGGATCAAGATGCATTTAAGGATCCTAATATGACATTCTGATGAGCCCTGGAGCAAGAATATCAGCGTCCATGTTACGCAGCCAGAGAACAAAAAGATGAATTCTTACAAAGGCCAAACCTGCCGTTAATGACAGGTGAATGAAAGGGTACATTTGGCCCCACTTTGATCAATCTGTTTTTTAATTATTCATCTGCAGATGAGGTGTCATCTCCTCTTCCTTCTCCTGTTCCTGTCATGTCGTACAACAATTGCTCCTCACGGAGTGAAAGATCACTTGATGAAAACCGAAGGCTCTTTGTGTCAAGGACAAATTGCATCATCAGAAGATGAGAGACGAACAGAAGTTTGTCCTGATCACAGCACTGAAACAAGGCAAAAAAAACAGCCGAACAAACCTGAATTAACCTGACGAGGCAGGGCAAGAGGTTTGAGTGAGTACTGACAGTAAAAATCTGGTCAAAGTCATGGCATATTGGTTCTGGTAAAAGCCTGATATCTGATACTGTATTTACAATATATCAAATTATATACATAAACTAGCATTCAAATGTTTGGAGTTTGTACGTTTTCGTTTTTAAGAAATTAAAACATTTAAGCAAGGATGCATTGATCAAAAGTGACAGTAAAGATGTTATGACAAAGGCATATTGTTATTTATTCTATTTAACCGTTTCCATAAAAATATTAAGCAATTCAAATGTTTTCAACATTGACAATAATAGTTAATGCTTCTTGAGCATCAAATCAGTACAGTAGATTGATTTCTGAAGGATCACGTAACACTGAAAACTGTATCATGATTTGTATCACATTGTCAGTAACTTTTTCTGCAAGTAACATCGATTAGCCAGTAGGTGGAAATGAAGGACTGTCTTTATGAGCCAGTCAACGCCCCATTTATTCAACTGATTCATTAAAAAACACTAATTATTTCAGGAACGAAGCAAGTGACTGCCTTTATAAGTGAGTCATTAAATCACTCACTCAACCAATTCATTCAAAAACATTAATTCATCCAAGTAATGAAACAAGTGACTGCCTCTATGAGTGAGTCATTAAATGATTCACTCAACTGATTTGTTCAAAAATACTAATTCATTCAGGAATGAAACAAGTGACTGCCTTAATGAGTGAGTCATTAAATCATTCATTCAACCGATTGGTTCAAAAACACAAACTTGTACAAGAATGCAACAAGAGACTGTCTTTAATTCACTGAATCATTCATTTAACAGATTCATTAAAAACAAGAGACGGTCTTTATGACTGAAAAAATTACTTTATTGCAACAGTTCAGATACTGGAAATATTGTGTGGAAAGATACTCAAAAATTAACTTCTTGTTCATTGAACTGGTGTATAAAAGCAAAATCACACAAACAACGGTCTCAGTGTCCTTTATCTTCTCAGAAACAGCCCCAGCTCTTGTTGCTGACATGTTTCAAATTAACGGAAGCTTCAAAAAATCTTTTAAACTTTTGTTATATTACAAAATATATGATGCTAATGAAAAAAATGAATATAAAGTTTATTTTGTTGGGCTACTCATTTGTAAATTGTATTTGCAAATTCGCTCAAATGTATGAGGTGCCACGTGGAATTTCAATCAAACTTCGCTTATATTAAACTCGATGCATGCAGACATACCTATACATACTCGCATATACATGATATAAACTTGATCCATGCATATACACCTATAAACACTCGCACATACAGTACATATGAACTCGATGCCCATATACACCCATAAATCACTCGCGCAAACATACAAAATAAAATTCACAAACTTATACAATTCTGATAAGAAAGGCGCATGCTATAGTTGTGTATATAGATATATGCAAGTGATTTCATAATTATGTGGATGTGCATCAACTTTTCAGTGCAAACGGAAGGCGTTTCAGTGTAAAAGGAAGCAGCGGCACTTCTGGCGGCATCTGGAGATGCCGGGACATTTGAAAACGCTTAATGCATTAAAACAGTGTTTTTAAAAGACCAAACTCAATAAACACATTATTAATAAAGCATACGATGTACAGACAAGCAGATGATAAGGAATACGCTTATTGTGGCTTAATGCGTTAAGACAGAGTTTTTAAAATGCCAAACTCAGTAAACACATTATTCATAAATCAAACTATGTACACTAGCCTATAGTATGATTTATTAATAATTACGTTTATTGAGTTTGGTTTTTTAAAAACACTGTATAAGCGAGTGTCTATAGGTGTATGCATGCGTCAAGTTTATATGTATATGCATTCATTACTAACATAAGATGTATTGGTATGGATTTCATATGCACGTGTATTTCATATATATATATTTTGAACATCCAATAGTATACATGTATATGTGAGCAATTTATAGGTGTATATGCACATGTTTTATGTATGTACTGATAAGCGAAGTTTGATTGAAATCCTACGTGGTGCCTCATACAACTGATTAATTGTTAACCAACTATTCGTTTACAAAACAAACCTCACTACTCCAAGCTACACACTCTTCCTCCTGCTCTCTTCCTCTTCCTCTCTCTCTCTGATTGTTTGCTCTGAGAAGAGCAGCCGGAGGATTAGAAGACGTTTAATCGCAGCAAACAGCCCACCTGATCCTCAGCACACACAGATGGGGATGCTGACCATGTTTTCCACTTCAGCACAAGAGTGCATGAGGACAGAAAGAGGCCGCAGCAGCAGATAGACGGATTAAATGGATCTTTTTAGCAGCTGAGCTCCTGAAATGAGACACACTAGCTTTACTACAAAGAAGGACAGAGAGGACAGTGAAAAAAAAGAGATATGCATGTACCGCGAGGTCAACAAACCTTCACCTCTGCTCTCTCTCTCTCTCTCTCTCTCTCTCTCTCTCTCTCTCTCTCTCTCTCTCACCTCAGTGTCATTAATGTTGTTGTTTAACAAAATGACATATTTCACGGTGTGTTAACTGAATGCTGTAATGAGCTGTCAAGTCAGGTTTAGTCAAGTCATCTTCCACGTTTTAAGTTTCTTTTCTTGTATCTTCTGTCAGATACAAGAAATGCAAAGAAAAAAAACCCTTCACTTGTTTTTTGTCAAAAACTCAAGAGCTCTACCTTACAAATGAAGACACAAGAGACCTAAAAAATTCATGGCATGTCAAAATAGAAATCATACATGAATCACGAAATAAGCAAACTAAGAACAGACAGGAAACAAATGGAATACAGAACAAAACAGTCCAAAACCATTACACGAGGTTGGATTTGAACTATGTTGTTAATTGATTAACATTTTATTTAAATTATATGATATTCTGGTCACAATTAATTAAATACATATACATTTTTGCTGAGAAATAAATTTATGACACTACATTATTGTGGCACATTATAATTGCAATATTTTCTATATTTATACTAAATATAAAAAAAAATATCAATGTATACTCTGCTGTTCAAAAGTTTTTAATACTATTTAAAGAAATCTCTTATGCTCATCAAGGCTGCATTTATTTTATCAAAAATGCAGAAAAAAAACAGGAATATTGTGAAATATTATTACAATTTAAAGTAACTGTGTTCTATTTTAATATACCTTAAAATATAATTTATTCCTGTGATCAAAGCTGAATTTTCTGCATAATATATATGTGACCCTGAACCACAAAACCAGTCATAAGGGTCCATTGTTGGCCGAGATACAGCTATTTGAAAATCTGGAATCTGAGGGTGCAAAAACATCAAAATATAGTTTTTTTTTTTTTTTTTTTTTTTTTTAAATATATGGTCCCACTTTATATTAGGTGGCCTTAACTACTATTTACTTACATTTAAATTAATAATTCAGTACAATGCACTTATTGTGTACATACATGTTTTTACATTGTACGTATATTTTTAAAAATACCTATATGTAATTACATCTGTAATTAATTTCTGTAATTACATTTATAAACCTACCCATACCACTTAACCTGTCTCTAACCTTACCCGTATCCCACCTCAATAGCAGCAAAAGTGTTTTGCGATACAATATGAACACAATAACTACATTGTACTTATTTTTTGATGTAAGTACATAGTAGTTAAGGCCACCTAATATAAAGTGTGACCAAATATATTTATGGTAGGAAAGTTACAAGATATCTTTATGGAACATGATCTTTACTTAATGTCCTAATGATTCTTGGCATAAAAGAAAAATCAATAATTTTGATCCATACTATGTATTGTTGGCTATACTGCTACGACTGGTTTTGTGCTCCAGGGACACATATATATTATTCATTTGAATATATAGAATATAGACTTACATCAACTATCCCTGAAATATATATATATATATATATATATATATATATATGAATTACATCAGAATCCTCCTAGTGTTAGCAAATATTCCTTCATGATGAGCTCTTTTTTTTAATCTAGTATCTCTCTTTCTCTTTCTCTATTTTTATCTTTTTCTTGTCAGGAATACTTTCTTTCTTTTTGTTAAACTGACAGTGTGATTGTGGGCGGGTGGGTGAGTTTGCCGTCACCCTGTACTGACAGGTTTAAACTTAAACCTCTATACTAATGAGCACGAAACACACACACACACACACACACACATCCTGACAGTCATGATCAACACTCCACAGCGTTTCCCTTCCAATCACACCATTCCACCCGCACTCCTCCAAAAACAATCCCTCCATCACCTTATCAACACAATCTCAGCACTTCTCTATCCATCAGATAAATTTCTTACCTTCAGATTGTCGTTCTCTTTGTCTTTTCTCAAGTTTTCTTTGTGCCTCTTCATTCTCTTTGTCACTCCTCCCTGTTTTATCAGTCATGAGCCTGTGAAATGATAAAAAGATGCTGTTGAAAATAGTCTGGAGCTCAAGGAGCTCACAACTACAGAAAAGTTTAAAAGCAAACCAGTCTTGCTCGTGGTGCTTTTCTCTGTCTTTCAATCTTTGTTTGCCGTTTTTTAGAAAGCAACGTGTGGTACAAACATCATATGCGATGCGATGATATGCAGCAGCTATTTCTGGTTTGTATTTTGATGCAAAAGATCAAGGATACAGTTCTGAGATCATACTGAAGATGAGAGGGAGTTTACATGTATTTGCTCTGTCACATAATATAACTAACCCTAACCATACGACTTTAAACCTTGAACACTGTGGAGGACCATTTTTTTTAAATACAGCATAAAGAAATAGAACAGTGAAGGAAATTCTAGGTCTAATTCTAGTAATTATTTTGCGCTATTTGCCAACAACATTACAAAACATGCACTCTTATTTGTATGCTTAATATGTGAAAAATGGGAAATGTTTTGTGTCTCCTCACACTCAGTCAGGAATTACATGAACCGCGTAAATGATACCATATTTTCAATTCCAAACAGCCGTATTTGAGTAGTAGTTTGCTTCTATAATTAAAGAGTTGTCAAATATTAAATGTTTCGCTACTTCCATCTCACCTCACTCTCTCAACATTAAAAGTGACGCTTCCTGCTGGAATTATGGCAAAACAAGTATGCTTTTTTGGTAGTATTTTTAAAGTGTTGTTAATACAATTCATTGTGTTGCTTAAATTGTCTTAAAAACTCTTCCATTTACTATAATAAAACATACAGAAGCCCTGAAAAGTGTGACTGAACTCCACACTGCAGACTAAAAGAAATACTGTTTCTTATTTAAACAAAAGGGAAAAGGAACAGCGGAATAATTCAGAGTTAAAAATGGTTCATTCCCGTCTGCTGCGATTCCTCAGCTGGCGTTTCAGAGTTCAGGGTGACAGTTCTGAGACGGGACTCATTAGAGAGGGTCTATGTGTGTGTGTGTGTGTGTGTGTGTGTAGGTGGTTGTGCTCACCAGCTGTTCTTATACAGGCCTAATTAGAGTGTTTGTGTTCAACGCTGTTCATGTTTGGTCAAAAACATTAGAATAATTTCACACGGTCGCAGGTTCACTATGAGCTCTTTAGGGCAGCTGTGAGTGTGTGTGTGTGTGTGTGTGATAGTGTCGCGCTGATGTGTTAACGGAGGTGAGTCCCAATGGAATCCAGAGGAAACAGACTGAATAAATATTCCCATTCACTCCTTCCATCCAGCAGCATCTGAATGACAGTAATCTGTAGCAGAGATACAGACAGATTTGAATCGAGGTCAAATATACATAAACCCTTCAGACATTTAACACTGAAACATTCAGTACATACAAATCCGTATTTACTTCAGTTGCTATAGTATGAACAAATTCATTTAAAGTTGGAATCACCTGATAATGATATTGTTTGACCAATACCAGATGATTGTAAGTGTCGAATAACCCATATGCATATTTTTAATCATTGTTTGGACGATTAGACTACAACAATAAAACCATAATATGCATTATTAATATTATTATAATTGTTGTAAGTCCCATATTCATTCAGAGAGGATATTTTAGAGAATATGAACGAACAAATGAATAATAATAATAAGTACAATATCCATAATGCATTTTATAATCGCATATTCATAATGAATATTCATATTTTCCAAAATAAATATCTTTAAATGACTATGGGCTCTTCTTCTTTTTCTTCTTATTAATAATAATAAATATAATGATAATAATGCTATTATGGCTTTATTGTTATAATCTAATAATATTTTAATCATTATTAGACACATTGATAATGCATGTTCACATTCTCCAAATTAAAATATTCTCTCTAAATGAATATAAGATCTAGTTTGAATAATAATAATAATAATAACAATAACATTAATAATGCTATTATGGCTTTATTGTTGTAGTATAATATTTTAATTAATATTCAAAATGCTCAAAATGTTCATATTCTCCAAATTAAAATATTCTCTCTAAATTAATCTGGCATCGCATTTGTATTAGAAACTTTCAGAAATGTGGAAAGGATAATAATTTTGTCAAATATCCAATATTAATTTGATTTTACAATAGTAGTAGCAGCAGCTAGCAGCTACCTCAGTGTTAAGGAAAGAACTAAACTCTTAGTTCATGCTGAATGCCGATCATGCTGGTTAGGGATATGAGGATGAGGATGAGGGTGTGTGTGTGTGTGTGTGTGTGTGTGTGTGTGTGTGTGTGTGTGTGTGTGTGTGTGTGTGTGTGTGTGTGTGTGTGTGTGTGTGTGTGTGTGTGTGTGTGTGTTTCTCAATCCACAGGTGTAACATGTCCTGTGCTGTATTGATCTGTTTCCTTCCAGACTGAATGAATGAACTAATATTGATCTCAGCCATTGCTCAATCAGTGTGTTGGTGTGAGTGTGAGTGTGTGTGTGTTTCTGACTGTCCAAAACAAATCAATATAAAGCAGGATGAATGCATCATGGCTAAGAGATTAACTGTCTCACACTTCATTTGACACAAAACACACTCCTTTAACTCCAATGAGAATATAAAACAACACAGACATTTACAACTGCACGATGGCTCATTAGGCACACTTCTTAAACAAGGTGTTTTTTACAGCAATAATGTGAAATACATTTAATGCTACCGTAAATGAATAAAAGAACTATTTGAAATGACATGCACTTATAGAGACTCCAAGTCATATGACCTTATGGTGGTGTCATGTTGAAGTCACATGACCAGCCGATGCATTACTGTAATAAACATAAGAATACATAACCATTTTAGATCTATATAATCTATCATAGACATCATATATGAATATTTTCACTTAGCTTGTTGCATTCTGGGAATTTCATATCTAAACATACACTCAAAATCATTGTATTTTATTATTTATTACTAATATGGAACAGCTTTTGCACCTATGATGCTCTGTTGTCTAGTTAGGGAGCTCACTGGGGACTGCAACAGAGGTAGTTTATCACTGTTTATCTTTGTATTTGTCCCACAGTTAATGAGAGAGAGATTGAGGTCACTATGTCCACATAAATAGTCACTGATTGAGAGTTTTGAATGTATTATTTCCTTCAGCAGACCTGTTTTTCACTGGAGCCCACATGACTTATTTATAGAGACAGAAAACAGAAGACATCTGGGTCCCCAAAGACAAAGAGAAAATCTTTACAAAATCACTATCGCCAATAAGAGCACAGAACACGTGCGCGCGCGCACACACACACACACACACACACACACACACACACACACACACACACACACACACACACTGTGACTGAGTCTGCAGGATTTATATTGTCCTGTCATTTCGGTTCAGGTTTTTAATGCCTCTTTTCTCTGTCTGAGTCTTTGTTTATTGCTCATACTGACAATAAAACACTGAGAATTTAATTTCCAGTATATTCCCAGGGGAATGAAAGGCATAACGTGTGCGTTTGTGTGTGTGTGTGTGTCTGTGTGGTGGAATGGGGTTGAGTGTGAACCCTCACCGCATTTGTCCGATGTGTGTTGCCCATGGCAACAGCTGAAGAAATCGTAGTAATCGAAAGAACCGCAGACACGAACACACGTTCACACACAGACTTCGACAAACCATTTGCTCATTTTGTTCAACATCAATTATTGAAAACACACGCACTCCGGCTGCAAGACAAAACTGGAACACACACATTATTAATCAACAAAGACGGCTACACTGCAAATGAGAGAGCAGCTTGTTTCACAAGCTTAGTCCTAAAATCACTCAAATCTAAAGAAAATAATGAATAATATCGTGTATAACAAGAGAATTATGTCTCCGATGGGACGAAGAGGATTAAGTATAAAAAGAGAAAAATAAAGCATGTTTTTAGGATCATTTGAATTTTTTGCATCATGACATTATTTTTATGACAACAGTGCTAAAACCAGAAGAGAATTATACAGTAGCATTTTTAAGCCATGTGTTTCATCAGAAATTGCAAGCGGAGGAAGTAAAGAAGGTCTGTGTTTAACATGATTTTAACATACTCGTGCAAACAGTCATTTTGAGGTAGCTATTTGATTTTAAAAGCATAAATTGGTTAATGAGAACCACAACAGCTGTCTGATTTATTGGGCAATAAGCTTACATGGTCGATATTCTTCTGTAGTCCTTATATAATATAATTTTAAGTACTTTAAAATTACTTATGTCATACTTAATAGTAAAGTAAATATATATATATATATATATATATATATATATATATATATATATATATATATATATATATGTATATATATGTATATATATATATATGTATATGTATATATATATATATAGCAATATAGCCCGGACAGCTGCTGCAACAATCGGTTTGCATAACCAAAGAATTTCTGCACAAACTGTCAGAAACCGTCTCAGGGAAGCTCATCTGCACGCTCGTCGTCCTCATCGGGGTCTCGACCTGACTGCAGTTCGTCGTCGTAACCGACTTGAGTGGGCAAATGCTCACATTCGATGGCGTCTGGCACTTTGGAGAAGTGTTCTCTTCACGGTTTTCACTGTACAGGGCAGATGGCAGACAGAGTGTATGGCGTTGTGTGGGTGAGTGGTTTACTGATGTCAACGTTGTGGATCGAGTGGCCCATGGTGGCGGTGGGGTTATGGTACGGGCAGGCGTATGTTATGGACAACGAACACAGGTGCATTTTATTGATGGCATTTTGAATGCACAGAGATAGACGAGATCCTGAGGCCCATTGTTGTGCCATTCATCCACGACCATCACCTCATGTTGCAGCATGATAATGCACGGCCCCATGTTGCAAGGATCTGTACACAATTCCTGGAAGCTGAAAACATCCCAGTTCTTGCATGGCCAGCATACTCACTGGACATGTCACCCTTTGAGCATGTTTGGAATACGTGTTCCAGTTCCTGCCAATATCCAGCAACTTCACACAGCCATAGAAGAGGAGTGGACCAACATTCCACAATCAACAACCTGATCAACTCTATGCGAAGGAGATGTATTGCACTGCGTGAGGCAAATGTTGGTCACACCAAATACTGACTGGTCCCCCCCCCCCCCCCGGACCCCCCCAATACAGTAAAACTGCACATTTTAGAGTGGCCTTTTATTGTGGCCAGCCTAAGGCACACCTGTGCAATAATCATGCTGTCTAATCAGCATCTTGATATGCCACACCTGTGAGGTGGATGGAGTATCTCGGCAAAGGAGAAGTGCTCACTAACACAGTGCTCACTAACACAGATTTAGACAGATTTGTGAACAATATTTGAGAGAAATAGATCTTTTGTGTACATAGAAAAAGTCTTAGATCTTTGAGTTCAGCTCATGAAAAATGGGGCAAAAACAAAAGTGTTGCGATTATAATTTTGTTCAGTGTAATATATTTATTATTAGACATAACTTTGTAATATAAATAATTATTATTGATATTATTAATGTTAATTATATTTACTAATTATTCATTATTTATGTGGTAGTTATAGCATATTTATTAATTATATATATATAATTATATATTGAAAAAAATATATAAAAATTCAGTATATATTTTATTTATAAATTAATTAAATTGTAAATTAATTTTAGTTAATTAATATATATTAATAAATATATTTTTGAATACATTATATTATTTGATTAAAAAGCAATAAAATCTTGTTCCTTTATAGAAGCAAGAACTTGAGCTACAGCAGTAGCAGAGGAGATGGGAAGAGAATGATTAATTCAGATCACCCAAAAATGGAAATTATGTTACTATTTACTCACCATCGTGTCGTTCCATACCCGTATGGCTTTCATTCTTCTGTGGAACACAAAAGAAGACATTTTTGAAAAACGTTGGTAACGAAAACTTTTCAAAAAGTACCACATGAAGGTGACTAAATTATGAGAGAATTTTAATTTCTGGATGCACTATCCCTTTAATGACATTTTCTAACACAAACCTTTTCTGCATTTTTCAATTTTCATTAAAGGGGTCATCGGATGGCCATTTTCCACAAGTTGATATGATTCTTTAGGGTCTTAATGAAAAGTCTACAACATACTTTGGTTAAAATTTCTCAATGGTAGTGTAAAAAAACCCTTTTTTACTCTGTCAAAATCAGTTCTGTTTTCAGCGAGCCATTTCAGTCCATGTTGCTTTAAATGCTAATGAGCTCTGCTGACTCCGCCCCTCTCTTCCGTGGGGTGACAAGCAGACTGTAAACTTCAGCCACAAAACTGGCTAAATAGCACAATACAAGTAAAGGCAATTTGCAAAGATTCATAACAAAACCCTTATACTCACTTCTGCTGTAAGTGAAGCTGGATCATGAATGATTCGCACGAAACATAAGTGCATCTAGGCAGATCAGGGATTGGCGCATTCCCTTCAAAACAAAAGTAACGTTAATCCCCTGCGTCTTCAGTGGCTCAGATGTCGGGAGTAAATGATGACTGCTATATTCATTGTTACATCCAACAACAAAACGCCTCAATTGCTTAATCGGAGACATCTTGTCTCCCCCTGCACCGGAGGCGGACAGCTCTCAGCTCACTCAGGGCGGGTCTAAGGTAAGACGGTCTTGTCAATCAACTATAGTAGGAGCGGCCTGTGCAGAACTACGTCATTCTGACAGGAATCTCAGAACAGCCTGATTTGAGAAAGGGGATTTTAAAATAGGGATTTTAAAAAAGCCACTGGGTGGATTTTTATCATTATAGGATGGATGTGTATACACACTTCCGACACATATTTATCTTCAAACAACTTGTAAAATGAATTTTGCATCCGATGACCCCTTTAACACATTATTTAATGTTTATGAAGCTGTTTCCTCAGGGGGACTTTGGCTGCTTTCCACAAGGTGAGTTATTTCAGGTTTCACTCTCTTGTTTGGGAACATTTGGTCCCCAGAATGAATACAAAACCTGACTTACACACACACACACACACACACACACACACACACACACACACACACACACACGCACGCACGCACGCACGCACACACACACACACACACACACACACACACAGAGAGAGAGAGAGTTCAGCTGTGTTTTGTCCTCATATCACTTGGCTTTCTGTACCTGAGAATCCCTCCAGACATGTTCTGACATCTCAACATGGCGACTCATTCACACAGACCCTCTCTGGCCCAGACGCTAAACAATCTGGCAACCCGTCAGTGAGGCTATGTAAGGGTGTAATTAAGAGACGAGTGAAGACGGATTTGAAACCCCCCTGAGCACAGAAAGTGTCTTTACTCTCTACCATCAAACACGCACACATCCACACACCAACACATGCTCCCCTTAAACCAAACCAGCGTAATGCCCGAGGGTGTTTACAATCTGTCCTCCTTACAGCCAAAAAGAAATAATTCAGCCAAAAATTAAGATAAAGACGTGTCATGGCAGGCTTATCATTAATGATGTTCTTTCAAATCACAACAATGGTATTTAAATGTTACAGCCGAAGACTTCCAGTCAGTTTGGTATTTTCCACACACAAAAATATTTAACTTTTTAAGCTATGAAGGTGCAGTCAAATTTCGCTTTGTTTGGCGAATTTTGGCAGCGAACTCCAATCATTTCAATAGGAATGAAGTAAATGAGAATCCTGCACAACGCTTTCCGCAGGAGGATATCGTAACGGTTCAAGTTGGTCACACAGATTCACAGCATTACAAGAAAGCTATTTGGTTTGAAAGTGAAAGATTTTTTATTTTATTTTCTGTTATCCTGGTCTCCATCCATGTTTATTAATATATAAAAGAGCAGCGTCAGCATTCTCTATCCATAACAAAAATGCAGACGTGGCCATTTACAATTTTGAATGTCCAAAACCACTCGTTATGCTGCTTAATAATGCAAACTGGTGTTTCTTATCATAATATTTCAATGCATTGCCTTAATTATAAGCACACTGGATTGTAGCACAAATAGTTTTAAAGTTAACTACCTATACCTATGGTGGCTAATGAATCAGAAGTCTCGCACATGGACAGAAAATAGCATAGCCTACTTCAGCAGAATAAGGTGGTGGATAACATCTTTTGTGTCGCACAGAGGAAAGTATGAAGGAGAGTGAAATGACGCCATAATTTTCATTTTTGGCTGAAGTATTCCTTTAAGGTTTCCTCATCTTTTACATTCTAGTGTTTTATTTCTTCCCGATCTCATTCTCTCTCCATAACTGGGAAGCCATCAGTGACCTACATACACCCCGGGCATCAATACTGCATGTAGAAGAGTGTATCTTTCTTTCTCTCTCTCTCTCTCTCTCTCTCTCACACACACACACACACACACGCAAAATGTTACATGGTTTTATATGGATCCAGCCCAGAGGAACAGTTTATTGCACTTTTAGCTCATGAGATTTAATGAAGTTTCATCAACTTTGACTCTTAAATTCCTTCAGGAGGAAAAAATGGGCACATATACGTCCACAGTTGTCATAAAATAAGAGCAAAGAGCTATAAAATAAATAGGGAGCAGCTCAGATCACTTGATCTTGGAGAATATCATTAAATGCATAATATGCAATCAAATATGGAAATCAGAATAAACATTTGAGGTTGCTCCTTTTGCTCTCCATTTAATCTCTAATGCAGTCCAGGAGAGACGGTTGAGATATTAAAGCTCTTATTCTGATTCTTCTCTCCTGTAGGAGATTGAAGTGTGTTGTAGATCAAAAAGGGGAGAAAACGAATCACCTCCTCCATTTTCATCTAGAAACTAATCACATACTCGTCTTTCCCAGCTCCTCCCTTCCACTCGTTTCTGTGTAATAGAGACACGATCGCACTCAATCTTCAATCTATACTTGCTGGAGATCTTCCAATTAGTTTCTTTAATGACTATTGAACACCAACATCAAGTAAATTACTGGCGAGACATTACGAACCCGTGACCGAGGGCAATCCCAGCCTCTGTCCAACACGAATGAACAATCGTAAAGGTGTGCTGGAGTTCAGAGCCACCCAGAACAACCAGAACATTACAGCCTTCACTGCTTTAAACAAGTGTATGTAATATCAGAGACTCTCCATAGCAAAGAAATGAAGAAAATGTGAGAAACTCTTACAAGACATGGCAAATTTGCAATTGTGTGAATCTAAAGCAGAGCTTATTGATGTTATAAAGAGGCTTTATAATTAGCTGCGGTTCAATGTGAGAGATTGCAAATTAATTCCTAACAGAAAGAAGAGCAATCATTGGTTTTTGTTCATGTTCTGAAGACATTTTGCGTAATCATTTAAAAATGAAGTTACATTTACAGTGAAAACAGTTACACAAATAGTGCAGACATGGGTTTGTTGATTTGCAGACAATCGACTCTGATTATGACTGTGATTCGGCCGCAGATAAACACAGACATGCTCATGCTCATCATGATGTTTGTTTGAGATTCACCGATATAATGAACTGTTGTTTCAAAGCTGCAAAACTTACTCCCACACAATATCTAAAAATAACACTCGCCAAGCACCAAATGTCAGTAAAAATGGACAAATAAAAGAGTTACTGGACAGATGAAAATTTACCATCAGCAGTAAAGCAGCAAGCCTAGCGTTTTTCTTTGCTATTGCCATAACCACAGAGCACCATGTGCTGACACATTTGTGGCGCCAAAACAGAAATATAAGTGAGTAAATTGGGATGAGACTGGATATTTTTGTGACTGAGGGAGACATGATGACCTGTGCTGTTTGTTGCAAATATGCAAGCTAAATAAAAATGCCGTTTTGGGGATGTTAAGATTGGTGTTTAAAGTCTCTTATGCTCACCTAAGTTGCATTTATTTGATCAAAAATACAGAAAAACAGTAATACTGTAGAATATTATTACAATTCAAAATAACTGTTGTCTGTTTGAATATAGAGTGAAATGTAATTTATTCCTGTGATGCAAAGCTGACTTTTCAGCTCATTACTCCAGCCTTCACTTTTACACGATCCTTCAGAAATCATTCTAATATGCTGATTTATTATTATCAGTGTTGAAAACAGTTGTGCTGCTTATATTTTTAGAAATGATATTACATTATTAAATGTCAATTTAATGCATTAATAAATAATGCAAAGTAGGTTTCACATTTGGTTTCCATTTGGAAAGGCAGGAAGGGAAGAAAGATGGCAGAGAACGGAAATTGAAAAGAAAATGAATATGAAGAGGAAACTATGAACGGTGAAAGATGGGGTGGAAAAATTGGGAGTAACACAGAGATGGGTACAGCTAAAAATAGAGCGAGAAAAAAGGAAGAGAGTGTGGTGAATGTAGGACAAAGATTGACAATTGAAAATGAGAGAGATAAAGAAGATTCCAAATTCCAGAACATAATTCCAGATTCCAGATCACATCCTAAACTCATTTTCTCCTGATGCAATAGGCTTGTAGTGTTGAGAAACACAGATGCATCATTTCTCACGGATGTCTTGGCCTGCATCCGTGTAGTTTGACGAGAGGGGCTGACAGCGAAAGTTGGGCAAAAAATAGATGTGGAACATTCTGGATCATTACGAATATGCATGAGGGCCACATGACATCAGGACGTGGGTGTCGGCATACAGCCGTCAGTGACTGGCCCTTTTTCAACCATGAATACCGGATCTCACTGACTGTGTGCGTGTATGTCTGAGTGTTTTCCCAGCACTGTCAAGGTTCACATTACAGGGATCCTGACAAGGTGAACGGCCTCATTAAGATCTCGTCAGATGTGTTAAACTCCCCCGAGGCAGATACAGCCTCTTCTAATCAGCAAGGTCAAGTGCACTGCACTCAGACTGTGTAATGCCTGCTAATGATTGACAGCTCTGGAGGCCAATCATGAGCTACATGAAGCGCACAAGCTCCTGCACACCGGACGGATCTGTGACCGACAGCTCCAGCGGTGTACGCTGTAATATTTATCATCTGCTAAATCATAAATACAACTAGATTCTGGTGGAAATGTGGGCGGCGTTTGTCAGCGCAAAAACTTGCTGCTACAGTGAGTGCTGTGGATGGTTTCTGGTCGGCCTCAAACTTTCTGTGACATCCTGGGGATAATCTTCTTAAGAAAAGCCTTACGAGAAATTCTAGGATGTTCGTAATTTTCTATAATATTTCTTATTTTATGAATAAAAAGACTTCAGGCTTCATCTTTGATGATTTAAGACATGTTAACTTTAATCATTTTTTAACAATGATTTTTAAGAACATCCTTTTCAAGAATTCTAATTCAAATCTTAAGAAAAAAAATTGAAGCAAAATTTTTTCTTAAGAAAGTTTCATGAATCTGGCAAACCTCAACTCATGAGAAAACGGGACTATGTTGGTGAACTGTTGGGAAATTCTTATGAATTTGTATGTTTTTATAAAAAAATAATCCCTATTATTATTGTTAAAGAGATTACTATATGACAATTAATAAAGTGACAGGCTTTACCTTTGCTGAGTTAAAACAAGCTTTTTTTTTTTACAATGATGTTTAAAAACATGCTTTTCAAGAATTCTAATTCCAATCTTAAGAAAAAGAAAATAACATTAATGGCTTTCTTCATTCCTATTCATCAGTGTATGAATGAGATCATATGAATTCACCATAACAGAAAAACAACTCAATAAATCACCTGATTTAAGGTTTCATTCATGTCTGTAGAAGAAACGGTGCAGGATTAGTAATGCACCAAAGTTTAGGATTGGTGGTTTGTTCAAATAACGAACCGTACATGAGCGATAGTAAAGGTGATGCTTGCGCTGGAAGTCAGGAGGAGTCTGTATGAAACGATTAAAATGATCAACACTCTCTGACAGGCTGTGAATCTGTAAAGCTCAGCGTAAATCTTTTCTAAGTTCAAAGCAAACCAACTTTTAGTTGAGTTATTATCCACACCTCCGTGTTTCACTGGTTTTGACAAGAATATCAGGTCTCGTAAAGAAGCGTAAATGTCAGAGCGCTTCCTGTCTGGCGGAGGACTCTTAATCACACGGTAAGGCTGAGAATTACACAAGAATGGATTGAGCCACCAACTCACATCTCTACTCCTGCCTTTCCTGTTGCATGATGGGTAGCAGAATATATGGATATTTCCCCATCACTTTAAGCCATAGCTGATTTTGTGAAGTTCAGTGGAAACTGTAAAACTGTAGTTTATGAAGTTAAAGGAGGAGGAGGAGGACGCGACATGTGGCAAAGTATGGTGTCCCATACTCGGAATAGCACTCCCTGGTCATTCACTCCCCCCACCTTCAATCCTTGCTGGTACCAAGACTCAAACCCGCGACCTTTGAGTTACAAGTCTGACTCGCTAACCATCAGGCCCATTTACATTCGGTGGTAGTTCTGAACAAGCAACTACAATACTAACAAAAACAGCACAAAAGAGCTACAATACAAGCAACTAACAAAAATTGCAGCAATTTATTACCTATTAAAATATATAAGATGATGTAATTCATAATTTAAGAACAAAACAGATTGTATATAACTGAACTGAAAACAGTGATAAACAGAAGGGTTTAACATGAAAGACACAAAGACACTTCTGTGCAGAATTAGGGATATATATATTTATATATAATAAAATTAAAAAATAAATAATTATAAATATTAAAAAAAACTCTCTCCCTATAATAGTTATAATTAATAATTAGTTTTAATGTATTCATAATTAATTATTAAAGGTGTGTGCAAAAAAATGCTATTTTAGGAGAAGGTGTTTAATTTATTATTTAAAATAATTACTAATTAGCTTTAATATTATTGATTAGTATTAGTATTTTTGATTAATAATTAATAATAATTATTGAAAAGAATTATTAAAACTGTGTGCTATGAATGCTAGACAGAGGACATTTTAGAAGGAATTTAATTAATATAATATTAATAATTAATATATACAATTAATTATTATCAGAATTAGTCATTAGAAAATTTATATTAGTACCGAATAATTAGAATTAATAATTAGCTTTAATTATTAGTACTGATTAATAATTAATAATTTATTAAATGTTAAACGACATTTAAATATAAAAATAATAATAATAATAATAAAAACAACCATTATCAATTTAATTTGTTCATAATTGACAATTATTGATTAACGCTGTGTTCTACAAATGTTATTTTAGGAAAAGGCATTTGATTTTTTTTTTTTAAAGAAAAATAATTATAATATTTGATAATATTATATAATATATATATATTGATAATTAGCAGTGTGCTTATATTAGTAGTGAGATGATATTTTAGAATGCTTTTAATTATTCAAGATAAAATAATATTAAAAATGATAATTAATAGTTAGATTTAATATTTAATAATAGTTGTTTAATGTTTTGTTGCTATACATTAAAACATTTTAAAGTATTTACTGGAATAGCTATTATGAGAACAGCTCATACTACTGAAAAACATAAAGTTAATAGCATTGCAGCTTTGATCTAATTTTTCCTCAACACCGGTGACACCAAAACCAGTCAGTCTGGTCTGAACTCTGGTGCTAGTGTCTGAACAGCCTTCTGGATGTAATCAGGCCTGGGTTTTGTTTGTTATACAGACTGTGCCCTGTGTGTGGGAGTGTTTGTTCACTTGTGTGTGGATGTTTGTATATTGATCTCCGTATTGATCTGTTTATTGTGAGTGATAAGCTCTGGGATGAGTGTGTGTTTGTGTGTGTGTGTGTGTGTGTAAGTGAGATGAGCGCTGAGATTAGTTTTAATAGGCAGGACTGATCCTCTCTAAAAGGTCAGGACTCAAAACACAGCGCGCACTTGATGCAATTATTCACTTTTTTCGTTCTCTTTCACGAGCGAGGGAACATTTTGTCCTCTCACACAATGATTCTTCTGTTCCTCATTCTGTCCAGTTCTTCCGAAACCGATTTTTTTCCTGTTGCGGCTCGTTTAAAATGCAGATGTTAACACTAACTAGGTCACCCCATCTCATGATGTCTGTCAAACCATAATTAGAGATATTTTTAAATCTGAGGAAGTAAATTAAGCCCCTGACAGACACCGCTGAATCCGTAATGGATCTCTATAGGGAAAACGCTTCCCACTTGTACAAAAAACTTTGATCTCTAGCACTGATGTAACCAACTCAGAATGGAGAGGGACCAAATGTAGTCATTTAAAGTGATAGATCACCCAAAAAAAATACAATTCTGTCTTCATACTCCAAACCTGTATGACTTTCATTCCTCTGTGGAACATACAATAAAAAAAAGAAAAAAAAAAGAGATATGTTGAAATCAGTTTTGTTCATCCATAAAATGAAAGTCAGTGGAGTCCAGTAATGGTCTGAACCCCACTGACTTTCACTGCATGGACAAAAACAGCTGAAGCATTCTTTAAAATACCTTCTTTCATGTTCCACAGAAGAAGGAAGTCAGTACGGTTTGGAACATTTCTAAATGCATATCGGGTCTTGCATCATCCCTGATCTCTAGATGAACACCTCTGCCTTTCCCTCAATGCCTCAGACTCACAGACCCTCTCAAATAATATTATTTTGTATTTTAAACCAGTTTTATATATATATATATATATATATATATATATATATATATATATATATATATAGATATATATATATATATGATTCTTTATTTATTTAGAAATTCATTCAAATTAATTATAAAGTAACAGTAAAGACATTTTTAATGTTACAAAATATAGTTCTATTTCAAATTAAAGCTATTCTTTTAAACTTTCTATCAATCAAAGAAAAAAAAAATCCTACTGATCCCAATAATTTCTGAAGGATCATACTGTATGACATTGAAGGCTGGAGTACTGATGCTGAAAATTCAGCTTTGCATCACAGGAATAAATTACTTTTTAAAATATATTCAAAGAGAAAACAGTTATTTTCAATTAAAGTAACATTTCACAATATTACTGTTTTTACTGTATTTTTTTTATCAAATAAATGCAGCCTTTGTGATCAGAAAAGAAATTCAAAAACATTAAAAAAAAAAAAGATCTTCCCAACCACAAACTTTTAAATGGTAGCACAAATATCAGAAATATAAAGATCATATTTAAAATATATAAACTAGAAGCAGATCATATTCCAGGCATTGGGTGAAAACTGACTTTGGGGATCAAAAGTACACATTTTTGTGCAAGGAAACTCATAATAAACAACACTGACTGTCATGTCAACAGCAAAGTCTACGGTTGCTAAACTTGTGAACTCTAATGCAGAGACATCCTATAAAAATCATGCACAATTAGATAAGCTTGCCTATGAAAACAGTAAATATCATGTAAGCTCAAGATTTTGAAGCAGATTTTCTCTCTTTTTGCCTCTGGTTAAAGCAGAAAATTAATGTTCAGACCTCTTTGAGAAGCAGCAGAGTGACACAGTTTGTGGGTGGCTATGTTTGTCTTTATCTGTGTGACCAATTCAGGATGGCATCAAAACGCCCAAGTTACATAATGTCTGGCAGCTACAGTCCAACCAAATCACAGTGAGTCTGAATAAGAATGAGAGAGAGGAGCAGAAAGCCTATAAACAATATGTGAAACAGAGCATGCAACGCACACACAACTTAACGATGTTATATAAAGCATTCACTGCCACACATGGACACATAAACACATAGATGTGAGCGAAAATAGAGCACACATTTGTGCCGCCTTTATTTCACTCTATTAAAGAATCCTATATGCAGTTTCTCAGCTTGATCAATGCTCCAAACACGGCGTGCAAAAACACACACACATAAAGATATTTTACGAGCACTAATGTTCATAAAACAGCCGGCTGAGATGAAACCAATTAGGTTGTGTTCCCATGAGAAACATTCCCAGCGAGGAGATCGCCACATACACGCAGAGAGCCGTATAAATATAAAAGCACCCAGACAAGCTCTGTTCCCTGTGTCTAGTTTTCTGCCAGGACAGAATAAACTGCAGCGACGCAGGAGGATCTGAGGTTCAGATTCATATTGACATTTCTGCAGGGAAAAATCAGTTTTAGTAAATCTTTCACAGCCACAGAAAGAGATCATTACAGATTTTCTGTAGCATGGTGAGAAATCAGGGGTGAAAATGAATAAAATGGTGAAAGCATCCTGGTTAACACTCGCATTTATATGATAAAAAGTGCTCCTAAGTCAGTCATGATTTCCAGCATTATAACTGCTCTGAATGTTAAATGGCGTGAATAAACCTGCGCAAGGGCGTTTTAATGAATAAGATAATGATGGGTCTAGTCAAACCCAACCCTTCTGTGACATGAGGTTGCATTCACACTCCATGAATTGCTGATGAATTTCAGCTGGCCTTTAAAAGCAGAAACCAGATCTCTGTGCACCTCCGTGCAAATATAATAGTGATTAAAGGAATAGTTCATCCAAAAATGAAAATTTGCTGAACATTTACTCATCCTCAGGCCATCCAAGATGCAGTTTGTTTGTTCATCAGAACAGATTTGGAGAAATTCATCATTCTATCACTTGCTCCCCAGTGGATCCTCTGCAGTGAATGGCTGCCGTCAGAATAAGAGTCCAAACATCTGATAAATACATGACAATAATTCACAAGTAATCCACGCCACTCCAGTCCATCAATTAACATCTTGTGAAAAGAAGTGAAAAGCTGCGTGTTTGTAAGAAAGAAATCTATCAAGAAGGTTTTTTTGTTTTTAACATCAAACCATTGCTTCCGACTAAAATACGAGTCCTCTATCCCTAATGTTGTTTTCCTAAGTGAAAAAATCATCTTGTCTCAATCAGGAGAGAAATATTCACAGATTAAGCACCATTTATATGCGAAAACAGTGTAAAACAGTTCTAAACAAACATGTTGGTGGATTTTGATGTGAGAGGACAACATGGGGATGGACTTTTTCACTGGAGGAAGCGCTATAATTAATTATGGACTCATATTTTGGCCAGAAGTGACGGCTTAAACTTAAAACACCTTAATGATGGATTTTTTTTCTTATAAACACGCAGCTTTTCATTTTTCAAGACATTAACTGATGGACTGGAGCAGTGTGGATTTGTGGATTATTGTAATGTTTTTATCAGCTGTTTGGACTCTCATTCTGACGGCACCCATTCACTGCAGAGGATTCATTGGTGAGCAAATGATTTATTGCTAAATTTCTCCAAATCTGATGAAGAAACAAACTCATCTAGATTTCGGATGTCCTGAGAGTGAGGACATTTTCAGCAAATCGTTTTTAGGTGAACTAACTCTTTAAACCTTCACACTGAATCACTGATAATTCATGTGAAAGGTCTATAACCCGCACTGGATATATTTTACCAGAGTTTCTAATGCAATAAGGACAGTGATTTTCTTGGCTCCTAGTCTCAGTCTGGAAAGGCTCATCCGATGCAAGGTCAGTGGGTTCTTAACAGTCCACTAAGAAGCAAAATCTTTTTAAAAGATACTAGAGGGATATTATAAAACATTTCTTTGGATGAACTAATCATCATATTGATGTGTTCAGCATAAAATCTTTAAAAGAGGCACTTTGTGGCATACAAACTAGAGATCCATGAACAGAACTGTATATTCTTTCTGTAAAATAATAATCAGTACGTATTACTTATTAATATTACTTATATTATATACACTATATAATATGACTTCAAGATACACCACAGGAGATCATACAGTAGCACCAAGGCTTCTACAGTTAACAAGACCATTATTTCTCATGTGACGTTCAATGTAGCCATCTGAATCCTCAAATTTATGGATACATTGTGTATCAATGAAATGTTAATTTTCTCATTGCACAACCAATATCAACAGACCAGCGAGTTGGCGTGTTGCTCAGCAACAGAACCTGTTATAAATGTTTTAATTAATTGAATAAATATGCTGCCAAATGTTTGAATGGTGACGTCACCCAACATTTTGGCAAACCAGCTCAGACAAACAAAGTGGATAACCAGACTTGTCTAATTGAAAACATTTTGTATTACAAAGTAGGGATTTAAACTTCCTTTTCAAACAGAGCCAATAATGTTGAAATGCAGCAACAGAAATCATCCACTGAAGATTAATGGCAAAAGCAAAATTGCATATACAAAATAAGCTGCACTACATAGATTTACATGTAAAATTTTGTCATGCCATAAACACACCACTACATGTTTTACCTTCTACAAACCTTAGTTGGTCACAAAGATGAGATGTTAGAAAAGCACCTGCTATGATTTTATTAATAAGCATTAACACAAATTTCTAAACCAAACTGAATCATTAATGCTTCTACTGAATCGTAAAATGTAGCCTTCTCATAATTATATTAAACCCTGTGCTGCTGATATGAATCATGTCTAATATTTAATCATATTTTTAAACACCTTACTATATTATCTACATGGTTGTTAGTCTAAATGTCTTATATGGGCTGAACACATTACTCGTCGTTTCTGCAGTAAAATAAAGGCATATAAATTTGCCATAATAGCTTCCACACACCAATCAATAATGCATAGAACTGGAATAATGCTGCTATTGATAATATAAATCTTGCAAACTGACAACAGACTTTCTCCACACACACACACACACACACACACACACACACACACACACACACACACACACACACACACACACACACAGACACACACACACACACACACACACACACACACACACACACACACACACACACACACACACGCACACACGCACACACACACACAAATAGAGTGGCCCCAAAATATATTTGGATACTTAAAATGTCTGAATGATATTGCAAAGATGATAAAACATCAATTCAAGTGGCATCTTGACAAATGCTGCAGCGTCTTTTCTCAGGAATGACTTTAATTTTCTTCATTTCTCCTCAGTGACGTAGCTTTCAGAAGAACAGTATATCTTACAACCTAAACTTCTTTGTGTTAAAAGTTTTGCTTGAAAAGTGTTGTGTGCTCACTTTCTTCAAGATAAATGCCACTTGGTGTTATATTTTGTTACCAAATGCAATTAAGTCAATATATAATTTACAGTAAGAGTGGCTTAAGTCACACTTAATAATCTCCCAAAATTTTAGAGGTCATTATACAGTACTTATGCCATGCTCACATAGGCTGCATTTATTTAATTAAAAAATACAGTAAAACTGAATATTGTGAAATATTATTACAATTTAAAACAACAAAAACCATAAAACTCCCAAGTCTTGTTTGCTGTCAGGTGTAGGTTGGTATGATTTTTAAAAAAGTTTTTGAAGACATCTCTTAGGTTCACCATGGCTGCATTTTTTGTTTAAAAATACAATAAAAACATTTTTGTATTGTAACATATTTTAATTCATGTAATTTATTCCTTTGATGCAAATCTGAATTTTCAGAAATCATTCTAATATGTTGATTTGCTACTCAAGAAACATTTTTTATCATCATCAATGTAGAAAACAGCTATGCTGCTGAATATTTGTGACCCTGAACCACAAAACCAGACATAAGTTGCACTGGTATATTTGTAGCAATAGCCAAAAATAGCCTATGGGTCAAAATTATTTTTTCTTTTATGCCAAAAATCATTAGGATATTAAGTAAAGTTCTAATGTTCCATGGAGATTTTTTTTTTTAAATTTCCTACCGTAAATGTATCAAAATTAAATTTTTGATTAGTAATATGCATTGCTAAGAACTTTATTTGGACAAGCAATTTTCTCAATATTTTATTTTATTTTATTATTATTATTTTTTCAGATTCCAGATTTCCAAATAGTTGCATATCGGCCAAATATTGTCCTATCCTAACAAACCATACATCAATGGAAAGCTTATTTATTCAAACGAGTGATTCTTGTTTTGTGGAAACTGTGATACATACAAGAATTAGAAAATTTCTTTAGAAAATCTATCATCTAATTTCGTTTGAAATACGTTGTAGCCTATCCTTCGTTTCAAACGCCTTCTGCAGATAAAATGTCCTTAACAAGTGTATTAAGACTGTTTTGACGCCGCGCAAGGTTCGACCAATTAGCTCAGTCCCGCTCTTCCTCCTCTCTCTCATCCCTGTTGAATTTCCCACGCGCGCCGTATGTCACATCCGGTTTCATTACCTAGGACAGCTCGCGCTCCCCAATCTCTCTGCCTCACACAACGAGATACACACAAAGTTTGGGGCTAACCAGACCTCCCTGCGTGACGCTAGACCTCCGGAGCCGCTCATCTAACGGGAACGAGAGTCGCAGGGAGACAGAGAGACGACGCTCCGCGCGCGAGATGCCCAGAGACGGCTGCGCGAGACCGAGTGCTGTTTCTCTGTCATTCCGTTGCTGAGAAGAGGAGAGAGAGAGAGAGAGAGAGAGAGAGAGAGAGGGAGAGAGAGAAAGAGAAAGAGAGAGCAGCGAGAACCGGGGACAGAGGAGCGAGGAGAGAGCACCGAAGAGCGGGTCTTAACGAGGCACCGGACCGGATCTGCATGCGAGAGCGAGACCGAGCGAGCGGAGGCGCGAGATGCAGCGCGTGAACAAGCTCTTGAGTCTCATCGTGCTGGTGCTGATGGGCACGGAACTCACGCAAGTAGGTCTATCGCCATCTTTACCTCCCACACACACACACACACACACACACACACACACACACACTCTCTCTCTCTCTCTCTCTCTCTCTCTCTCTCTCTCTCTCTCACACACACACACACACACACACACACACACACACAGATCCGACTGCGGTGAATTAGCCGAATTAATGGGCAGAAGAGATTAACGAATGGGATTACAAGCCCAGAGATATGAAGAGTCAACGCTTATACTCAATGACAGCTCACAGCATACAGGAGAAACAATCAAGCACGACCAAGTTGCACGAAAAGCGCGTTATTTACAAATGTATATCTCATGTATGTGAGATGTGAGACATTTATGTTACTGTGTATTCAACCTATTCAATCTAGTTAATTAATCTTCTATTCAATTTAGTATGATTTTGCATTCTTTGTTTGGGGTCCCAAGGACTCCAATTCTGTAAGCATGGAAATAACAATAGTGAAAATAAGCTTTGGTAACACTTTATTTTAAGGTGTCCTTGTTACAGGTTACATGTGCTTGCTATTATAATAACAAATTATGCATAATTACATGCAAGTAACCCTAAACTAAACCCTAATGCTAACCATATAAGTACATGTAGTTCATTAATATTAGTCCGTAATTAAATGTATAATTACACTGTAACAAGGACACCTTAAAATAAAGTTTAACCTAAGCTTTTTATTTTCTTCTAATGGAATCAACCTCAATCCAGCAGATATTATCCTAAAGACAACATGCACTTTTCAGAAATGTGACCAAATGCTTCTGTTTGGGGTCATTTTGAGCATTGAAAGTATACATTTGCAGAAAAACACACACACACACACACACACACACACACACACACACAAAAAAAAATCTAGCAGAACTGTTATAATTTCATTGCATTTACTCATTTTTCTGAGACCTAAATTATGTTTTAAGTGTATTATAACAAGCTCACATATATAACTAGCGCAAGTCAATGAGTATCAAGCTAATAAAAGTAAGTTTTTGAGCTATTGAAGGCCTTGGGAGACCCCAAACAGAACTTAAGAAGTGCTAAGTAATATTAATGCACTTCACATTTTGTAGAGCTGTAATTGCACGTTGCTATTATTAGCACTATGGTCACACTTTATATTAGGTGGCCTTAACTACTATGTACTTACATCAAAAAATAAGTACAATGTACTTGTTGTGTTCATACTGTATTGCAAAACACTATTGCTGCTATTGAGGTGGGTGGGATACGGGTAAGATTAGAGACAGGTTTGGTGGTATGGGTCAGTTTAAGGGTGGTTAAGGTGTAAGGGATGGGTCAACAGTGTAATTATAAATGTAATTATAGATGTAATTACATATAGGTATTTTTAAAAATGTAAATACAATGTAAAAACATGTATGTACACTAAGTGCATTGATTAATCCAAATGATTAATTCAAATGTAAGTACATAGTAGTTAAGACCAGCACTACTAAATACATGAAAGGGAGTAGGAATAATTCGAAAAAGTGCACATAATAGTGCCTGATTATGATTATTTTGCAAAAAGAGAGGGAACGAATATAGAAATTTCTCAAATTTGGGCCGACAAGTCACCACCTGTCATAATGGTTTCTATATACCTTGGGACATATGCCATATTTAATTATGCGTGAATGAAAATATGTTGTAGATGTATAGTGTTTAATGGGTTAACCTGTACCTCTATTTCTATTTTAATTGTTAAGCAATGCAACACTGAAATGAGACACAAAAAAACTCAGCGGCTGTGACAATTAAACATGCCAAAACAATACAAACTATAAGTATCCCTTACTTTCATACATGTCATATTAAATATGGCATCTCCCCCAAAGGTGTACATCCCTGGTAAAATGGACGCTAATATGGTAAAGTGTTACAGAAAGAAACTAGAGCTTAGCACTAGAGAATTGAAGAGCATTTGGCCGCTCTTACTAACATTACCCAGTGCGCAGTGTTCTTGGCTCCTACATATGCAAACAGAGCTCTTCACGCTTCAGTTATTACTTTAACCAGCATCTCACTGTAGCATGTATTTTCATATTGATCGGAAAGGATGAGCATGTGAACCGTACAGCCTGTGTAAATGTTGCATTAGGCTCGCAGCGGGGCAGCATGCTTACTCGGCATGTGCGCGCAAGTAAATCTCAAACTGACTCTGCCAAACCCATCAATTACCGCCGCGTGGCTCTGTTCATCTTCTCATCTTGGAGATTTACGGCCCATTGAATCGGTGACAATTTGGCATTTTCCTCAGCTTTAGCCGGGTTTGAGAAGAAGACCTCGCAACATATACACAAACACATCAAATGCATTCAAGTATTAGATGAAAGACATGTCATATACAATCATTTCATATCCAAAAATCATAACTGTCCCATAAATACACAAGGACAAAAACAGCAAAACAGCATTCTTGGATTCAATTTGGCTACTGTCAGTGTTAAATTAAACACATGAAGTACCTTAGGAGCACAGGTGTGAGCAAATGCATGTCGGGACAAAGTCATATGCTCATCTCTCACAAATGCAGTGATCTAGTTTCAAACTCAGGAAATTGTCATTGTTTGATAATTGCGCTGTGGAAATTGAGTTGGCTTTCAGTTTGTGTGTGTGTTTAGGAGGAGATGACTCACAGGGCCCATTTTCTGTTCTGAGCATGGCATACATGCTTTATTACTGGATTCAACACTCTTAAAAAATAAAGGTTATGTTTAGAAGAGTTTATGGATTAATGTCAAAGGAGAGTCAACTTGAGCTCCTCAAAGAGCTTTTTTTATCCTCTAGCTCTTTAGAAAACCAATTGTGTAGTGGTGCTTTAATGGATCATGAACCAAAGCACTTATCTTGAATATGTATGATTCGACTTCAGTATCTTCCAAAGAACACTCTCTTGCTCCCACTCCCACAGTCTTTATTGACATCTATGGTTGCTTGAAGAACCTTCATGGATCAATTCTAAGAAAATGGTTCTGACAACAGAACTGTTCTCTGAAAGGTCCTTTGGGGAATCAAAATGGTTCTTCTTAAAAATAAAGGTTATTTATTGGCATTGATGGTTCCATGAAGAACCTTTTACTTCCATGGAACATTTCCATTGCAAAAAAAAAAAGTTTCTTTAGATCAGGGAGAGATCTAAAGAAGTCCTAGAGTGCCGCTGTCCTGCAGAGTTTAGCTCCAACCCTAATCAAACACACCTGAACAAGCTAATCAAGGTCTTCAGAATTACTAGGGTTGGAGCTAAACTTTGCAGGACATCGGCACTCTAGGAATGACGTTGCCTATCTCTATAGATCCCTATTTTCTATAGATCATTAAAATGTCCTTCACACCAAGAAAAAAAGGTTATTTTAAGAAATGATTACTGAAAGGTTCTTGGGGGAACCAAAATTGGTTCTTCTATGGCATCACGACAAAAAGAAAACTCATTTGGAACATTTTTTTAAGAGTGACAGATAAGAACTCAAGAAAACTACACAAAAAAAGGCACTTTGTTGGAATTGATGGTTCCATGAAGAATCTTAAACATCCATGGAAACTTTACATTCCACAAAGAGTTCATAACAGTGGAAAAAGGTTCTCTAGATTTTTAAAACGCTCCTCACACTAAGAAAGAAAATGGTTCTTTTAAGAACTGATCACTGGAAAAATGGTTCTTCTATGGCATCACTGCAAAAACACGCTTTTGGAATCTTTATTTTTAAGAGGGTATCAAGTGTTTTTTTCTTATCAAGTTGAGAAGAAAAAAACAATTAAAAACCTTTATTTTAAAGAGTGTACAATACACACCCTAACACCACGTTCAAAAAACAACACTCATTAACCTAAACACCAACATATACATGGACCATGGTTAATAAAACACGACTTACTGAACACCATCCACAAAACATCTCTTAAAATGTAAATATTCATCACAGAACACCCCTAAACACACACAAAGCACTGCTTAAAACCGCTTATAGCCGCTGAACCAAAACTCAAAAGCTCAAGAAGTACACCTACTAAACACAACCCACAAAACATCTCCTTAATGGAAACACCACTCACTGAACATCTACTAAACATCACTTACTGAACACCACTAAGAAAAAAGGCCCATAACACCACCCACAGAACAGCTGATGGATCTCATACTACAGATTTGCTAAACACCTCCATCATTTCACCCACTCATTATCAACTAGTTCCCAACCTGAAACAGTTTGACAGAATGAGGTCTAAACTGATCTCATTTGAAAATCAGTAACATAATTTAGGTCAGAATGCAAGCTGGAACAAAATATTTCCCCTGTTCAAGTTATGTGCCAACCATCGATTGGATTTAAATTGATCCATCCAGCAGTTTTTCTAGAGGGCCTAATAGATCTAAAACTACTGTATTAAAGCATTGCGTTGGTCAGATTACACAAGATGACTTGACTGTGTGATCATGCAAAGCACCACTGATTTGAGTTTGTTTGACAGGCACTTTCAGACATATGCAGGATAGAGATGAGCATCGGATCTTCCTAGCCAGGAGCATCATGCACCACTTAAAGTCCTAGGAGACATAAGACCAAAGAATTGTCCTCATTTCTAATAAATGGGTAGCTCTTTATTTGTATGTCAGATATGTCCCGTCCAAATGTCCTGTTTTCAATGGAAAAAGTTAACACCGGAAAGAAAACTACAAACATCAGATGATTTCATAGTCTCCAAACCACACAAAATCACAACTAAATTGATTGACAGAAGTAAATGAGGTGCAACGGGTGCACTTTTTTTTTTTTTACTTTTAGTAATATTTATATATTTGTATTTGCATAATATATTATATATATATATATATATATTATGATATTATAATGCTGGCATTTCACCAGCAGTGACACTCATTGTTTCTCTCTAACAACCCATAAATCATATGCACACAAGTTTTTTGAAATCTCCAATCGATAGCAAGACAGATCTATCATCAGCATATATATATATATATATATTCGCACATACAGTATCTCACAGAAGTGAGTACACCCCTCACATTTTTGTAAATATTTTATTATATCTTTTCATGTGACAACACTGAAGAAATGACACTCACAGTAGTGAGTGTACAGCTTGTACAACAGTGTAAATTTGCTGTCCCCTCAAAATAACTCAACACACAGCCATTAATGTCTAAACCGCAGACCACAAAAGTGAGTACACCCCTAAGTGAAAATGTCCAACTTGGGCCCAATTAGCCATTTTCTCTCCCCGGTATCATGTGACTCGTTAGTGTTACAAGGTCTCAGGTGTGAATGGGGAGCAGGTGTGTTAAATTTGGTGTTATCGCTCTCACTGTCTCATACTGATCACTGGAAGTTCAACATGGCACCTCATGGCAAAGAATTCTCTGAGGATCTAAAAAAAAGAATTGTTGCTCTACATAAAGATGGCGTAGGCTATAAGAAGATTGCCAAGAACCTGAAACTGAGCTGCAGCATGGTGGCCAAGACCATAGACAGCTGTTTAACAGGACAGGTTCCACTCAGAACAGGCCTCGCCATGGTCGACCAAAGAAGTTGAGTGCACGTGCTCAGTGTCATATCCAGAGGTTGTGTTTGGGAAATAGACGTATGAGTGCTGCCAGCATTGCTGCAGTGGTTGAAGGGGTGGGGGGTCAGCCTGTCAGTGCTCGGACCATACGCCACACACTGAATCAAATTGGTCTTCATGGCTGTCGTCCCAGAAGGAAGCCTCTTCTAAAGATGATGCACAAGAAAGCCCACAAACGGTTTGCTGAAGACAAGCAGACTAAGGACATGGATTACTGGAACCATGTCCTGTGGTCTGATGAGACCAAGATAAACTTATTTGGTTCAGATGGTGTCAAGACAAGTGTGTCTTGCCTACAGTCAAGTATGGTGGTGGGAGTGTCATGGTCTGGGGCTGCATGAGTGCTGCCGGCACTGGGGAGCTACAGTTCATTGAGCGAACCATGAATGCCAACATGTACTGTGACATACTGAAGCAGAGCATGATTCCCTCCCTTCAGAGACTGGGCCGCAGGGCAGTATTCCAACATGATAACGACCCCAAACACATCTCCAAGACGACCACTGCCTTGTTAAAGAAGCTGAGGGTAAAGGTGATGGACTGGCTAAGCGTGTCTCCAGACCTAAATCCTATTGAGCATCTGTGGGGCAGAGGAGCGCAAGGTCTCTAACATCCACCAGCTCCGTGATGTTGTCATGGAGGAGTGGAAGAGGACTCCGGTGGCAACCTGTGAAGCTTTGGTTAACTCCATGGCCAAGAGGGTTAAGGCAATGCTGGAAAATATCGGTGGCCGCACAAAATATTGACACTTTGGGCCCAATTTGGACATTTTCACTTAGGGGTGTACTCACTTTTGTGGCCAGCGGTTTAGACATTAATGGCTGTGTGTTGAGTTATTTTGAGGGGACAGCAAATTTACACAGTTATACAAGCTGTACACTCACTACTTGACATTGTAGCAAAGTGTCGTTTCAGTGTCAGTGTTGTCACATGAAAAGATATAATAAAATATTTACAAAAATATGAGGGGTGTACTCACTTCTATGAGATACTGTATATACTGTATATATATAATTTTTAAAAAATTGTTTAATTGGAATTCATTTAAAATAATCTTAATTAAAATAAATTATATATACATCACATAAAGCTGTATTTAACACTTAGCTAATAATTCTGACGACACGTGCACGTTAAGTTTCAGTTGGCATGATGCTTCTGTTCCCAGTGGTGCTTATGCTGTCTTTTCAATTTGTGTTAATGTCCTAATCGTATTTCAGTATGTAGCCCAAGTCCAAATGTAGAATCCATTCAAACTTCCATTAACGAGAGGGAGAGGGAGAGAGAGAGAGAGAGAGAAAGCGAGAGAGAGGATAATGTCTCTTTCTCCTCCAGCTATAGAATGAATGAGATTAGTTTTTGATTACCACGGTACAGATATGCGTCTTCTATGGTCTTATCACCTTCATGGAGATAAAGGTCATCACTACGCTCTCACAGAAGAGAATAATCTAGCCTGTGGATGAGAAGAATTATCATATTAGTAATGGCTCTGCCTTTAATCGATTGTGTCTGGTTTTGTGTATGAAAGGGAGATAAAAGGAAAGTGTGTGTGTGCGTTTAAAAGGAAACACAAGCTGTTGTTTATATGATGGCATTTCACCAGCAGTGACACTCATTGTTTCTCTCTAACAACCCATAAATCATATGCACACAAGTTTTTTGAAATCTCCAATCGATAGCAAGACAGATCTATCATCAGCATGCGCTCAATCTTTATACTTGTGTTGTCCATCATATAATTCTGTAGCATCTGAATTGTGAAAGGGCAAGTGTGTGTGTTTACTGTTTTGTAAAGAAAGAGACAGACAGCAGGAGGATGCAGAGACACACTGACTGTCCCTTCTGTGTTAAGGACAGTGAATGATTTGAATAGGTGTGTTGTTAACTTTTTAACAATCAGAAATATGATAAGCAGTGACTAGGATATTATAGAGACTATAGGTCAGGCTGTTTTTAATTTTGGCCACTGTGGTGGATGACCAAAGTCATACTGGCACAGCCACTGTTGTCCAGCCACTAAGAAACTAAGCAGAAACCTTAGCAAGTGAGAAAATATTAGCAACCATATCATCAATACATCTAATATATCAGTAAACAGCCTAAACAGCCAAAAGGCAACATACTAACAACCATTCAGAACACCCTAGAAACTGCATAGCAAAATATTAACAATAGCTAAAGTACACTTAGCAACCAAATACTAACAAATTACACTCTTAACAACCATTCAGACCGCCCTAGCAACACTATCATTCACTAAGTATACCAGAGGAGCATAGCAACACTCTGAGAACCACCCAAAACTCCCTGGCAATCAAATTTCAACTCACAAACAACTATTCAAAACAGCCTAGCAGCTGCAAAGCAACACACAATCAATAAAAACATTTTAACAGCATAGCAATGCCCTGACAACCTCCACGAACACCCTAGCAAACAAATACAAACAACTGTTCAAAACTCCCGAGCAACACAAACATCACAAAGTATGCTTTAGAATCATATCAACAGTCCTGGCAACCACTTAGAACATCTTAGCAACTGTACAGCAATCTACTTAGTACAAAAGTACACTTGAATTGCATAGCAACTCCCTGGCATCCACCCACAACACCCTAGCAATCAAACTGCAACACACAAACAAATTTTCAAACCACCCTAGCAACTGCAAAACAACAAAATTACTAAGCAGACTTTAGTAGGATAGCATCGCCCTGACAACCATCCCAAACACCTTATCAATCAAACTGCAACACACAAACAACTATTCAAAACACCCAAGCAACCAAATACCAACAACCGACAAAACACCCTAACATCACTAAGTACGCTTTAGAATCATAGCAAAGGCCCTGGCAAATAATCAGAACACCCTAGCAACTGCATAGCAACTGGCTTGGTACTAAAGTACACTTTAGTACCATTATACCACCCTGGCAACCACCCAAAACACCCTTGAAACTCGCCTGTGAAATTTGCACAGCCAAGCACCACTCATTTTCTTCAAGGAAATGTAAAAATCTACCATCTGTTCACACACACAAACACACATTTCTCTCCTTCCCTTTACCAAGATATAAAACAAAATTTTCCTAAATCACAAAATAAATCGCTATGTTTGAAGCAGTAGTATTTCAGCTGCTGACAGATATTCTGTAAACTAACACTGAAAACAGCAGGAAGAACAGGCTGCTTGGAGAGGCAGAGGAGGAGGCACAGGGGTAGGAGAGAGTAAGTGTTCAAACAGCAGGGCTCCGTTCCAAACACCTCTGCAGTACCATGGGCACCACAAGGCAGACCATTTGAAGTTCTGCAGAAGAAAACTTCTAAAAACATGGACTTTACTTCTTCCTCTCCACACTGCAGAATCATTGGGGAGGTCTCCAGCACAGACCGATTGATAAATCACTCATATCGTGTTGGACTGTTTTTTTTACACTCAGCCTCAAGCTGAAGGCTTTACAGTAGACCATTACAGATGAGTTACTGCTGCCACAGTCTCCTTCTGTCCAACAGCTCAGATGGTTTCTGCTGGTTCATTCTGAACCAATCGTCATCCAGCGCTCCTGATCTCCAGGATATTATCGTTTTGCTGGGGGCTGCAGAAATCGCACAGCCTACACATGAATTATTAAAAGATGATAAAAAGCAGAAAGAACAGTGTTAAAGGGAATCCCAGCTCGAGATTACGGTTTTGCTGCTCTCACATTGATGAAAGTAAAATTGATCGCTGTTGCCTTAGAGAACGCAGCTATAAAACATTCATATCAGACATTTACAGCATATCTTGTTTTAGAATTAATAGCAATATGCACCTGACCAAACAGATCAGTGCTTTTGTAAAACTATTCCATGTGTTTGTACAGAATTAAAGAAGCTGTTTTAAAGAAATTAAAGTTCTTTAAGAAATTAAAGAAACCCACACATAAAAAAATTATATACTCACCTCATGTCATTTATTGGACACAAAATAGAAGCTGAAGCTGAACGTCAACGGATGCTGTCAAGCTTCAAAAATGACAAAAAAATAAATAAATAAATAACATGAGGGCGAGTACCAGTAAATAAAAAAATAAAAAATTGTGAGTTTATATGTCACAATTCTGACTCTATAACATGCAGTTGCGAGTTATAAACTCACAATTGTAAGAATATAATCATTTTTTCGCAGTATTCGACTTTATAACTCACAATTGCAAGTTTACATTTCACAATTCTGACTTTTTTTTCTCTCTCAAAATTGCAGGATATAAACATGCAATTCAGTTATAAAGTCAGAATTGTAGGATATAAAGTTGCAAATGCATGTTATAAATCCCAATAATGAGAATAAAAAATTATTTTCTTACAATTGCAAGTTTATGTTTAATAATTCTGACTTTATAACTCGCAATTGTGTGTTATAGAATCAAAATAGCAAGAAAATAAGTCAGAATTGCGAGATACAAAAATCACATTTTTATTCAGTGGCAGAAACAGACCTCCATAGATTAAAGAAGCTGTTCATTGATGAAAAAAAAAAAAAAAAAGTATTTACCTTCATGTCTCTCCAACCCCATATGATTGAATTTCTTCTGTTGAACACAAAAGTAGATTTTTAGCAAAATGTTCATGCTGCTCATTTCCAATGAAACTAAATGTTAGCAGATGCTGTCAAGCTTCAAAAATGACAAAAAATAGCAACATGAGGGTGAGTACATGATGACAATGTTTAAAAATAGCTTTATCCTCATTGGTAGAGGTTGAACGTTAATTAGTTGATCAGTTTAGCAGCTTAATTTACCACAATCCAAGCTTATTTTTTAATTTGCTGTCTTAACTCCATGAATAAACTCATAGAAAAACGTTTTCATTTTTATTCTAGTGTTAATGTGTATAGAGAAAAAGCTAATAAACTCAGTTAAGTTCCTGGTGTTGCATAAATTAATCAGCATAGACGTTTGGCATTAAGTTTGATTATTTGATTCATTAGCCAAAAACTGCTTTATTGAAAAGTATTATTTAGCACAGCATTTTAATTAAAAAATTGTCAGCTTTTATCAAAAGCCAGAAAGAAATCTAGGTTTGAAAGAAGTATTTAATTAACACGGTCAAGTTCAGAGAGTTTAGAGAGAACTAACGAGACCAAATGTTCCATCAAAAATGAAAAACAACCTCCCAAGGGCACTAATTTGTAGATAAGCGTCTTTTTGCCGCTTACAAGTCCGAGGCCGTGACACAAGGTCAGCCCAACATTGAGAGCGTTCTAAAAGTCTGTGCTGCACTATTTTTATGCAAAACACAGTCCTACCATGTGCACTGATATGCTACTCATTAATCTCTGAAATAAAAACAAGCCAATGTGATTCAAGTTGCATTGTTCATTGGCACACACGCTGAGGGATCTCAAGGCCAAACAAATCCAAGCCCAGAGTGATTTGTGCTGAAGTGACCTTCTATTTCTATGGCTCTATCATTCATTCACTCCATCTCTCTTTTATGTCTCTCTCTCCTTCTCCTCCCACATGAAAACGCAACCATAGTGCAGGATGGTAACCATGTTACCTATAGGGATGACATGTTCAGAAGATATTTAAAGGGACAGTTTACCTAAAAATGAAAATTCATCATTTACTCACCCTCATGTTTGGTCCAACCTCTGATTTGTTCCATGGAGCACCAAAGGAGACGTTTATCAGAATGACTGAGCTGCTCACTTCCATACAATGAAAGTTGAACTGTAAAAATTAGGGAAGACACATTACAGGAATATATCAACAAATGGGAATTTGCAGAAAAGGCACTCACCCTCAGGCAATCCATGATGTAAATGAGTTTGTTTCTTCAATAAATTAGGAGAAATGTAGCATTGCATCACTTGCTCACCAGCGGATCCTCTGCAGTGAATGGGTGCCATCAGAATGAGAATCCAAACGGCTGATAAAAACATCACAATCCACACCACTCCAGTGAGCAAGTGATGAGCAAGTGATGCAATGCTAAAGATCTCCATATCTGTGCTAACAAAGAAACAAACTTATCTTGGCCTGAGGGTAAATTTTCAGCAAATTCTTATTTTGGGTGAACCATTCCTTTAAAAAAGTAGTTACTTCCAAGTTGTGCATTAAATTTCAAGTCACACCATATAGCTTTGTGAGAGGAACAGCCTGAAATTCCAGTCTTAACATTTCAAACTTGACTGACAGCTGTGGTCACCATTCACTTACACTGTAAGGAAAAGAACAACTTGGACATTCTCTTATAAATCATTTTTGTGCTCTACGGGAAACCCGAAATCATACAGGTTTCTAAGGACATGAGGATGAGTAAATGATGGCAGAACAGGTCCTTTAAGGCCAGTACAGAAAGATCGGATCATTGTGGATCCACAAGCAAACCAAAAAGTGCGTGTGCATGTGTATGTAATAGACAGTGACAGGCCCGGAAAGAATATCTGCCCTAGATTCAGTGTTTTAGATGTTTTCTGTGTGATGTTTTATTAAAGTGAGGTTGGATATGCTGACAGAGACACAACTGGATGCCTGACACTCCCCGAATATCTCTCAGCCTGTTTCTCTCTCACTCAAAGGTCAGTCTACGTAAAGTGCCATACCTTTGACATATTCATGTTTTTTCCCCGCCAAAATAGCAGTTTATTTTGGACTTAAAATCTGGTTCATTTATAGGGTTCCATTCTCTTTTTTTAGGGGGAACACACACCTGCTACATTCAATTTTGGGGAATATTGTCACACACACACACATATATATTTTAACTTGATTTCCCTATTCAGCAAAACTTGTTTCATATTTCTACTACTGTACTACTGTAAAAAATATTCTCAAATCAGTTTTAAAAAGCAGGTTCCCATTGTGACAACTTACTCATGTAGTGTGACAAAATGCCCGAGTGCAGGGGACAAAAGTTAAATGTACAAAATGAACTGTATCTATTTCTCACTGGGCAAGAGTACAATTATTAAAAACTTTTATGCAGCCTGAACTTCTACAAAAATTGTCTTTAAAAAACCCAATAATAAACATACCCTGAGAAATATTCACTGGGCTAAGAAGTGTGACACATAGTCCTGGTTTTCCCCAGTATATTTATATAATATTTTTGGTATCACGATTCATGCACATCTAACTATGATGTGTTTTGCACCTCTAACTGTGTCACGACTACTCACTGACATGTCTAGGTCTGTGAATAATAGGTGTTAAACAAGTGGTGCATGAGACTGCACTACTCATTCTGTCATAGTGCCAGGTTGTGGTCGGGTGTAATTGCATCACAGTACCGCCGATCACAACACGGGGGCGCTCGAGTCATTCTAATGCTAACTGAATTAATGCACTAATACGGCACTGAATGTGTAGGATGCATGCAGGGCGGGTCCTTTCCGGGACTCTCTTATATATAATCCATCTACACATGTGCATGTCAGATATTTACATATGTTTAATGTTGCAATAAAGAGATTCCAAACAAATATGGCACTTATGTTTCCATTTATTTCACAGGCGCTTATGATTAATATGTTCTCTTGACACATCTTGTGAGTCCTAATGATACTATTTCTGGAAAAAAAAAAAAAAAAGCACTGATAAAAGTGACTTATGACAAGGTGCTTGTTGAAATAACCCTTTAGCTTTGTGTATTTAAAGTCAAACAACGTTTCAGTAACAACAAGTGACATTACAAGTCAGAAAACACCAAGTCGCGTTCTCCTGAAGCGGTATCCATAGCAACAGCTTGCTTGCGTTTTTTTCTTCTTCTTCTTCAGAATAGAACAGGAAAACTATAAAACTGGCCTTTTAACCTTATTATAGATTCACATATTACCATTTTAATCACAAAAAAAGCGTCTTCATAGACGGTTAACTGTTTGGCGCCAAAGAGAAAACTTTGGTTGCACGAAAAGAACCTCAGGAGAATTTGCCGCGAAAATTACTGACCGAAAATTTGACGCCCCTCAAAGTGTTTTTATAATTTGCACAGTGTTGACATTTTAAAATGCTTACAATAGAGCAACAGTAAGAAAGGGCCCGCGGGAGTAATGTGATCGCTTCACTGCATTGACCCGGACTGGGGCGTGATATTGGGATGCTCGGTTTACAACCGTCCCGGGCGCGTGGCTATGACAATATTGGGCCATTAACGCGATCCGTTGCCAAGTGCAAATCCCCGGTGGCGCGTCTCGTAAGCGCAGAGGAGCGCCTGACGCGTTCACGCGTTCCCTTATATAGGAACGCGTGGCGCCGCCTCCTTTCTCATCCACGGAGAGCAGTCGGTGTGTGCAGTTGTAATCCATCCTGAGTAATTCACTTGCGTGGGGAAGGCGGACCAATAAGGGCGTGAACGCACACAAAAGAGGCACGGATAACGGAAAAGACACCAGACGGGAGCAGCGCGCGGAGACGAGGGCCACAACAGTTTTGATCACTTTAACAACACCGGACTCCATTAAATCACTGGCATACATCAAGATGAGCACCGTGAGACCGTCCGAACCGGGACTGTCAGAGGAGATGATGCGGATGATGGTGATGCACGAGGCGCTCACGGGCAGCGATGCTCGCCGTTACGGTTCCCCGGTGGCTTGTGTAGAATGAGAGTTTGGGTCATTGCGCAGAGATGTCGGTGCCTTTGCTGAAGATCGGTGTGGTGCTCAGCACCATGGCAATGATCACCAACTGGATGTCCCAGACACTGCCATCACTAGTGGGGCTCAACACCACCAAACTGACCGCGGCGCAGGGCGGCTATCCCGACCGGAGTATAGGAGTAAGTCTCGGGTTATTTCCCCTGAAAATTCAAACGAAAAGTTCAAATACTAAGCCTTTAACATGTAAAAAATATTGTACACTATAGCAGCGCGTCGCAATTCCAGTTTTCCCACATTTAAAGCGCTTTTTGTATACGAATGTTGTTTTGCATTCTGTTCCTTTCTTTCTTTAAAATTTCCAATGCAGGAACGTGTGTGCACGCCTCCTTGCGCTTTCTCCGTTTCAAAAAGTGGCGTTCAAGGACCTGCTGATTGTGATGTCATGGAATTTCGAACGCTCAGCTCATTAATATTACAATTCGTAATGTGTTCGCGTTCTAATTAGCTCTAATACAACTTTTTTATTTTAATAAACCAAACTTTCTGCACTAAGTCAATAGATATCAGGAGCATTTTTTTCCGTGATTTTACTGAAAGAAGCAAAGAGGACTAAGACAGACATAAAATAGCATTTTAACACGTCTCGAGTCCCTAGCGTTCTTTCAAACGCAAGAACGTGTTTTGAGCACATTCTTATGTTAAAGTATAGAATAAAGAATGGAACAAATAGGCTTCATCATCAAATACACTGTAGATGTAGCGCAGCTGTGTAGCTCTTTCATGGACAATTTTAATATTAATATCACTTTGAATATTAACAAAAATCTATGGGGTTTACCACGGGCCAGATTAAAAATGGAAGATAACATGAAAAGACTGCAAAGCAGACAGAATCTGTAGTGTTGTAATATTCCACTGGTGTGTGACTGTGGAGATTTAGGATTCTCCAGACCTGCATCAGCGGATGTTCATCAATCCTCCATCTGTCCCTCACTCTCACCAGCTCCAGACAGACTGTGATTGGATCTGTAACTCTACAGCAGTTGAAGAATGACACAGCTGAGCAGGATAGATCGCCTCTCTCTAACAGCTGTCAGTCAAATAGACTACAAAACTGTGCGCGTGAATGAGACTGATGTAAAGCCACGGCGTTTTGATTGGAGGGTGGGGAAGTGGGCGTGGTCTGATGTGGCACGAGCAGATGGGATTTTGCGTAATCTTGTGTCATGTGTTTGTAATGCCAATAAGTCTGGGATTATAAATGAAACTATTAAGTTTAGATGTTGTAATATTTCTCGTTGTCAGGTTTTACCCGCTAACCCAGAGGAGTCCTGGCAGGTGTACAGCTCGGCTCAGGACAGCGAGGGCAGGTGTGTGTGTACGGTCGTCGCACCTCAGCAGACCATGTGCTCAAGAGATGCCCGCACCAAACAACTCCGCCAGCTACTGGAGAAGGTGACCTCCCGACCCATAATGCTCTATTGGTTTGCCCTTGGGCATCATGTTACCTACCTAAAGTTGACACAGACACAGAATCTATGATAACCAGAGCTTTCCTCCAGAGATGAACGTGACCTAGAGGCATGAGCCTAACAACAATATTATTCGCATACAAACACACACAGTTAATGAGTTCCTCTGGAACACGGCTGGCACAAAGGCAAACAGCCTTTCCCCAGAAAGACAATGATGCAACTCCTCGGACACATCAAATCATTAGCCGACATGGAATAGCTGCAGAACTCGCTAGTTTGCTGAAGGTCACTAGATTCGTTATATATTGATATATATTTAGACGTTTCTTCAAAATCAGATCATTTTAAGTTTAGTGGAAGAAAATAAATAAACTTAATATCTGGTAAAATATGTAGTTATAACAAATTAAATATATATATATATATACACACACACACACATTTATTTTAATATTTAATTTCAATGTATATACTTAATAATATATAGAAAATGAAATAAATTAAAGAATAATCTGCCATGAAATTCTAAACAAAATAAATAAACTCAATTGTGTGTGTGTGTGTGTGTGTATATATATATATATATATATATATATATATATATATATAGATACAGAGAGAGAGAGAATATATATTCTTCTTATATATATATATATATATATATATATATACATACACACACACATGTAAGAATGTTTACTTACAAAACCACTTTCTCTCTGGTACTTCGGTGTGTGTTTTTAGGTGCAAAATATGACGCAATCAATCCAAGTATTGGACCAGCGGACCCAGAGGGACCTGCAGTACGTTGTGAAGATGGAAGATCAACTCCGTGGCCTGGAGACCAAATTCAGACAGGTGGAGGAGAACCACAAACAAAACATCGCCAAGCAATACAAGGTAAACACACAATTAAATGCAAGCAGTGCGCATATTTCACACGAATGCACACATCGGTCCACACTTTCACACACAAACTCTGCAGATTGCATGCACACCTATAAATGCTTGTGTGATTTTTGCGAAATATGCAGACCCGTCTGATTCGATCCAAACAATTAGTGAACTTTTGGTCAAATATTTGCATTTTTGTATTTTTACATTTGCAAACAAAAAAATTCTAAATTAAATAGGAATTATTAAATAAAAAATTAGAATAACAGAATAAAAAACTACAATATAAAAATGAAATAAAATAAAAAATATTAAATATTAATAATAAATATAGGATCTGCACATTTCGATTTTTCTATAATGTACCAATCAAAGCATCCCATGACACACTATACTAGGTGACACATGCATGGACTGTAATTTTGTTTGCACTTTGTAACACAAGTGTGAGTGTGCGAGTGCATGAGATGTGCGTGTGTGACTGTGAGAGCACGTGAATGTGTTAGCTAGGTTAGTGAGTTAGCTCCCTGTGCTGAGTGTGTTGTTTCTTGCTTGCAGGGCTAACTATAAAGACATGATAGGAGAGCCAGAGGCCAGAAGAGGCAGGTCTAACCCACGATTGGCTGAAGTGGGCGTCAATCACGCTGTTTATGTCACGATTCTCATATTCTATTCGACATTAGCTGTAAGAAACACTTCTCCCCCTCCCTTATCCAACCACCAATCAGATCTCCTCCTGCATGCTACTCTAAAGAATTGTTACGTTTTATTTAGTTTCATTGCTATATTGCTATTATTATTACTATTACTACCATTATTATTCTCATCTTTGCTAGTATTGCTTAAATTTTTTTTTTTTATATATTATTATTACTCTTATTATTTGTCACTATGAGTCTTTGGTTTTTGAAGTACTATGCGTTTTTGAAGTAAAGAATTTAATCTTAACATCACATTGTTGTATGTGAGTTGTAATTTCAGCATGTGTCCCTTTCTGCTGTTGCATTCTAAACGACAACTAATAAAGTCTTTTCCCAATTGTTTACCGTGTTCAGAGCGCTTGATTTCGTCGATAAATGTTTGTAGATATATAATTTTTATACGGATATGAGTAGTTTTACTGCAACTTGGCCTCTGGTCTCTCACTGGCTCTACAAGCGCACGCGCGCACACACACACACACACACACACACACACACACACAAACTGCTAAAAATAAATGTTTTTATTGGTTTATTAAAGCACTTCAGCAAAGAATCCTCTTATTAAAAAACATTTCTCATGGTTCCTGAGGTGCTATATGCAAATTTAAGTTTGTATTACATTTGAAGTTCTTGATATTAGCATCATTTGTTACAAAAGTGGATTTTTTTAAGCATCGGTACATACACTACATGGCCAAAAGTATGTGGACATATTAACGTTAAACAATTTTCCTCTACAACATCACTTAAAGATGTATAAAATCAAGACTATGCCCAAAACAGTCTCTTTACCTTGTGAAAAATAAGTACACATAATTTAATTAAGAATACACTCAAGTGTGAACTGAATGTAATATTTTCAGACGCTTGCAGTAATTGCATGTTATTTACAATTAAATGAAACTGTATTAGTTTACATTTATATTAAATGCAATTAGAGTGATTTTAGGACTTAAGTTGATTGTTATATACAATTTTAAATGATCTGAAATACGGTTAAAGTGTACTGCTGAATGTGCAGACAAGCATTTATGGTCAATTAAAATCATATTGTTTATTGGTCCTTTGTAATGATGAAATTGTGATTTAGTACATTTACAAAAAATATTAACGCTAAACGTAACATTGAATAACACACTATAGTTAAAATTATAATCAAGTACTTTACATGCACTTTAGTATGTTAGTCAACACATTGAAATAAGTGCATTTCTGCAAAGTACAACCATAAACAATGACTGATTTTAAGTGCACATTCAATACAATTAATTCAATTCTATACAAAAAAGCACACTTCTTTTTCACAAGGGTAAACAAGCATTTAAAGCAGAACAGAACTTTTTTGCACTAGCGAAGTTCATAAAAAATGGTTTATCCAGTCGACTGGTGGGGAAAAACTGGACTGACCTGCACAAAACCCAGACCTGAACATAGACCTTTGCAACCTTTTTCAATCATCCAACATCGATTCCTGACCTCACTGATGCTCAGGAGCAGATCTCTGCATCCTTGTTTCAGCATCTAGAAAAACTTCCCCAGAAGAGTAAAAACTGTTATAAAAGCAAGTTAGACGACTTTGTTTATTACAAGCACACTGCAGTTTTGTTGTCTGCTTGCACTCTTTAAAGTCTGTGGTGTTCAGATGTCCACATACTTTGAGGCAGATATGGTTTTCTATAAGACCTCCAATGGCTGTAAAACCCTTTGAAACGTTTATTTTAAGAGTGTCCAGATGAACAAACACACTATACACAACAGTGTTCAACACCTAGATTGTTCAAATTAGCATGGGCAGCAAGGGTTCAGGCAGGTTTCAGAACGTACAGTAGGCAAGACTTTCCAATGTTTTCACGTTACATACTTACAGGCCATAAAGGCAAAAATGGCGGAGCTGCGTCCGCTGATCCCTGTACTGGAGGAGTACAAAGCAGACGCGAGGCTGGTTCAGCAGTTTAAGGAGGAGGTGCAGAACTTGACGTCCAGCCTCAACCTCCTCCAGCAGGAGATGGGAGCCTACGACTACGACGACCTGCACTCCCGCGTGGTTAGTCTCGAGGAGCGGCTACGTGCGTGCATGCAGAAGCTCGGTAAGACACACAACAAATACATGTTTATCTTTCTCAACAAAGTTTACCCAAGACATAATCATTTGAATTCCAGGTACAGTATAAAATAAGCTCAATTTGTGGTATTATGTTGATCTCCACTTGTTCCTTCTACTATTTTTTTCATATATCCTGGAGAATTCCTAGGAACTACTGTATACAGGTTCACAATTAATGTGAATTATGCATAATGAATAATTAATTCTAAAATGAAGATCATGGTAACCCACTAGTTATGACTCAAGTATAATCAAATCCTTCTAAAGGAACTACTAATTACTCGGATCAGTATTCTAAAGTTAAGAAAAATTAATTTATAAACAAAACCTTAAAAAAACCATTACCATGACCTTTACTTTAGAATTAATTATACATTATGAATTATTCATATTAATTATGAACCTGTATACACACTGTAAAAAGTGATAAGTTGACTTAAATTGTTTTTTTTTGTTTTTTTAATTTTAAGTTAAGTAAATGCTAATTTAAAAAAATATATAAGTGAAGTGAATTGTCAAGTTCACTTAACTTTTTTTTTTTAATTATTATTTCCTTAATTTTAAGGCAACAGATTTCCTCAATTTTTTAAAGTTAAGTCAACTTATCACTTTTTACAGTGCAGTAGTTCTTAGTAGATCTTAGGGAGGTATGAAAAACTAATAGTTACTGATTAGCTAGTGAACTACCACATTCGACTAACATCACTTACTAATTCATTAATCAGAGTTTCTTGTTAGCTACCAGTAGTTCTTCTGACATAACTACATAAAAACTTTTTTGGAACCTTTATTTTTAAGAGAAAACTAAAGAGCGATTTATAAAGATCGGGTACAAATTAAGGCATTGATTATAAGAGAAATGAAGTCAAAAATCAGAATCTAAACTCGCCGCTCTTTGATTCACTCTAATGTGATTTCTCAAACACGTTGTCTGCTGTTTCCCAATGATGAAGACAAATTTTAAACAAGATGTCTTCAAATTGACCGTTTCTTCTCGATGAAACGGAGAGCAACTGGAAACGTCTGCTTATGTCTCCTGCTTCTCAGATGTTTCAGATGAGCCCAGTTTTCTCCTGAGTCTCTTCTGGAGTTTTCAGAGGAGATCTCAACATCTCAAACAGTGTGATTTGACCAAACGTCTGTAATCAAAAGTCAGAGAATTCAATATTTTTCAAATGTTCTGAGCTGCTCTCCACATTAATTTTACAGCTCTGTACTCTTACTGTATGTCAACTATTCTTTCATTTAGGTCTGTTTTTATTTTAGCAGAAAACATCTGAGATGTAGCTGACACTTAAATGAAGCATTACTGAGAACTCAGTTCAAGTCTCCTGAGCTATAAGAGAGTAAAATTATGCATTCACCATCACAGCCTCCATTTCCCAGCATCCATGCGCACATACACACCAGAATCTTTTCTCTGGTGTGTATCATCTTTCTTTCTCCTTCATGCTGTTTCTGGAAGAGAAATCTGGGCCAGTTTCACTGTACGATCAATACGGCTTTAAAACAACTGATTGATCTCTCCTTCACACACACACTTGAGCTTCATCCATGTGTGTCGCTTCTGATGATATGAAACATTTACAGGAAAACCATATGAATCTCAAATATTCCCATGCACATTTCATCCCACACGTGACCTGAATGAGTTTGTGCTTTGTCAAGGAAGGATGCGGTACTATTACTGTTCTAAGCCATCAGATTTACAGCAAAAATCACATTTTCATCAGAAATGTAAAAATGTAGTTCACCATTTCAAACATAAATCCTCCAATGCCATTTTGATGTGATCATATGAGATTAAACAAGAACACATGAATTTAACATGTTCTCGCATGTGCTCACACGTGAAATTCATGGTTTTGTCCTGTATGGTGTAAAAACAATTTTCCCTCAAAAATTCATAGTATTTTTCCACATATGTGACCCTGGACTTGTTTTCTACATCATCTGAAAGATGATTAAATAAGCTTTCCATTGATGTATGGTTTGTTAGGATCGGACAATATTTGTCTGAGATACAACTATATGAATATCTGGAATCTGAGGGTGCAAAAAAATCTAAATACTGAGAAAATCACCTTTAAAGTTGTCCAAATGAAGTTCTTAGCCATGCATATTACTGATCAAAAATTAAGTTTTGATATATTTACGGTAGGAAATTCACTAAATATCTTCATGGAACATGATCTTTACTTAATGTCCTAATGATTTTCGGCATAAATGAAAAATGGATAATTTTGACCCATACAATGTATTTTTGGCTATTGTTGAAAAATATACCCCAGCAACTTAAGACTGGTTTAGTGGTCCAGGGTCACATAATGAAAAAGAAACAGCAAGTAACACTGAAATAAACATGAAATAGAAGAAGAAAGACTGAAATCCTATTCTCTTGTAAAACATTCTAATACTTCGAAAATCATTTTTACAGTGTATATTGACAATAATGAAACAGTAATCTCATACATTGCTTCATTACATTGTGTGAGAAGGTTGTGTGTTTTTTCTGCAGATGTGTGTCTGCAGTGTGAGAGAATCAGGGCTTTAGTCTAAAGATAGTAGCGTAATAATTTAGTCCTGTATCTCCCTCCAGACAACAGATTACAGCTCAGTGTGTTAATCTCAAGTGTGCGTGCGTGCGTGTGTGTGTGTGTGTGTGTGTGTGTGTGTGTGTGTGTGTGTGTGTGTGTGTGTGTGTGTGTGTGTGTGTGTGTTGAATGGGTGAGGCCTAGCAGGAAAATACACACACACCACGGTTATTACTCATTATCACCACAGGACGTCAAAAACCATAATTTTTAATATTTATCTAACAATTTCTCCGTTTATTATATTCTCTCTCCCTGTCACACACATGAAAAACATTCGTATGTTTCCCTGTATTATCAGTGAAGACTTTTTCTCTCTCTCTTTGTCATGAAAACTCATAATGAAGCTCAGTGTGACTCAATTAAAGTCATTTAATCATAACCTTCACACCAAGATATAAGATTACCACAGTAATTATGACTGAATCAGACTCATCATAACATTACTGCATTAAATCTCTAAACTCATTAAACTTGTGTGTGTGACAATAGGCTTCTCGTAAGAAAGTGCGTGTGTGTGTGTGTGTGTGAGTGCAATTATATATATATACACGTGTGTGTAATTAAATGTGTGTGTTGTGCATCCTGCAGCGTGTGGTAAGCTGACCGGCATTAGTGATGCAATCACTATTAAAACATCCGGGTCTCGATTCGGATCCTGGATGACGGACCCTCTCGCTCCTGAAGGAGACACTAGGGTGAGTGTAAACGCAAAAACATATACATATTTCACAATTTTAAATATATATATATATATATATATATATATATATATATATACATACACATGTAATCAGACATACAATACCGTTCAAGCGTTTGGGGAAATGGAGTGTCCTGTCAAATGAAGTCTCTTTTGCTCACCAAGGCTGCATTTATTTGACCAAAAACACAGTAAAATCACTAATATTGTGAAATATTATTTCAATTTTTAAATAACTGTTTTCTATTTAAATATATTGTAAAATGCTAATTATTCCTGTGATGCAAAGCTGAATTTTCAGTCTTTAGTGTCACATGATCCTTCAGAAATTGTTCTAATTTGCTGATTTCCTGCTCAAGAAACATTTCTTATGATTGTCAATGTTTATGTTACTTTATATTTTTATGGAAAACATTTTTTAAGATTCAACATCAGAACAACATTTATTCAAAATAGTATTTTAAATGTCACGACTGTCACTTTTGATCAATTTAATGTGCATTCCTTGTATTTCTGCATTTCTTAGTATTTGTATAACAGTAAATTCCTTTTGTAGGAGAAACAGGATTCATTTCTGAGATTCATTAACATGCAGGTCGTGGAGGATAGCTGGTTATTTTATGCCGGCAGTAAGAACCCACAAGCACATAGCTGCCGGCAACCTCTTTATAACCATGTTGCTTTATAACCATAAGAAAAACAAACCTCAAGGCTGAGCCGTCATACACAAATGCAAATATACATGCTTGAGGACAATTACGTCCTATATTCAAACACAGAGAAAAGTTAACACGCACAATGAAGTTCTTTGTCCTCATGCCATTTCAAAAAATTCATCATCTAAATATTTAGTCCATCATCAGGATCTGCCAAAATCACACAATCACTGTGTGGCAGATTAATTGGTTGCTTTATTATTATTATTATTTATCATTCAAACAACATTTAAAAACAGTTTGAGAGTCCACTGGAACAAAAGAATCAAACAAGTTATAATTCGCAATAATTTGTTTGTGAGTTTGCTTTTACAGTTTATCATTTCAAACAAATTTGTGACCCTGGACCACAAAACCACAGAACCAGTCTTAAATGTCAATTTTTCGAAATTGGTTTGTTAGGATCAGACAATATTTGTCTGAGATACAACTATTTGAAAATCTGGAATCTGAGGGTGCAAAAAAATCTAAATATTGAGAAAATCTCCTTTAAAGTTGTCCAAATTAAGTTTTTAGCAATGCATATTACTAATCAAAAATTCAGTTTTGATATATTTACGGTAAGAAATTTACTAAACATCTTCATGGAACATGATCTTTACTTAATATCCTAATGATTTTTGGCATAAAAGAAAAATGGATAATGTTGACACATACACTGTATTTTTGGCTATTGCTACAAATATACCCCAGCGACTTAAAGACTGGTTTTGTGGTCCAGGGTCACATTTATAAACAGTCTATGAATCACTTACACAAAGATCCAGTCCAAAACAGCAATTCGTTTGCAAGTTGGACATTCACAGAGTTGAAGTCAGGTCACTAAGACTCACAGTGGTACGAGGGAAAAATGAGCGAGGCCAAATAATTTTCCACTCGTCCAGATGTGAAGTGCTCCAGCGGGGCTCATAATGGAGGCCGCCGAGGGGCTTGTGATAACGGGTGGAGGTTAAGAAACAGCAGACTGTGGAGGATGAATGAAGGCAGCTGGAAATGAGTGTGAGACGTTCCTGATAGCCCGTGTGTATAAGCTGATTCTTAGCCTAATCATTTCTCAGACATTTGTGAGAGTGTGAAGAGGGTTTGTGGGGATGTTGTATGGCAGAGCAGAAGTGTGCTACAACATTTGACCTATTTATCTGTAGGATTGCATGCCGTTGTGGTTAAAGATCTGGGCTGGTTACCAAACGTTATAGTATTGAACCCACATGGTTTGATCTATGAGGCATCAGCACTGCATCCGTGGCCAGGATCTTAACCCCAGGTTGCAAGCGACTGTTCCTGTAATAAATGTCCTGCACGCAGCTTTGCATTAAAGTGTGGCTAAATGACAAATTGGCAATTAGCAGTTGGCATCCCAGAGCTGCATATGCTTTAACTGCTGCGTTTGTGGGAAGTTTCTCAGCAAGCAGCTTTCTAGTTCTCACTGATGAGAACAAAACTTAAAGGGAATTGAGCTGAATAATGACAATATTTTCAGCTGCTTTATAGCTGAATCGAATTGGAATCAAGAGAGTTATTGAACTGAAATCAATCAACACTGACCTGAGCTGAATAACGACAATACTGTCTTCAGTGGAGCTGCTTTACAGCAGAATTTGAATTTGTCTCATATTTGCTGACGTTTGCATCATTAATTCTGGTATTTTCTTGTCTATTACTGTGAAGCTGCTTTAAAACAATGTGTTTTATATAAAGCACTATTGTATGTAAATAAAGTGGAGTTCCTAGATCTTCATACACCAAAATTTCATCAAAAAAGAACCATTATTACTATATATAGCTGATACTGAATTATTTTTTTTGTATGAATGCATTTAAAATAAGAAATTGTTTTAAATGCTACAAGTGAATTTAGGCATCAAAAAATGTACTATTTGAAATTATATTAGATTTGATGAAGACTGCATTTAACAATTATTAGTTTTTTTTCTTCCAAAATTAGATAAGCAAAAATAACCTAAAAGTAAACATAGGGAAAATTACCATGTCTAAATATTACTTAAAAAAAATAATAAAAATAAATAAATACATATAATTAAAAAATAAATGATTATTATCTGATAATTGGTACTGATATATTGTGCATCCCCGAAAAGAAGGGCACTTAAATTAAATTACTTTGTAAAATAACAATTTAAAGACATTTTGTGTCCTTATAATTGTTCTTGAAGGTCATATTATATTATGAGTATAGCAATGCAGTGGTTGCTATAATGTAGTTTAGCTCTTATTACATTTTGCAAAGAATTATATAAAAGGTACACTAAAAAAAAAAAAAAAAAAAAAAAAAAAACAACAATTAGTGATAAAGGTTTTACTCACAAATTGCTAGTAAATTCCACAAATAATTACAAAAACTGGCAAAACTTCATGTTTTCCATTCAATTAAACCTAAAATGTTGAAGTAGATAGGCTGCAATTGTATTTTCACGTTCAATGCACTCCAATAATCTTTGTTTTATTTACAATTAAAAAAAAAAAAAAAAATCAATGTTCACCAACCACCAATTTTACAGTGTACAGCAGACTGGAAAATACAGAAGAACAACACATAGCTACTCCAATACAAGACCAAAAAAATATTAGATCCCATTGCAAACACTCATACTAGGCCTTTGATTTAGAAACAAGACACATTCACCACAAAATACACAATTATGAGCCCAAAAAGCCATTAAAGTGATGCCTTGTGCAAGCTAGTCCCTCCAAACCCCATAAACGCAGCAGAGCAATTATAAATCAGGCTGGTGAACATATTACCTTCATTCACACCCACAGACCCGGTTTTAGTGCTTCCCCCTCCCTCTTATTCTGTTTTTCTCACACTTTGGGTTGGAGGCTCTTGTTCTCAAAGATTGATGAGACCGTAGGCTGTATGTGTGAGACAGACAGAGCATGGAGAGAGAGAGACGTTTGTGTGTGTGTGTGTGTGTGTGGGGGTGTGAACAATAAGCAATATCTCAGAGCGGTTTTTGGCTCTTCAAAGATAAAAAGCTTTGGCAGAGCAGCGTGTTGCTGTCAGAGATACCAAGCAGAGATGGAGCAGCATTCAAGCTCTGCATGAGCATTAAGTTAAAGCCGAACAAACACCCTGTGACCGACCAGAATATGGTCAAATATTAATGCTGCGTTCTATATTCTGATCGTATTCCTATTTGATTTCCAACTCCTGACCATAAAGGTATTTTGTGGCCTGAAGATAATGCATACAGAAATTAAAATAGCAATGCTACCAGTAGCTTTACAAATCAACAAAAAGGCGTCCAGGCATCCAAATCGCACAGGATAAGATCATATTTATTCTGCATGTATCAGAGAGGATTATTTACTGTGTTTTACACACTTGTCTCTGCAAAGGAGTTTTATTAGCATATACTGATTGACATCTGACTCACTAAAGCAACTTATTTGCATATAAACATCACATTTCAGATCTCATAATGAATTTTTCTATTGTTTATTATAAAATTGGGCTGCCTAATAAATTAATATTTTTAGTCACTAATTTGATCAAAGGTGACAGTAAAGATATGTATAAATGATTTCTATTTCAAATAAATGCTATACTTTTGATCTTTCTATTCATTAAAGCAGGGTTATTGTAGTTAACTAAAACAGAAACTAAAATTAAAAATTATTTCAGCTAGTTGCCAAGGCAATATTTTTATTTAGTTTAACTTGATGCACTAAAATAATAAAACCAAAAATGAATTAATAAAAACCATATTGACAAAAAGAAAAAAAAAAACTACTAAAAATGAGAAAAACACAACTAGATTACTAAAACTGTTACTAAACTTAAAATGAAAAATATAGAAATCAAACCTGATTCAATAGTATCTCAGTGATACTAAAATAACACTGCATCAAAAAATTATGGAAAAAAGTACATTTTCCACAAAAATATGAAGAAGCACAACTGTTTTTAACATTAATAATAATAGAATAATTTCTGAAGGATCATGTGACACTTAAGACTGGAGTAATGATGCTAAAAATTCAGCTTTGATCAGAGGAATACACAACATTTTTTAATATATTTAAAAAGAAAACACTTATTTTAAATTAAAATAATATTTCACAGTATTACTGTTTTTTTTTTTTAGCAAATAAATGTGAGCATAAGAGACTTCTTTAAACAACATTTAAACAACAACCAAGTTTTACATGGAAAGCTGACCAGATCCTGGCTCAAAAAACATCTGTTTGGGGAGGAAAAAATGTTTTATGGTGTTATTTCGTGTTGGCCAAAGGATGAGCTCCCTCAGCTGATTCTTGGCACATCCTTCTACTTTTGGGGATTTTAATAGTTGCCACTTCTGCCCAGGACTCACTCACTGAGAGTATTACCAAACTACTCTGTGTAAAGCTCCTTTGGAACAATTTATATTTTGAAAAATGCTTTTAAAACACAACAAAATCTAATCAAGTGTTATTGCTACAGCCTTACAGTGAACAACTGTGGGTTTCAAAAGAGATAAAGGTTGTGCAGTATGTTCAAACATGCAGAAAGAGTGAGTTTGTATGTTGATATATACAGTAGATGTTGTTTACTGCATCGTGCCTCCTATAAGAGAGCACACAGACGTCCCGCTGGGCCGCGAGGCTCTGGAATATTCCATATGCGTGACTGCTCTACCTTTCCATTCGCTCACCGAGAGACAGAAGCCCCAACCATGCTGGGAAATCTCCATGGAGAGTCGCTTTTATCCGGAATGATCTGGAATTATCCCCATAGGGTTCGTAATGCCTGGCACACAGCAACTTCCTGGCTGTCAGTTTTCACCGCCTGCGTTCTGCCACAGCCAGGGAAGGATGGACACCTTCAGTCTGGAATTTAATTAAGACCTCGCTGAACACGTCCTGCTGTGCTGGCAAATTCATGCCAGAACAAAAAAATCTAACGCAAGCACAGACAAAATAAAGAACAACTTGACCTACTTCCTTTGATCGTTGAAAGGATGAGTCTGTAGTTTAACCTTCTGTATTCGAGTTTTGATTCTGCGAATGTCAAGCCAGAATTCTGACCATCTATCTATCCATCCATCTGTCCTTCCGTTCGTCTGTCTATCTGTCTGTCTGTCTGTATGTATGTCTATCTGTCTATCTATCCATCCATCCATCCATCCATCCGCCTGACCATTCATCCGCTCACCCATCAGCCATCTATTTTTCTATTAATCCATCCATCCATTCATCCACTTACACACTTCAAGGTTTTTTGAGCTACAAAATTTTCAAATAAGACTTTGTAAAGCCAACATTCAAGATTCAATATAAATCTGAATTTCAATTGAAATTCCTGTTTGCTACCTCTCATTTAAAAATGGTGCACAACCCTGATGAACATCTTAAAAAGATTGCGTTCAATATACATTCTGACAAACATCTGCTGCATGTTGTGCAAACATCCGACAGGGAATGTTTCGGCAGACATACTCTAGTTGAGCAAATGCTAAAAACGACATCCTCTAGATGAAAACTAACGCACATCTGCTCAACATACTCGTGCTATAGGGATGCGTCTCATTAACTCAATTCCTTGTATTGTTAATTCATTTATATTAATCACTTACTCTCTCACTTCTGCTCAGGTGTGGTACATGGACGGCTATCATAACAACCGTTTTGTGCGGGAATATAAGTCTATGGCGGACTTCATGACGTCAGATAACTTCACGTCTCACCGCCTGCCGCACCCTTGGTCCGGGACAGGTCAGGTGGTCTACAACGGCTCCATATACTTCAACAAGTTCCAAAGCAACATGATCATCAAGTTTGACTTCAAGACGTCTACCATAAGTAAATCTCAGCGTCTGGACAACGCGGGCTACAGTAACACCTACCACTACGCCTGGGGCGGACACTCCGACATCGACCTCATGGTGGACGAGGGTGGGCTCTGGGCTGTCTACGCCACCAATCAGAACGCGGGTAACATCGTCATCAGCAAGCTCCACCCCCTGACCCTCCATATAATCCAGAGCTGGACGACCAATCACCCGAGACGCAGCGCCGGGGAGTCGTTTATGATTTGTGGGACGTTGTACGTGACCAACGGCTACTCGGGAGGGACGAAAGTCTATTACGCCTACCACACCAACTCCTCGACATACGAGTACATCGATATTGTTCTGCAGAACAAGTACTCGCACATCTCCATGCTGGACTACAACCCACGAGACCGCGCGCTGTACGCCTGGAATAACGGACATCAAGTCCTGTACAACGTTACGCTTTTCCACGTCATCCGCTCGGAGCAACTGTAACCTTGGAGAATTTGGGTGGGAGTATCTGAAGACAATCTTTAGGAATGTTCTTCAACAGATTGTTATAAAAAATGCTATGCTGAATGAAAACTAAACTTGAACAATAGACATGTGAATGGAAAATAGAACACAAAATCATGAACAGATGCCAAAAAAGTTAAACAAAGCCACGCCTTTCTTTTTTTACAAAACAACTTTACTTTCTAGGACACTGTCTGATCAGATGTTTTCCAGTAGCACTAAAAAGACATTTCTCCATGCTTTTCTGCGCACTGAAATGTAGGGAACGTTGGGATTAGTTACGGACTAGTAGCCCACACTCAACCTCATAAACGGAGCGTGTGCAGGAAAACCGATGGTGCTTCACTTGGCAAACTAACACGGACGGCTTACCAGTCTGTGCAATATCCTAAGTCCAACTTGTGTGCTTTGCAAAGCTCATTTCTTTAGGTAATACGAAAAAATGTGATTGGCTGAAGGCGCTGACTGTTGAAAGCTTGTTCAAAGGACTCTTGTGAGATTTAACTTGAACTTACCTGCGATTAAGTTCTTGTGACGCGGACCATATCATGGTATTTTATAACGACCTACATGTATGTAGCACCTGAGAACAGACCAAAGCGTGCTATTAAAGTCAACATGAAATCACACATTCCCGGTCTTAATATGCATAATTAACTTGCATAACTTGCTCCGCCTCTGAAACGATCTTCATTTTTGGATGACATCTTCAAGAACCCTTATTTGAACATATCCATCATTCTGGTCACATTTACCAGTGCAATCAATTCCCAATGGATAAAATCAAGTCTCGTCCAGCATTTTTCTTGTCGAATATCCTGATAACACAAAAAAAAACATAATTTCATGTTGACTTTAAACCTTCTCTGGTGAGTTTATCACCCTTCAGGCTACTGATACACACGTTGTTGTGCTTGTAAATGGATGTCAGCTGCATCTGCCCCGTGATTGCTACGATACGCCAACTCTGCGTAACAGATGTGCCGGTTTTACTAGCAGATGGTTCAGGTACAATCTTACTCCGTTTTAGTCTCCGTGCTGGTGAATTCTTGTAAAATGATTCTTTAGTTTTGCATGAGCAGTTTCTACATGCGCAGGTGTGCTCAAAGGAATGTTTACCTGTGTGACGCCGTACATGACTGATTTGGGATCAGGGATGGTGGGAGGGAGGGAGGGAGGGAGGGAGGTTGGGGTTGGTTATGATCTTTAGAAACCTGGGAATTTAAAAAAAGATGCTTGTTTCTATCTGGTTTGTTCGAGTGGCTTGTTTCTTAACGCCCATTCTTGATTTTTGTAGATTTACAGTTTGATGTTTTTTGTAATTTACAGTAGTACCGTCTGCTTGGGTGATGCTTCAGTGTCTTTGTTTTAGTTTGTTGGCGTTAGAAAGCCACATTTCTGTCACGAAAAAGATTGATATCAGAATGTAAAATGTCTCTAAGTCACTTTGGAGGACATCTAAAATATGAATATGAAACTATAACATCATTGAGCAGTCTAATATATAATGTACTCATTTTATCAAGGCTCATACTGTCTTATGAAGCTAATTAGCTAAAGCTAATTCCAGCTTTCATTCTTTTTGCGCTTAGCTGGATGTGTGTTGTACCCGCAATACGATGATTCTTATCAATAAAAGAGGATTTATGTCCTGATGTCATCATTCGGTATTGATCTCTGAGTGTGTTTCATCGCGAGGTCAAGGTTTTATTCCAAATGTTGAAAGAAAGTAACTTCGGAATGCTGGTTTTTGCTATAGTTTAACCAACAAGACTACCTTGATTAACTAGATGTTAACTGATGTTAGTTAGACAAGCTTCATTAACTGTTATACATGCGGAGGATAGGGTGAATTAAAGTTCATGAACACATTCTGCATTAAACTGCTAAAAAAGTTATCATGGCATTCAGTTACGTAACATGACTGATCAAAGATTATTGCTTTCTGCTTCCTATTCTTAAGCCCTGTCTGAAAAATATTCTAATGATTATCACTGTTATAATACAGTACAAAAGTTGCATTTTTGTTGCAGTTTTAACAAATATTATAAAAACGTTCTAGCATGTGCTAGTCATGTAACATGACTGATCAAAGGTTATAGCTTTCTATTTCCTATTTTAAAGCACATGTCTGACAAATATTGTAATATTGTAATATTGTAAAAGTGGGCTGATAATAAAACATTACAACAACCACCAAGTTTTTACAACATACTGCACTTATGAGCCCACATGGGCATAATGTAGCAATGACTAACTCAACTAAAACACTGCTGAGCATTTCTAGATTTTGTCCTGCCTGTTGAGGGCTCCAAATATATTAAAATTATATACTCCGAAGACCCTTTCTTACCCAAATGTAGTGGTACACAAATCACTTTACTGCCATCTACTAGGACAGGGGGCTAAGAATTACACGATGCTAAACTTGCTAAGCTAGTTTTATAAGGGTAAAAAGGCAGGAGAGAACACCGTTTTGACTTTTTTAACTGTATTTTTAAGTTTAGTATTAATGATGTTTTGTGGAGTGGAATGGAAGGAGTAGATACTAACGCTAATGAAACAGCAATGATTTTAGAAGGGACACTAAATTAATATTGACTTAAACTTTTATCGAAAACAAAACTGCTATTCCATCCCAAATGAAGTTGCTAAGAATCATATGTTTAGACAGCAAACTGCTGAAATACACTTAATTTCAGAAGAATGTTGATTATGTTTCAATACTATTAAACATAATGTGTATACAATATAAACACACACACACACACATATATATACACATACATACATACACACAGTCATGGCCAAAAATATCGGCACCCTTGGTAAATATGATCAAAGGGGGCTGTAAAAATTAATCTGCATTGCTAATCCTTTTGATCTTTTATTTAAAATATTCACAAAAATCTAACCTTTCATTGGATAATTAGAATTTAAAATGGGGGGAAATATCATTATGAAATAAATGTTTTTCTCAAATACATGTTGCACACAATTATTGGTACCCCTAGAAATTCTTATGAGTAAAATATCTCTGAAGTATATTCCCATTCATATTCACAGTTTTGAGCACTCCAGAGTGATTATGAACATGAAATTATCCAGCCATGGCTTCCTGTTTCATAGAAATATAAATGGGAAGGAAAACAAAGCCCAAATTCCATTAATCATCCATCACAATGAGAAAAACCAAAGAATATATTTCTGATATATTTCTCAAAGATAATTGAGCTTCACAAATTAGTGAAGTGGCTTTAAGAAAAGAAAATTCCCATTTTCACCAGGGCAATAATTAAGAATTTCTAATCAACATAAAATGTTACGAAACTGCCTGGAAGAGGACGTGTGTCTATATCGTTCTAATGCATGAGAAGGAGAGTTTGAGTGGCTAAAGACTCTCCAAGGACCACAGCTGGAGAATTGCAGAAAATAGTAGAGTCTCGGGTCAGAAAACCTTTAAAAAAAAAAAAAAAAGTCAAACAGCACCTACATCACTACATGTTGTTTGGGAGGGTTTCCAGCATAATCAGTTATCAGACATGACTGGAACTTCAAATGGGACTGGCTTCTATGGTCAGATGAAACAAAAAAATGAGCTTTTTAGCAGCAAACACTCAAGATGGGTTTGGTGAACACAGGGATAAAAAGTAGCCCATGTGTACAATGAAATATACTGCTGTATTTTTGATGTTGTGGGCCTATATTTCTGCTGGAGGTCCTGGACATCTTGTTTAGATACATGGCATCATGAATTCTATCAAATACCAACAGATAAAAAATCAATAAGTGACTGACTCTGTTAGAAATCTTATAATGGGCCATGTTTGGATCTTCCAACCATACAATAATCCAAACAAAAACCTCAAAAACAACACAAAAATGTGTCACTGAGCACAAAACCAAGCTTCTGCTGGCCATTCCAGTCCTCTGACCTGAACCCTATAGAAAATGAGTGGTGAACTGAAGAGAAGAAGCACCAACATGGAGCTGTGAATCTAAAGGGTCTGGAGTGATTCTGGATGAAGGAATGGTCTCTGATCTCTTGTCAGGTGTTCTCTAACCTCATCAGGCATTATAGGAGAAAATCTAGAGCTGTTAAACTGGCAAATGGAGGTTTCAAAAAGTATTGAATAAAAGGGTGCCGTTAATTGTGGCCAATGTGTATTAGAGAAAAACATTTATTTCATAATGATATTTCCCCCCATTTTAAATTCTTATTCTCCAAATTAAAGGTTAGATTTTTGTGAATTTTTTTAAATAAAAGATAAAAAGGATTAACAATGCAGATTAATTTTCACAGCCTTCTTTGATCATATTTACCAAGAGTGCGATATTTTTGGCCATGACTTTATAACTAATTAAAATATTATATAGTTAAAAAAAAAATATATATATATATATAAACAAAACCTGACATAATACAATAAAACAATTTAATATAATACTAAAAATATAAAATAAAAACATTGTTATATTAAATTAAATATAGAATATTAAACTTAAATTCTGAAATTTAAAAAAATATGTATATTTTTTCACCATCCAAATCATTTTTAGTGGAGAAAATCCTGCCATAGATTTCTGCTTCACTACTAGGAAATACCTGGAGCCAAATGAGAAGCAAAAGCAGTTTTATGTTGATTTAAAAAAAGAACAAAAAAAGCCCAAAAATAAACGGAGGAACCGTTTCATCAAAAACTTCAGAGGAAGCGTGCATCTTCTAAGTTAATAATGGAACTGAAATGGACAGTAATGCAGTGAGCAGATACAGCTGCACATGAATATAAGAGACCTGAGGCAGTGACCCCTCGTGTCCTGATGAAAATATGATGGGATTTAGGCAAAAAGCAATAGACGTTTAGAATGAGAAACTATCATCCCTCTATCTCTCTGGAAACGGCCCTGAAAAGTCAAACACTTCCTTCTGAATCTCTTTTTCTCTTTCCTTCTCCATTTAGATAGTGTTCTTATCTCTCTCATGTGGGTTTTTACAGTCTCTCTCGGTAAAGCTCAACGATAAATCTTCGCAAGATTCGCAAATTCCTCCCTTCCCCCTTCTCTCATCCTTCCTGTTTCTCCTGCCCTCCTGCGCTTGCTCTCTTACACTCTCTCTCTTTCCCGCTGCAAGCTGTCCGTCCTGTCATCCTCTCCTCTTCCCCTTCCCTTTCTCTCTCATTTGATCTTTCAATCGATGAATAAATGATTGTTTCTATTCTGAGCCGCACGGTCGGGGAGAAACTGAGAGATTGAACAAAATACAGAATAAAATAACAGACTCTCGCTGCGTGAAACAATGCGCCGTCAATTGGACTGAATCAATCTACATCCTAAACAGGGCCGAGATTCTTCTCTCCAGCTCAGCTCTTCTCCTCACATCTGTCATCTTCCACCTCTTCATCAATCACTCTTTCTCTCACCTTCTTCTCTCTCTGCCAGCCAGTTACGCCATGGATGTTCCACTTGTGGCCCGCGGGCCAAAAACGCACCGTCAATCATTTTTATACAGTTCATTGACACACGAGCGCTCTGTGGGAAAAAACTCAACAGTCGTCAATTAGCAGAGTGCGGCACAAATTGTTACCATGTTTAAGGTCTGACCATCTGTCTGGCAAAACTTCAGCTAGATTATCATACAGAGATTGTAACATTGTCATACTTTCAATCTAAAAATCACCCTGAAACTCGCAGTAGATCTGGCAGCTCGAAAAGCCAGAATTTCACCATTAACAATAAAGAAACGGCGCCTAATACATTGTTATACATTACATTTTGAAGTAGACTTAGTATTATTTTATTTATTTAAAAAAATCTTAATTGTCATAATTTTCTGTGCTGGAAATTAAACCAAAAAGTAATTTAGAGGAAATATTGTGTTAGTGCCTATTTTTAAGTGAATCAAATATATTGTGCTTAAATATATGTGCTTCATCTTCATTATTTTCTCTTTTGAGAAAATTGAGCAAAAAACATAAGTATGCAAAAAATGTAATAAGCTTGAAGACAAAAGACTCTAATTATGAAAATACGTAATTATGAAAATACGTCAAGTCATGTATAGTGCATACATAATACATATCGTATGAATTGTTTTAAAGGAGCTTCACAAAAAGGAAAATAACAAAATCAAGTCAATTACTTAAATATGATACAAATTCAAAACCTGAAAAGCACACAATAGTGTCATTATTCAGCTCAAGTCAGTTCAGTGATGATTCAGTTCGGTTCAACAACAGTGTCAATCAGGGATTCTATTGATCTTGTGAGTTAGCGAATTTTACTACACCAATATTTTTTAATTGGCTGTAAAAGCTTTATATGGGAATATTACACGACACACTGAACCTTTAACTATGCATTGGTGCAAAAACGCACACCTTTTAGACCAGTTTCACATGAAACATGATTTCTCAACTGACACAAATACTGCCTAAACAAAATACTGATTTTGTGCACTTTTTATGTACCAATGTTTTAAATTGGCCATTGAAGTTGCATGGCAAAAAAAGCCTTACCTTGCCAAAACACTGACAGAACCCACTGATCTAATGGCATTGTTGAGCGCTCCAAATCCAAATGCAAACTTTGCACGCAACAATCAGAGGCAGCAATTGACAGCGCTCTGATCCAATGGCATACAGGCATCGTCAGAATGACAGTACTCTAGCCCAGTGATGTTGGGGGATCCAGTGGGGGCGGCAATCATATTTCAGGGTGTCCGTGCCTTAATCACAACCCTGTTAAAATGTAGTGGCAGTGCGTGCGCTCATTGGTGCCCACTCCAGCTGGTGGCGCTCTAGGCGACCGACTAGCTTGCCTATGCCTAGAAACGGTACTGGTGTCAATGTTGCAAAATTAATCTGATTCTGAAATTAAATTGATTCAGCTATAAAGCAGCTCTACAGAAGTGTCATATTCAGTTAAATTCACTTCAAGATTTGTTTTGTTCTCATCCGACAGTCATTGCCATCAAATTAATATTATTACTGAGTATAGTTGTTTTTTAAAGCCCAACTAAACAAGCCAAAAGGCTACTGTGGCGAGGAACCCAAACTCCATCAGGTGACAGAAATGGAGAGAAAAAAATAAAATAAAATTAGCAATCTGATTGGATAAACAAACAAACTCCTCTTTGGTTTTGCTCCTTATTTCATACTTATAACTTAGAACAGGAGATACTTCTCATATGTAGAATTATGTAGATTGGGATTCGAGGCTCACACATGCGCAGGTTGCCAGATTTCAGAGTGTGATGTCAGGCAGATTAATCTGGGCATTATGATTTTTGCCAGACTGCTGCCTGAGTAACACCTGCTCTCCTCATTATTCAAGCGGCCTCCAGATTGAGTCTCCGCTCTCACGCACCTGTTGAGCGGAATTCTGGCTCCAATCACACAGCAGATGAGAGAGAGCTGCTGAAATGAGCTGATGTTTATGCCACATCTGGATAAAAGCCACAGCCTGAGATGACACTGAAACACACACACACACACACACACACACACACACACACACACACACACACACACACACACACACACACACACACACACACCTGTCAACCCTGAAGATTAACCTTTACTTATAATTTTAAGAGAGGTGTTCACTAGGGAGGGAAGTAAAAGATGTAAAGACGTTCATAAGATTACAAAAGATTTCTATTTCAAATTAATTTTGAATTTCTATTTAACAAAGAATTCTGAAATAAAATGTACTATGGTTTCCACAAAAATATGAAGCAGAATTACTGTTTTCAACATTAATAATATTAGGAAATGAATAATAAGAAATGTTGCTGGAGCACCAAATCTGCATATTAACATGGTTTAATGGAGTAATGATGCTGAAAATTTAGCTTTGCTTCACAGGAGTAAATTCCATTATTTAAAAATTTGTAATAATATTTTACAATATTACTGTTTTCACTTTCACAATATTACTTACTACTTCTGCAAAAATATAAAAAATCTTGAATATATATATATATATATTTTTTTTTTTTTTTTTTTTTTTTGATATTTGTATAACCCTGAGAAATGATGAAAACAATATTTGAAATAAATGATTAATTGTACAAAGCTGAAAGTTTATATTCTTTAATCTAATTAAATTAGGACTTAAAAAATGGTGTAGGAGTAAAAGTATTTGAATCTTTCATAATGGTAGTTTAATTGTTACAAACTTGATCTTATCAAATAACATTTTATCTTTCAATTTTCTTCCTGTGTGTCGGTATATTCCCCATCTGTCCTTCTCTTATTGATGGTGTATTTCATCTAAAATCTCATCACTTCACCAAGAGATTTCTCTGCATCTAAACACACACACACACGCAAGTCTCTTCTCTCCCTTAATGTGACAGACGCATCCATCGGCAGCTATGAATAATCAATGAACTCCATCTGTTCATGTGAGACTTGAGGAAGAGAATCAACTCTCACACACCTAATGTCTACATTTCTCTGTACAGATGTGTGTGTGTGTGTGTGTGTGTGTGTGAGAGAGAGAGAGAGAGAGAGTGAGAGAGAATGAGAGGCTGTAGGCCACATCCTTGTCAGAACAACTCTATTAGTCATAAAGACAAGATGACAACATTAATTGATGAGAATATAATCAAATTTCCATTTCCTGCAAATGAGCTTATTAATCTACAGAGGAAGCAAACATTTACTCCTTTTTTTTCATATGCAAAATGTCCTGTGTGATGAAGTTTGTGTGTGAATGGAGCACCTCAGTTATTTGAACAATGCGCGGTGTGTGTGTGTGTGTGTGTGTGTGTGTGTGTGTGTGCTAATGAATTTCAAATGGAAATCAGTTTCCACTTACGACACCCTACAGTATTTTCTATGAAACTGGAGGTTGCATATGTGGTGCGTGTGTGTGTCTGTGGGGTGCCGTAATTCTGTGATGTTCGTCACAGACAATGATAACAGAGACATGTCAGAACACACACCAGCTGAAACTGCTGGACACAGATGGTTCGTTACGACTCCTGAGCATCAGGATCTGACAACAACCCCAAATCATCTGTCCTCATCTTAATGGACCTGCCCATAAATCACCATATCCTCCTGTCCACATCAGAGGATCTGCACTTCACAGCAGATCCTAGGATGTCTACAGCTGCACAAATACAATTAAAAAAAAGCATCTGATTTATGATTCTACATTTTTATTGACATATGAATTCCCATGCATTCATACACCTTATTTGAGCATCACATTATGATCAGCACAAGCCTGTCTACTAAATAAACAAATAACAGACAAACTAAATGAACAGCTAAATAAAATAAACAACTAGTAAATGAATAAACTAAATTAAATTAATAAACAACTAACATATTTAAACAACTAAGTAAACAAACAAAAAACTAAACTAAATAAACAACTGACTACTAAATAAACAACTAAAATAATGTAAATAAGAAACTAAATAAAACAAATAACTAAAACAACTACTAATAAATAACTAAATAAATTGACAACATCTAACAGACTAAAACAATTAGCTAAATAAACACCTAACTAAATAACTAAATGAACCAAACAACTAAATAAATAACAAAAGAAAAAGCAACTAACTGACTATTAACTAACTAAACTACTAAATAAACAACTAACTGATAAGTAAAAAACAACTAACAGACTAACAAATAAATAAATGAAAACAACTAACTGACTAACAAACAACTACAGTGTAACTAGCTAATAAATAAACTAAAAAATGATTTTAACAACTAAATGTACAAATAACTAACCTACTAACAACATACATAAATAGAAACAAAAAGTAAATAAAACAACTAAATTAAAACAACCTAATAAACAGATTATGATTACATAAATAAACAACTATAATCAACCAAATCAATTTAGCACATTTCTGATAAGTCAGATAAGTAAATGTTATAATATTTTATATATAATAATATTTACAAATTAACATTATCATTCTTTTCCAGCTATTCTTTTTTGAAAACACTGGACTTGCTCACTCAGACTATTGCTTATACCGTACTTTGCTAATTCTGCATTAATTTAAATGATAATGAATTTACATCATGTTCACAAATGTGCGCACACAAAACCAGCCGTGAGTGAATCCCTTAGCTGCGCTTTCACCTATTTGTTTATTGATTTAGACTAATGTGTTATTGCTTGCAAACTCTCAGTGTCTTTCTGTGGTGGAAAGAGATTCCAGCTTTTACAGGTTCACTGAAACAGTCACAGTGGCTGAAGACACACTTGAGGACTAATACATAACCAGTCTTTTGTAAATCATAACTCCTTTTCTTTAACTACATGAATCAGTGTGAATGAAATTGAAAGGAGTTCCAGAAGTGCAGGTTGCATCTCATTGCTTTACAGCCCTCTCCTTCCTCCTTCCTCGCTCCATCTTTATCCAGCAATGTCTATTTATTGCACCATGACCTTTAACTTCTGTCCGCACTGTTCCGGGGGAACTGCTGATTTCCTTCAGCTCTCTACAGGAGGTCAGGCCTGTCCCATAATGCACTGCAGCACTGCCAAATTCTTAGCATGCAGCGGTCTGGCTGGCTGTCTGGACAGGTTTCTTAAACTAGAGCCAGAAACAGTAAGTCCAAAACTATGAGCCATACATAAACAAATAAAAACACACCTATTCATCTAGTGGCTGTGGTTATGGAAAAAATCCTGATGAATTTCTGTCTATAATAACTTATAATGCAGAATCACTTTCTTGTTCTCTCACTTTTCACCTTCTGTCTTCACCTTTTTTTTTTTTTTTTTTAAATAACTGTTAGTGGCATTTCACCTGTCTGGTCTCATTTTCACCTTTCCTTTTATCTCTTTTATTGTCTTCAGTGAAATCAACTAAATCATTTATTCTTAACACATTTTTTTAATTATCACATTTTTAGATCACCTTTTAATTTTCCTTCTCTGTGCATCATTTGAATCAGATGTAATGCTGGTGTATGCCAGGTGTTTCAGTGAAGGTGGCTGTGAGTTCAGAAAGAAATATTAGTATATTTCATACTGAACAGCTACACTGAAAACTGCCTACTGTTTTTAAAAACAGTATGTGAAAGAGTACTCTATTTAGTCACATGACACTATAGCAGTTTACCCAAAAATACAAATTTGCTGAAAATATACTCAAGCCATCCAAGATGTAGAGGAGTTTGTTTCTTCATCAGAACAGATTTGGATAAATGTAGCATTACATCAGTATCTCACCAATGAATCTTCTGCAGTGAATGGGTGCCGTCACAATGAGAGTCCAAACAGCTGATAAAAACATCACAATAATCCACACCACTCCAGTCCATCAATTAAAGTCTTGTGAAGTGAAAAGCTGCATTTTTGTAAGAAACAAATCCAGGATTAAAATATTTTAACATTAATATCTTCCTCCACTGAAGTCCATCCCCTGTTGTCCGCTCTCATCAGATTCCATCCACACGTTTAGATCTGTTTTGACTTATAAATGGTGTTTGATCTGTGCATAATTTTCTCCTGAATCAGTCGAGATGCCTTCACTGGAGAAAGCAATATTATTGATAGAGACTCGTATTTTGGCCAGAAACGATGGTTTTGAGGTTAAAAACCTATTGATGGTTTTGTTTCTTACAAACATGCAACTTTTTGCCTCACAAGACATTAACTAGTGGTGCGGATTACTGTGATGTTTTTATCAGCTGTTTGGACTCTCATTCTGACGGCACCCATTAACTGCAAAGGATTCATTGGTGAGTAAGTAATGTAATGCTACATTTCTCCAAATCTGTTCTGATGAAGAAACAAGCTCATCTACATCTTGGATGGCCTGGGTGCGTGTAAATTATCTACAATATATAGCTAGAAACAGAAATTGTAAGAGATGTATGAAAGTATGCTATTCTGAATGGCTCCTTGCGGTTTATATTCTCTTGCCTTGGATTCTATTATCCGTGATCCTCTTTCTTTCTATTGTGGGAGCAGATTTAATCTTACACAACATGTATTTCTGTAAACTGTGGCAGATTGACAAGAACAAAACTATTCTATTTCTCTATTCAAAATCTTTTTGTTGTTATTTGAATGTACATCAGATCAGTGCACAGAAGAAAACTGAAAATCAGTAAATAACTGGATAATGAATGATTTTAGTGAACCCTGGACCTGTTTGAACATGTTGCTGGATCAACAGGAGAGATTTTAAATTATGTATAAGACTGCAATTGATTAATATATTTCTGCCAGCACTGGTTCTCTTAACAGTTTTCACCCCCAACCTCAAGTCTAAGAAACGGACCACTTCAGTTCACAAAATGTTTCTCTGAGAGATACTGTAAAAGGATGAAAGTTGCTATTCTCTGTTTGAAGCATTAAAACATACAGCACAGAATGAGTGAAGCTGTAATAACAGTGCTTGAAGGAGAAGAGCGAGTCTTGCAAGAACAAAAGAGCAGGACAGACAGTGAGTCAGCAGAAAGTCTTACTATCCGGAGGTCTTTTCACAGCTGTAACAAGGACATATAAAATCCCGGGCTTCTCTTCTCTCAGATGGATTTTTAATAAGCGGTGGAGCTGTAAGTGCGTGACACAACTGCTGAAGGTCACGCAGGAAGTTCACAGGCACAATCTGGGAAACAGAGGGAAAAGAACTGAAGTGAACTGAATGCATCTCAAATGCACCTCCTGTGAGCATTTATGATCAGATTTTGTGATTCAGAGAGTGAACAGTCCCAAAAAGCACTTAGAAACACTTAGGATTACAGGAATGTCTTATAAAATCTTTCCCAGCAAATACAGAACATTCCCTTATATATCCCTAATAATGTTATAGGAATGTTCTTTTTTAGTTTTTGTTTCCCAGAATGTTGCAGGGAGGGTTTTTTTTTCTTAAACTAGAGCCATACATTTTAATATTTTACAGCTATAAAATATTTTACACAAAACACTTCTTTATGAAGAGTTCAGATGCAAAAGCCTCTAAGTGCTGTCTGAAATTTTCTTCTTAAATGAGCATTTTTATCAGGCTCCTACTTGTAGGTTCAGTAATTTTACTGTAATGACAATGTACAGGTGCTTTTCTATGCAAATAAAGTGAAATAACTGAACATAAATATAGGAGCCTGACAAAAATGCTCAATTCTGAAGAAAATTTCAGATGGCACTTAGAAGTTTTTGCATCTGGACTCTTCATATAGTTATTTTTAGGGGAAAATTTTTAGCAAATCTAAAAATAACATGAAATTTTTAATGTCTCAAAAAATATTTTAGGAACGGAAAATTGTTAGCTGGGTTTCAAGAAAGCTAGCACAAGAAAAACATACAAAAACTTCGTTAGAGTTTAAATCAAAATAAAATAAATATATTGTGAAAATGAGAAGAAGTGACTTTATACAACCACTATAAATCACCAAAACACCAGATGATTCACTGCTTCACTATTTAGTATCTAATGCACTGATATTTCGACATTTTTAAGTGTCCAACTTTAAAAGTCATGTCCTTTTTACCAGCTAAATCAGGCTGTCCAGAGCAGCGGTCAACTGAAGGCCATTCTGTTCATGTTCAAAGCTGCGTTTTATTTCACTTTTACGATATTCAGTAATAAACAACCCAGAAACAATGCAGGGCTTTCATAGACAGGCTTATAATGCAGATTATTAATTATTTTGCACAAAGAACAACCTTCACGGAGTGTTAAAAGCGCTGCCCACATATGCATTCGCTTCCTGTCACACACACACACACACACACACACACACACACACACACACACACACACACACACACACACACACACACACACACACACTCAAATGGAATGAATATAAATGTCCTCCTCCACTAACACCTCCGGTCCATCCGATTCTCAGGGTGTTATGCTCCAATACACCTCTAAACCTCCCTCTCTTTCCACTTCTGACTCTTTCTCTTGCTTATTACCGATGTCAGTGAAATGTGTTGCAGGTGAGGAGGATCAGACAGGTTAGAGGAGTAGAGGCTCCTTTTTTATAGACATTATTTGTTAAGTATATATGAATCAATATTTTACTCCACCATTTTAGCATTTTTTTAACAACTTTTTATTAAATTTTCTTCCTGAGACCGTAGTAACAAACAAAAAGCAACTGTGCAAATTCAGAACCCACCCCAACCCACAATAAAATCATTTTCACAAGGATTCCAGAAAAGATGAGACAACATCAAAAGCTGATTGCCACAAACTTACAGTTTCCACACTAGATCCATGCACACGAGAAGTTGAGAGTTCCATCAAGACAATGTCCAACAAATACACAGTCCAGGTTCGTCTGTCCATTGTGTGAGGAAGACTCCAACGGTTGATAGCAATTTTTTGCTGCTGTGAGAGCAGCTAACAGTAAACATCTTTATTGGACAACAAGGTAAAGTCCCAAAAGTCATTCATGAAAAAATGGCACGGAGTCAAACATATCTCAGTACCCAACAAATATAACAGGTCCTGTGAGAGCTGAGACCAAAAAGGTGAGAGAGAGGGGCACTCCAAAAAAACAATGCAAAAACGTGACTAAAGATCTTTGCGAACAGAGATTACACTTAGAAGATGACAGACTCATATTCAGAAAAAAATAAAAATAAAAAAGCTTGAGAGTGTGATTCCTTTGGTCCAGATCTATCTAGGATATGCAACATTACAGAATTCGTATCTGCACCCAATACAGTTTCAAAATCTGAAAATTTCAAGAGATAGGTTGACAAAACAGAGAAAAAGTAGGGTAGAGTACAAGGGGCATAAACTGAAAGAAATACAATATTGCTATTCTCCACTATTGTTTTTATATGTGTTATTCTACCGTCTGTATCACAACCTTCATCTAAAAAAGTAATATTTAACGTCTTCCGCACCAATATTAGGACACCCTTGGTTTTAGTATCCGAAGATGAGTGAGATGCCACTTCATAAAACTTATTACACCTGTGTATATCCTCCTCTTTCAAATGAGATTCTTGAACTAACATCAATCTTTCTTCTTCGCCAAAAATCCATAAAACCTGTACGTTTGTGAGGGCCATTTAGGCCATTAATATTACAACTCAGAATATTAAGGTCAGTCATAGGTATCGAACAGAATTAATGCATAAGACAAAATACAAGCTTGAAGATAAAGCCAGTGGAGTCTACCATTAAACCACCCCCCACTCTTCCCATCACTATTAAAAAAACAAACAAAAGAAAAAACATTAATTCATTCCCATGAACTATGGCAGATCAAACCAAGAACAAACCTTGATCTGCCAGCACCCCTTAACATGATCCGTGGCGTCAACAAAAACCTGCACATTACTGAAACACCAACATACTACCTAGTGTGACTAGGTAGTATGTCTATTAATAATAATAATAAATAAATAAATAAATAAAGGAGAGAGAGAGAGAGAGAGAGAGAGAGAGAAGGAATACAACTAGAAACACAAATAAAATAACATCATAATCAGTAAGCGGTACTGTATGCACAATGAAAGCTTCTAGTAACTGAATTAAGAAGCGAACATTAAAGTGAACAGTGAAAGACACAGTCACCCAACCATTTAGAGCATCTCTTCTCCGATTAGACAGCAAATGTCCAGCTGAAGTTCAGTTGATGAAAGTAAGGGATTTGAAAAAAACTCTTCCTTCTTCTGGGGAGTATAGCATTTTAGGTTCACCTTGATTGAGAATGACCTTCAGCGTTGCGGGATAAAGAAGAAAATTCTGGATGCCAGCTTCTCTCATTTCCTTCCTAACTGGCGCAAATGCACTTCTTTTTGCAGTGATTGGAGAAAAATCTGGAAAGAACGACAGCGTTGCTCTGTCGGATGTTTTCACTGGGGTGTGAAGTCTGGAGGCCTGCAGAATGAGCTCCCTGTCCGTGTACCGTAACAGTTTAAAGATGAAAACCCATGGTTTAGCGCGATCTGAGGAGAGCCTTGTGTACACGCGATGCGCTCGCTCCACTTCAATCTCTTTGCTCGTCAGAGACGGGAGCCACGTCTGTAGCGATCTTTTCAAAAAGCCCATAGGGTTGTCCTTTTCGGAACCTTCAGGCAATCCGACCAGACACAGATTGCTGCGCCTATTGTGATCCTGTAAGTCCACAACCTGTTGCTCGAGCACGGCTACACACCTACTGTGATCTGCGACAACTTTATTTTGTTCTCTCATCTCACCTGTAAGAAGATCCAATTTAGAGAATAGTGACTGAACAACTGACATGTGAGAAGCGAACTCGTTCCGCATCGCCGTCAACTCAGTTCTTAGAATGTCCTCACAGTGTTCGCCATATTGTCCATCATATCACTCGCGGTCGGTAGCTTGGATCCAACGGAGAAAACTCCTGCTGTTTCCGATTGTATGCCATCAGGGAAAGTATTATTAATGAATAAAACTTAAAATAAAATGAAAAAAAAAAACTGCAAAAAGGGGCCAAACGTACAGAGCTGCAACTAGTAAGTGTGACTAGGTTAATTCATTTTAGCATTTTTTTTACTAAACTTAATAACAATACATTTATTTTTAGCATGCAATAATGACAACTGACAACTTGAATTAAAATAAAACAAACTGTTTACTGAATTTCCGATCTGTATTATACACGGTTTAAATCATTTCTCCAGCAAAATCACTTTGAATCACTCACTCAGTTCTCTTTCTCACTCACTTTCTGCAAAGCATTATGGGAAATGTATTCTTAAAGATGCAATAGGTGATTGTCTTCAGAAACATTTTTTGTTATACTGGTTGAAAGTCTCTTCACATCCCGATAGCAATCATTAAGTTAAGTGGTCTAAATGTATTTATCTGTATTTATATATTCTGTCGAAGGCATAGGACCAAGAAATGTTCGTTGTTGATGTTTGTCTGCCATTCTCGCTCTGTCTGCACAGTGTGTGTGAATGCACTGATGACATTTCCTGTCTGCGCGAACCGGACCGAGCGTTTTGATCGGCTTTCCTACCTGCCTGTCAACGTATGTATTTGCATACCTCTGAGCAGCCGGTTTGCGCAGACAGAATACATCATCAGTGCGTTCACGCACGCTGTGCAGACAGAGCGAGAATGGCAGACAAACATCAACAACCCGATCTTCCTTCCTGGTATTGTAGTATTTTTACTAACTGTGCTGTAAAGTTTTCTCAGCGGTGAATGACACATGATGTAGCCCAGCGGTTCCCAATTCCAGTCCTCGCGCCCCCCGCTCTGCATATTTTGCATGTCTCGCAGTTAACACACACGATTCAGATAACCAGCTCGCTAGAACTGAGCTACGTGCATGAACTGTGTTCCGAATGACATGAGCAGGGAAATCCGTTGAAGTTTACTTCACTTTAGAACATTTATTCATGGATTCATTCACACAGATGAAACTTACTAGAGAAGTGTTAAGTGTGACATAATATACCTCTGTAAATAAATACTCACACACTTTAATGCCCTTTTTATGGAACATATACGCTCGCTTCGAACTGGAATCATGGAATATCTGGTGATGTCCACTTCGCAGGGCACTTACAGTCGAATAGAACAAAAGTCGCACGTGATAAGAGATACATATGAAATGTGCAGAGCGGGGGGCACGAGAACTGCTGATGTAGCCTATTGTAGTAAATTTGTCTCTGGTATTCTGGTCTGTGAGCTTATATACGTGCAGGGGATGTGGCTTTAGACGGCGATTGCAGGGAGGGTCGGACGTTCGCCCTCAGTGCTATCAGGCTAAAGTTAGCATTTTCCAAGATCTCCTATTGCACCTTTAAAGCTGAACAGCATAGTATCAAGGCACATTAAATCTAAAACATTTCTGTTATTATTATTCAACACTTATTAAACATTCATTACAAATATTCTAATTAAAATTCTAATTAATTCCCAACATATTTAGAATGAAACATATAGATTGCTAAGTAAGTATATTCAGAGCCAATTTCTCTGTCTATTTTTATTCCACTGATATTTTTATTTATTTATTTATTTTTGCAGTGTATTTTGGGATTGCCTTATCCACAGAAGATTCGTGCTAGGGATGTGCAAAATTATCGTCTGGAATCCAAATGATTTTAATAGAAATCTCGATTGATTACTCACAAAAAAGAACAAATTAAGCAACTGAACTACAACATGCTGTCAATACACTCAGATGTTGTGTTTCTTGATTTAAACCCTTTAAAAGCCCCCCAAAAAAGTTACTTTAAAAAATAATAATAATCTAGATCAATTACTCAACCCTACTAATCGAGTAGTATTGCATCTAAAGATTTAACACACTGTCTGAGAACGTTTTTGAACAAGATACAGTATATGACTCTCTTTTTCTTCCATTTAAAAGGCCCTTTGATTCATCCGGATGTGGTTTATTCAGGATATGCCATTGCGATAAGTAAGAAAAGCCCTGATGGGAGAATCTGATGGTGAGAAATGGGCTGATAGTGTAATTAGTGTGAGTGTGTGTGTGTGTGTGTGTGTGTGTGTGTGTGTGTGTGTGTGTGTGTGTGTGTGTGTGTGTGTGTGTGTGTGTGTGTGTGTGTGTGTGTGTGTGTGTGTGTGTGTGTGTGTGTGTGTGTGTGTGTGTGTGTGTGTTTTACATAAGTCATTATCTCATTCTCACTGTATGTTCATTTTCTGAGAAGTTTCTAAATTAGCTGCGGGTAATTACATTCTCTCAGATCCGTTAACATGAGACTCTGTGCCTGGACTAGGAAAGATAAAGGCGGATTTAAACGGAAGGACTGATGAAGAATGTATCATGTGATATCCTTGATATATCCATAACTCATTTTCTCTAGTAATGATCCTCCTCTCTCGGTGTGTGTGTGTGTGTGTGTGTGTGTGTGTGTGTGTGTGTGTGTGTGTGTGTGTGTCTGTGTAGCTTCGTGAGGGTCATGTTTCCAAATGCAGGGCAGATGCTTCACATAATATTCAGCTTATGTAAAATGTCAGTGAGAAAAGAAGAGAAAAGTAAGAGGGAGGAGAAAACAGAAACAGATCATCTACACGCTGTTTTTCTCTTACAGAATGCAAGATGTCAATCTAAAATGAGCACTATACAAATGTATTACCCTGAAACCTGGAATTACTAATATTTCTAACGTTATCAATTATTTTAATTTTGAAACATACATTTCGTAACACTAGGCAATATTGTCTTTCTACTGTTACGTAATATGATATTTGAGATTTACTTGTGATTATTTGTGAAATTTATTTACAGTTTGAGTGAAAATGGTTTCAAAGTAAATCCTACACTATTTTTTTATTTTTAGTTTATTTATTTATTTTTTTTGGTATGCAAACTGGGTTGAAGATTTGTGGATTATACTGTATATAGTGTTAGGGTTACACACACACACACACACACACACACACACACACACACACACACACACACACACACACACACACACACACAGTATGTACGGTATATATACACAGTATAATATAAAAAAGTATAATAAAAAAAATGGAAATGTTGTAAGTTGTAGAATTAAGCAAATCCTTATAATAGAGTCCTTCCAGGCCTTACATAATTTCAAAATCTACGTTATAGGAGACAGTGCAGAGGATTTTGTTCTGAAAGGAAGGAACAGCAGTTGGAGCGAGATTGTGTTGGTGTTAAACGCCCTCAGAGATGCACGGGCCAGAGATCTTACAGGAGCACAGCATTTATATTCATTCTGCTGCATGACAGACGATGAAAACCTCTCCAGTGTCAGAAATAAAAGATACATTTCACAAAAAAACCCAAAATAAATATCTGTTGTTATATGTTGTTTGTGTGTTTCAGAGCATTTGCATGATTTGCCTGTTTGTATTTTCTACCAAAAACACAAGAACCAAATTCCTAGGGAAACAAATTGCAGTCATTTGAACAGACCAACACACACACACTCCCCTGAGCAATCTCTATCCCTGTGCATCTCCAAATCCGATCAGAGCACATCACAGGGGAATGATGGATTTGTCTATCCTTCCCCTTTTGCTCCCGGACACACATTAACGCTCACGCAGTCGGCCTCTTTCTCAGAGGGAAGAAAACACATGAAGGTGGTATTCACATGCACAGAAACCAAATGAGCAAATGGTTTATTCGCTGTCGAATTTCCTCCCCGTGTCGAGCGCTCGAGGAGAGGATGTGCTAAAAGAGAGCGAGGTGAGAGAGAATCCAAAATTCCTCCCATGATCATTAAATAATTTAGAGACACTGCTCCACTGATCATTAGAGAGACGAACAGAGGGAAGCGGCGCGGGAGGGAGAGCGAGGAGATTGCGGAGAGACGGGAAGCAGGAAAAGTGGGTGTAATAGAGTGGAGTATCTTTCTTGGAGGCAGAGAGAGAGAGAAAGAAAGAAGCTGGAAGATGAAGAGAAATCTTCCAGTTTTAGAAGAACTTTTTCATTGTCCTCTTTGAACCGCTGCCGCGTCCGAGGGGAATTGCACCAGCATGCGATCAGAGGGCTTGAACGTCTGCATTAATGAAGCAAAGATAAACCTCACATGATTAATTCTGATTTGTCTGTCCTCCTCCTGAGGTTGTGTTGGGATTAATTAGTACTCTATTCACAGTGTTAAACTTCTCAAAAAAGCATATTCAATTGTTTGAAATATGAGCCAATCATAGTTTCTCTAGTCAAAACAGACTTCAGACTGCAGAGTGCTACAGACTTCATTCTAAAAATATATTATAAAAAATATTATATAATTAAATATATTATAAAATCTAAATTAATATATTAAAATAATATTTTTTATATAAAATTATATATAATATTATTTATATAATACTACTCATTATCATCATTATTATTGTTATATTGTTTTATATATTATTTTTAATTAATACATTTTAATTTATTATTTTATATATTATAGAATTACAATATACATTTTATTATTTTATACAGTATATTTCTAATATTAATTTTATATACACACAATATAAATAATACAAATAAAAATATTTATATTAAATATTAATTTAATTATAATATTAATACACACATTATCTATCTATCTATCTATCTATCTATCTATCTATCTATCTATCTATCTATCTATCTATCTATCTATCTATCTATCTATCTATCTATCTATCTATCTGTTATTGTTTTATTTTACAATAACATTTTTAAGACTTTCTCAAATTTTGAGAGAGAATCTTAATTTTTGGGTGAACTATTTCTTTAAGATGGACAACTTGATTTAATTGAATTATAAGCACTGAAGTTTAATACTTACGGTTAGAGGTTTCGAAAAAAAAAAAGCAACTGTAATGGTGATGCTTAACACAGTTAAACAGCACTTACTACAAGCCTTTTCCATTATAAGCCTTACACAGCCTCTCTAAAACCTCACAAATCTCTATTTGGCACACCAGCAATGATCCAGAGTGATCGCATAAAGGCTTTAGGTCTGATCCCATGTGGATCTAGAGAATTATTGGCCCTCCCGACCACTACTATTGTGGCCTTGAACGAAGCACTTCACCACACGAGTCTCCACAGGGGGATCGGGATAATGGCATTTAACCTTGAGTCTGCCCCAGACTAGATGCTTTTTACCCTGATGTCTAACAGCAATGATCCAGATAACCAGTGTGCATATGCCCAGCAACATTTGCAGTTTAGAAAAAAAATTCCTAGTGCTTTCTTTTGACTAGAAAAGAAAAAGAGAACTGCTAGGATTTATCTTAAATTTATCTTTTTTTATTTTAATGGAAAAAGATTTTTATTTAATTTAATTAAAACTGTACTTAAAAAAAGGCAAAATTATTATTATTATTATTATTTAGGGATGCTCCGATCAGGAATGTGTGCAGTGATGCGCAGATCAGCTCTAACGTCACTGACGTCCATTCATCATATCATCATGAAAAACATACACGACAAATAACCAATTTTTCATTATTCCTTGAAACGTCATAGCATTTCCACACCAGTGATGACATGACTGCAGCGCTAAATCATTTATATCCCCACGCATCATGTACATCCTCACACACTGAAGTCATCAAATTGCGATCGGTTCATGAGATCGGCCAAATCAAAGACTATAGAATACCCAAGACATGTCACTCGTACATTTTTGAATGGGGAAAAATGTAATGCTCAATATGGCCGCTCAAAAGCAGGAAGCCCCGCCTTCTGAATGAAACAGCCAATCGCTAATTGGTAAGGTCAACATGTCACTGCAGCTGCCGTTAGAAGTCCCGGTTGTTATAGAAACAGTCAGCACTCTGAGACGTGCGCTGAGGACTGCGTATGCGCACTGGCTGATCTAGCCTGAAAAATACGCTTTTTATAACACATTTTGAGCAAAAGAAACAACATTAATGATACAGTTGTTGACAGATTTCTTTGGTGATTTCAAATATGAAATTTAATCGTAAGCTTAGTGAACAGTTTTAGAGAATTTGATGTTTCCCCATTCAAAGAGAAAGGAGCTGCACTTGCATGCCCGAGAGTCGTTTCAAAGATGGCCGCCGAGTGACATGACTTGTCTTATAGAGACTTCGGCCAAGTGTAGTGAGTACCGATCAAGTCATAAAATGTGATTATCGACCGATACCGATCAGAGCATCCCTATTATTATTATTATATATTCACACAGAATTGCAACATGTCCAGAAACAAAAATTAAATACTTTGTTTGTTGACCTATGACATACAAACAACTGTGAAAATTGAATTTTTTTTTTTTAAACACTTAATTTATTCTATTCAAGTTTAAATTAATCAAAACAGAACTTAAAAATACTTTTTTGTGGTATGACCAGAAATAGAAAGTTTTATTTTTTCAACTATAACTAAATAAATTAATTAATTAACTTATGATTTATTTATCTTTTAAAAATTATTACAGCAATTTGAATGAAAAAAAAATTGAAATAATTAAAACTTAAGTAAAAAAAAAAATACTGGCAAAATGATTATTTTACGTATTGCAATGTATTACGAACAACCATTCAATTATTTTTAGGTGTAGTTAAAATACAATACAGTTTCACCTCAAGTAACAACTTTCTTGGCTCCCAGCTCACACAGCCTCATGGGATAGCAACTGATGCAGTAGGTCTGGTGTTGTTTGCTACGTACTTTTCACTAATATTCTGGAACCCTAGTTCCTAGTTACATACTTCCTTTTTGCATACAATGTAATAGGACAGCCTACATATTTGAACACAAACTCTGTCTAGATATTATTCACCAACTTGGCTACAGCACTAAAAAAACAGATTCATCAAAACACCCAGTAGACTCAGATGAGGGCCTCAGTGAGAGTAAGTTTGCTTAGAGAAAACACTCATATGATTGATTAAAATCCACTCTGAGAATGGAAAGAGCCGGGTCAGCTTGAAATCAAATGGGAATACAGCACAGAACTGATTCAAAGCATAAACTCTATACTCTTAGACTTAAAGGTTATTTATTGGCATCTGTGGTTCCATAAAGAATCTTTTACATCCATGGAATCTTTCCATTCTACAAAGATTCTTTATAATAGAAAAAAGTTCTTTAGACTTATAGAATGTTTTTTAACACTAAGAAAGAAATAGTTATTTTAAGAACTGATCACCAAAAGGTTTGTTTGGGGAATCAAAAATGGTTCTTTTATGACATCGCAGAGAAAACTCCTTTTCTGATCCTTTATTTTTAAGAGTGTAGTATATAGCTGGGTTTCTGTGGGTCTTAAAGTCTTAAAGGTGGGGTATGTATTTTTTCAAAAACGCTTTAGAAAACTGTGTTGGGCCCAGTACCAAAACAAACTTGTAGCCAATCAGCAGTAAGCAAGTCTACTCATGATCCGGAGGAGAGAGCGCTCAGTGCACAGGACGGACATTAGCCTAGCTGAGCAAAAAGATTGAGATGGCGGATAAAAAACAAAAGAGGAAAACATCTGTGGAACAAAAGGAGGCTTACACCGTGTCTACACCGGACGCGACAGTTGTCGTGACGCGCCGCAACAGCTAAAGTCTGTCTACACTGGAAAAGACAAAGCGACCGTTGAAATTCATTTGAAATTTGTGTCAATGTGTCATAATCGCAGTGCGGCATCCAGTGTAGACAGCATCACTGATTATGAGTTCTATAGTATTTTGTTGTGCTGTGCTGCTAGCATCCAGTGTAGACACAGTGTTACGATAAGGCAAGAAGTAGGACCCGTGTAAATATCGGATCAGCTTTCCAGCGCTGGAGAGAACTCAAGGAGCGGGAAGGCCTGCGATCGGACGCCGAGGTTGCTTTGTTTCTTCTCGATCGGTGAGTAACATTGGTTTTGCTTTGTTTCACAGAACTAATCATTGCCCGAGTTGCGTATGTATGTGTGGGGCGGAGCTATCAAAATAGAGGCGAGACCCTTTCGGGATAGGGGCGTGCTTGTTTTGTTGATTTCAAATATCAACATTGGCTACCAGAAATCACTTACCCCACTTTTAATTTGCCCTTCCACAAATTAAGGCCTTGGAATGTCTTAAATTGGAGCAGAAAGTCATTCATAATGTCATGGCATTAAATGTTGCATACTGCAAAAAAATGAATACCTTTGTCAGTATTTTTGTCTTGTTTTCCAATACAAATATCAGAACATTTTCAAATCAAGATGTTTACTTGAGATGCAAAGTGAAGATATGAAATCTCGTTTTCTAAGAAATGTAACAAATTTAAGTGAGTTTAAAGAATAAGATTATGGAGTCCATTGACAGATATTTGTCCTTTTTCCATCATAAAAATCACTCAATTTTGACAAATTTCCCATAAAGACTTTTTAATGTCAACTTTGCATCTACCTTGATTTAAAAAAATTGGCATTTGCACTGGATAACAACAAAATTCTGAGAAAGAACATAAGTTTTGTGGGTCACACTTTAGTTTGAGGACTATTTCTCACTATTAACTACTAGTTCTGTCTCAATAAACTTAATTTGCTGATTATTAATATTTATTAAGATAGTTGTTAAGTTTAGGTATGAGGTAGGTTTAAGGGATCTAGAATACAGAATAAAGCATTAATATGTGCTTTATGTATAGTAAACAGCCAATCTGTTAATAATATGCATGCCAATAAGCAACTAGTTAATAGTAAGAATTGGTCCCTAAACTAAAGTGTTACCCTTATGTGCTATGTGATCAGAAGATACCATAAAGTTTATTTCCATATTCTAGTTTATCTATTTTTGTGTGTAAAATAAATTAAAAATTCATTTAAACCAGCTTGAAGTTATATTTTCAAACTTTGAAGTGTTGCTAATACAACTTATTGTGTTCTTCTTAGACATCTAAATTCAGAGAACATATTGATGTATTGTGTTCCCTTCAATTTTTTTCTTTCTTTTTCTTTTTTATTATTGGTCTGGAATAAGTCTTAAATTTACCTTCATAAAACTTGCATGAACCCTGATATAAGCGCACCGAATCCTCTTTCAAAGTGATAAAACAAAAGAACCCTAACTTTCTATTTAATATGAGCATTTGGAGGAAATCTAGGTCATATCCCAGTGCAAGACTAGTTTGTACAGTAGTTGTACTTAAGCACCCTGCTGATCTTCCCCAGGAGGAGTTAATTTGCTCTGGGCTTGAACGTACCATAAGGAAACCTCAAGACCTCGGGGTGAAGCATGGATCGCTAACACACACACACACACACATACGGATACAGCGGCAAGCCACCTTCAAGACAAAACACAGCTGCATGTGTAACCGGGGTCAGAGATAATGATGTGAAACTAGTTCTCCCTCAGCGTCAAGTCTATTTGTCAAACAGCATGTTATAACAGCGATTTAACTCAAGAGGCGAGACCAGACCTCTAAAACTCTCCTGACCCGAGCTCCTCAGCACTATATCACAACCTTTATCTCCAGCAACCTGGTGGTTCTCATTTAGACGGGCCTGTTTGATGTCATTTTGGACAGTGAGGAGGTGAATCCGAGCACACAGCTGACTATGTGTCTGTCTGCTTGTCTCGCGCTCTTTTTCTCCTTCCAGGCTTTCTCTCTAGCTACACTTTAATATTTAATGCACATGCCATACAGCAGATGGTACCATAAAAAAAGAGCATCAATATTTGATGCAAACTCTCCCCAGCTCTTTCTGTTCTCCTTCTTTAGATTTTCTCTCGCTCTCATTCACGTTGTCGGTATTGTTAGCGATCTCCGTTGTGTCACGCGTTAGTGTTGCTTATGAAATATTCAATCTTTGTTGATGGTTATGACATGAGTAGTGAGGTAATTCGCGGCCTCGTCAGAGTAATTTAGAGATGATCTGTGCACAGTGGTTAATTTGGGTCGTACATCAGCGCTGCGCTTTTAATTCAAAGCTTTGTTGTGCGAGGTCAGATCTCGCTTTGCTTGTTCAACAGCCATCGGGAGTCCAATCAAAGGTGAGGCGGAGCATAGGAAATGACTCATTTGCATTGCTCGTTAATATGCAGATACTCGCATTTTCAAACATAAATCACAAATGCCGCAAGAGTGGCTCTCGTTCCGTTGCAGTGTTTGATCATTTCAAAACAAGAGAAATGCCATTAATCATTCAATACTAAATGCGTCAACAGTTTTCTTGAACTAATATAAGGCAGAGCAACTCATTAATCAAAAGAGGAATAAATCAAATGAAGAACAAAACCACTGAACATAGCCTTTGGAAGTGGAAAAGCTAATCCGAACAGCATACACACCTACAGATGTTGGGTTTTCTTGCTTGCTGTCACTCAAACGGTTTTGTTTAGACCATTTTTTTTTGTTTTTTTACATTTTATGAAGAAAATCGCCAGTACAAAACTGTTATGCAGTTGTTAAAGTGTTCTGAGCGGCTTTTAGCATGTTCTGAAGTGGTTGCTAGGGTGTTCTGAATGGTTGCTAGGTGGAATTCCATATGTTCCGTCTGACATTTACATAGTTTCTTATTCAGAATTAGTGGATTGTTTATCATGTATTAAGTACTAGTTCCCAGGTGAAAAAAGTGCACTTCCATAATGTACTTAAAGTGCTCTATTTTTACGCATTACTGTTGTACTTAACATACTAAAAATTATTTAGTACTCCTCAAGTTACCATTTGTAGTATGACAAATCTTTCATACATTAGTGGGTTTAAGTGTACTACAAGTGGTAACTAAATACATTTTCTAATACAGAGATAGTATGTTGAAAGCACATTTAGATGTTCTGAAGATTATCTTAAGTACTACTAAAGAATAATTTTTAGTGTATTAAGTACAAAATTAGTGTGTGAAAATGGAGCACTCTAAGTACATTATGGAAGTGCACTTTTTTTTCCCGCCTGGGTATGCAGGGTTAATATTTTAAACTAAAACTATTAATGGCATTTTGTTAACTGAAATAAAGCTGGAATTAAATCAAATATAAATATTAGACTGAACACTTAGAAACTAATAGAAAGGTTGCATTGGCAAATGAAATAAATTTAAAGCAATAAAATAAATAAATGGTGGGAAAAAACTCAAAAAAGAGAAAGTTTCTCTTTCTCTCAAGGGAATGAACAGATGCAGCATGTGGGGGTTGCAGATCTGTACATAATCCAGTATATCCTGGGCTTTTGCTAAGTAAATTAAACATAAATAGTAATATTAAAAGGACAAATTACAACAACAACAATAAAAAAACAAAAGCACATAAAATTAATAAAAATTAAAATGAAAACTGAAAATTTTAAAATACCATGCCATATCAGCATCAAAGGCTATATTCGTGGAAAACTCAAGAATAATAACATTTAAAATAGTCTTAACAATATATTTCAATGAATAATATGCAATAATTTACCAATATTATTTTACTAGATAGACAGGACACTCGACTAGGCAGGACACTCTTATAAACACTCTTATGTTTTACAGTCAAGGAATAGTAAAAACTATAATATTGTGTATATATACTAAAGCAACACTGCTAGTGTAAGTATTATAGCAATAGTGATTCTTGCCTTAAAAGGCATTAAAACCAAGAACAGTTGTAGATTGATGGAAGTTGTAGCCATGAGGACTGTAGAGTTAAACTGGGCGACAGTTTAATGTGGCAAATGGACAAGCCAAAGCTCTCAGATAGAGTGGTCTGATGCTCCATTAGTGGATAGATGAAGATGAGCGTTTCTCTTTCTCTCAAGGGAATGAACAGATGCAGCATGTGGGGGTTGCAGATCTGTACATAATCCAGTATATCCTGGGCTTTCGCTACAGGCCAATCCGAAGGGTTCATTTCGCTCAACCAACCAATCAGGAGGCTCATTCAGTTTCACTGAACCAATCAGAACCACAATGGCTTTAGAATGTCACTTTTTGGTGAATTAACACAACAGGAGAGATTAGAAATATGGGTCAGATTTAAAAAGTGTGAAACAGATGTGTGTGTTATAATGAGATTCTTTATTTAGTAACACTACTGCTTCAAACTGCAAACATGATGTCATGCTGAACATATGGAAGTTCAGTTTGCGCCAGCAAATGTGATTTCAAATTGAATATGTCAGTGTAAACTATGTAAACTGACACTTTCCATTCATTTGCAGTTTTAGCTGGTCACTTCTCGCAGTGATGGATGATTCAGTTCAAGCAGAAACTTCGAGTCGGTGCATCCGGTGCTGCACTCAGACCGCCAAACGCTAGAGTCTCACAGGAGTCAGAAACACTGAATCTGATCCCTGATGCACTCAGTCAGAAAGCCAGAATGAGAGTTTATCTGACCAAGAGTGAGCCACTCAACATCATGTTGAAGAGCACTGACTAATCAAAAACCACTTCAACAAAACACAATACAAATAAACAACAGGAAACACAACTAGATTTGGACATTTTCTGAAGCCATAGTAATTACATGTTGTAGCCTCACCATTCAAAATAAATGTAAAGATTTGACTTTAAAGTGACTATTCCGGTTAAATAAGTATTCAGACCTGGTATTCACCTCCTATTCTGTCTGGCTCTCTAATGAGTCATAACAAGCCATGTGCAATTATAATTAGTGCAGTCTAAAAATATACTCAAATACATCAGCATATATGTCACCCAGTTTTAGATCTCAAATGATGCATGCATTAAATTATAATGAACAGCTCATCTAATGATATTATTTTGCATGTCTAAAGTGTCTATATTATCAACTGCTACAGAATGCATTTGCATTTTAATTGCTCATGCACTCGCTCTTTCTTACGGCTAAAACTCTTCTATTATTATTATTATTATTATTATTATAATACTTTGAAAACTGGTTTCAAATAACTAATTTTAAAAAATCTAATTATTTAAGGGCAATAATGAATTTAATGTTTTCTTTACTAATCACTAGGAAGTTGAAATTATGTCAAATGTAATATATGGAAGTTTTAAATTACACAAGCAAATACAAGGAATTTGCTGCTGTAAACTGAATGTGCTTGATGGATGGATAAATGGATGGATAAAATCTACTGCCACTCTATAAGATAAACACACACAAAAATGTTGTATAGCTACTACTGTTCAAAATGTTTAATGTTGCACAATATTGCCTAAGTTTACATAATAACAACAACAACAACAAAAAACTACCCAAACCAAAAAATATAGACCATAAAGATGTTTCTTTGCTCAGTGTTCAAAAGGTAATGCTTACAGAAAAATCTGCAATTCTATAATTTGCATTAGAGATTAACAAAGATGTCTGATTGTTAACAAAAGCATCTCCTGGCAACCAAAGTGCAGAGGACAAATGATGATATACAGGCCTAGCAATTACATTACAATTATGAAATGTTCAACAAAAAAAGCTGGGCTGGCATTTAAGTAACTTTCTGTTGGATTTTTCAAAGAAGAATGTTAGAATATTTGACTTTTGAAAGCTGAATGTAATTTCTTAGCAGGCTGTTAAATAGGGAGGAATTATAGATGAGGAACGACAGGGAAAAAGAAATGAATCTAGGAAAACTAAAAAATCTTCAAAAATTAAAGTATGAAGCACTGGGGTCAGAATTAGGCCAAGAAAAAATTAATAAAAAACATAAAACTAACCCTGAATTCCTGTTACTACACCATCTGGACTCAAAAACAAAAACAAAACATTTCTCCATTTAAAATAATAGTAGATGAGTTTGATTCTTCATTGAAACAGATTTGATAAATTTAGCATCACTTGCTCACCAATGGATCCTCCGAGGTGAATGGGTGCAACATCACAATAATCCACATTTCAGTCCGTCAATTAACATCATTTTAATTTCAAAACTTTATTTCTTCCTCTAGTGAAAAAAGTCTCATCCGAATCAGGAGAGAAATATGCACGGATCAAGCACCATTTACAATGCATGTGGATTTTTAAGTGAGAGGAAAACAGGGGATGAACGGATTTGTTTCTTACGCACATGCAGTTTTTCTCTTCACAAGATGTTTATTGATGGACGGGAGTCGTGTGGATTACTTGTGGATTATTGTGATGTTTTTATCAGCTGTTTGGACTCTCATTCTGATGGAAACCAATCACTGCAGAGGATCCACTGGTGAGCAAGTGATATAATGCTCAATTTCTCTAAAACTATACTTATAAAGAAACAAACTCATCTACAACTCAGATAGCCTATAAGGGTGAGTAGATTTTCAGCAAGAATGCTGATCCATTCCTTTAAAGTCATTTAAAAACAGCCAGTGTTGTGGCAAAATAAAACAGTTTGCATGCAAAATATATTGCCTATACTTTATAATAATGAATATTTCACCAGTGTATCACTGCCTTTGTCATCACAGCTCAAGACATATGCTGTAAAAAGTGCTACACCCACAAAGTAGGTTTTATATACTTTAAATAGTTGGTTGTTTTATACTAAAAAGTATCAATATACTTCACCTTTATTTAAAATATATCAGTTTTTATATAACAATATATTTTAAATAAAACCATTGCAATTTATTTGGTTAGTTATTTGTATGTGGTTGTTGTGTACAAGAAATGTTATAAAAGTGAGTTAACATACACAATTTATTAGAGCAGCTGTCGATGTGGCAGGTGTGTTCATCAAACGTAAATATTTTTTAAAAATTTAGAAGTTGGCATTAACCCTTTTTCACCGGCGGGGACTTTCCCAGGCAGATGCAGCATATTCCTCGGCACTTCAACTGTTTGTTCACTGCAGCGGATCTGAATTTCAGGGACTGATTAACACGGTAAGTTGAAGCCGAATGATTGATGATATAAAGTCACGCGAAATCGCTTACTCCACTAGGGAGCTGAGGTTAGGTTTGCACATTGTACTGTATAGCTAGCTATCCTGCACACATAGCAAGCTAAGTTGGCTGCACAGTGCTAAGCAGTGTGGTCTTGTAGGCAACGATCGGCAGATAACGGCGGTTGAGACCGTGTTGTTAATATGAAATTAAATAAGTGCTGTAGTCATGCCTACTGTGTGTTTTAAGGCTACTTTGGCTTTAATTTTACCAATAATATCACTTTCAATCGTTAGTTAGCGTTAACTTAAACTAATATTTGACATTAAACAGTAAGGTAGAAGTCCTAGACTAGACAAAACACGTTAACATTAGTACTACGCTAGTTTAAGTTAACGCAAGTGTTGCAGATCTTCTAGAGAGATGGCCTGCCCTCTTTGAACCATCACAGGTAAGGTAAACTCAGCAAAGTTGACGACCTAAAACCCAATTCTTTGTCATCTACTGGTATGGCTAAAAAATACAGTGCAGTATGCACTAAATCAACAGTATCTTTTTCAAATTATAATTCACAAAACTTTCTTCACCATCAGACTCTGTTTCTTTTATGCTGTGCCACATTCAGTTGAATTTCACATTGCTCAATTAAGTTAAATGACCCATAGTTGTGAAGACGGGGCACATAAGGCAACAAACTTGACTAAAGATTAAATTTCATTCTTGCATTTTTCATACTTAAAAATAACTATATAGTGAATATGTTCCTTTACTGCTTGACACTGTCCATCATTTTCATTTGATTGATTTGTATCCAAAACTCTCATGTTGTTTAAATCACAGAAAAAACATATCACTTTTGGTATGTAACTAAGATGGTACACTTCTCTTTACAGAACTGTGAAGAGTTCCAGAGAATCAGTGGCGTATTACTTGAGTCGACATTTATGTCACAGTTGGACAGGCAAACTCCAAAGCTGTTGTCACTTTTCAACGCAAAACGAGGAGCCCCATCCAGGTAAGAGGAAAAAATGGTCTTATGTAAAACATTTTCCATCCAAAATGTATTCTCTATCATGTACTTAGTCATCAATATTTCACTGTGTTCTTAATGGGAAGGATGGTGGTGTCTGTGTATCTGCAGAATATGTTGAAATCTACTGTCTGATCATAACACCCTACATTGTCAGAACAATGACAGCGACAGTGAGTTAACATGACCTTGCTATTTTTATGATCTAGTGTGCAAATGTATGCCCGAACATTCATTGAAGTTACACTTCCTCTGTGTACTCCAGGACTGATCTTTTTGTTAATAGACATGCTGGCTGCATATGTATGTAAGTGCATAAGTGATGCAATTCCCTCGTCACCATTTTCCAAGAGTGTGCCTTGCTCCTAAGCAGTCTCTTTACACATAAAAGGTCCACTAAAACATGTTTAAGAAAGCATTTGAGGTGAGAAATAGACAATGTACTAATAGAAGCTTGATTCATATTGATGAACACAGCCTACTTGGACAGTTAAATCTCAATTTTGTGAACTGTCCCCCTTGAATTTTTTGAGTAAACAACACGCACTTTTTTTTTTCTGAGATGCTGGTGATAGTGTGAGATCTTGTAGTACAGTGGTGCATGTATAGTAGGACCTTTTACAGCAATTAAATGGTTGAAATACAGAGGTTCTGTGGTTTGTGCTACTGTCATCAGGCTGTGAATTTTGATCAGATTTTACTTTTTGACAGGATCCATCTGCCTCTATGGAGAAAAGGAGAGAAGTGGTCCTGAGATGCCTGATTGAGTACATGGGGGAGAGACAGGAAGACCTCATCAGTGTCCACCACGTATGTATTGGGCTTAAAGCTGTTTGTCTATTTTTCTGTCTGTATGTATTAATATTGTGATGATATGGGGTAATTACGTTTGCTCTTGAAAGATATTTAAACTCTGTAGCTTAATAAATAGTAATGCGATGTCCAATCAGGTACAGGCAAGGACAATTGCATTGTTTTATTGTAATGCATCCTTTGAACCAGAAAAAGACAATACTCCAATACTCGTGCTACAGTAGATCATGATAGTATAGTACCCACACTCTATGGCATTTTCATGGTAGACTTCACTCTGGTCACATGCTCTAGTCACAGTATCCGTCTAGTATCCACCACCTTTAGCAACAAAAGTACAATTTTGACTTTGTGTCTTATCTGTCTTCTACCTGTCTGCTATATTGATCTCATTACCTGTTTGTCTGACCAAACTCTTGATTTTTGAACTCTTGAGCCGTGATGAAACAGAGGTGCACGCTGAGCTTGGCAGTTGCCCACTGAAAATGTACATGTGCCATCAGCCCGACACGATTGGGATTATCATAGAAGGACAGCCCGTGGTCAGAGGTGTGGCAAACCTGTCGAAAGCATGCTGCCTCCTGTTTGGACCTATGCCCTCGACCTCAAGTATCCCCCAAAACTGGTGTATACTTTTGAGATATATCAGAGGCTCTTTGTGGGATTGGACCCCATGCGTCCTAAGCCATCATCCAAGTATGCAAATATCTGGATTTGATTTAAAATAATTAGTCTTACAGATTTTCTTTTTTTGTTTGTTTTTGACCATTTGACATGTACAAGTTGCTCAGGTAATATAATTTCCATGGTTATTTTCCTTTTGTGTTCATTGTTCAGTGCCTTAATTAATATGGACTTTGGACTGTGTTCTGTGCTGATCATTACCTTATGAGGTATATACTCAACAGTGTTGTGTGCACAATTTGGGAGTTCTTAAAAATAATAGTTGTTCAAAATATAGAAATACTGTAATCATTTTTGACATTGCTGTTCCAATGATACAATGTGATGTTATGGCTCACATTTACCTTTATCTAAACATTGCAGATTGGGCAGTTTGGATATTTCACTTTACTGTTCAGAACAGGTTGAAAATACACTTATACAGTGTTTGTTTTATATTATTGTGTACATGTGCGGCCACATTTATTGGCTGTTTTGTAGTCACTGTTAAAAGTGACACTGGTTGACATTGAATAAATGTTATTGTCTTCAATCTATCTTCCCATCTTTTTCTTTTTCAATTGAATTTGTAATTGTTATTGACAAAGTCTGTTCATGTAAAGTTAATCACTGTAGTGCTTAGAATATAGACATTTAGATTTCTTTTCTGAGGTTATAGCCAGGACTCAATTAAAATGTTTATTCACATATGAACATAAGAACATAAAGTTCATAAAACCTAATTAAAATGAGTACAGGTTACTTGTAGCAACCCATAAATAAGTTACCTGTACCAAGAAAAGTAAGTTTATCTAACTGCATAATACTAGTACTATTACTTAACTCAACTTGATTTTGTTGCGTTCGTATTAAGGAATGTTACAGTGTTTATTATACTTAAAGGCTGCAAGTTGATTCAACTTAAAACATCCAATGCAGCCACTTGCCTCACTTTTTATAAGTTAGATCTAGTTATTACTTTTTACAGTGTAATGCTAACAGATCGCTCTCTCCAGGTACTATAAACCTCCTTAAGCTACATAAATGTCATCTGACTACATTCACAAAACCTCTGTGTTTTTCTCCAAGAAAAACCTGAAAAAAAGGAAACAACTTAAAAGGGAAAAGATCTCACTGATACTTATGATGCAACTGTTGTGTTGGGAACCTTTCTGACAAGAGAAATTTCTCTTCATTTTATTTTTTTTCCCTCTGAGATGATAAAAGAGCAGAAGGAGAGAGAAATAAAATAAGAAGCACGCGTGTGAAATTACAATAAATACAAGTGCAAGAATGTGGCGACTGAAGCTACAGTGGGATTTATTGCAAACACCTCTTCAGAAGTGGCATGTTTATGAGTTGTTTTGTGCAAACACATTACGCTCCCAATAACAATTTAATCAGCGGGATTGAGAAATGAGCTGTCCCGGACTTGAATTTATCCTCACACTAATCATTGACTGCGGACTTCAATCAAACCTATTTTGTGTTGACAATCAGGATTCCCCCAATCACGACGTGAGGAGCGAGTTAATGCCGCCGGGGAGACGTCGTTTCTCAAGGTTTTAATTTGACAGATGCACCAGGGACGCCTCGGGGCCTGATATGACTTCATAAATCAATTTCATTCTTTCGTGCTTTATTTATTCCAGTTTCGTCTACGTGCATCTGTCAATGGCGGCAGGTCAGCCCTTCAGAAAAATGTGCTTTGAATAATTAATCTGCTTCTCTCACAGGCGCACAGATACGTCTGTACCAACACATTGTTATACAAGAGACATGACAAGAAGAGCTGACATTTATAAAATATAGAATTATCTAATATATCTAATACATTTGAAGGCTGACATTTGTTCTGTGCCACTAGCGTCACCAAACTAAAGTGCAAAACAAATAAACAAACAAGTTTTCATTAAGCATGCCACTGGTTGATTTAACATTGCAACATAAACCTACAGGTAAGTTACAGAGACGGTTCACACAAAAATGAAAATGAAAATGATATTCTTTTGTGTTTATGTTATGTTTGAATATGCAAATGAGGCATTGTCTAAGGATGCATGTTCACGCCACAGAATAAAAAAAAAAGGTCATTGTGACTTTTTAATTTTCACAATTATGACTTTTCCCCCCCTAACAATTCTGAGTTAAAAACCTCGCAATTTGGTGTTTTTAGGTATTAAAACAACAAAAAAACAAAGTGTGGTGTATGTAGGTGCTGCTGAAGTAGAGATTTCTGAACTAATTTTGACAAAAATAATTGTGTATTGTAATCGTAATTGTAATAAACATATACAAATACATAGAGCAATAAAATAAACACTTAAATGTGTATTTGGGATGTTTTCTTTATACACTATTCTGAAAGAAGACAAGTTATGGAAGCTAAATAGCCCAAAATCTCACAACTCTCCCAAAAAACAAACAAACAAGCAAAAAAAAGCCTTGGTTTTGCTTTTACTGTCTTGCTATAAATAAAGCCAGCAAAATGTTAAATTAACACTAACTAGGATTCATACAATAAAAAAAAAATTAAAAAAAGTTTTTTGTTTTTTTTCTTCTTCTCCACACCAAAAGCTAAATGAGTGATAAATCGCAGCCAAATCAGAATATATTTGAAGTTAAATGTAGATTTGCAGAGCTGGATTTTGGGCCATCCAGCACATTCCTAATCATTCCTGTCAGTTCTTCAGAGCATCAGAGCTCTAATAACACTCTCACCTCAGTCATTTACAGGCATGTCGCCGTCTAATGAAGGCTAATGAGACGAGAAGAAACTCTGTGCTAAAGTGACATTTAAAATGACTCTGACATTCCAAACTGCCATCAGATATTTCATTGAGCCTGATGACTCTAGACAATGCAACACAGAGTCGGTTTTACAGGCATACAAAGAAACATACAGTAAAATATAGCCCAGAGTCCACTAAATATAAATATAAATATATTTTTTATATAAAACATGTGTGTATAATTATTAAATATAAACTATTTCTAGGGCATTCGGTTTGTTGGAGAAGTTCTGAAAACACATCTGTCTCTTAGGAAAATGGGACTTTAATTAAATATAAATGCATAATGTGTCCTGTCTGCGCTGCTAATCAAAAGCGCCCTGCATTATACTGCAACCGAGAGCAAGTCCCATTTTTCTTTTGAGCGGAGACAAAGAAGATTAGACAAATATTAATTCAATCATCAGTCTGAGGCTCATGCACACAAAGCGCTGCATATTCAACATTTCGATCCGTTGTAGCCTCAGCTTCCCTCACCAGCCTCCCCGGTCTCTTGTTTGATCATTCATTATTTTTCCCTTCTCTTTTGTCTGAGCTTCATAAATGCAGCTCCAGGATGTAATGGAGCTCTCAGTGGTGCTGAAGCAGGATATTGGCTTCATTAACTCACAGTCTCGCAGTCTGGAACTATCCGTGGTACTGAAAACAACAGCCAGCGTTAGTGTGCAAAACTGGAAACAATTACAGCAGATCTGCCGCGCTGCTAGACTGTCAAGACAACTAATTACTCTAAAACGCAGAGAGGAGAGAATAAGATTCAGATTAATCCAAAACCCACTCCAGATCAATCTATCTCCTCTGCCTTCACATTCATTTTCACAAATGTGGGAAGAATGAAAGAGGAGCGTGTTATGAGGAGTGTAAATGTCAATACTTTATTGCATGGAATACTAGCATTCTTCTTAGTGCATACTGCATACAGTATACACTGCACACTTGTTTACAAGAGTATGAAACATGTTTTGTAGCAATAAACATTACAGACTATGCTACACTGGTCACTAGACAGGGATACGTTTACATTATTTTGGAAATATGGTTAAACTACTTTTTAAACCAAATTTTTTATAAATGTGTGTTAATGTTTGGCAGTTTGATCAAATAATTATAAGTTAAGAAAAAATAAATCAATTATCTTACTACTACTAATAATAATATAATTAAACAAATAATAGTTATTATTATTATTATTATTATTATTATTATTATAAATAGTGCTCTCAAATGATTAATCTCAATTAATGTATCCAAAAAAAGTTTTTATTTACATAATATATGTGTGTTTACGGTATATATTTATGTAAATAAACAAGTATTATTATAATAATGCAATAGTTATTATAATCATTATTGTTGTTCTAAATATTATTGTTGTTAAATAAAAAAAATAAAACAAAATATAAAAAAATCTGTAAATGTGCTTAAATGCCATTTTTAAAGTTTAAATAAATACTACTACTACTACTACTACTACTACTACTACTACTACTAATAATAATAATAATAATAATAATAACTAAATGATAATTATTATTGTTATAAATAATATCACTGAGTAGTAGTAGTAGTAGTAATAATAATAATCATAATAATAATAATAATTAGTGGTAGTAGTATTACATTTATTTTGTCACTTAATATTTCATCAAACTGCCAAAGATTAACCCACATTTTTAAATAATTGCATTTTTATTTTTTAATTAAAATTATATTGTTATGATACAATTATTATTGTATTATTATTCTTAATTATTATAACAGTAATAACTATTTTAATAAATATTAATAATGATTATAATGAATGAAATGCATGAACCAACCAACCAATCAATCAATAAAGACCTAAATATTTTATCAAATTTGAGAAAAAATATTTACCACATTTTCCTAAACAAAGAAACAAAATACAAACAAATAAAAATGGTTTAGACATTATTTCTAGAACCTTTTGATCAATGGAAAAGAGATTGGATGAACTGTGCATCTCTCCCTCACAACCTCATTTTCATTTGTCTCAAATTAAACATGCCTGGCTAAGATCCAACGGTTCATTCATCTTATTGGAAATTTAAAGTGAATAGTACATTGCATTATGGGATTCAGCATCCCATGCAGTGTGCTCTGACTGTATAGTACACACAGTCACATATTGCATACTGCAGAAACAGTATGTGTTAGTATGCCATTGTGAACAGAGCCATAGCAACATATAAACTAGGTGAGCAAGTGTTAAGGCAGGTGACCGCCTCTTCAGTGTAGCACTGGCCAGCAAGCCGTTTTTTTATGACCAAATGACCCAAAATGCACCACAGCTCACTCTGAGTGCGTCTGCTTGAGGAAACATCTCTTCAAAAACACAATCACAAAGCCGTAACATTTCCCCTCACTCGACAGAGAAAATTAGATTGCTGCTGGATGTTTTCAGCAGTCACTTGAAAGAAAAGGAGACGGCGATTGGAATTGGTATTCAAAAAACATTTCACACAGTCAGAGACAGAGCGTTTCCAGAGAGAGAGAGAGATTCATGTAGTGCAATATGATCAGATATTTGTGTATATTTAAGACCCTGATTTTAAATTTCCTCCTTGGAAGAAAAAAAGGTGAATTTTAGAAGAAAATCTTGGCCATTTGTTTCAGTATAATGAAAGTGGAATGAAGAATGATGATTTAGAGCTCCAAAATGTCCAAAACAACATTACTGAAGTATTAGAAAAAGTGGTCTGACTTGAGCACTATATATTATATTATATTATATTATATTATATTATATTATATTATATTATATTATATTATATTATATTATATAGGGGGCATGCATTAAATTAATAAAAATTGAGAGTTAAGATATTTCCAATTTAGCCAAAAAAAAAAAAAAAAAAAAAAAAATTAAGAACATATATAAATTGCATTTTAAAATATATTGAAATAAAAAATGCTAAAGTTACTGTATGAATATAAAATTACATGTTGATTTATTTCTATCTAGTCTGTATTCTGCAAATATTGTTGACTCATGATAAATTGCTAAATAAATTGCCGGATAAATGTGTCTACATAAAAAATGCAATTTTATAAGTCATCTGAAGCCATAGGACAGTTTTGTGTGATATTTCATTGATTCACTGCGAATCTTTCCCTACACTTTAGCCCTCACATCAAATATGGCAGCAATGACATTAATCACATTTGGTCATGAGATAAGAACCAATTGGAGTTAATGGCATCAACGCACCACTGCAGTCCATTTGAGAGCAGCAGTGAATGATTTAAATTACTGTCTGTTTAGCTACTGTATTAAAAAAGCTGTGTAGCTAAATTTAATTTGAAATGTAATATGTAAAATGGCAATGTATTTCTGTATTTAAATTTACATTTTCCCATTCATAAGTGCAACATTTAGTGCAAAATGAAAATTCAATTATATCATTTAAATTTGCCATTTTCTACACTAGTTTTAATATGCAAATTAAACATATTTTAATGTTTAAAATATGCAATGTGGAAAAGAAAAAAAAATTAAAAGGTCAAAAGTTTAGATACATTACTATTTTATAATTTTGCAATAAGTCACTTATGGTCATCAAGCCTGCATTTATTTGATCAAAATTTTAATATACTTTAAAATAAATTTTATGCAATGCTGATTTATTAGCAATGTTGGAAACCAGTCATGCTTTTTTTCAGGATTCTTTGATGAATAAAAAGTTAAATAAGAACAGCATTTATTTAAAATATAACTTTTGTAACAATATACAAGCAGCACAACTGTTTCCAACATTGATAATAAATGAGCATATTAAAATGATTTCTGCAGGACCATCCATTGAAGACTGGAGTAATGATGCTTAAAATTCAGCTTTGAATCACAGAAATAAATGATATTTTAAAGTATATTAAAACAGAAAAACATACTTTTAATTTGTACAGTTTTTCTGTATTTTTGATCAAATAAATGCAGGCTTGATGACCATAAGGCACTTTCATAATGCTGCATAATTATCAAAAATGGTAATATAATAAAGTCCTTTCACGTCACCTACACTTCACATAATAGGCCTGTAGGTGGCACTTGGGCTTCATTAACTATGGAGAGTTTCATGAAATAGTAAATGGTGTTGGATTTCATACATAAATATAAGTGAATTGAATAGCCTACTGATTACCATTATTGCCATTATTTACCACTTTGTTTTGTGCAGTGCTTTTGTAGTCATTCAGCATATATTTTCTCAGCAATGTAGGCTAATTTGATTTATAAAATGCAGAGATGGAAACTCGAGTCTACGACTTGGACTCGAGTCGCACTTAAGTCGAATAAAGACTCGGGACTTGACTTGGACTCGAGTCGCACTTAAGTCGCATAAAGACTTGGGACTTGACTTGGAATCTTAAAAAACAAGTCATTTGGTATGTGAGTTTATATGACTGTATCTCTGAGGGGAACTGGCTGTCTTTAGAAAAGTTTAGATGGTATTTTCCTGTCATCTTGCCTCTGTATAATGTATATTAAAGTAGTATTCATAACTGCAGTGCTGCTTTGTTTACAGCGGAAACCAAGGAAATGATGTTTAATTGCTGTTCAAGCGCCACCTGCTGGCAGAGAGTGAATTTTCTTTTTAATTCAGCTCGTCTGCTGTTTTGTTTCGTGCGGATGTTTTATGTAGATTAATTTCACAAAACTAAAGTCAGACCATTTTGTTTTTGCTTCAAATTTTTAAATTATACAATCCAATTTAGATTAAAAACTGCTCATGCTGCATGTATGCAGCCTCTTTGTTTGGATTATGTTTTGTTTAAAATACAGTGGTTGCTTCTAATTTTAAATTGAAAAAGAGCACAGACAAAGCCTTAGTTTGTTTATATGTGATTTCTTTTATTTGTGTTATTTATTTTAATTGATTGGGGTTTGTTTTAAAATTTCAATTTAGTTTTGTTTGACATTTACATTTTTACAAAGAAATGAGCAGCACTTTGTCTGACAATAAATTGTCACCTTTTAATTTCTAATTTGTCTTAAATTTTGTTAAAGGTTTTTTCTGAGAAAATCATATTGTGAAATCAGTATTTCAAAATGGATTTAGCCTCAATTACTAGCTGAAAGAACTGTTGCTAATAAATAGAACAAAGACTTGAGACATGACTTGGACTCGACCTCAGAGACTTGAGACTTGACTTGGACCACAGAGACTTGTGAACATGTCTGATAAAATGAGACAAACCGCAGATCCAGATCGCTCCACAAATAAACTTGTCTGTCCCATGTCATTTTCTACCGATTTATGAATAAGAATGGAAAATGACCACTCCGCTTCACATTATTGTCCAATGAAATTTGAACTTGAGCCAGATCATGATTGGTTGGTGTATTATAGCCTATACATGACAAACAGGCATTGATGAATTATGTAGCCTAATATTCTAAAATATATAATATATGGATTTTTTATTAAATCGACACACTAGCTTTGATTGTTGAAAAAAAAAATAAAAAAATGTTAAATATTGTTTGTTTGTTTTTTTTCCCTTCTGTCGACCCACTCACTGAAAGAACCATATGTGACCCTGGACCACAAAACCAGTCTTAAGTCACTGGGGTATATTTGTAGCAATAGCCAAAAATACATTGTATGGGTCAAAATTATCCATTTTTATTTTATGCCAAAAATCATTAGAATATTAAGTAAAGATCATGTTCCAGGAAGATATTTTGTAAAATTTTTACTGTAAATGTATAAAAACTTCATTTTTGATTAGTAATATGCATTGCTAAGAACTTCATTTAGACAACTTTAAAGGCGATTTTCTCAGTATTTAGATTTTTTTGCACCCTCAGATTACAGATATTCAAATAGTTGTATCTTGGCCAAATATTGTCCGATCCTAACAAACCACAAATAAATGGAAATCTTATTTATTCAGCTTTCAGGAGGTGTATAAATCTCAATTTTGAAAAATTTACACTTAAAGTCAGCATGAAATCAAAATTGACTATTCTTATTTTTTGATGGAATAATACTGTAGTGTTTATTATAAAGAATTTATCCGTGCATTTCATTATTTTTTTTTAAATTCATGTGCCCTCGTAATCTTTAATCAAAAATGTTAACCTCCCCTCCCCCTCAAAACGACTCATCTACTCTTCCAGTCACGAGTGATGGCGCAAGGGCGGAGCTAGTGACGTAAGGGGTAAACGCTGGGGAAACGACAGGGGAAAAGCTGAAGCTGATGCTTCACTTTATAGCACTGACACCAGTCATGAGGGAGTATGTTACCCTTAAACACTGAAAAGATATTAGGATAGTATGACAACATTACTCTTAGGACATTGCAAACTAATTTGTTTCATGAATATGACTTAACTTGATGGAGGACGCGCTCATATTCAGGCAGTCTCTCTCTCTCACCTGGCATGTTTTGTGCTGTTGATCGTGGTCGTCATACCTAATAAATAAAACATTTATTCATGCTTGGGTGTAGGCGGTGAATCCAGTGGCGAGAAATCCCCCTGCACTAACTGCAAACTGGCATTTCAGATCTGCCTCCATTTTGTTAGTAACGCCCCAACTTCCATTGATCCAATCAATTTCCGAAGGACGAAATCAAGTCCCGCCCTCTCATTTCAGATACTGTTTCACTCGGATATACGTCACAGTAGAGAAGAAAAGACAGTCGCAAATTCTGTTTCATGCCGACTTTAAGACTGGTTTTGGTTCAGGGTCACATATATGGCTCGAGAGCCTATGGTTTCCAAACAGACTGTGGAATATCAGTCAGTCGAGCAAAACACACGCAACCCATAGCAATGCCTCAGATTTGACAGATATGTAAAAATAAACAGGAATTTTCAGACTTTTGAGCGATTAGTTACTGTTTTGTACACATTGTCATGTTAATTCAATTGCATTTTGTTTTATTGACCATAATATCACTGATATTTGTATGAGAGGTGAACCTTTGAATAATTTTGAAAAAAGGTCAAGGGCTCAAGCCCCCAAAGCCCCTGAGGAACTCTCTGCACGTCCCTGTTCAGGTGCCACGGAATGCACGCTATTTTACGGATTAAAAATAAAAGAGTAATAAAATATAAGGTAAGGTAGTAAATAAGTGTAGAATAGCACTGTCTGTTTGCTTATGTGCACCAGTCTGAGTGTAAACAGTGCGAGATGTTGAGGCAGGTGAAAAGTGTTTGGTTAACGGTGAATATTGACCTATCGCATGTCCTGTTGCCGAGCCCCGCCTTGATGTAATGATTGACAGCTAGGGGGCGTGCTCAGCTCGGAAAGCATTTTCAAATCCACAACGACTTAAACTATATTCATCGTGGGGTATTTAATGAAAATGCAATTGAAACGTCATATATGTAAGTGTCAATGCATTTAAGAAAAATAAAAGACATTTAAATCACCATTTGCTACCCTTTTGCTGCAGCTTTGGTTCAGAATGCATTTTGGAACTCTCACTGCATTTTGCTACAATTATCACACGGTATCATGATGAAAATGCAAACCCGAGTGTCCTACCCCTAAGTCTAAATGCATTTAGGAAAAACAGCATTTAAATTATCATTTTGCTACAGTTTTTGCTTGGACATGTTAAACATGTCTATTCAATTTGGGTAATACATTTTGTTTTTAATTTTGCAACTTATAAAGCTTTAAAATTTGTGTTTAATTTGCATATTAAAACTAGTGTAGAAAATGGCAAATTTAAATGATATAATTGAATTTTCATTTCGCACTAAATGTTGCACATATGAATGGGAAAACTTAAATTTAAATACAGAAATGCATTGTCATTTTACATATTACATTTCAAATAGAATTTTGCTGCACATATGCTTCCATACTGTGTGACTTCAGAAGACTTAAAGTATAGTGCACTAATCACTACTTTTAATGAGCTTTTTGTCATCTTGGAGATATACTTCAAAATTAAACGAGGGTGAGACACATTATAGAAACATGGATCAGATGTTGAAATATGCAGTGCATTGTGAGAATAATGATTGAATACACTCTGCATCTCTCATTTTCCTCTTTCTCCCTCACAATCACGGCTGCCAATATTCTAATCACTTGTATTAATTTTCTGGGTTTGATTAAAGAAGGTGTGTGATGAAACTGCCCTCATTAGAGACGAGTGACTGTGCCAAATGTCTCTGTGTGTCTCTCTCTGGAGCTCCTGCAGTGTGATCTATTAGTGCAGTGCATCCGTGCAAAACCACACACACACACACACACACACACACACACACACACACACCCACACACTTACACTCTAGTTCATGATGGCGCCATTTAACTCAATCTCTTTCTTACACACATATATATGCAAGCAGTGCTATATTAATCTCCTATATTTGCTCTTATCATGTAGGCTTTTAAACTCTTAAGTGTAACAGGAAGTGCAGGAAATGTGTGTGGTCATTTCAGACAATGATGGGTTCATTTTGCAACCAATTACTGCTCTACAGTATGTTGACCTGTTTCTTCTACTTTTGTGTGTTTCAGCAGGTAATGCTGTGAGAAAATCATCTCAATGCATTGCACAAAGTTTCAGTCCCTTTAGACTGCGAGTTGAGCTTAAGCCGCTGGAAACAGATTTAGCTTTTACTTGGGTCAGCAGCACCCAACAGACTCAATTAGAAGTGAATCATGTTGTTGTTCTCACTGCTTTGCTGCCCCTAGTGGAAGGTCTAAATTCGGCAGTGTCCCTCAATTGCAGTTGAGTATGTATTATTAAGGAGGGATGTAATACCTGTAAAAGCTATCCGCTAGCAATCCCATTCATCTGAAAAGGCAGCTGGCAGTACACAGCACCATGGGACTCGACTGATGGCACAATGAGAACACACACAGCCCCAAAGCTTTTAGTACTGACTATCCTGAGCTGAGACAACAAAGACAACAGAAAGGAGAAACAGAAATCCATTTCATACTTGAGAGCATCTCCCAAAAAAATAAAAAATAAAATAAATCTTTCACTGGTAAAATATATATAATAGGCCACGTTCACACAGCAGCATAATACGGTTGTCAGTCCTGTATTTGAGTCTTTAATACGGTTACGTTCACACACAGTTCGGTCATTTACGGGTGTGACAACCGCATTCCATAACCGAACTCGCACCTGTAAATTTTCAGGATTAACAACCTCATTCTCGGAATAGAGAGAGAGAGACGCTCTGCTGCACAAACGCGCATCTACCGTGTGTTACATGTTTTCATGTGACGGAGAAATGAGCTGCGTGTCATCTGAAAGTTTTAGATCCAGTCAGTTTTCCACCGGAGCTGCTCCTGTCAGTCAGTTTTGTGTTCTGCACGCGATTCAAATGTTCCGCTCTCCACCCAAATTTAAAAGCTGCTATCGGTTAATGAAGATTTGATGAAAGAACTCGCTGCTCGATTGGACTTTCTGATTGTCGTGTCAAAAAGTCATAAGTCTTTCGGTTTTATGGACGTCGCCATCCTTGATTTTACTTTGGTCACTGTCACTATGGTTACTGGTAAGGAATACGGGCTTGACTCCTGTTGCACGTTCATACAGAGAGTATTCTAAACACAACTGTAAGCTTCTGTGTGAACGGGACATTTCGAGACTCACACCTGTAAAGAAAATGCAGTTGTCAATCCCAAAAACTGACAGTGTGAACGTAGCCATAATATCAAAAGACATTATTGAAATAATTTAAATATAAATAGTTGGTATTTTGTAATACAATTAAATATGTGTGAAATATAAATAAGAGCAGGCATTTTGTAATACTAATTGCTGACATGTGAAACCACAAAATATTACTGAAAAAATATAAATAACTGGTATTTTGTAATACAATTAAATAGTAGTGAAACAATATAAATATAAAAATAAATTAGAATAAATATATTTAATTGTATTACAAAATGCCAACTTTTTATAAGTAAAATAATAGAAACATAAATAGCTGACATTGTTAATACTAATTGCTGACATGTACTACCACTAAATATGATAAACAAAAAATTATAAACAAATTTATAAGCTGGTATTTTTAATAAAATGAAATTAGTAAAATAATATAAATGCATAAATAAAAATAGCTGACATTTTGAAATATCAATTGCTGACATACTATAATAGCACAGAATATTAGGGAATAAATGTTTATATAAAAATAAATTGCTGGTATTTTGTAATACAATAAAACTTTAGGGAAAAATATAAATATAAACACAAGCATACCTATGAATTTAAATGCCAACTGCTGACACATAACAAGTAATAGCAAGTAATATCATGGAAATAAAAAGGTCAATTATAAATATCATTTATAAATTATAAAATATAAATTATTATTATCATTATTATTAGCATAGAGCCAAATAGTGTAGTTACAGGTGTTACTGGGCTAAAGATTGAACCTTTGATTATGAACCACAAGTTAAATAAATTATGTTTGGAATGCACTCAATTTATGGGATGCTCTCTATTAATTTCTAGCCTTTTATTACTGTACCTGAAATGCCATTTGATTACTTAAAATGCATACATACGTATTTGAATTCAGTCGGAATCAATTTTACAGCAGCATTACAAACAGCTTGAACGTATTGTAAACTGGGTGCTATATTTTAACATTCATTGCTTTGAGACCAACTATATTTCTATGGTGACAGCCTATGCTTTTACATTATACTGCATTATATGTATTTCAGATGACTTTATCAGGGCACAGTAGCCGTGTGTGTAGTTAGTGGCTGTTTTCTTTCCATCTGTTTAGTGCTTCACTAATGGTGTAAACCCTCAGCTACTGATCAATACCGAGAGAGAAACACTCTCAGCCCTCATGCGGGTTAAATTACAACACAATTCAACTAAGCCTCAGGGCACAAACACATCACAGACAGATATTTGTGCGCGTGAGAGAGCTGAAGTGAATATTTAGAGAGGATGATGCTATTATTTCATTCAGCTGCTGATTTGCAGCATTTCAGACTGTTAATCGTCTCAATGGTTCTTTTAGAAAGCTGCTGTTCGGCGGCAGCGACAGGCGTCGGTACACATTGGTTTAGTGACGCGGGACACCAAAGCATCTGACTTATCTGTCTAAACTAATTCTGACTAGATTTATGAATAAATGACATCAAACAGCGAGCATCTGTGTTTGTGGTTATGTTTTGCTGCACTGCATTGGTTTGGTGCTTGGTGGAATGAATAAAATAGGCATCTGTTTAAGTGGTTTAAAAGGAGAAAATTATTCACAAATGTCAATTTAGCATTATGACTCAATTTCTACTTAGAAATTACAATCACTACAGTCACTACATATTTGCATGATTAATATTTGAATAAAATAAAATAAAAACTCGGCACTGGTATACTACAATAATATAAAACATAATAAGTGTATTTAAATATAAATTTTGTAATACAATAAAATTAGTAAAATTATATAAATTAATATAAATATTAAATAGCTGACATTTTGCTGCTGCTGACTTATTCCATAATACAACAGAATATTAGTGAACAAAATTTGTTTTAGATCATTAGACATGTGGCTATGTTTTGAAAGCCTATCTAAAACCAGTTTAATTACAAGGTACCCTCATACACAAAATGTTGAAAATGTTTATTCACTGACAGACTGGACATGGCCAATGTAATTTTGAGTCTAAATACGTAATTATATGCCTATTATATCTATCTATCTATCTATATCTGTTACGGTGCACACAGCAGGGAGGAACGAGGAACACGGACACGAGGATAAACTTCCAAATAATAGTCTTTAATAATGACATCAGGACAGGGCAAGACAAGGCAAGGTTAACACAGACAGGAACACCGGGGAATAACGAGTAGACCAGACGAAATCTAACTAAACGGGCAGGAACTAAATACACATGACAATAACTGATAATTGGACAAAACACAGCTGGACAAGACTTAACTAATAATCACACTTAACAAGGACAGGAACAAGACCAAATATGGACACAAGAGGCGGGAACACATGACACACACGACGGAGGACGTAACAATATCTATATCTATATCTATATCTCTATCTCTCTCTCTCTCTCTCTCTCTCTCTATATATATATATATATATATATATATATATATATATATATATATATACACACACACACACACACACACCTACCTATCTATCTATCTATAGATTGGGGATCGTGACAGAAGACGTTTCCAGAATTTAAAATTCATTTTACACTTTATTTCCAGAATTTAAAATTCATTTTACACTTTATATATATATATATAAAGTGTAAAATGAATTTTAAATTCTGGGAACGTCTTCTGTCACGATCCCCAAACACACTACAACATAAAGCTGTTAAAATCAAGACTAAAACCAGGTCAAAAAGAGCTGAGGCCCAAAATCAGTCCTTTCTGCCAGCAGGTCCAATAACACCCAACAAATCAGACTAGCACTGCTGTACAAAACCCAATCAATGCTTATACACTGACAGACTGGACACAGTCAGTGTAATTATGGGTTTGAATATGTAATTATAGTCCTATAAATATATTCTGAAACGAATGATGTCTTAAGCCCACTGCAACGTAAAGCTGTTAAAATCAAGACCAAAACCAGATTAAAACCAAGAGCTGAGCCCGAAAACTAGTCCCCTCTGCCACCTGGCTCTGAAACATAAAACATCCAGCAAATCACTGTATCACTGCTGAACAAAACCCAGTAAGAATAAGTCAAATCATAAAAGGTGGAAAGATGCATATTTCGTTAATCTGAAAAATAAATGTAAAAACCAGAAAACAAAATAAAACAAAAATAAACATTTGGTTTAACTTGAAGAAACTATTACAGAAATACATCACTACTGTAAAGTAAAATGTACTTCTCAAAGTAATACTTCTCAAAGTAGTAATTATTATTATTATTATTATTATAACAACAACAATAATAGAATTGAATAATCATTAAAAGGTTACCAACATTAAAATTAATTATAAAATAACTAAAAATAAAAATAAAATATCTGGCACTGGTATACTACAATACTACAAAACATTAGTGAAATATAATGAAAAATAAAAATAAACAAATATAAATATACTGTCATTTCGTAAAACCAGTTGCTGACATTTACTTTGATACCATGGAATATTTGTGAATATAAACAAATAAAATAAAACTATTTTAATAAAACTTTATTTTAAGGTGTCCTTGTTAATAGTTTTATTTTAATTATACATTTAAGTACTGAGTAATAATAATTAACTACATGTACTTACTATATGGTTAGGTCAACCTGGTCTCATAGCATAAACATACCTGGGGGCACTTTTTAGCCAGACCGTTTTTATGTACCTTACTGCACGTTTCGCCTCAGTTTCAAAGAGAAATATCCACTGAGTGGCACTAAAACATGGGTTCAATACGTAAACCCTGGCACGTTTTTATTATGTTGACATTGGTATGTATTGCTGTGCTTTTATTACCCTGCTTCAGGTACGTATTGCGGCGGTTCAGAATTCAAATATCCGGTGACCGTCGCTAAAAAGTAACTCTCTATCATGTTGGAAATATGCCCTACACCAAACCCAACCCTACACTTACCCGATAGTGTTGACAAATGCAAAACTGATATCAAAACGCATTTGTTGATCCAACCATGCTATTTGAACTTCCTTATATGCTAATTTGAACTGTTTTGTCAAACCGTAGATACACGGGATTCGAACCGGAGCTCCTCAGCTCTCAAGTACATCTCCGTACTCCATGAGCTACCGAACAAACCTACCGTCTATGAAAACATACATATGAAGCTGGATATGTGTGATGCTAACGTTCAAAAGCATCAGTTTTCAAATCTCCCAGCATATTAATATTGTTTTGAAATCATAACATGATATTCTTCAAGTAATTGTGCGAAAATTACACTTTATTTATCGAAACTCTGTAAATTTGTGTGAAAAGGAATAAAAGGCGTCAGAGTTTTAATGCCTCTAGTGTTCACTTCTTTTGGAAACTGCAGTGATATGTACTTATTGGTATGCATTTCATGTCTCACTAAAAAGTGCCTGACCTTAATGGCCTCTGAACGTCAAAACATCTGAAGACAGAACTTGTGGCCTGGACAAAATCAGAAGAGAAGGACTTTGAAACAGCACACCTGAGCAGAGAGAGCAATTACTCCATTCCCACACTGATCCTGACATCAGGAGTCAAAGAAACACTACCAGAGGAATGGACAAGAGAAAGATTTACACTGAACAAAATTATAAACGCAACACTTGTTTTTGCCCCCATTTTTCATGAGCTGAACTCAAAGATCTAAGACTTTTTCTATGTGCACAAAAGGCCCATTTCTCTCAAATATTATTCACAAATCTGTCTAAATCTGTGTTAGTGAGCACTTCTCCTTTGCCGAGATACTCCATCCACCTCACAGGTGTGGCATATCAAGATGCTGATTAGACAGCATGATTATTGCACAGGTGTCCCTTAGGCTGGCCACAATAAAAGGCCACTCTAAAATGTGCAGAGAGAATTGAGAGAAATATGCCTTTTTTGTACATAGAAAAAGTCTTAGATCTTTGAGTTAAGCTCATGAAAAATGGGGGCAAAAACAAAAGTGTTGCGTTTATAATTTTGTTCAGTGTAGATCTCAAACAGACTGGCAAAGGAATTGATGCAGTATCCTACAGTACATGCAGGTCAAACCATCTCAGAATTTCTTCCACTACTGACCCTGCTGACCCAAGAGACGCACTGCACACAATTTGTTTTTCAAATTCAATCTCTAGAACTGATGGGCCAGACTCGATTTGGGAAACCCCTCTGAAGCAGGATGACACTGAAAAGGTTAAATGGGTCCAAAGCATTTTAACTTTAACCACTTGCTACTGCACTGCACTTGCAAACACATGCATTCAAGCAAATATAAAGAACTGAGCTACAACAAGCTTTTAAACTTTGCTGGTTATATAACATTTGGAAAAGCACATACGTGCATATGATCTCAGGGAACATTTGCAAATGATAGAACAACTCAACAACTACTTCAAATCCAATCGGACTAGGACTAAAAAGCATTCCAAAAAAAAAAAAAAAAAAAACTTATAATGCTTTAATATGATCAAATCTGGATGTAAACATGCCCAGGCTATATAACATATTAATGGTTTTGAGTCGTATGGGTCTACAGAGAGCAAATAAATAAATGAATGAAAAGTGAATG